>CM065591.1:379602723-380202723 GCA_033119425.1 Bufotes viridis | reverse complement strand
CATGAGTATAACATTATACACACACAGCTCTGCAGTATGAATATCATACATACACACAGCACTGCAACACACGCCTACAGACACTCACAGAGCTACAGTACGCATATTATATACACACAGCTCGGTAGTATACATATTGCACACAGAGCACTGCAGTATGCATTTTATACACACACCCATGCATTTTATACACACAAAGCTCTGCAGCACACACATTATACATACACACAAACACTTGTATATTGACTCAGTACATTCTGGAGTTCACTGAGACACCGATAAACAGTGCAGGATAAAAGTAGACACACTTCCCATGAACAAGAAATTATAGTTATCTCTGTACTAGTCACGCTCAGAAATAATTATCATGCCTGACACTGAACAAATGTAAATGACAAACTTTTTTAAATGCATTTATTGGGTAGAAGAATAAAATGACAAATGCTAGGCAGATAAATGTGATCATTGTATCCTTAAAATTTAAATGAGTCTTTCAGGACAGTAATCTAATGTTCAAAAGTTAACATTAGGAAATTCTAATTCTAAAACATTTACCGTACATGGAAAGATATCTAACATCCTGCAGGTAAGGGTACATTCATGCGACCGTATAAATGGATCTGCATCAGTTTCGTTATTTTGCGGAATGGTTGCGGATCCAAATAATTCAAAGGGGCCTCAAAAGATGCGGACAGAACACCGTGTGCTGTCTGCATCTGTTGATCTGTTCCGTGGCCCCGCAAAAATATAAAGCATGTCCTATTCTTGTCTGCTGACAAGAATAGGTATTCTCTATATAGCGCGGGCCATGTGTATTCCGCAAAATGTGTAACACAGAATGCTGGTATCCGTGTTTTGCAGATCAGCAATTGGCAGACCGCAAAACACTTACAGTCGTGTGAAGGCACCTTTAATGAAACTTAAAGCTCTTGAGCTCAAGTGCAAATCTGTAACTGAGACCTTTGCCTATAGTACCACTATAGTACCAGATGCTGTTTAACATACTAGTTCTCTTATGTGACAGCGGGGTCTTTTTGACCATCATGCACCAGGACCTGGTTGTGACGGCTTCCTTGGCATTTCATACAACTATGTGCCTATATGTGGTTTTGTTTCGATGTAAACAAGAATGTTTTCATTCATTATTAGCAAGAAGACATCTTAAAATTAAATCACAAATACTATAAAACAGCTGAATAACTTTTCTGATTATACAGTAAGTGGTTAGGTTTTATTTATAGAACAATGGACAATTTCTTCAAGTAAAACGTATCCAAACAATGTTTTGGATTGCAATGAGATCATTTTGCTAATATAATAATTTTTTTTTATTATTATTATTTTAGACTAAAAAGGCCCTTTAGCCCTTTTTATTGTTTCCAAATACAATAGTGCACAAAGTTTGTATTTTTGGTATCAATTTCTATTTTACACTGCTTTTGCAAATCTGATGTGTCACTTGCACATTAGAAGGCTGAGAATTTTAGAAGCAATTTCTTAAATTTTCAAGAAATCTCCGAAATCAGAGATTTTTAAGGTCCAACTCAGTTCTGAAGTGACCTTGAGGGGCTTACATAATAGATGTTACCCACAAACAACACCATTTTAGAAACTACACCCCTTAAATTATTTAAAACTGATTTTAGAAATGTTATTAACCCTTTAAGTTTTTGAAATAGTTTGAGGGAGTTATTGTACATGTTGCATTTGTAGAGAACCTGTGGTACCCATAGAGTGGAAACCCCCCAAAATGACCCCGTTTTGGAAACTTCGGGGGAAATTTATCAAAATCAGTGACAATCTTGATATCCCCTGCGTCGCCTGAGGATGCGCCTAATTTATGAAGAGCCACAATCCTGGTCATAAAATAGGACACATCTTCCTGAAGTCCATGTGCCTAAACAGAAATCTACAACGGTTCAGAGCTGCTGTAGATTTCTGGCTTCATTTGTGCCATAAAACTGGCATTAATGAAAATAAATTTGTTGTTGTGGCTGACCACTCCACATCCCACCTTTACAACACCCCCTTTTAGGTAAGTGGCAAGGGTGGCTTAAATCTGAAAGATGCAACAATATTTGTCGTAATTAAAAGGTCACAGGTGCACAGTAGAACTGTCTTAGTTGCCCATAGCAACCAATCAGATTTCTCCTTTCATTTTCCAAAGGCGCTGTCCAAAATGAAACGTGGAATCTGACTGGTTGCTATGGGAAACTAATCCAGTTCTACTTTTCAGACACAAAGGAGGTCATAAATCTCGCCATACATACCCATGTTTCATAAGGTTCATAAAGTTCATAAAACAGATGCTTAATAAAGTCTAGAAACACTTGGCAGTGAAAATGATTGTTTTTTTTTCTTTACAATAAAAACTCACTTTAGGCCCATTTTTTTGTTTTTCATTTCCACAAAGGGTAAAAAAAAAAAAATCATCACAGAGTTTGTTACTAGGGATGAGCAAACCCAAACTGTATAGTTCGGGTTCGTACCAAATTTTGCGGTGTTCGGAACACGGACCCGGACCCGAACATTTTCAAAAAAGTTTGGGTTTAGGTTCATTGTTCGGCGATTTCTTCCCGCTTTCTGAAGGGCTGCACAGCAGCCAATCAGCTAGCGTTTTGCTCCTTGCCCTAAGAAGCCATCACAGCCATGCCTACTAATGGCATGGCTGTGATTGGCTAAGTGCAGCATGTGACCCAGCCTCTATTTAAGCTGGAGTCACGTAGCGCCGCACGTCACTCTGCTCTGTTTAGTGTAGGGATAGGATGCAGCTGCTGTGAGGGCGAGATTAGGCAGGGAAAACTCAGCAAAAACACCTAATGAAGTGATCGATCTACAGCTGTGAAACATTCAACTTCTGCTAGTTAATTGCTCACTGGATTTTAGGCTGCACGGAGCGTTTTTCTGTCAATTTTTTCTGGGGTGATCGGTGGCTATTTTGTGTCTTGTGGTGCACCAGCACTATATCCTATATCCTTGCTATATCCTACATCAGGGGCTTGGCTGTGCATATTGTCACCCCTAGAAACTCAGGATAGAAATTTCTATATTACAAACCGGATTCCAAAAAAGTTGGGGCACTATACAAATCGTGAATAAAAACTGAATGCAATGATGTGGAGGTGCCAACTTCTAATATTTTATTCAGAATAGAACATAAATCACGAAACAAAAGTTTAAACTGAGAAAATGTACCATTTTAAGGGAAAAATATGTTGATTCAGAATTTCATGGTGTCAACAAATCCCCAAAAAGTTGGGATAAGGCCATTTTCACCACTGTGTGGCATCTCCCCTTCTTCTTACAACACTCAACAGACGTCTGGGGAGCGAGGAGACCAGTTTCTCAAGTTTAGAAATAGGAATGATCTCCCATTCTTGTCTAATACAGGCCTCTAACTGTTCAATCATCTTGGGCCTTCTTTGTTGCACCTTCCTCTTTATGATGCGCCAAATGTTCTCTATAGGTGAAAGATCTGGCCATTTCAGTACCCGGATCCTTCTCCTACGCAGCCATGATGTTGTGATTGAGGCAGAATGTGGTCTGGCATTATCTCGTTGAAAAATGCAGGGTCTTCCCTGAAAGAGATGACTTCTGGATGAGAGCATATGTTGTTCTAGAAACTGAATATATTTTTCTGCATTGATGGTGCCTTTCCAGACATGCAAGCTGACAATGCCACACGCACTCATGCAACCCCATACCATCAGAGATGCAGGCTTCTGAAATTAGCGTTGATAACAACTTGGGTTGTCCTTGTCCTCTTTGGTCCGGATGACATGGCGTCCCAGATTTCCAAAAAGAACTTCAAATCGTGACTCATCTGACCACAGAACAGTCTTCCATTTTGCCACACTCCATTTTAAATGATCCCTGGCCCAGTGAAAACGTCTGAGCTTGTGGATCTTGCTTAGAAATGGCTTCTTCTTTGCACTGTAGAGTTTCAGCTGGCAACGGCGGATGGCACGGTGGATTGTGTTTACTGACAATGGTTTCTGGATGTATTCCTGAGTCCATTCTGTGATTTCCTTTACTGTAGCATTCCTGTTTGTGGTGCAGTGTCATTTAAGGGTCTGGAGATACGGGCATCCAGTATGGTTTTACGGCCTTGACCCTTACTCACAGAGATTGTTCCAGATTCTCTGAATCTTCAGATGATGTTATGCAAAGTTGATGATGATAGATGCAAAGTCTTTGCAATTTTTCGATGGGTAACACCTTTCTGATATTGCTCCACTATCTTTCTGCGCAACATTGTGGGAATTGGTGATCCTCTACCCATCTTGGCTTCTGAGAGACACTGCCACTCTGAGAAGCTCTTTTGATACCCAATCATGTTGCCAATTGACCTAATTAGTGTTAATTATGCTAAAATTTACTTTTTCCAGCCTCTTATTGCTACTTGTCCCAACTTTTGGGGGATTTGTTGACACCGTGAAATTTTGAATCAACATATTTTTCATTTAAAATGATACATTTAGTCGGATTAAACGTTTGATCTGTCATCTGCGTTCTATTACAAATAAAATATTGACATTTGCAATCTCCACATCATTGCATTCAGCTTTTATTCGTTTAGTGTCCCAACTTTTTTGGAATCCGGTTTGTATATTGAGGGGTTAAATTAAATTGCCAAAATAGCAATCCCTTAAATCTGGTGTTCCAGCTGTGGCTAGCCAAGTGTAATACTGTCTGCTGTCTGGCAAAGGATAGATTTTTTTCTGTGGTGAAATTCAATTGGCAAAATAGCAATACCCTAAATCTGATGTCCCAGCAGTGGCTGGCAAAGTTTAAAAGTGTCGGCAAAGGATATATTTTGTTCTGGGGTGAAATTCAATTGCCAAAATAGCAATACCATAAATCATTGGTTTCAGCTGTGGCTGGCCAAGTTTAATAGTGTCCAGCAAAGGATATATTTTTTTCTGGGGTGAAATTCAATTGCCAAAATAGCAATACCATAAATCAGTGGTTTCAGCTGTGGCTGGCCAAGTTTAATAGTGTCCGGCAAAGGATATATTTTTTTTCTGGGGTGAAATTCAATTGCCAAAATAGCAATACCGTAAATCTGGTGTCCCAGCAGTGGCAGGCCAAGTTTAATAGTGTCAGGCAAAGGATTTATTATTTTCTGGGGTGAAATTCAGTTGTCAAAATAGAAATACCGTAAATCTGGTGTTTGGTGTTCCAGCTGTGACTGGACAAGTTTAATAGTGTCCGGCAAAGGATATATTTTTTTCTGGGGTTAAATTCAATTGCCAAAATAGCAATACAATAAATCAGTGGTTTCATCTGTGGCTGGCCAAGTTTAATAGTGTCCGTTAGAGATGAGCGAACACCTGGATGTTCGGGTTCGAGAAGTTCGGCCGAACTTCCCGAAAATGTTCGGGTTCGTGATCCGAACTCGACCCGAACTTGATCCCGAAACTGAACCCCCATTGAAGTCAAGGGGACCTGAACTTTTGGGCACTAAAATGGCTGTAAAATAGTCCAGGAAAGTGTTAGAGGGCTGCAAAAGGCAGCAAAATGTATTGAAATCCCCTGCAAACAAATGTGGATAGGGAAATGAATCAAAATAAAATAAAATAATTAAAAATTAAGCAATATCAATTGGAGAAAGGTCACATAGGAGAGAATCAGGCTTCCAGTCACCCACCAATGGAGAAGGCCACTTTTAATTATTTAGGCCCCAGCACCCAGACAGACGACAGAGGTCGCATAGCATAGAATCAGACGTCATGTCACCCACCAATGGAGAAGGCCACTTTTAAATAATTAGGCCCCTGGCACCCAGACAGAGAAGACAGGTCACATAGTAGAGAATTAGGCTTCATGTCACCCAGCAATAGAGAAGGCCACTTCCAGATGTTTAGCCCACGGCACCCAGACAGAGGGCATAGGTCGCATAGCAGAGAATCAGGCTTCATGTCACCCACCACTAGAACAGGCCACTTTCAGATAGTTAGGTCCCTGGCACCTAGACCGAGGAGAGGTTCATTCAACTTTTGAGTGCACCTCAATATAATGGTAAAATTAAAAAAAGAGGATTCAATAAAGAAGTGCCCCGGAGTACAAGAATATATGGTTGAGGGGGAGGCAGTTAAAAATGTCTATTCTGCAGAAGGGATGGACAGGTCCTGTGGGATCTATGCCTGGTTCATTTTTATGAACGTCAGCTTGTCCACGTTGGCTGTGGACAGGCGGCTGCGTTTGTCAGTAATGACGCCCCCTGCCGCGCTGAATACACGTTCAGACAAAACGCTGGCGGCCGGGCAGGCCAGCACCTCCAAGGCATAAAATGCTAGCTCTGGCCACGTGGACAATTTGGAGACCCAGAAGTTAAATGGGACCGAACCATCACTCAGTACGTGGAGGGGTGTGCACACGTACTGTTCAACCATGTTAGTGAAATGCTGCCTCCTGCTAACATGTTTCGTATCAGGTGTTGGTGCAGTTAGCTGTGGCGTGGTGACAAAACTTTTCCACATTTCTGCCATGCTAACCCTGCCCTCAGAGGAGCTGGCCTTGACACAGCTGCGTTGGCGACCTCTTGCTCCTCCTCTGCCTTCGCCTTGGGCTTCCACTTGTTCCGCTGTGACATTTGAGAATGCTTTCAGGAGCGCGTCTACCAGCGTGTGCTTGTACTCGAACATCTTCCTATCACGCTCCAGCCAAAAGTCTCGCATGGAGGCCCAGTCATTGGTGGTGAAGTGGTGCTGTTCCGCAGTGCGACTAACCCGTTCGTGCTGAAGCTGAAACTCCACTATGGCCTGCTGCTGCTCGCACAGTCTCTCCAGCACGTGCAAGGTGGTGTTCCACCTGGTGGGCACGTCGCATATGAAGCGGTGAGCGGGAAGGCCGATGTTACGTTGTAGCGCAGACAGGTGAGCAGCGGCAGGATGTGAACGCCGGAAGCGTTCACAGACGGCCCGCACTTTATGCAGCAGCTCTGACATGTCGGGATAATTGTGAATGAACTTCTGCACCACCAAATTCAGCACATGCCCCAGGCAAGGGATATGCATAAATCCGGCTAGTCCCAGAGCTGCTACAAGATTTTGCCCATTATCGCACACCACTAGGCCGGGCTTGAGGCCCACCGGCAGCAACCACTGGTCAGTCTGTTGTTCAATACCCCGCCACAACTCCTGCGCGGTGTGGGGCCTGTCCCCCAAACATATGAGTTTCAAAACGGCCTGCTGACGTTTAACCCGGGCTGTGCTGAAGTTGGTGGTGAAGGTGTGTGGCTGACTGGATGAGCAGGTGGAAGAAGAGGAGGAGGAAGCCGAGTAGGAGGAGGAGGCTACAGGAGGCAAAGAATGATGCCCTGCGATCCTTGGTGGCGGAAGGACGTGCGCCAAAGAACTCTCCGCCTGCGGCGCAGCCGCCACTACATTTACCCAGTGTGCAGTTAGGGAGATATAGCGTCCCTGGCCGTTCTTACTGGTCCACAAATCTGTGGTTAGGTGGACCTTGCCACATATGGCGTTGCGCAGTGCACACTTGATTTTATCGGATACTTGGTTGTGCAAGGAAGGCATGGCTCTCTTGGAGAAGTAGTGGGGGCTGGGAACAACATACTGTGTGAGAGCCATCGCTATCAGCTGTTTAAAGCTGTCTGTGTCCACCAGCCTGAATGACAGCATTTCAAACGTCAGTAGTTTAGAAATGCTGGCATTCAGGCCCAGGGCTCGATGGTGGCTAGGTGGGAATTTACGCTTTCTCTCCAAGGTTTGTGAGATGGAGAGCTGAACGCTGCCGTGTGACATGGTGGAGATGCTTGATGACGCAGGTGGTGTTGTCGGTGGCACATCCTCTGTTTGGTGGGCGGCAGGTGCCAACATTCCTCCCGAGTCGAAGGAAGAGGCCGAGGCAGCAGCAGAAGAGGGAGCAGGGGGAGCCAGAGTGAGTTCCTTGCTTTTAAGGTGTTTACTCCACTGCAGTTCATGCTTTGCATGTAGATGACTGGTCATGCAGGTTGTGCTAAGGTTCAGAACGTTAATGCCTCGCTTCAGGCTCTGATGGCACAGCATGCAAACCACTCGGGTCTTGTCGTCAGCACATTGTTTAAAGAAGTGCCATGCCAGCGAACTCCTTGAAGCTGCCTTTGGGGTGCTCGGTCCCTGGTGGCGGTGGCCAGTAGCAGGCGAACTCTCTTGGCAGCGGCCGTTCTGCTTTTGCCCCCTGCTCCCTCTTTTGCTACGCTGTTGGCTCGGTCTCACCACTGCCTCTTCCTCTTAACTATGAAAGTCAGTGGCACGACCTTTATTCCATGTGGGGTCTAGGACCTCATCGTCCCCTTCATCATATTCCACACAGTCTTTCTCCCTGGCCTCCTGTTCGGTCTGCACACCGCAAAAAGACGCAGCAGTTGGCACCTGTGTTTCGTCATCATCAGAGACAATGAGGTGGTATTCCCATGTCCTCATCATCAGGAAACATAAGTGGTTGTGCATCAGTGCATTCTATGTCTTCCACCACTGAGGAAGGGCTAGGTGGATTCCCTTGGGAAACCCTGCCAGCAGAGTGTTCAAATAGCATAAAAGACTGCTGCATAACATGAGGCTCTGACAGTTTCTCTGATATGCATGGGGGTGATGTGACAGACTGATGGGCTTGGTTTTCAGGTGCCACCTGTGCGCTTTCTGCAGAAGACTGGGTGGGAGATAATGTTTTGAACGTGCTGGATCCACTGTCGGCCAACCAATTGACTAGCGCTTGTACCTGCTCAGGCCTTACCATCCTTAGAACGGCATTGGGCCCCACCAAATATCGCTGTAAATTCTGGCAGGTACTGGAACCTGAGGTAGTTGGTTCACTAGGACGTGTGGCTGTGGCAGAATGGCCAGGTCCTCTCCCAGCACCAGAAGGTCCACTAACACCACCACGACCGCGTCCGCGTCCCTTACAAGATGTTTTCCTCATTGTTACGGTTCACCAAGCACCACAATAAGAAAAAAATATTTGGCCCAATGTATTGATTTCAAATTCAGGCCTTTTTTTTACAGGCACCTAACACTATCTTCCTATTTATTTATGCAGCTTATTACACTAATCCAGGCACAGCAATAACCACTGATTTAGAGAATATCAATTGTAGGCCTAGTATTTAGGCCCTGGATAAAAGGTATCCTTTTATGGACAGATTTACACTTGGAGATGCACAGTAGCGTGTGAAAAAATATGAAGGATTATGACTTTAGCAATTGTATTTTAACACTTTGTGTAATATACCCTTTAACGGACAGAAATACACTTGAAGATGCACGGTAGCGTGTGAAGTCATTGAGGATGACCCTCTCAGCACATGTATATACACCTTGAGAGTAATATACCCTTTTACGGACATAAATACTCTATGCGATGCACAATAGTGCATGCAGATTTACAGGATTATGCTTTCAGCAATTGTAATGTAACACTTTTTGTAATATACCCTTTTATGGAAAGAAATATACTTGGAGATGCACGATGAGTGTAATATACCCTTTTACGGACAGATTAACACTTGGCCTGCAACAGCTGGAACACCAGATTCAGGGTATTGCTATATTGGCAAGTGAATTTCACCCCAGAAAAAAATCTATCCTTTGACGGATACTATTAAACTTGTCCAGTCACAGCTGGTACAACAGAATTATGGTATTGCTTTTTTGGCAATTGAAATTCCCCCTAGAACAAAATGTATCCTTTGCCTGACACTATGAAACTTGTCCAGTCACACGTGGAACACCAGATTTACTGTATTTCTATTTTTGCAACTGTATTTCACCCCAGAAAATAATATATCCTTTGACGGACACTAGGGAAATTGCCCAGCCACAGCTGGAACACCAGATTCAGGGTATTGCTATTTTGGCAATAAAGTTTCAACCCCGAAAATAATATATCCTGTGACGGACACTATTAAACTTGACCAGCTACAGCTGAAACCACTGATTTGTGGTATTGCTATTTTGGCAGTTGAATTTCACCCCATAAAAAAATATATCCTTTGCCGGACACTATTAAACTTGTCCAGCCAAAGCTGGAACACCAGATTTACTGTATTTCTATTTTTGCAACTGAATTTCACCGCAGAAAATAATATATCCTATGACGGACACTATGAAACTTGTCCAGTCACAGCTGGAGCACCAGATTTACCGTAATGCTATTTTGGCAATTGAATTTCACCCCAGAAAAAAATGTATCCTTTACCGGACACTATTAAACTTGGCCAGCCACTGCTGGGACACCAGATTTACGGTATTGCTATCTTTGCAACTGAATTTCACCCCAGAAAATATTAAATCCTTTGCCGATCACTATTAAATTTGGCCAGCCACTGCTGGGACACCAGATTTACGGTATTGCTATTTTGGCACATGAATTTCACCCCAGAAAAAAAAAATCCTTTGCCGGGCACTATTAAACTTGTCCAGTCACAGCTGGAACACCATATTTACAGTATTTCTATTTCTGCAACAGAATGTCACTGCAGAAATGAATATATCCTTTGATGGACACTATGAAACTTGTCCAGTCACTGCTGGGACAACAGATTTACGGTATTGCTATTTTGGCAATTGAATTTCACCCCAGAAATAAATATATCCTTTGCCGGACACTATTAAACTTGTCCAGCCAAAGCTGGAACACCAGATTTACTGTATTTCTATTTTTGCAACTGAATTTCACCGCAGAAAATAATATATCCTATGACGGACACTATGAAACTTGTCCAGTCACAGCTGGAGCACCAGATTTACCGTAATGCTATTTTGGCAATTGAATTTCACCCCAGAAAAAAATGTATCCTTTACCGGACACTATTAAACTTGGCCAGCCACTGCTGAGACACCAGATTTACGGTATTGCTATTTTGGCAATTGAATTTCACCCCAGAAAAAAATATATCCTTTGCCGGACACTATTAAACTTGGCCAGCCACTGCTGGGACACCAGATTTATGGTATTGCTATTTTTGCAACTGAATTTCACCCCAGAAAATAATAAATCCTTTGCCAAACACAATTAAACTTGGCCAGCCACTGCCTGGACACCAGATTTACGGTATTGCTATTTTGGAAACTGAATTTCACCCCAGAAAATAATAAATCTTTTGCCGGACACTAATAAACTTGGCCAGCCACTGCTGGGACACCAGATTTTTGGTATTGCTATTTCGGCAAATTGAATTTCACCCCAGAAAAACATATATCCTTTGCCGGAAGCTTTTAAACTGGGCCAGCCACTGCTGGGACACCAGATTTACGGTAGTGCTATTTTGGCAATTGAATTTCACCTCAGAAAAAAATATAACCTTTGCCGGACACTATTAAACCTGTCCAGTCGCTGCTGGGACACCAGATATACGGTATTGCTATTTTGGCAATTGAAATTCACCCCAGAAAATAATAAATCCTTTGCGGTACACTATTGAACTTGGCCAGCCACTGCTGGGACAACAGATTTACAGTATTGCTATTTCGGCACTTGAATTTCACCCCAGAAAAAAATATATCCTTTGCCAGACACTATTAAACTTGGCCAGCCACAGCTGAAACCACTGATTAATGGTATTGCTATTTTGGCAATTGATTTTCACCCCAGAAAAAAATATATTCTTCGCCGGACACTATTACACTTGTCCAGTCACAGCTGGAACCCCAGATTTACTTTATTTCTATTTTTGCAACTGAATTTCATCGCAGAAAATAATATATCCTATGACGTACACTATGAAACTTGTCCAGTCACAGCTGGAAAACCAGATTTACGGTATTGCTATTTTGACAATTGAATTTCACCCCAGAACAAAATCTATCCTTTGCCGGGCACTAATAAACTTTGCCAGCCACTGCTGGGGCACCAGATTTAGCTGATTGCTATTTTGGCAATTGAATTTCACCACAGAAAAAAAGATATCCTTTGCCAGACAGCAGACAGTATTACACTTGGCTAGCCACAGCTGGAACACCAGATTTAGGGGATTGCTATTTTGGCAATTGAATTTAACCCCTCAATAAAATATATAAATTTATATCCTGAGTTCCTAGGGGTAACAATAAGCACAGCCAAGCCCCTGATGCAGGATATAGCAAATAAAAAACCTAGTATTGATGGATTGATGGACTTGGTGGCAGCTTGTGCTGTTGCACCACAAGACACAAAATGGCCGCCGTTCACCTCAGAAAAAAGTGACAGAAAAAAGCTCTGTGCAGCCTAAAAACCAGTGACCAATTAACTAGCAGAAGTTGAATAATTCACATCTGTAGATCGATCACTTCATTAGGTGTTTTTGCTGTGCAGCCCTTCAGAAGGCGGGAAGAAATCGCCGAGCAACGGACCCGACCCCAAACTTTTTTGAAAATGTTCGGGTTCGGGTCCCGAACACCCCAAAATTCAGTACGAACCCGAACTATCCAGTTCGGGTTCGCTCATCCCCACTTGTCACCTGCTGTACCACGGGGAACTCTTCATATCTACTTTTAGGACACAAGCATTGAAGTTAAGTATGACTTCAATTATTAGGTAAAATTAACTATTAACTATTGGCCCCATGTGGCTCCTTTATGCAGTTCTCATACAAAAGGGGCATTTTCAGGAGATTGCAGGCCATAACAGCAATAATTTGCATAATATATATATCTGTATAGTTTTTGATTTGTACACGTGGAATATGGAATCATTCCTTTTTTTTAAAGGGATTCATGTCTATTGTGCTAATAATTAACTTCTGTTCTTTCAGTAGTTTTCCATTTGACAGAACAGAACCGTTTACAATTTTAATATGTACATTTTTATATTTCCATTCTCAATCTGTTTTTGAAAGTTCTTAAATGTTTGTATTGTTTTCAGAACATTTTTGTTTTTGTGTTTAAATTTTTTCCTCCCAACACTATAATAGCCATAACTTTTTCACTTTCAATTGCTATAGCAATATGAGCGTTTATTTTGGTGAGATAAGTTGTATTATTTAAGGGCACCATTAAATTTACCATGTCTGTTATTGGAAAATGGGAAAAAATTATTTGTGGTTTTAAATAATAAATAAATATATATATATATATATATATATATATATATATATATATATTTATATACACACTATTCTGCAAAGGTTTTGGGGGTTTCAACATCACGGCATTCACTGTGCACTAAAGATTAAGTTCCTTTTTTGCAGCTCAATATGAATACGGCAATACTAAACTTGTATATTTTTTGTTATGCTATTTTTGTATATTATTGGCTTTACTACTTTAAAAAATAAATCTTCTTTGCATCACCATTCACTGACAGCCATAATCTTTTTATATTTCAGTCTACAGAGCTATATGAGGGCTTGTTTTCTTTGTCACTGTAATTTAATTTTTTTGGGGGGGAAAGGTGACAAAAAGTTGAATCTTGTTTATTTAATAGTATTTTTCATCACAGCGATCAACACACGGAATTTTTATTATTATTTGAATATTAGATGTGGTGATACCTGATATGTTTTTTTTATATATTTTCAAAAATGCTAACATTTCTGAATCACTTTGAATAGTTTCTGGGTCATGGCCATACTGTAAATTGTAGTGTGATACAAAACATCTGTGCTCCAAAGCTTTTTAAATTCTGACTTATGCGCTAGGCCCATATACAGCATAATCCCCTAAAATGTCATCATCTTGGTTGCATTTACTGCTGTCCAACTCAGGGGATGAGCAAATGATGACTTTGGAAGCTGAGCAATTAATTGGTGGACATATAAATTAGTTTGGGCCACCATTAAATTTACAAAATCCTTAGAAAAAAATATTTAGAAATAAAATCAATTTCTTTGAAGCCCACACTCTCAATGTGGATTCAAGAGCTGTCCACAAACTCAGGAATTCAAGAAATAATTCAGGTGAAGATGCCTTAGGTACCCAAAGATGAACCACCAGTAGCTTGTGTGAATTACGGTGCACAAGTACTGCCCCTTTAAGAGGAAAGAGTACGCGCCTCCTATGGGCAGACGAGAAAGGCTTTGCCAGCAAGAAGCAGGCTGCAGCCTGCATGGGGAAATCAGATGACTCCAGTGGCTGGGCCGACCACAAATGAGCTGAGGAAAGCAAACGAATGCGAATTTCCTCTAGCTTCGTGGTAACGAATCTCAATTTTTCATAAAATGGCGGCCACACGGTGTGAGGACTGAAGACGGGGCAAGGAACTCTGGGAAGGCGGGATCACACAGATTGACATGCATGCATTCAGCCAATCAGCAGCCAGCCAGCCCTGTGATGTCACAGCCCTATAAATATGGCAGCCATTTTAGATTCTGCCACTTTCCAGCATTCTAAGTGCAGGGACAGAAGTGAGAAGGCACTAGGGACAGCAATTAGAAAAACCTAATTATGAAGAAAAAATTTAAAAATAATTTATAAGTGCAGTTTATACGCAGTTTAATGTTACCGTTAAAAGCATTTAGTGGCCTACTTCATTACAAAAAGAAAAATATATACGCAGTTCATTTCTGCACCTATACGTGCTGAGAGCGTTTAGTGACGTATTTCTTTACTACAAGAAAAATATATACACAGTTCACTGTTACAGTTATTTGCGGTAAAAACGTTTAGTGAACTATTTCATTACAAAAAGAAAAATATATACGCAGTTCACTTCTGCAGTCATTTGGGCTTTAGAGCATTTAGTGACGTATTTCTGTACTAGTATAACCAAGATTGAACACACCTGTGTGAATGTGGCCACAAGGGGTTTCTGGTCGCACCTCTAATTATATATCTAAACCCAATGGTGGACTAGTCTTTAAAACTTAGCTTTTAATATAACTCTAGTAAAAGTATCAAAGCAAAACATATACGTGCAAGCTGAGAATCTCATGTACGGGCTGATCACTTATCACCCGGTGGATGTAATGCCTAAGGCGCAAAGAAAAGTGATCAGCACGTGTCAAAGTCCAATTTAAAAATGATAGCTATAGCTATCCAGAGAATAAGTCCAGCAGCTATCAATATGTGGCAATGTTGGGCGGAGCTGGTCAGTACCGGTCAGCAATTACCCACACATGATAGTTGGTAGGGGAGACACATACTTATTCTTGATGCGTAATTAGCACCTACCGTGTATGAAATGCTGGTGGGCTTATAAATCAACATACCACAACTGCATGTAAGAGATAATGCCTTACCGCATCCTAATGTATCTTAGATAGCAGTTTACCATGCGGACTGCCTCCTCAATGAAGTCCGGGGAAGTGTCCGCAACATGCAGGTTATCAAGTGTCCGTCTCAGTGGCTGGGGAGTCTCCTAGATGACCCTACAATAATGCCCTACCTAATAGTGGACATACAAACAAGGGGACAGCACAACCTCTGGTCAATACCTAGTAATAGTGCGGCGGTGCAAGTGGTGTTGGCTCCCGGTCTCTGATCCCTGATTGATGTAATCAAAAGAAAGTTTTCCACAGCACTCTTGTAGTTGATCTTTTAAATAGTTATATTAGCTTTACGTGCACCAAGGAGTGACTGTTACAATGGGGCTCAGGAAGCGGCGGTGAGCATAAAGGGCTCACTTAAAGAGCAGAAACATGACAGTCCGCAGGGAATGACTGACAATGGGATAAGGTGGGTCTCTCCACAACATGGGATGAGACCGCCCTTTCCTTATTTGTACAGATAGAATGTATGATGCCGACGACATGGATGCTCACCACCTGACGGATG
The DNA here is from genome assembly GCA_033119425.1 of Bufotes viridis. NCBI lineage: Eukaryota > Metazoa > Chordata > Amphibia > Anura > Bufonidae > Bufotes > Bufotes viridis. The sequence goes on along the minus strand of CM065591.1, from coordinate 380,187,037 downwards.
GGTGCGTCCGTGTCTATTATGCGGTACCTATGAATGGATCCTGAGGACTGTCACACTGCATAAAGTCGCATGGTGAATTGCCCCATGGAGTTATCACTCCGATATGGTGTTTTTTATATCTATATAGAATCTCCTAATAACATTAACCCACTTGAACCTTAGGGGGTCCCTCGACCCAGGTTGGCCAGGTATCTAGCTTTAGGGTAACCTTGATAAACCTATGGCATATGATGGTAGTCCAGCGTCCCGCTTTTGTGAAAGAGTCCGGTTACTTAGCAACAATAAACACACTGGAACATGTGACAGGAAGTGATGTAACAGGCAGGGCGGAAGCGCTCCGCCGGCCATATAGGATGCTGGAACCACAGTAACTAGTAACCAGGAACCCGGGACCGGAAGTGATGTAAGCGGTGGCCGGAAGTGACACAACACTGAGGGCGGAAGTGCCGTACTGCTGTCAGGAGACGCCGAAAATATGTGCCATGAGGAGTATATTAGATTGCACCTACCGAATTGGATCCTTCTCAGCCTCCAGTAAGACACGTATGCATTGGATATTGTCACTATCATGTTTGTAAAATGTATTAAGATTGGTAGAATGTTAGGGGTGGAATAGTGGGGAGGAGTTACTCCACCCACACACCCTAGGATTGGGTACACTTCTGTATAAATGAATGCTCACTACATGTAAATTCATTATGCTTGAAAAAGACTCAGATAAGTCGAAATGTTGCACACTGGGAAAATAAAGAAGATTTAAAAGATCAACTACAAGAGTGCTGTGGAAACTAATGACTACTACTACTACTTTTGACTACCTAATAGTGGTATAGGGTCTAATCTCACCCCTGCCTACTGACACGGAGCATGTCCCTGTAAAGGGCCTATAGTGACTGCACTCCCCCTTAATTCTCAATTCCCTATGTGCCACGTTTCGTCCCAACACTTGGGACTCATCAGGGGACGTATATCGATTAGGGGAAAATATGAGGTGCAGGTATGCACTCTCGGAGGGCTGAATGAGAACAGTGGTTCCTGTCAGCAATTCGCGGGAGGGAAGTGTCCCTGCTATCGCCGCGTCTCACCCCATAAAATGTTACAAGGAGTACGCCTTAGGCATTACATCCACCGGGTGATAAGTGATCAGCCCGTGCATGAGATTCTCACCTTGCACATATATTTTTTGCTTTGATACTTTTACTAGAGTTACAGATGTAGCAGGGTTAGCACTAGTGGTTCAGGGGTTCACGTAGGCAGTGGCATTAGCAGTCAGTCGGTGCAGACTGTTGGGGGGAAAATCATCTACTCGGCAGTGTGGCAGTGTTTTTCAAATTGCCAGAGGAGGTGAATGTGGCCATATGTCAAATCTGTGGGCAGAATTTGAAGCGAGACCAGGGTGTCAATGTTGGCACTACGGCCTTGCGTCAACGTATGCCACATTCTGGGAGAACCGTGGCACTGATGTGGTGATCCAGACTGCCACAACAACTGCTACATCACCCAGTGGCACGCATCAGGTTTCAAGCAGTCAAGGCTCCACACCTCAGCCGAAGGGAGCTGTCTGTCATTGCCATCTTCTGCTGGTCCAGAAGCTCCTATTCCTCCTCCTCCTAGTCCTCGTCAGTTATTCTGAGAGCAATTAATCATCAAAGCGATTGCCAAGAGACAGCAGTATGCGTGCACGCATCCAATGGAGCAGAAGCTCAACGTGCTCCTGTCTAAGTTGCTGGTGCTGCAGTCCCTCCCTTTCCAAGTGGTGGGCTCTCCATTTGACAGAGAACTGATGGCTTGTTCTGAGCCGAGGTAGAGAGTCCCAAGCATTTATTTCTTTGCAAAAAAGGCAGTACCAGCCCTGCACAAATATCTAAAACAGAAGGTGGGCCTGTCGGTGTCTGCCAAATTGCATGGCAGCGCCGATGTGTGGAGCTGTAACTACAGTCAGGAACAGGACATGTCCTTTACAGCCCACTGTGTTAATAATGTGGTTCCTGCAGAGCCACACCAGCAACTTGGCCAGGTCATGCCACTTCCGCCTCCACATTCTCACACCGTTGGTCCAGCGACAATGTCTGCCTCTGCTTCCTCATTTTCCACCACGTCCTCAGCCTCCACTGCAGGGACAAGTCAAAGTGCCCCTCCAGCATAACAAATGTGCAGGGCACGGCGGTGTCATGCTGTTCTGCACCTCGTTTCCATGGGCAAATGGGGTCACACAGGGGAGGAACTGCTCTGCATGATTCATTAAGAAATTGAATCCTGGATTTCTCCGTGACAACTGAAAATTGGAACTATGGTGACCGACAACGGAAAGAACATTTTGTCCGAGCTGCATCAAGGAAGGCTGAGCCATGCGCCCTGCTTGGCATACGTGTTCAATCTGGTTGTCAAGTGGTTCCTGAAGTCTTCCACCCGTCTGCAAGACATCCTAAAAATGGCCAGGAAACTTTGCATGCACTTCAGCCACTCATACACTGCAAAGCACACCATCCTTGAGCTGCATTGGCAGAACGGCATCCCCCAACATAGGCTGATACACAACGTTTCCACCCGTTGGAATTCCACCCTCCATATGATGAATAGACTATACGAACAGAGAAAGGCCATCAATGATTTCTTGATGATGCAATTGGATATGAGTACTCCCCTGTGTAACTTCGATGTCAGGCATTGGCAGCTCATGCGTGACACCTGCCGTTTGCTCAGGGCCTTTGAAGATGTCACATTATTTGTCAATTGCCAGGACTACGGGATGAACAGGTCATTTTACTGCTTCATGTCCTGGAACAGATGGTGGTAAAAATGGCTGGTCAGGGGACTGGAGACTTGGCGCTTAGATCTCAAGGCCACATGAGCCCTGTGGGGGATGAACTGGAAGGAGGAGGGGGAGGAGGACATTGGAGCACAAGCAATGTGTAGAGAAAAGGGTGGTTTTTCTACTCAGATGACAGGAGAGGAGGAGCAGGAGGAGCCAGAGGACCTACAGGGCGATGAAGAAGACAAGACAGAGCACTGAGACACACTGTGGCAGTATGCAGTGTAGATGGAGGCAGGGAGTCCCTCCGAGTCACTTGCACAAATAGCCCGCTGCATGTTCACTTGCTTGTGTAGTGACAGACAAATTGTCACCAATTGAGAGGCAGGGGCAATATTCAAATTTGCGATATTTCGCGAATATTCATTAAAATACTAGTCATATATTCGCGAATATTCGAGATTATTCTATTGATTGTAATAAATCAGCAATGTAATATTCACGTAATGCGAATATTCTAACACACAAATATATAGCACAAGTGCTATATATTTGTTTTTTAGAATATTCATAAATGTATTCCCAATTTAATGTGAACAGTCATTGGCCTAAATGAAACTGAAGGAGGGAGGAATCATGACTTCAGATGGAAAAAAATGATGAATATTCTCGAATTGAATTGACCTGCAAGTCAGTAATGACTCATTACTGATTTAGAATTTTCTTCATTATTTAGTATACAGTAGTTTATGTTATGCGAAAAATCTTCAATTAAATATGCACGTTAATCGAATCGCGTCAGGGCGTTAAGCAACTTTTCTATTGGGTTGGCTTGGCTTGGTAGAATTTTCGAATATGAAGAATATAGCGCTATATTTACAATTTACATATTCGACAATTCTACCAAGCCAACCCAATAGAAAAGTTGCTTAACGCCCTTATGCGATTTGATTAACGCGCATATTTAATTACTGATTTTTTGCATAACATAAACTATATTAAATAATGAAGAATATTTAATATCACTAGATATTGCAGCCTTCTCACTTTGGCCCACAAGCAAGAAGCAGGCAGATAAAGGTTCAGATTAAAATAAAATTGACAGAGTAAAACCCTTAACTCAAATTTTATTATCTCATCGCGTTATCTTGAAACAAAAGCCATTGAGAAGCAATTGTTTTGTGCGTTTAGTTAACTTCAGTTTATACTTAACACATATCATAAAACAGTAGTGTTAACCATGCTACATCACTATATATATCACTATATTCGAAATATTTGCGAATTCTCAAAGTGATATTCACGATTGAAATTCGCTATTCGAATATTAACCTCAACACTAGAATGGAGGCCTTTTTTACACCCACTAAGAGGGAGGACAAACTAAAAGACTACAGAGATGTCCTATGTAGTCAGTTGGCCGCTGTACCAGTTATATCAGCAGCAGCCTGAGTCTACAGTCACTGATGAGTAGCTTTCTTCACCAGCAGCAGCAGCAGGTAGACCTTGAGCAGCAGCAGCAGCAGCAGATAGACCTGGAGCAGGACCTGAACCAGCAGGTGGTGGCATACTTGGACAACACCCTGCCAACCCACATTGAAGACCTGCTGGACTACTGGACAGCCAAACTGGATTTGTGGCCACAAGTGGCTGAGTTTACCCTGGAAAAGCTGTCCTTTCCGGCCAGTAGTTTGGCTTTAGAGCGAGTGTTTAGTGTGGCGGGGACCATAGTGACCCCAAGGAGAACTCGCCTGCACACCAAAATGTGGATGGACTGACCTTTGTCAAGATGAATCAGGCGTGGATCACCCAGGATTTCCGCCCACCAATTCCTAATGCATCAACCAATCCTTTCGAAAAGAGACAGTTTTCTTCTGGCTACCTGCTACTACTCTGATGCTTCCACCCGCTTGATGCCACACATCTGATTCCAAGTGCTCCTTCTTTCACCCACCTTCATCAGCGGGTACTGGTATTGCCACCCACCGCCCTACTCTGTCATCGAGTCACTTTGCGGTATCCTGCTGCTGCCATCTCCACACTATGTCTAGTTTTGAGCACGGATTTTAGAATAGCGAATATTAATCACGAATATCGCAACTTTGAGAATTTGCGAATATTACGAATATAGTGCTATATATTCATTATATCGAATATTCGTCATTTTTCCCATCTGAACACAAGATTCCTCCCTGCTTCTTGCTTGTGGGCCAATGAGTCATTGGCCCACAAGTTGCTTACTAATCGACTTTTCAATGCCAATGACAGAGGTGCAGAGGCTGCTGTGTCTGGCTCACCCAGTCAGAGAGAGAGAATAAATAGAAATCGAGTTAGCAGGCAACACTCATATTTGGGGTTTGCTGAAAATATTAGTATTTTTATTTAATATAAAACAATAAAGTTTTTAAAATATTTAGATACTAGATTAAACAATAGAATATGGTGATTGGTGTTGGAAAAATTGGTGAGATAGTTATGTAAAGGGAAAATAAGAGGTAGGCTCTGTTGTGATTGCTAGATCTGGTACCAGGAGTGTATAGTGGAGAAATGTCTCCTTGTGGTGATTGTGTCTCAATTTAATGCAGAATTTGATGTGATCTCTTAGTATGTAGAAGTAACAAGGGTTCTAATAGTATATAGTAATATAATATTTTTTTAAAATATCTTAAACATGTCACAGTCATTTAAGATGAAAAAAATAAAAAGTAAAAAATAATATATATGTATATATATATATCTTTAGACAAAACAAATCCTACTAGGAGGACATGTCTTAAGCTCGGACACCACGCCAAGGTCTCTCAAATAGCCCGAGACCCTATAACTCAACCTACCTGTGCCGTATGGGCGATACCAGGGGCCAATGGGCATTACGGGAGCTTAAGTCCTGACTCGCAAACAGCTCACCAGTGACCTCCAGCATGTAACCATGCTTGCAATGGGAGGTGGGAGGTGCCTGTGAGCCCCACCCAAGAACGGCTGATATGGCCCAGAGCCTCCCAGGTGCACCTGAATGTAGCCTGTAGATGAAAAGCAGGCACATTTAAATTGGAGTTTATACACCTCCAAACATATTATACAAACTATTTGAAAACGTGGTATGGTGTTTAACAAGCAGGATATGCTCAACCCATATGCAGTTGTGCATGTATATAGGGGAGCACATCCTGCACTTGTAGTCTGTTGCTAGGAGCAATCAACAGCATAAAAATGCATACAATGGAAGATGCCAGCAACTGACTAAAAGTACCACAATAACCATCCTACATACGATAACGATAATGTGGATGTGGAGAACAATCAAAAACATAACCATAGCAAAGGCAGGTGCACTCTGCGGCAATACTAAACCCTCACACTGATGTTAAAATTGAGAGGTTAGTTCGACACATCCTACTAGGAGGACATGTCTTAAGCTCGGCCCATATGCCAAGGTCTCTCAAATTGCCCGAGACCCTACCACTCAACCTACCTGTGCCGTATGGGACCTAATCAATGTGGCAGTCATAAGAACTTTCAATATATATATATATACTGTGACATTTTTAAGATATTTTAAAAAATTATTGTATTACTATATACTATTAGAACCCTTGTTACTTCTACATACTAAGAGATCACATCAAATTGTGTTTTAAATTGAGACACAATCACCTCACAGAGACTTTTCTCCACTATACACTCCCTGGTACCAGATCTTGCAATCACAACAGAGCCTACCTCTTATTTTCCCTTTAGATAACTATCTCACCAATTTTTTCAACACATATCACCATATTCTATTGTTTAATCTAGTATCTAACTATTTAAAAAACTTTATTGTTTTATATTAAATAAACATACTAATATTTTCAGCAAACCCCAAATATGAGGGTTGTCTGCTAACTCTATTTAAACATAATGCATTTTAATGGTCTTGATTTGATTCACTCATCTCTGAGTGATCAGTAGAGATGAGCAAAGTTTTTAAATATTTAATTACTAAACTTCGTTGAAGTTAGCCAAGAAATTCCTAATTAATTTGTCCTGAATCGTTATAATTCAGGTAGATCCTGGCCACTTTGCATTAGGGAGCCAATTAGCCCACAGCTGCCTTTCATGCAATAATGAAGACTTCACCATATAGTCAGTCTTCAATGTTTATGGCCGCGCTGAATCTTTAATGCACCTTTAACCATATCAGCCCCCCTAGCTTAAACACACTTAATGACCAGGCCACTTTTTACAATTCTGCACTACACTACTTTTACCGTTTATTGCTCAGTCATACAACTTACCACCAAATGAATTTTACCTCCTTTTTTTCTCACTAATAGTGCTTTCATTTGGTGGTATTTCTTTGCTGCTGACATTTTAACTTTTTTTTTTTTTGCTATTAATCAAAAATGACCAACATTTTTGCAGAAAAAAATGACATTTTTCACTTTCTGTTGTAATTTTTTTTTTTTAACTACATTTCTATATAAATTTGTCTCTAAATTTATTGTTCTACATGTCTTTGATTAAAAAAAATCCAATAATTGTATATTTATTGGTTTGGGTAAAAGTTATAGCCTTTACAAACTATGGTGAATTTCCGCATTTTAAAGCAGCTCTGACTTTCTGAGCACCAGTCATGTTTTTTCAGGTGATAGAATGCCAGGATAGTATAAATACCCCCCAAATAACACCATTTTAGAAAGAAGACACCCCAAAGTATTCGCGGAGGGGCATGGTGAGTTCATGTATCATTTCATTTTTTTTCACAAGTTAGCGGAAAATGACACTTTCTGAGAAAAATAATAATAATAAAGTTTCTATTTCTGCTAACTTCTGGCAAACAAAAATAAAATATCCCACGGACTCACTATGCCCCTCAGTGAATACCTTGGGATGTCTACTTTCCGAAATGGGGTCATTTGTGGGGTGTGTTTACTGTTCTGGCATTTTGGGTGGGACTAAATTGTGAGCAGCCCTGTAAAACCAAAAGGTACTCGTTGGAATTTTGGCCCCTTTGCGCACCCAGGCTGCAAAAAAGTTTCACTCATGTGGTATTGCCGTACTCAGGAGAAGTAGGGCAATGTGTTTTGGGGTGTATTTTTACATATACCCATGCTGGGTAAGAGAAATATCTATGTAAATTGTCAACTTTGTATAAAAAAATCTAAAAGTTTTCATTTACAGATATATTTCTCTCACCCAGCATGGGTATATGTAAAAATACACCCCAGAACACATTGCCCTACTTCTGCTAAGTACGGCAATTCCACATGTGTGACACTTTTTTGCAGCCTGGGTGCGCAAAGGGGCCCAAATTCCAATGAGTACCTTTAGGATTTCACAGGGCATTTTTACGCATTTGGAGTCCAGACTTCTTCTCACGCTTTAGAGACCCCTAAAATGCCAGGGCAGTATAAATACCCCACAAGTGACCCCATTTTAGAAAGAAGACACAAGGTATTCTGTAAGGGGTGTGGTGAGTTCATGTAAAATTTTATTTTTTGTCACAAGTTAGTGGAATATGAGACTTTGTAAAAAAAAAAAAAAAATCTATTTCCGCTTGTTCCACTTGTGCCAAAAAAAAAATATTTTCTGTGAACTCATCATGCCCCTCACAGGATGCCTTGGGGTGTCTTCTTTCCAAAATAGGGTCACATGTGGGGTATTTATATTGCCCTGGCATTTTAGGGGTCCTAAAGCGTGAGAATCCAAATGCATAAAAATGCCATGTGAAATCCTAAAGGTACTCAGTGGAATTAGGGCCGCTTTGCTCATCTTGGCTGCAAAAAAGTGTCACTCATGTGGTATTGCCGTACTCAGGAGAAGTAGGGCAATGTGTTTTGGGGTGTATTTTTACATATACCCATACTGTGTGTGAGAAATATCTCTGTAAATGACAACTTTTAAAAAAAATTATACAAAGTTGTCAATTTACAGAGATATTTCTCTCACCCAGCATGGGTATATGTAAAAATACACCCCAAAACACATTGCCCTACTTCTTCTGTGTACGGCAATACCACATGAGTGACACTTTTTTGCAGCCAAGATGCGCAAAGGGGCCCTCATTCCAATGAGTACCTTTTAGGAGGGCATTTTTAACCATTTGGATTCCAGACTTCTTCTCACGCTTTAGAACCCCTAAAATGCCAGGGCAGTATAAACACCCCACATGTGACCCCATTTTGGAAAGAAGACAAACAAAGGTATTCCGTGAGGGGCATGGCGAGTTCATAGAAGATTTTTTTTGGCACAAGTTAGCGGAAATTGATTTTTTATTGTTTTTTCTCACAAAGTCTCCCTTTCCGCTAACTTGTGACAAAAAGTTCAATTTTTCATGGACTGAATATGCCCCTCAGCGAATACCTTGGGGTGTCTTCTTTCCAGAATGGGGTCATTTGTGGGGTGTTTGTACTGTTCTGGCATTTTGGGTGGGTCTAAATTGTGGGAAGCCCTGTAAAGCCTAAAGGTACTCGTTGGACTTTACGCCCCTTTACACACCTAGAATGCAAAAAAGTGTCACTTATGTGGTATCGCCATACTCAGGAGAATTAGGGCAATGTGTTTTGGGGTGTATTTTTTACATATACCCATGTTGGGTGAGAGAAATATCTCTGTAAATTGACAACTTTGTATAAATATTTTTTAAAAAGTTGTCATTTACAGCTATATTTCTCACACAAAGTATGGGTATATGTAAAAATTCACCCCAAAACACATTGCCCTAGTTCTCCGGAGTATGGTGATACCACATGTGTGACACTTTTTTGCAGCCAAGATGTGCAAAGGGGCCCTAATTCCAATGAGTACCTTTAGGATTTAACTTGGCATTTTTACGCATTTGGATTCTCACGCTTTAGGGCCCCTAAAATGCCAGGGCAGTATAAATACCCCACATGTGACTTTGGCACAAGTTAGCGGAAATTGATATTTTTTTTAATTTTTTTTTACAAAGCCTCATATTTCACTAACTTGTGACAAAAAATAAAATTTTAAATGAACTCACCATACCCCTCACGGAATACCTTGGGGTATCTTCTTTCTAAAATGGGGTCACATGTGAGGTGTTTGTACTGCCCTGGCATTTGAGGGTCTCCGCAATCATTACATGTATGGCCAGCATGAGGAGTTTCTGCTATTTTCTTTATATTAAGTATACGGGTAATGAGATTTTCTTTTCCGTTCAGCCTCTGGGCTGAAAAAAAAATGAACGGCAAAGATTTCTTCATTCGCATCGATCAATGTGGATGAAAACATCTCTGCCAAAATCAATGACTGCGGTGCGATGGGCTGGGCGCTAACTACCTAACAAGTAGCTAAGTAACTGGCGGTGATAAGGGACCCTTATGCCCCATTCACACGTCCACAATTCTGTTTGTGGAACGGAATTGCGGACCCATTCATTTCTATGGGGACAGACTTTGTCCCGCTCGGATCCGGAATTGCGGATCCGCACTTCCGGGTTTGCACTTCCGTTCCGCAAAAATATTGCGGACAAGAAAAGGCATTTTCTATATAGTTCTGGCAATGTGCGGATCTGCAAAATGCGGAAAGCACATTGCCGGCGTCCTTGTTTTGCGGATCCGCGGATCCGTGGATCTGCAAAACACATATGGACGTCTGAATGCAGCCATACAGGGGGGTGATCAATGACAGGGGGGTGATCAGGTAGTCTATATGGGGTGATCAGGGGTTAATAAGGGGTTAATAAGGGGTTAATAAGTGACAGGGGGGGGGGGTGTAGTGTGGTGCTTGGTGCTTCAATGGGACCAACAGAGGACCAGGTAGCAGGTATATCAGATGCTGTTAACAAAACAGCGTCTGATATACATGTTTGATGCGATTTATTTTACTTCTACAGCCTGCCAGCGATTTGTTCATCACTGGCAGGCTCTAGCATAACTGCCGATCTGTGCGCTGCTGTGAGCACGCGTTCACAGCAAATCTCGCCTCTCGCCAGATGAGACGCCGACGCGTCAAGAAGGAACATCCCGGCCACCCGCGGGACGCAGCCCTGCGTTCGGCGGTCGGGATGAGGTTAAACAGGAGCTGTTGCTGGTATAGGATTTGGCTGGTTAGGTTGGGCGTGACAAAATGCACATTATCAATCAACTGCAGGTTGACAGTAAACTCAGAATATTAAACTTTTCCACATCTAATATCAATGTGAATATGTCATCAGGAACACACTTCTCCTTCTCTTTCTGGATCTTGCTGACTATTCTAGGACATTGTAACAGGGAGACAAATTTAATTAGTAGCTACTAGTGGTTGCTAGTGGCAACTAAGGGACTTGTGGTATCTGAACTATAATACAGTCACCCGCAGGTGCACTATTAGTATGGATGATTGAGATTATATAGTGTCAATGATTGGCACACTACTGCAATTTACAGGGGCATGTTAGAAACTACCGTGTGCTACATCCTGAATTAGGTGTCTGTGGGGCTTGGGTGTTGTCTTTTTCACAGTGAAAGGTGCCACATCCTTTAACAGTCTATCTATGTGTGGCCTGCAATTTGGTTACAGGCCACACACATGTATTGACTGTTTAAAGGATCCTGGCGTGTGTTGTGAACCAGTAGGAGTTAAATTTAACCTCCGTGGCATGCAGCTTTAAATAGCAGTCTGTTTGCGCGTGACCTATTTAATTTTCAGGTCACACGCTTGTATCAGTCGCCCTGGAATTTTCACATTGTTACACACGCTGCAGCTCAGTGGAAAACTAAGTGGCTATTATACACTAACATTGTGTATCCCTTTTTCCCTCTCCGCACACTCAAGCTCAGGCATACCAATTACACATTCAAAGCTGGTTTCCAATCATACACTTGTAACAATTTTTCCCTCAGATAGCCCTTGCACTACACTTATATTGCTCACTGTTGAACTGCCTAAAACGCTAATCGCTACACTATCTTACACCCTTCCCAACATGTTTCACCACTGTGTGGCTTCATCGGGGAAGTGGGGTTTAGCAGTGCGCGCACATATTAGTGGCCACATTTATCTAGTTCCTGTATCCTCCCTTCTTTTCGAGTATCCACTCCCGCTTCTGGATTTCTTAACTGACAGGTATTTTCTCCTATCCCATGCCGGCCCATAGATACCATTGATTTACTTAACTGGGTTATGGATTGACAGGAGTTTCCTCCTATCGGGTGCGAGTGCGCACATATGCCATTGCGAACCGCAAGCTGCGCTTGCGATCCAACAGGTGTTTGCTCCTATCGGGTGCGTTCACGCATAAACGTCATTTCGAACTGCGTTCGCATCCCTCCATCTGTCAGTCACTTAACCCTATCGTGTTCCTTCTTGTCATCTGCATCACCGCGGTATTAGTATCTATAGAGGTATCGGCATCAATGCGCTGCATAGTGTTTGCGCGTAACCTGTTTGATTTTCATGCATAGTGGTTGTGTTGATGTTAATGGAAAGGGCATGGATGAAACTATATTAACTCTATGAATATCCATTCCATTAGTTTAGGGAATAATTCAGATCACAATAAGTTGCTTTGATAGAATATGTGATATATCTAATATACATTCTTCATATCACAGTGTAATATTTAATGGAGAGCAATTCTGATCACAATACGTTATTTCAATGGGATGTGTGATATATCTGATATACATGGTTAATATCACTATATGGTGTTTTAAGGGAATACATCATATTTCATTCGTTCATTTATGGACTGAACTATCTATTACACCTTATTTTGTGCCATAAACCAGGTCTACCCAGTGATCACATATACTTCCCAGACCAATTTATAATTTTGATCTAAAACGTATACCAGTACACTTTCTTTTATTCTTATGTATCACCATCTATGTCATCAACATAAGATCTCCTTTCTCAGAGCGGATGGGTATGGGAAGTACTATATATAAAATGGGCCTGTTATAATTTTTCCTGTCACTTATTATCAGAATTGATAATTTTATTGTACTCTATCTATACTAGTACTTTATTTAAGCTTATATGAAGGCCGTATAGGAGAAGCCTTCATTAAGGCTTTTAGGACTCAGGGTTTGCAGTCTATAGATCCATTTTGCTTCCTCCTGTAGTAATTTTTTATCCAAATTGCCACTTCTAGCACCCAATTTTATTCTTGTTAGTCCCCAGAATTTAAGGACATCAAGATTACTGTTATGGGTGTAGGTAATGTGTTTGTAAAGCGAGGTGTCTTTTTCTGTATTAATGGCAATAATATGTCCCGATATTCTCCTTCTTAGCTCCTGCGTCGTTTTGCCCACATACAGCTTTGGACACGTGCAGCAGGCCACATATACGACAGTTGAAAAAATCTCTTATATTATATTCTTGCCTATCTGCAGGGTTTTTAAAGCTCTTGACTTTGGGTACATATTTGCATAGCGTGCAGTTGCCGCATGGGAATGACCCCACAGTACTGGATTTTAACCACTTCTCTTTTGTTGTTTGCATTTTAGGAAGGGAACTATGGACAATAGCACTTGTTTTAATGAACATGATGAATTTGTATTAATTTTACTGAGATTCATACTCATTCACAATTATTTCTCTGTAGCGGTACCTTTCATTATCAGACGAAAGGTACCGCTATGGGGATGCCATTAAAGGCCTTAATGAAGGCTTCTCCTATATGGCCTTCATATAAGCTTAAATCAAGTACTAGTATAGATAGAGTACAATAAAATTATCAATTCTGATAATAAGTGACAGGAAAAATTATAATAGGCCCATTTTATATATAGTACTTCCCATAACCATCCGCTCTGAGAAAGGAGATCATATGTTGATGACATAGATAGTGATACATAAGAATAAAAGAAAGTGTACTGGTATAAATTTTAAATCACTGTGATATTTACAGCAATAAAGAAAAGAAGAATTCTGGTCTGGGAAGTATATGTGATCACTGGGTAGACCTGGTTTATGGCACAAAATAAGGTGTAATATATAGTTCAGTCCATAAATGGACGAATTAAATATCATATATTCCATTAAAACACCATATAGCGATATGAACCATGTATATCAGATATATCACACATCCCATTAAAATAACGTATTGCGATCAGAATTACTCTCCATTAAAATAATACACTGTGATATGAAGAATGTATATTAGATATATCACATATTCTATCAAAGAAACTTACTGTCATCTGAATTATTCCCTAAACTAATGGAATGGATATTCATAGAGTTAATATAGTTTCATCCATGCCCTTTCCATTAACATCAACACAACCACTATGCATGAAAATCAAACAGGTTATGCGCAAACACTATGCAGCGCATTGATGCCGATACCTCCATAGATACTAATACCGCGGTGATACAGATGACAAGAAGGAGCACAATAGGGCTAAGCGACTGACAGATGGAGGGATGCAAGCGCAGTTCGAAATGACGTTTATGCGTGAACGCACCCGATAGGAGCAAACACCTGTCGTATCACAAGCGCAGCTTGCGGTTCGCAATGACATATGTGCATGCCCGCACCCGTTAGGAGGAAACTCCTGTCAGTCTATAACCCAGTTAGGTTAATCAATGGTATCTATGGGCCGGCATGAAATAGGAGAAAATAACTGTCAGTTAAGAAATCCAGGAGCGGGAGTGGATACTCGAAAATAAGGGAGGATACAGGAACTAGATAAATGTGGCCACTATTATGCATGCGCACTGCTAAACCCCACTTCCCCTGATGAAGCCACACGGTGGTGAAACATGTCGGGAAGGGTGTAAGATAGTGTAGCGATTAGCGTTTTAGGCAGTTTAACAGTGAGCAATATAAGTGTAGCGCAAGGGCTATCTAAGGGAAAAATTGTTACCAGTGTATGAATGGAAACCAGCTTAGAATGTGCAATTGGTATGCCTGAGCTTGAGTGTGTGGAGAGGGAAAAAGGGATACACAGTGTTAGTGTATAATAGCCACTTAGTTTTCAAATGAGCTGGAGCGTGTGTAACAATGTGAAAATTCCAGGGCGGCTGATACAAGCGTGTGACCTGAAAATTAAATAGGTCACGCGCAAAGAGACTGTTATTTAAAGCTGCATTCAACGGAGGTTAAATTTAACCGCTACTGGTTCACAACACACGCCAGTCTTTTTGAAACAGTCGATACATGTGTGTGGCCTATAACCAAATTGCAGGCCACATATAGATAGACTGTTATAGGATGTGGCACCTTTAACTGTGAAAAAGACAACCCCCAACCCCCACAGACACCTAATTCAGGCTGTAGCACTCGGTAGTTTCTAACATGCCCCTGTAAATTGCAGTAGTGTGCCAATCATTGACACTATATAATCTCAATCATCCATACTAATAGTGCACCTGCGGGTGACTGTATTATAGTTCAGATACCATAAGTCCCTTAGTTGCCGGTAGCAACCACTAGTAGCTACTAACTAAATTGGTCTCACTGTTACTGATATTTTTAGATACTTTTATCTTTTTCACTTTTCAGTTTTAAACAAGAACTAATAAAGATATATTTTAATATTAAGACACTGTTAGTTAGAGACCCCTAAAGGGATTTTGTCCAGTTTATTGATTATTATATCCCGAGGGTCTCTATGAGGGCGTTCAATAAGACTTTATCCCTTAAATAAGAGTCATCAGGGTACAGACTGGGATGTCAGTATCATGAAATAAACATAGTGAGTCCCAGATCAGAATGTGGCAAGGGCTGTGTGCATGGTACGATGTAATAAAAATACAAAGAGATCTATAGGAGCCAAACATGACAACAACAGCTAATTCAGGACCCTAGAGGGGATTACCACCTTATTTTTGAGAAAACATAGGCGAGCGTTGTAGAGTAATGGTACTACTATTAAAGTCCTCACTAAACAGCGTAAGCTCCAGTTGTATGACCAAGTCCCTCTTCCTAATGTATGTGGGAGCAGAATCTAACCACACAATAATATATGTATATAAATATATAGATAATTGGGAGCAGAGTCCTATTTATTGCCAATAACGGGAAGGGAGGGAAACCAAAGATGCATTAGATACCTGAAGCCACTCTGTTGGACAGATGGAGGATGCTGCGCTAGAGGTAAAAGTGCGTCTGTCCGGAGGTGCGTGGTTTGGCTTGTTGCCGCTAGTGTTGAGCGTGATTATTCGCAAAGTGAATTTTAATCTCGAATATTATGATTTTGAGATTTCTCGAATATGTCGAATACATGACCCCATATTCGCAATTACGAATATTCGCTCTTAAGATGGATAGTGAGAAATAGGGAAACTGTATCTTGAAAATAAAAGATTCAGACATAATTCCCGCAACCTTATTTGCTTTCTATAACAATTTCCACTATTCCTGTCAGAGTAAAGACTTAGAAGGTAAAAACTGACCTGCGAATTTTCGTCACTTGAATATTTGCATTAATCTATTTGCGGTTTGTATTCCTTTTCCTACCAAGCGTTAACAGATTGTGTCAGACTCCAGTACACTGCATGTATTGCAAAAATTTGTATATGTCTTTTTCGCACCTTTCCATTTGCACAAATGACTCCCGCCATTTCAAGCTTTTTCAATACATGTATAGCTGTTTAAACGTTATTAATAACGAATAGATTATATGCACATGCGAATATAACTTGAAAAATTAATCGAAAGTCCTAATATTCAGTGCGAAGTAATGAATATTGCGAAATCGCGAATATATGACGAATATGATGCAAATTATTTGTCAAATATTGCAAAATCGAATATTGGTCTTTGCGCTTACATTTGCGTGAACATTTGAGTGGACATGCTGACGCGCTGCACATGCGCCGTCCTGACGGGGCATGTCAGGCCTCGATTTCAGAAGTGGCCGGACGTAGCTGAGGCTTGTGGATCCATTTCATACCACCTAAAAACCAACTGGCAGTAGAAACTTTTGTGAACCTAGTTCAACGTGACATGAATAGCTTCAGGTATGACTTATCCAAGGGTAAATATAAATTTGAACACAATTTGGATAATACCCAAAAGAATGCCCTATCTACACTATCCAAAGGAGGGGCTGTGGTGATTATGGACAAACACAAATATAACAGTCAATCACGTAGACAACTGAACAATTCTGTTGTCTATAAAAAACTGCCGGGCGATCCGACAAACGTGATTAAGACCAAAATCTCACAATTACTAACCCACTATCACAACCTACAAGTCATTGACGATCACACCATGACATTCCTGACCAATCCTAATCCGTCTATACCCGTGTTCTATATTTTACCCAAAATACACAAGAATCTCTTGAATCCCCCTGGTCGACCGATAGAAGCATCCACCAACTCTATCCTCTCTCATCTATCCATACTCTTAGAGAAAATTCTGACCCCTATCATTAAAAAAACCCAGTCCTTTCTACTTGATACATCCTCCATTTTGAAACTTGGAAGGTTTACCACCCCTCACACCTAATTTGATCTTGGTCACATGGGATGTTGTCAGCCTGTATACCTCCATCCCACATAACAAAGGAATAGCAGCAGTAGAACAGAGACACAGATCCTTAAATATACAACAATTAAATGTGGAGTTCCATATCCAGCTACTGACTGAGTGCTGACTGAGAACTACTTTCTGTTCCAGGACAACTCTTTTTCTCCAACAACAGGGGACCACTATGGGATTGAACGCAGCGCCGCCATATGCAAATTTCTTTATGGCGGACTTTGAAGAAAGATTCTTCTATTCAGACATCTGTTTCTCTACACAGGTCCTCATATTAAAGATATATATCGATGATATCTTCTGCATATGGGAACACATGATTCATTACTAGATTTTCATACATTCCTGAATTCCATTTATCTTGAATTGCAATTTACGCTCCATTACAGTTCCACCAATATCAGCTTCCTAGACACTACAGTATCCAAAAAGGAGTCAGGTATACTTACTACTGACCTGTACAAGAAGTCTACCTATCACAACAACTTATTACATTTTTACAGCTTTCACCCACATGCCACCAAAAACTCCATCCCCTTATCCCAATTTGAACGTGTCCGTAATATAGTCAAAACAGAACCGGCACGACACACCAGAATGTCTGAGATGAAACAACGGTTCGTAGACAGGGGCTATTCAGAACGACTTCTCAACGACCTTAATAGACCATGTAGTTCCACTCCCAAACAAACCACGTTACATATTCCATTCGTACACACATGTCATCCGAGTACAAACAAAGTACTCAACATAATCCGCAGCCACTGGTCAATTCTACAGAAAGCCTACCCAAACATAATTGAATTAAAAAATCCTGTACTTACGTGTACCTGCCGCCCAAAAAAATTATGGGATCTACTAGTTAGAGCAGACATAGGTCCAGAATCTAATATTTTAAGACAAATGTTCCCTTGTGTACATTGTATGCAATGCTCACATGTCATAAAAGTAACTCACTTTTATCACCCACAATAGGGCAGGAGTTATCCAGTTAAAGGCTTTTTTACGTGCGACTCATTGTTCTTGATCTAACTCTTAAATTAGACGCAAAAATCTTCTGTTACAGGTCCCAGCCCACTTCATTTCTGCAAGACATAATCTATCACAACTTAAATTCCAAGTAATAGAACAAATCAAGACCAGCAGACGTGGTGGCGATATGATAAAACAACTAAGAATGAGAGAAGCTTATTGGATTCATAGGCTAGATAGCCTTGAGCGAAAAGGGATGTACCCCGAATATGAGATACAGCGCTTATTATGACCTATACATTTCTGACTTGTATACCTTGCAGACACAATCGAATAGACAACCATCCACATATATACCCCTGATGTACTCATTTTCCATTCATTACTATATATCTAATACATATCTGGACGATCCCGCCCCTAACATGCATGTGGGTAAACATATATGTGGGTATACGTATATAAGTGCATATGGGCAGGTAGATGTGTATACACATGAATAAATACCTATGTACACCTTGCAGTGAGTATCTACCTCCTAATTACTGACTATTCTATATGTATTGCTGTTTATTTTCTTTGCATGATTTGTTTAATCAATTTTCCTATTCTTTTCCAGATTTAACATAATATGTGCCATTACCAAGTATCCTTTTATATATGGCTAAATAGTTATCTAAGAACAAAAAACTTAGCAGAGTCTATGAATAACAGTGCCGGTATACTCTTTTGATGTTTGGGCCCCCCCCAATAGCTCTTTTCTCCCCGCCCTCCCGATCACCTAACCCCACAAGTGACAAGCCACACCGCGCACCTCCGGACAGTGCAGACGCACTATTACCTCTAGCGCAGCATCCTCCATCTGTCCAACAGAGCGGCTTAAGGTAACTAATACATCTTTGGTTTCCCTCCCTTCCCTTTATTGGCATTAAATAGGACTCTGCTCCCAATTATCTATATATTTATATACATATATTATTGTGTGGTTAGATTCTGCTCCCACATATATAAGGAAGAAGGACTTGGCCATACAACTGGAGCTTACGCTGTTTAGTGAGGACTTCAATAGTAGTACCATTACTCTACAACACTCGCCTATGTTTTCTCAAAAATAAGGTGGTAATTCCCTCTAGGGTCCTGAATTAGCTGTTGTTGTCATGTTTGGCTCCTATAGATCTCTTTGTATTTTCCTTACATCTTAGCATGCATGCAGCCCTTATCACCTTCTGATCTGGGACTCACTATGTATATCTCTTGATGCTGACATCCTCGTCTGTACCCTGATGACTCTTATTTAAGGGATATTACATTTTCTCAGATGGAAGAACTAAAGAGCAACCATACCTGCCACTGTATATCTCAGCCTTACAATTGTCTTCTGTGATGTCTCTTTACTACAATTACTGTTCCATGTCTCTGAATATGTCTTGCTGTGGATATCATAATATGTAATACAATGTTCTATCTGTTTTTCGCTGTAGTTTGACAAAGGCCCAGGGAGGCCGAAAGGTTACAGCATTTGTACAGCCGCAATTCCGAATAAAATCACATTCGCATCACTACCAAACTCTTGGAGTTCCTTTATTTAGCCTATATACGTGGGGTGGGAACCCGACTCCCTGACTAAAAAAAGCAGAGTGCCAAGAAACAAGGTTTCTACCCATATTAATATATATATATATATATATATATATATTTACAAACATTGAGAAAAAAACACTGTAAACATGCATTTATTATTTTTTTGTGCATCATTAACAGAGTTTTATATGCATCTCCAATAACTTTAAGAATCATGCATAGATTCTTAAAGGGGTATTCCCATCACAAACAATGGAGCCATATCGCTAGGATATGTCCTTATTGTCTGGGACCCGCACCTACAACAAGTACGGAGCCACCAAGTGTTGCTCCCCGCTGCTCCCATAGAAGTGAATGGGAGTGCAACTCGCATGTGCGGCCCCTGCTCCCATTAATTTCTATGGGGCAAACAGAAATAGCCGAGCCAGCGCTCGGCTATTTTCGGCCGCACCATACAAATGAATGGAGGTTGGCTGCGCATGCTCAGTGCGCCCTCCGCTCATTTCCCCATTTATTTCCCTCCAGAGACGGCGACCCGCACCTATCAGACAATCCTAGTGATATGCCCCCATTGTCTGTGATGGGAATACCCCTTTAAGTCAAGTACATTTCAAGAATGTATTGATTATTTCATCTAATTTCCATATGAACTCCGTAGCAAAGCCTTAGTCATTCAGAGAGTGTCCTGACAAATAATGTGAAGTTGATTTGTCTGTATAATTAGAAACTGAAAATAGCTCTTTAATCACTGTGTTTAATCTTAGTTTACAATGGCTGAACCATTCAATAAGCCCACCAATATGTCACATATTTTACAGGTCAAAGAAAATTGGGAAGAAACATTATACATGAAAAAAGATAAGAGAACTATGGCATTTTAAAAGAAGCTTTTGAAGCATTATTCAGTGGTTGTTCGTGCAGAATATTATAAAATATTTTATTTTATTATTATATTTATAATTGAAACAATAGAAATAAATGAACACACAGAATGCTTGAAGGACAATGCAGTCTTATCCACCTCTGCCTTTTTCTTCCATTCTAAGTAAAGAATAAGACCAGGATTTGAATATCCACATATCCTCATTGATAAAAATAAAACAATCTTTTCATACACTGGTAATGTGAGCAAAATAGGGTTATATAAGGTGTGTATATGAACACATGTGCTTTCAAAAATAAGTGCTCATATTTTGCGATCCCAGACAGACTTGATGATGTTAGGATCAGGGTTCTGTGCTGGTCATATCATCACTTCAAGGATTCCTTGTTGTTCTTTATGCTAAATATAGTTCTTAGTGTCATTGGCTGTTGTTTGGGGCCCTTGTCCGGCTGCAGAATAAATTTGGATATGATCAGACGCCTCTCCGATTGTATTGCATGATCGATAAATATCTTACTGGATTTCTTAGCATAAAGGAAAGCATTAAATCTGACCAAATCACCAACTCCATTTCCTGAAATGCAGCTCCAAACTTGTAAGAAACCTCTATGCTTCCCTGTTGCCTGCCAGATACTAATTGTACCACTCCTCGGCCCTTGATTGAACAAACTGCCTTATGTTGCCACCAAATATTTCTAATTTTGACTCATCAGTCTAGAACACTTACTGCAATTTTTACTGAACCTCAGTGTTTTTGTTTTTTTTTGCATCCTTAACCCCTTAAGGACTGGGCTCATTTTCACCTTAGGACCAGGCCATTTTTTGCAAATCTGACCAGTGTCACTTTATGTGGTGATAACTTTAAAACGCTTTTTCTTATCCAGGCCATTCTAAGATAGTTTTTTCGTCACATATTGTACTTCATGACTCTGGTAAAATTAAGTCGAAATATTTCATTTTTATTTATAAAAAAATATCAAATTTACCAAAAATTTTGAAAAATTAGCAATTTTCCAAGTTTCAATTTCTCTACTTCTATAATACATAGTAATACCACCTAAAAAAGTTATTGATTTACATTCCCCATATGTCTACTTCATGTATCAATCATTTTGGAAATGCCATTTTATTTTTTGGGGACATTACAAGGCTTAGAAGTTTAGAAGCAAATCTTGAAATTTTTCAGAAATTTTCAAAAACCCACTTTTTAGTGACCAGTTCAGGTCTGAAGTCACTTTGTGAGGCTTACATAATAGAAACCATCCAAAAATGACCCCATTCTAGAAACTACACCCCTCAAGGTATTCAAAACTTATTTTACAAACGTCATTAACCCTTTAGGTTTTCCACAAGAGTTAATGGCAAATGGAGATAAAATTTCAGAATTTCAATTTTTGGGAAAATTTTCCGTTTGAATCCATTTTCTCCAGTAACAAAGCAAGGGTTAACAGCCAAACAAAACTCAATTGTTATTGCCCCGATTCTGTAGTTTTCAGAAACACCCCATATGTGGGAGTAAACTGCTGTATGGCCAAACGGCAGGGCACAGAAGTAAGGGAACGCCATATGGTTTTTGGAAGGCGGATTTTGCTGGACTGGATTTTTGACACCATGTCCCATTTGAAGCCCCCCGATGCACCCCTAGAGTAGAATCTCTAAAAAAGTGACTCCATCTAAGAAACTACACCCCTCAAGGTATTCAAAACTGATTTGACAAACTTTGTTAACCCTTTAGGTGTTCCACAGGAGTTATTGGCAAATGGAGATGAAATTTCGGAATTTCTATTTTTTGTTACCTTGCCTCAAAAAAAGTGTAATATAGAGCAACCAAAAATCATATATACCCTAAAATAATACAAACAAAACTGCCACCTTATCCCGTACTTTCCAAAATGGGGTCACTTTTTTGGAGTTTCCACTGTAGGGGTGCATCAGGGGGGCTTCAAATGGGACATGGTGTCAAATAACCAGTCCAGCAAAATCTGCCTTCCAAAAACCATATGGCGTTCCCTTCCTTCTACGCCCTGCCGTTTGGCCATACAGCAGTTTACGACCACATATGGGGTGTTTCTGCAAACTAGAGAATCGGGGCAATATATGTTGAGTTTTGTTTGGCTGTTAACCCTTGCTTTGTTACTGGAAAAATTGATTAAAATGGAAAATTTGCAAAAAAATAGCTATTTTCGGACCGTTTTTATTTTTTGTTATTTACATCGTTGAACTGACAGGTTAGATTGTGTGCTATTTCTATAGAGCAGGTTGCTACAGACGCGGCAATACCAAATATGGCTACTTTTTGGGGGGTTTTGTTTCAGTTTTACATAATACAGCATTTTTGAAAAAAATGATTTTTTAGTGTCTTCACATTCTGAAAGCCATATATATTTTTTTTTTTTTTTGGGCGACTGTCTTATGTAGGGGCTCATTTTTTGCGGGATGAGATGGCGGTTTGATTGGAACTATCTTGGGGTGCATATGACATTTTGGTCACCTGCTATTACACTTTTTGTGATGTAAGGTGACAAAAATGGCTCTTGACACCGTATTTATTTATTTTTTTTGTGTTCACCTGAGGGGTTCGGTGATGTGTTTTTTTTATAGAGCAGGTTGCGACGGACGTGCCGATACCAAATATGTATACTTTTTATTTATTTATTTAAGTTTTACACAATATTATCATTTTTTAAAACAAAACAAATCATGTTTTAGTGTCTCCATAGTGTGAGAGCCCTATTTTTTTTTTTTTGGGGGGTGATTGTCCTATGTGGGGTATCATTTTTTGCGGGATGAGATGACGGTTTGGTTGGCACTATTTTTCGGCGCATATAACTTTTTGATCGCTTGCTATTACAGTTTTGGAGATGTGAGGTGACAAAAATGTTTTTTTTTTACATTGATTTTATTTTATCTAACCTGAGGGGTTAGATAATGTGATATTTTTATAAAGCAGGTTTTTACAGACGCGGCGATACATAATATGTATACTTTTTATTTATTTATTTTACTTTAACACAATAATAGCATTTTAGAAAAAAAAATTATGTTTAGTGTCTCCATAGTCTGAGAGCATATTTTTTTATTTTTTTTGGGCGATTGTCCTATATAAGAACTCATATTTTGTGGGATGAGATGGCGGTTTTATTGGTACTATTTTGGGAAGCATACGCCTTTTTGATCACTTGGTATTACACTTTTTGTGATGCAAGGTGACAAAAAATGGCTTTTTTACACAATTTTTTGTGTTTTTTTTTACGGTATTTGCGTGAGGGGTTAGGTCACGTGATATTTTTATAGAGGAGATTTTTATGGACGCGGCGATACCTAATATGTGTAGTTTATTTTTATTTATTTATTTTTTTATTCAGTGATATGTATTTTTCTTATTTTTACTTTATTTTTTTTCACTTTTTTGACATTTTTTTGACCCAGACCCACTTGGTTCTTGTAGATCCAGTGGATCTGGTGTCTATATAATACAGAACAGTACACTATATAGTGTACTGCACTGTATTTTTTTACTTTTCACAGTCTGGTCAGACTTCTGCCTTTAGCAGAAGTCTGACCAGAGTTACTATACCATGGCAAGCAGGACGCTTCTGAAAGCGTCCTGCTGACATGGTAACCATCACCCGCTGCCATTACAGAGCAGCTGGTGATGGGAAGAGAGGTGAGCTCCTCCTCTACCATCCTATCCCGTCGGGGGCTGCAAGGTACGGCAACCCCGATGGGAGAGGGAGGGAGCTCCTCCATGTTAACACCTTCTATACCGCGGTCCGTACGGACCGCGGTATAGAAGGGGTTAAACTGCTGACATCTGCAGCACAGATGTCAGCAGTTTATAGCAGGGGGTCAGCAATGTGCTGACCCCCTGCTATACCCACTAGGCACCAGGGAAATGGATTGAAAGGAGGCGGGCGAGGGATCGCAATTGCGTTCCCGCCTGCCGCACCGCCCACCTCCCGCGCCGCCCACCCGCAGCACCGCCCGCAATCCCCCCCCTGCACCGCCTGGGGGGACACTAAGATGGTGGGGTGCAGGGGGGGTGTTAAAATTTACAATTAGGGGCATATTTTAGTCTCGGATCCCTGCGGTCACAGACCGCGGGGATCAGAGATCGCACATAGCTCAGCAAACCGCAGGTCTGAATTGACCTGCGGTTTGCTGCGATCGCTGACATGGGGGGTCACAGGACCCCCCTGGGCATTGTGCCAAGATGCCTGCTGATTGATTTCAGCAGGCATCTTGTTCCGATCACCGCCACGTGCGCAGCGGTGATCGGATATTCACAGGGCGTACATGTACGCCCTTGGTCCTTAAGTACCAGGACGCAAGGGCGTACATGTACGCCCTTCGTCCTTAAGGGGTTAAATCACTTGGCCTTGTTTCTATGTAGATAGTATGGCTTTTTGGCCACAATTCTTCCCTGAAGGCCACTTATTTCCAGAATTTTCCGATTAATAAATGATGTACCTGAGTCCCACTGGTTTCCGAGAGATCTGAGCTGTTGGCACTGCTGAACATGTTCTGATTTAGAAGGGAAGTAAAGATGATGTGTCTTTCATCTGCTGCACTGTCTCTTTAACCGGCCACTGCCACTACAGTCCTCAACATTGTCCATTTCTTTGTGCTACTTCAAAAGATTTTGAACAGCACAACTTGAAACCCCAGTATGCTTTAAAATCTCTAGCTGTGCTCAGTGTTGACATGGTTTATGATCTATGATATGAAACTGTCTTCTAGAACCTCATCTTTGTACCACAATTTGGCTGTTTCTTACCTAGTGTTAAGCCTCCTACACGGCTGTTTATGTTTTAGTTAATGACTGCCAAGATACATATAAAAATGAAGATCATTATAACTTGTTTGGTATAGTTGATTTATCATATAGTACACCTGACTATAATCCTACAAAATCCTTGACTTTGTACACGTGTACCTAGAAGAACTGATGCTGTTTTTAAAGCAAAGGGTACTTACACCAAAGATTGATTTGGTTCAGATTAGAGATGAGCAAATCAGTTCTTAACAAACCAAGTTTGTTGCTAACTTCCCAACCCTGAAGGTGTTCATGTTTGTTTTGGACGAATCCAGTAAAAAAAAGTGCAGCGCCATTTTATTGCACATGTCAGAGAAAAAAGCACTAGGGAGGATAAAGAAGGATGCTCACATGACCTGAGGAGCCTGGATGAGCCAATCAGTGCTGCAGCAGACAAGTAGAACTGATGCTGTTTTTAAAGCAAACGGTACTCACACCAAAGATTGATTTGGTTCAGATTAGAGATGAGCAAATCAGTTCTTAACAAACCAAGTTTGTTGCTAACTTCCCAACCCTGAAGGTGTTCATGTTTGTTTTGGACGAATCCAGTAAAAAAAAGTGCAGCGCCATTTTATTGCACATGTCAGAGAAAAAAGCACTAGGGAGGATAAAGAAGGATGCTCACATGACCTGAGGAGCCTGGATGAGCCAATCAGTGCTGCAGCAGGCAAGGAGGTGCACTTGCAGAATGAGCAGAATATCTTTCTGTGTTGGGCTATGAATGAAGGTGGATGGGTCTATGCATCTGATCTTAGGGGCAGTGTACAGTCACAATTGTGTAGTATAGGGAAAGGCAGGGCAAGCTTCGCACCAGGTAGTAAAGCGTTAAGGCTGGGTGCATCTGAGAATATGTTCCAGCTGCCTTATAACACAGTTGCAGCAGAACCTCAAAATCAGCTACAAGTGAGGGGTGGTGGCAGGGCATAGGGAAATGAGAGCTTCCATTGTGAAAGCGGTCATCTCCATAGTCATCTGTATCGCCCTCCTCAGGACAGTGATACAAATGGATGCTATGGGACAGGGGAGAGGTATATCCCTTCCCCGTTCCTCTGATAGGCTGACTGAGCCGTACGGTGGCCTGCATTGCATCACTGCCAGCCTGATGGAGGTAACTATGTGAGTTTATTTTTTTTATATGGTACAATACAGGAGAGGAGCGCTGTGGGGGCACTTGTTACTGGCACATGATTGGGGGGGCATCTATGGGGGGCACTTATTACTGACACATGATTGGGGGGAATCTATGGGGGCACTTCTTACTGGCACATTATTGGGGGGCATCTATGGGGGCATTTCTTACTGGCACATTATTGGGAGGCTCTATGGGGACACTGCTCACTGGCACATTATTGGGGGCTCTGTGGGGGCATCTATGGTAGCACTGCTTACTGGCATATTATTGGGGGACACTTTTTATTGGCACATTATTGGGTGGCACTATGGGGGCATCTATGAGGGCTCATCTTACTGGTACATTAATGGGGGGGACTATGGGGGCATCTACTAAGGACACAAAGAAGGGGTATTTTATATGGGGGGACAATGGGGGAATGGGGGAAAGGAATACTATAGGGGAATATACTGAGGCCACAAAGAAGGGGTATTTTATATGGGGGCTCTGTATAGGGGTATTTCATACTGGGACACATTATGGTGGGTAGTATAGGGAAAGGGGGAGAGGAGTACTATGGGGTCATCTACGGGGGGCACTAAGAAGGGGTATTTTATCCTTGCAAATTATGGGGGACACTGAGAGCATCTACTGGGGTACTATATATGTGGAATTTTATACTGGTACATTATAGGGGGCACTAAGGGGAAGGGGGGAGAGGAGAACTATCAGGGCATTTACTGTGGGCACTATATAGGGGTATTTTATAGTGGCACATTATGGGGCACTATCGGGACATTAGCTCAACTTGGGGCATTAAAAGGGGGTGTTTTTTTGCACTGGCACACATTATAAGGGAGCATTTTTTATACTGTCACATTATACTGAGAATTATCACTACTGGGGGGCATTATGGTGGGCTTTATTACTACTGGGGGTGGCAGGGGCACTATTTGCTGGGCGTAGTTATTTTAGGACACTGCGTGCCAATAATTATTGAAGGGTACTATCTGCATGATATTAGTATTATCAGGGGGTTTATCTGTTTCTGCAGTATAATATTGAGGAGCACAGCGGCACAGTATTGGGAGTGGTAGGATTCTTTGTCCAGAAGATGGGAGGATGATGGAAAAGTAGCAAACTAAGAAATGAGAAATGGCTGAAAATATTGACCTGGTATGAAAATCTGAAAGGAGAAGATGAGGAAAGAGAACATCTACAACAAAGGAGACGTCACTGGATGTAAGAGGTATGGGGCGCTGTATTACCCTGTATATTCTGTAGTGATATGCGTAATGCTAGGAGGTAAGGGGCTAGGTTGAGAATTTGGTATGGGTGGGGGAGAGGAGATTTTTAAATTTTTGCCTCAGGCAGCAGAAAGGCTAGGTGCACCCCTGGGGGGTGGGGGTAAGCTCGAAATTGTGCAACATGCGTTTTACCATCCCTGGTAAGCAATTGAAAACACCTGAAATACTAGTCCAAAATCTACTGCCATCTACAGTCAGTTCAAAGTATTATTTTTTTTTGTTTGGGAAAATATATCCGTGAGTCATACAAAACAGAAGGAAGCACTTCATTTCCCTGTGATATTGTGAAATACTAGGCCAAAATCTGTGTTGGTGCATCTCCAGATAGTTCAAGTGTTAGTGTTGGGGGAATAGTCTCATGGTAGGTTGACAACTTATGTTTTACACTACAGAAAGATTTTTTTCTGAATCTGCATATTTGAATACACAAAAAACTTTAGGCCCAAATCTGTTAGTGGTGCTAATATTGCATTATTTCCAAAGGCAATTGTCAGTAGCAGTGTCTTCAGTGTGTTTGTCAAAAGAGAAAGACATTTTATTGCACCTCCATGTATTTAAGTTGCAGAAAACAGATTTGCAAACAGTTTTATATTTTGTGTAACTGTGTACATTTAGACCCAAAAATGTCAGGAATTGATAAAGGTTCTAAACGAAAGACCCAGAGCCATAACCTGGTAGTAGCAGCACTAAGCATCCAGCCAGAAATAGTAGTAGGAGTAGCAGTAGCCTCCAGTGGTCCCTGGCTTCAGAAATGTGTAACATTATCGTTGAGAAGAAAGATGATCAAATTGTGTATTGGATGGCTCACTCCTCCTCTCAGTCACATCAGGATGACGTGGAGGTGACTTTTTGGTCTGATACCATATATCTGGACTATATCTGGACTTCTCTAAATCATTTGTCACTGTACCTGATACAATGTTGGTATATAAAATGAGGATGCTCGCACTGAGAGAAAATGTCTGTAAGTGGGTAAGTAACTGGCTGAGTGACAGAAAACAGAGGGTGGCTATTAATAGTACACACTCAGATTGGGTCACTGTCAATAGTGGGGTACCTCAGGGGTCAGTATTGGGCCCTATTCTATTTAATATATTTATTAATGATCTTGTAGAAGGCTTGCAGAGTAAAATATCAATTTTTGCAGATGACACTAAACTGTGTAAAGTAATTAACACTGAAGAGGACAGTTTTCTCCTACAGAGGGATCTGGATAGATTGGAGGCTTGGGCAGAGAAATGGCAGATGAGGTTTAACACTGACAAATGTAAAGTTATGCACATGGGAAGGAATAATGCAAGTCACCCGTACATACTAAATGGTAAAACACTCAGTAACACTGACATGAATAAGGATCTAGGAATTTTAATAAACAGCAAACTAAGCTGTAAAAACCAGTGTCAGATATTGGGTTGCATCAAAAAGGGCATAGATGCCCGTGATGAGAACATAGTCCTACCACTTTACAAATCTCTAGTCAGACCACACATGGAGTACTGTGTACAGTTCTGGGCTCCTGTGAACAAGGCAGACATAGCACAGCTGGAGAGGGTTCAGAGGAGGGCAACTAAAGTAATAACAGGAATGGGGCAACTACAGTACCCTGAAAGGTTATCAAAATTAGAGTTATTCACCTTAGAAAAAAGATGATAAATATAAATATATCAGGGGTCAGTACAGAGATCTCTCCAATCATTTATTTATCCCCAGGACTGTGACTGTGACGAGGGGACATCCTCTGCGTCTGGAGGAAAGAAGGTTTGTACACAAACATAGAAAAGGATTCTTTACGGTAAGAGCAGTGAGACTATGGAACTCTCTGCCTGAGGAGGTGGTGATGGTGAGTACAATATAGGAATTCAAAAGGGGCCTGGGTGTATTTCTGGAGTGTAATAATACTACAGGCTATAGCTACTAGAGATGGGTCGTTGATCCAGGGAGTTATTCTGATTGCCTGATTGGATTCAGGAAGGAATTTTTTCCCCTTAAGTGGGAAAATTGGCTTCTGCCTCACAGTTTTTTATTTTTGCCTTCCTCTGGATCAACTTGTAGGAAACAGGCCAAACTGGATGGACAAATGTCTTTTTTCGGTCTTATATACTATGTTACTATGTTACTATGTTACCATACTGTGGAGCCAGGTGTCAGTGCATTCCTCCTTCTCTACCTCCTTATAGCCCAAGAGAGGGCTTCCAATTGAGTCCTTTCTGTCTTCACTGCCTCTACAGTGGGTACGGAAAGTATTTAGACCCCCTTTAACGTTTCACTTTTTGTTATATTGCAGCCATTCGCTAAAATTTTTAAGTTCATTTTTTCCCCCCCTCATCAATGTACACACAGCACCCCATATTGACAGAAAAAACACAGAATTGTAGACATTTTTGCAGATTTATTAAAAAAGAAAAAGTTAAATATCACGTGGTCCTAAGTATTCAGACCCTTTGCTCAGTATTAAGTAGAAGCAGCCTTTATATTTTATACAGCCATGAGTCTTTTGGGGAAAAAAGCCACAAGTTTTTCACACCTGGATTTGGGGATCCCATGCCATTCCTCCTTGCAGATTCCCTCCAGTTCTGTCAGGTTGGATGGTAAACGTTGGTTGACAGCCATTTTTAGGTCTCTTTCTGTGTCTACAATTCCGTGTTTTTCTGTCAATATGGGGTGCTGTGTGTACATTAATGAGGATAAAAAAATAACTTAAAAGATTTTAGCAAATTGCTGCAATATAACAAAGAGTGAAAAACTTAAGGGGGTCTGAATACTTTCCGTACCCACTGTATGTCAGATAGTCAAGAGAGTCTCCCTGTTGACGAGTTGTTTAAGAGCAGTGGGCATACTGTGCTGAGGAGGAGGTTTAGGAGAAGGCTGAAGATCCCATGCATAGCTGTGCTAATGGCGGTAATAGTAGGACTCATAGCCACAGTATTGGCTGTGGGGGGGAACAACAGTGGCAGTCAGGGCAGGGGAGGGGGGCTAAGGAGCCAAACATGATATCTCACAGTATAATAAAAGTGGTAGGGAGGGTGAAGACTCTGATGAACATTGTGTGTTCGTCAGGACCTGGGCTTTAGATCGGGATGCTGAGGAGGAGGAGGAGGCAACGTCCGAGTAGGAGGGTGATGGCAGTGGCAACAATAGAGCAGAGGCGATATTCCTCCCAAAGAACAGCCAGGGCCATGTTTACATCAGGATCTGGTGATGCTGCTGACACTTTGGGTGCAATAAGCTCAAAACCTGCCAGAGCTAAGTCAAGCTCGGCTGTCTCTAGCTCGCAAGTATTAGCAGTTTGGCAGTTTTTCTCCAAGCTGCCTGAAGACAGAGGAATTTGCCCTGTGCAAGCTCCACAAGAATAAAATAAGCTGTCGGCAGGCAAAAAAAAGACATAGCCACCACAGCACTATTGAAGCACATGAAGCAAATTCACCCGATCCTGGGTCAAACAAAGATGGAAGCCAGCTAATGCAACAAGAGTTTCCTCCTTCCCCCAGTGTCCTTTGTGGCATCCACAGACATTGGAATGTCCTTCACATTGTCGTCCTCGCTTTCTACGTTTCCCACTCAGACTCCTCCTCCTCTCCATCGACAGCCATTGATAACGGAATGTGTGGCCATCTGCTAGTGTGAAAGCTTAATCCCCACCTGGCCAGGTTTCTGGCAGTGCAGTCGCTGCCATACCATTTAGTTGAGTCTGCTGCCTTTAGTGAGTGGATGGCATGCGCTCAGCCTCATTGGAAGATGCTCCCTGTGTGGTGCATGTCATTAACCTAGTCGTGCAACACCTTTTAAAAAAGCACACTGACTTGCACAATTTTCAGGAGACTGTCCTCGCATTTCAGCCCTTTTTATTTGGTGAGGAATGCTCTCATGGGCTTGCAGTGTCAAAACCATCTGCTGCGACAACACTTAATCTATGATGTTCCAACTCGCTGGAATTCAGCATTGAAAATGCTAAAGCATTTGTATGAGCAGCAGAAAGCCATGAATGATTTTGTCATACACCAGACCACCTCACCCCCCCCCCTCTGCTTCAAAGTCAGGCAGTAGCAGCTCATCCAAGACGCCTGTAGGGTGCTGAAGCCCTTCAAAGAGGCCACAAAGTTTGTCAGGAGGGATAACTGCGGCATAAACAATCGGACCCCCCTCATATTTATCTTAGAACACATGCTGATTATCATGCAGTAGGAGACAAATACAGAAGAACAGCTAATGCATCTTGCTATCAGTCCTGTTGCTGTTGGAGACCCAAAAGGAGAAACTGCCATTGAAGAGGAGGATGAGGAGCTGCCACTGGAAAATGAGTAGGAGGTGAAGGAACAAGACAATGATAATGAAAAAAAGACACTGGACAGGGCACCCAGTTGTCTCAGTGAGAAGCGGAGCCAGAAAGAACTAGCAAATTGGGCACACTGGTCAGAAAGGCAACCTGTATGTTTGTTTGCTTATTCACTGACAGGTGTATCTTTGACGTCACTCAGTACTGATGATTATTGAATAGCCATGATTTAAACCCTTGCTATCAAAGCAAAATGGGGGAATGTTTTCTTTCCTCCGAATGGGAGGCCAAATTACGTTATTACCGGGAAACTCTGTGTATGCAGCATTTCTAAAAGAGAGGCCCCTTTGCTCCACCTGCAGAGTTACCCACCTCCCATCACCACAAGCAGCAGAAGATGCAGCAGTAGCAGCAGCTTCCAGTTTAGTCTCCTCAACATGATGGGGCAATTTTTTTCCATTTGCTGCACCAGGCTGAGACAAATCAGCAAGCCAAGACGTCATGCCTTAACGCCCAGCTTCTGCCCTACCTACACTCTGGCCTGTCTCTAGCACATACCCTGTTCCCTGACCCCATGGATTTCTGGGCAGTTTAGAAACTACACCCATTAAAGGCTATGTACACCTTTGAAGTCAATTTTTGTATGATTGCATATAACTTTTTTTTGGCTAAAAATCATATTTTCAATTCACCTTTATTAAAAATATTGAGCCGTTTAGTCACAAAAGGCTAACTGTTTTTCTAACTGTATGATTGGTACTTTTGCTTTGTGCTGGTCATCTAATTATCCTTATTTCTAAACTACTAAGAGGTCATAAACACTTATTTAAGGCACATTTTTATCAGTAAGATAAGGATTGAGCTTTAATGAGTGTTTATGATGTGAGAAAGCGAAGATAAGAAGTCTGTCTGCTCCTCAGATGACTGAAATGACAAAAAATCCACAGGCAGCTAGAAGCACATGTCTACTCTGTACACGAAAAAGGATTCCATATTGTTAATAAAGACCAATTTACAAAAATATTTTTAGCTCAAAATAAGTATAATGCAATAGTAAAAAAAAAATATTGCCCCAAAAGTGTACGTAGCCTTAAATCTTTTCAAAACTGATTTTTAGAAATGTTGTTAATCTTTTAACTATTCTACAGAAATTAAAGCAAAATGATGGTGAAATTAAAAAAAATCCCTTTTTTTTTGCAGATTTTCCATTTTAATTATTTTTTTCCTGTAACACATCAAGAGTTAACAACAAAAGAAATATCAATATTTATTACTCTGATTCCGCAGTTTACATAAACACCCGATTTGTGGACCGCAGTATGATTTTTGGAGGGCAGATTTTGCTGGAATGGTCTTTGGGTGCAATATTGCATTTGAAAGACCCTGATGTACCGCTACAGTGAAAGCCTCTAAAAAGTGACCTCATTTTGGAAACTACTATACCCAAGGAATTTTTAAGAGATTTAAGAGTAGTGAGCAACAGGCATTTCATAGAATTTATAACACTTGACTGTGAAAATGAAAAATTACATTTTTTTTTTTTACAAGAAAGATGCTTTAGGCCCAAACTTTCTTTTTCACAAGGGATAATAGGAGAATATCACCCCACAATTTGGTACCGATTTTCTCTTGACTACAGAAGTATCCCATGTGTGGTCGTAAACTGCTGTTTGTGGAATTTGCTGAAATGTTTTTTAAGAACCATAATTTTTTTATTTTTTGTTGACTTTACTGTGTGTCAGCTTATTTTTTTGTGGGACAAGCTTTAGTTTTTATTAGCACCATTTTGGGCTACATTTGGCTTTTTGATAGCTTTTTATCTCATTTTGATTAGATAAAGTAAGGACGTCACTGTGCCCGGCCAATGTGATGGCGTCATTACATCACCACAAGGAAGCTGGGAGCCAACGAGAATCCTGGTAGCCAGGTACAGTTTAATAGTGAAAATTCTAGTGACAGAAGCCCTGTAAGATCTTTTATGGCATATTTAATGATGGAATATAATTCTCACATTATATATTCATTTTTATTATTTATAATTTTACACATTATTTTGCATCATGTTAGCACTTATCTATTTCTTTTACTTTATTTATATAATCATGTATTTAATATTTACATTTTTGTTTTGCTTGCTTTTAATAATCAATTATCATGTGGGCATGTATTTATAGTTGTATTGAACACCATTGTATTGTCATCACTGCTTGAGAAAGGTCCCATTGAGAGGATTGAAACGTTGCTGTTATTTGGTGAATAAACGTAAAGATTTTTTGGAAGTGCAACAGAGTTCGCTCTCTCTCTCTCTCTCTCTTGTCTCCAAAGATTGCTATGTAACATCATTGCTCTTATTTGTGTTGGCCATTAAAAGGTATCATATATGTTAGACTCTTATTTTGTTTCTCTTAATGAGACCACTAAACAAGTTTTTTATGGTGTCACACTTTTTACTTTTTCTTTTGACTAAAAATAAACTATTAGCACTTCTATTTTTGAAAGTGCTCTTTGTGTATGAACACATGATTGGTGACCCAATGGTTTCCATTGCCTTAAATGAAACAGGTTTGTACTATGTTCCGTGCATACAACTGGTTTACAGTGCATAGGCAGGCAGCAGAATCAGGCAAACCTGGTCAGATGCCAGGGCCCACTAGGCTTGAGAACAGAAATTCCTACAGAAATTTTTACTATTATAACCTAAACTAAGTTAAGGGAGACTAGTATACTCTTAGAGCTTACTCTTAGGCTAAGTTCTTGCTTCAGTTATTTGGTCAGTTATTTCAATCAGTTATTTGTAGTGTTAAGCTCGAATATTCGATTCTCGAATTTTAATCGCGAATATCGCCACTTCGATAATTTGAGAATATTTAGAATATAGCGCTATATATTCGTATTTGCAAATAGTGTTCTAATCGAATTTATCGTGAATATATTACATTGCCGATTTTCGCAATCAAGTAAATGACTGGAGATCATGAATTCTCGAATATGCATATTTTTGACGAAAACTTGTCCAAAAATATCGCAAATTCAAAAATTACCTATACAGCTCATCAATAGTTCTTTGTAGCCAAAACCAGGTCAAAACACAGAGCAGTTTGAAATCTTTACATTACAACAGATCTCTGTGTAGGAGGATTCACTGCTGGTTTTTGGCTCACAATAAGTGATGGAAAAAATATACCAAATAACTAAAGTGTGAACTTGGTCTTACTCTGTTAACCATAGAACCAGATACAGATGTGTCTTTCCATACCTTACTTCTTTGCTTTACATATCCTGAGAGATTTAATTTCAATTAAAAAAAGACGCAGTTCACATTTGGTGTTATTTGCGCTAAAAACGTTTCTTGTCGTATTTCACTACAATACGAGAAAAATAGATGCAGTTCACACTTGGTATTAGTTGCACTGAAAGCGATTATTTTCATATTTCACTACAATAGGAGAAAAATTTACGCAATTCACATTTGGTGTTATTTGGGCTAAAAGCGTTTATTGTCGTATTTCACTACAATACGAGAAAAATAGACGTAGTTCACACTTGGTGTTATTTGCACTGAAAGCGTTTATTGTCATATTTCACTACAATAGGAGAAAAATTTACGCAATTCACATTTGGTGTTATTTGCGCTAAAAGCGTTTATTGTCATATTTCACTACAATACGAGAAAAATAGACTTAGTTCACATTATTTGCGCTAAAAGCATTTATTGCCATATTTCTACATAAAAAGAGAAAAATAGACTTAGTTCATATTTGGTGTTTTTTGCGCTTAAAATCGTTTGTCATATTTCATTACAATACAAGAAAAATAGATGCAATTCACATTTGGTGTTATTTGCGCTAAAAGCGTTTATTGCCATATTTCTAGAGAAAAAGAGAAAAATAGACTGAGTTCATATTTGCTGGTTTTTGCGCTAAAAGTGTTTCTTGTCATATTTCACTACAATACGAGAAAAATAGACGCAATTCACATTTGGTGTTATTTGTGCTAAAAGCGTTTCTTGTCATATTTCTTCATAGAGCAAGGACAGGCTGTTAGGGACAGCAAACGCTAGCTTATAGGGCCACAAAAGTCCTTCTAAGGACTGGTATAGGTGTGCTACCGATAAGTGTGATATACTGAGGTGTGTGATATACTTATAATATACTTTCTAACATAGAAAGTATATTATAGTGCATTTGTATTGTGCAGCAGTTGTGTGCAGTTCTGCTGCAATACCGCATCTATCTAGAGGAACAAATGCTATTGGAACAACAAATTGCAACGGGTGTGATATAACTGTTGCCCCCCAAAAAACTGATTGAGGGGTGTGATATACACCTATAATATACTTTCTAACATAGAAAGTATATAGTGCATTTGTATTGTGCAGCATTTGTGTGCGGTTCTACTGTGATACCGCACCTATAGAGGTACAAGCCCTATTAAAAAAAACTATTTGCAACGGGTGTGATATACCTGTTGCCCCAAAATAAACTGATTGAGGGGTGTGATATATCTTCTTCCACAAAATACTGATTGAGGGCTGCAATATACCTGTTGCCCCAAATAAACAGGGTAGTGTAATATAACTGTTGTGGCGAAAAAAAAATGATTGAGGGGTGTAATATACCTGCTTCCACAAAATACTGATTAAGTGGTTCGATATAACTGTTTCCACCAAATATTGATTGAGGCCTATGATATACCTGCTTCCTCAAAATACTTATTGAGGGTTGAGATATACCTGCTTTCAAAAAATACTGATCAAGGGGTTCAATATACCTCTTTCCACCAAATATTGATTGAGTCCTGAGATACACGTGCTTCTACAAAATACTGATTAAGGGGTTTGATATACCTGTTTCCACCAAATTTTGATTGAGGACAACGATATACCTGCTTCCTCAAAATACCGATTAAGGGGTTTGATATACCTGTTTCCACCAAATATTGTTTGAGGCCTGCGATATACCTGCTTCCACAAAATACTTATTGAGGGCTGCGATATACCTGCTTCCACAAAATACCGACTAAGGGGTTCAATATTCCTGTTTTTACCAATTATTGATTGAGACCTGCGATTCACTTGCTTCCACAAAATATGGATAAAGGGGTTCGATATACCTGTTTCCACTAAATATTAATTGAGGCCTACAATATACCTACTCCCTCAAAATACTGATTAAGGGGTTTGATATACCTGTTTCCACCAAATATTGATTGAAGCCTGCGATATACCTGCTTCCACAAAATACTGATTGAGGGCTGCGATATACCTGCTTCCAAAAAATACCGAATAAGGGGTTTGATATACCTGTTTCAACTAAATATTGATTGAGGCCTGCGATATACCAGCTTCCACAAAATATTGATTAAGGGGTTTGATATACCTGCTTCCACAAAATACTGATTGAGGGCTGAGACATACCTGCTTCCACAAAATACCAATTAAGGGGTTTGATATTCCTATTTTTACCAATTATTGATTGAGGCCTGCAATATACCTGCTTCCACAAAATACTGATTAAGGGGTTTGATATATCTGCTTCGACAAAATACTGATTGTTGGCTGCGATATACCTGCTTCAACAAAATACTGATTAAGAGGTTCGATATACTTGTTTCCACCAAATATTTATTGAGGCCTGCAATATACCTGATTCCATAAAAAAACTGATTAAGGGTTTCAATATACCTGTTTCCACCAAATATGGATTGAGGCCTGCGATATACCTACTTTCACAAAATACTGATTAAGGAGTTTGATATACCTGCTTCCACAAAATACTGATTAAGGGGTTCTATATACATGTTTCCACCAAATATTAATTGAGCCCTGCAATATACCTGTTTCCAAAAAATACAGAATAAGGGGTTCGATATACCTGTTTCCATCAAATATTGATTGAGGCCTGCAAGATACCTGCTTCCACAAAATACTAAATAGGGGTTCGATATACCTGTTTCCAACAAATATTTATTGAGGCCTGTGAGATACCTGCTTCCACAAAATACTGATTAAGGGGTTCGATATATCTGTTTACACCAAATATTGATTGAGGCCTGTGCTATACCTGCTTCCACAAAATACTGCGTATACATAAGACAATGACCATTCTTTGTTCTAGGTGGTGGCGGATATGTGTGGGCTGGCATGAGTAAATTCAATTACAGGTGGTCGTCACAGGTGTTTAATTCCTCCAAGATCTATGCCTCATTCATTTTTAGAAATGTGAGGTAGTCCACACTATCATGAGTTAGCCGAGTGTGTTGCGCTGAACGTCTTTTCGGACAGGACACTTGACGAGGGGCAAGCCAAGTGTTCAATGGCAGTGTTTAATGGCAAATTGTGCCAGCTCTGGCCTATCGAGCCTGCACACCCAGTAGTCAAGGGGTTCCTTGCTTTTCAGAGCGTCCACATCGGTCGTTAACCCGATATAGTCGGACACCTGTCGGTCTAGGCTTTCCTTGAGGCTGAATCTGGAGGGCGGCTGTTAATGGGTTGGCTGCAAGAATGATCTCATATCCGAAATGACCAACACATCTTCAAAACCGCCCTCCTACTGCAGGTAGGATTGGTACCCGCACCTGTTTCGCTGGGTGGAAATTCCTCTGCCACAGCAGAATGCAGCATCTCTTGCAGCAAGGCCTGGAAATGCTGCATTCTGCCAGCCCTCAGTAATGCTGGTAACATGTCCACCATTTTGTGTTTGTACCGGGGGTCTAAGTACGTTGCCACCCACTACTGGTCTTTGCCCTTTATGCTTTTTATACGGGGGTCCCTTTTCAAAAACTGGAGCACGAAGGCCCCCATTTGCACTAAATTGGAAGCGGTTTAGCGCCTTGGCTCCTGCTCATCGCCAAGGAGAATATCGTTGTCTGTCTCCTCCCCCCAGCCACGGACAACAACAGGGATCAACGAAAAGTTTAAAGTCCCCCTCAAAGCCTTCTCTTTTTGCTCCTCTTCCTCCTCCCCCTAGCCACCATCCTCCTGTGACTCCTCTTCAGACTCCTGCTGACTTGTCTCAGATGGAGTAGCACCCCCCTGGGAATTTATTACCATTGCGACTTCCTTATCTTCCAGTTCCTGCTCCTCGACGGCTTGATCAGTGACACAACGCAATGCATGCTCCAGAAAGAAAGCATAAGGTATGATGTCACTGATGGTGCTCTGGCTGCGACTGACCAGTTTGGTGATCTCACCAAATGGCAGCAGAAGTCTGCATGCATCGCGCATGAGCAGCCACTGGAGCAGTGAAAAGAAACCAAGCTCCCCAGAACCTGTCCTGCTGCAGAGTTTGTACAGGTAGTCATTAACGGCATGTTGCGGCTGGAGCAGCCTTTCAAGCATATCCAAGGTGGAGTTCCAGCGCGTCGGGCTGTCACAAATCAGACGTCTGACGGACAAGTGGTGTCACCGCTGAACGTCAGAAAGGCGAGCCATGGCTGTGTAAGATCTTCTAAAATGGCCATAGATTTCCCTGGCCTGCCACAAGACGTCCTGGACTCCGGGGTATTTGGAACGAATCGCTGCACGACTAAGTTCAGGACGTGTGCCATGCATGGCATGTGTGTCATTTTGCCCTGTTTCAGCGCGCTCAGCAGATTGGCACCATTGTCACACACCACAGTGCAGGACTGGTGTGGCTCTTGGCTTCCAGGCACAACAGCAGCAGCACAGCATGGCAATGTCTCAACTGGAACGTCAAATAGGTTCTGGGGAGCTTGGGGGGCGCATCGGAAGAGACGGTAGCAGTGGAAAAGGAAGAGTCAGCCAAGGAGGAGAGAGAGGATGGAGTAGGAGAAGAAGAGGCAGGCCTGCATGCAATCCTTGGCGGTAACACCAAATCCACACGGCAGCCACGGGTTACATGCTTGATGGCCATCAGAAGGTTCACCCTGTGGGCAGTAAAAGTTATGTACCTTCCCTGCCCGTGTTTGCTAGACCACTTGTCTGTGGTCTGATGTATCTTGGCACCGACCCTGTGTGCCAGAGATATATTCACTTGCCTCTGAAAGTGGCCATATAGCTCTGGGATGCCCTTCTGGGAGAAATATTTCCTTCCGGTGACCTTCCATTCCATTGTGCCAATGGCCACAAATTTTCTAAATGCCTCCGAGTCCACCAGTTTATATGGCAGTAGTTGGCAGGCTCAAAAAAGTAAAGGAAACCGCAGCACTTTAAGTTTAAGCTTAGTGATCCTTTATTCTCCCAGCATGCGACGTTTCGACTTTCAACAAGTCTTTATCAAGCACAATAATATACACTCAGTGCATACATATATATATATATACCTCCCCTTAATAGGATTGATAGGAAGCGCGTAATGTACAGCCCCCTATCCTTAATCCCACCCCCAACATAGTACAAACAATAGTGTCTACATTAGTGGCATAGCTTTTCCATATTCCATTATGTGTATTTACATTAATTATGTGACTCACTGGAGGCTGAAGAGGACCATCCTGGGTGCCGCTTACGGTAGATGTTAAACAGTGTCCTCGTGGTCATGGCGTCCAGAAGCTCAGGATGAAGCAGCATCTGCCCAATGCGCTGCGCCACTTCCGGTCACGTGATCTGTTTTGTTTGGCAGCTGAGAAATTTGGCAGCTGAGAAGAGGCACAGTAGCTTATTCCGTTTGTTTTTATATAACCTCCATATGCCGAAGACATAAAGAACAAATGTTAAAAGTGCGCACTGATAAGAAATTTAATTTATACATCCAAGGGCCATTTGTGAAATGCATTATACAGTCGCACTACTTTACATCGGCTACCTCAGGGATCCTAGGAAACTCCTGGTGGGCATTCATAGTTATATAACCAGTATATTGTGTAGTGGTGATAATGCCTAAGAAGTCCCAAAGAATGTAACTATATGGTAAAGGCATGTCCTCAGTCATCGGTGCTATCCACCCATTCATACTCATGGACCGTATTGATAGGGCCCAAAGCACCACCAGTTCCCTAGTATGCATCCAGTCTATCGGTCCCACTCAAAGAAATTCAAGGTGGGGAAATTTGCTCCTGCCCCCATTGCTGAGCAGAGGTCTTTTCTTATCCCACCAAAGAAATCGTGGACCAACGAATGCGGGCAATATTTGTAAAGGGACTAAAGCAGCACCACCAATTGTTTCAGGACACAAGTGGTATTACACCAAATATTAATAAAAGGTCTAAAGACCACCGAAGTTCTGGACCCCAGGTACCTTAAAAAGAAAGATAGAGTCTTTCATATCTTCAGGAAAATGTGGAGGTTAATAAATCTTATATAGAAAACATATATCCATAGACACCCTAATGGAATCCCCTCCAGCCTCCATTTCTAGTGCAGTCCAGTGATCTAAAAAAAGAGAAATACATAATTAGAAATCACGACAAAAATAGTCGGGTAATTACTTAAGGTTACGATATACTCAACATATCCCTTCAGAAAGAAAAATTATTAAAATAGCCACACTGTATTTAGCTTTTAAAAAATGTTCTGGTACTGGCTGTTCGACCTCCTGTACTTCCATTTCCCTAGTCTTTTGTTTATCCAGGATCTTAAGGATAGCATATTGGTATTGGTTTAATCTATTTTTGCAGGGTTGAGTTGTCTCTCCTACATAAAGTAGCCCACAAGGGCACTGTAGGGTATATACAGTTGTGTTCAAAATTATTCAACCCCCACTGAAATTGAGTGTTTTGGCCAGTTTGACATTGATTTGGATCATTTCAGTCATCTTGTTTACAATTAAATCAAAGAGGCACTTGTAAGTCAGACAAATATAACATAACATTTCTAATGAAATAACCACAAATGTATTTTCTGTGCTCACATCATTAGCAGTTTTATTCAACCCCCAAGTGACATTCAATCTTAGTACTTAGTACAACATCCTTTTCCAGTTATAACAGCTTTTAAACGTGAAGCATAGCTTGACACAAGTGTCTTGCAGCGATCTACGGGTATCTTCGCCCATTCTTCATGGGCAAAAGCCTCCAGTTCAGTCACATTCTTAGGCTTGCGCGCTGCAACTGCTTTCTTTAAGTCCCACCAGAGGTTCTCAATCGGATTTAAGTCTGGTGACTGCGATGGCCACTTCAAAATGTTCCAGCCTTTAATCTGCAACCATGCTCTAGTGGACTTGGAGGTATGCTTGAGATCATTGTCCTGTTGAAAGGTCCAACGTCTCCCAAGCCTCAGGTTTGTGACGGACTGCATCACGTTTTCATCCAATATCTCCTGGTACTGAAGAAAATTCATGGTACCTTGCACACGCTGAAGCTTCCCTGTACCTGGAGAAGCAAAACAGCCCCAAAGCATGATTGACCCCCCGCCATGCTTCAGAGTAGGCAGAGTAGGCCTCCTCCAAACATAGCGTTGATCCATGGGCCCAAACAGTTTTAATTTTGTTTCATCAGTCCACAGAACACTATCCTAAAACTTTTGTGGTTTGTCCACATGACTTTTGGCATACTGCAGTCGACTCTTCTTAATCTTTGGAGACAGCAAGGGGGTGCGCCTGGGAGTTCTGGCATGGAGGCCTTCCTTACACAGTGTGCGCCCTATTGTCTGAGCTGAAACTTCAGTACCCTCATCTGACAAATATTTTTTCAGTTCCTCAGCAGTCACACGGGGACTTTTCTCCACTTTGCGCTTCAGGTAGCACACAGCAGTCGAAGTCAGCATCTTCTTTCTGCCACGACCAGGTAGCGTTTCAACAGTGCCCTTTGCCTTGAATTTGCGAATGATGCTTCCTATGGTGTCTCTTGGTATGTCTAACATCTTTGCAATCTTCTTATAGCCATTGCCCTTCCTGTGAAGAGAAATCACCTCTTCTCTTGTCTTCCTGGAATATTCTCTTGACTTCACCATGTTTGTAAACACACCAGTAAATGTCTAGAAGGAGCTGAGTATCACAGTCATTTTAAATCTGCCAAATTGGTGTTTATTATGCTTGATTGCTGCTCCTTGACATCCAATAGGTGTTTTCATTACCTGATCGAAACACTTGAATGAACCTCTGTTCTTAAGAGAGGTAGTCTTTAAGGGGTTGAATAATTGTGTCAATGAAGAAATCACAAAAAAAAAAACATTTAATACTGTATTACAAAAACAATTGATGTCATTTTAGTTGCATTTGGTTCTTTAACCGCTTCAACCCCCCTAGCTTAAACACCCTTAATAACCAAGCCACTTTTTACAATTCCGCACTACACTATTTTCACTGTTTATTGCTCCGTCATACAACTTACCACCCAAATGAATTTTACCTCCTTTTCTTATCACTAATAGAGCTTTCATTTGGTGGTATTTCATTGTTGCTGAAATTTTTACTTTTTTTGCCATTAATACAAATTTAACGACATTTTTGCAAAAAAATGACATTTTTCACTTTCTGTTGTAAAATTTTTCAAAAAAAACTACATTTCTATATACATTTTTCTCTAAATTTATTGTTCTACATGTCTTTGATAAAAAAAAAAGTCCAATAAGTGTATATTTATTGGTTTGGGTAAAAGTTATAGCGTTTACAAACTATGGTGCAAAAAAGTGAATTTCGGCATTTTGAAGCAGCTCTGACTTTCTGAGCACCTGTCATGTTTCTTCAGGTGCTTGAATGCCAGGAAAGTATAAATACCCCCCAAATGACACCATTTTAGAAAGAAGACACCCCAAAGTATTCACGGAGGGGCATGGTGAGTTCATGTATCATTTCATTTTTTTTCACAAGTTAGCGGAAAATGACACTTTATGAGAAAAAAAAAAAGAGTTTCAATTTCTGCTAACTTCTGGCAAAAAAAAAATAAAAATCTCAGACGGACTCACTTTGCCCCTCAGTGAATATCTCGGGGTGTCTACTTTCCGAAATGGGGTCATTTGTGGGGTGTGTTTACTGTTCTGGCATTTTGGGTGGGGCTAAATTGTGAGCCGCCATGTAAAACCTAAAGGTACTCGTTGGAATTTGGGCCCCTTTGCGCACCCAGGCTGCAAAAAAGTGTCACTTATGTGGTATCGCCGTACTCAGGAGAAGTAGGGCAATACGTTTTGGGGTGTATTTTTACATATACCCATGTTGGGTGAGAGAAATATCTCTGTAAATTGTCAACTTTGTATAAAATTTTTTAAAAGTTGTCGTTTACAGAGATATTTTTCACACAAAGTATGGGTATATATAAAAATACACCCCTAAACACATTGCCCTACTTCTCCTGAGTACGGCGATACCACATGTGTGCCACTTTTTTGCAGCCTGGGTGCGCAAAGGGGCCCTAAAACCAATGAGTACCTTTAGGATTTCACAGGGCATTTTTACGCATTTGGATTCCAGACTTCTTCTCACGCTTTAGGGGCCCCTAAAATGCCAGGAAAGTATAAATACCCCACATTTGACCCCATTTTGGAAAGAAGACACCCCAAGCTATTCCGTGAGGGGTATGGTGAGTTTATGTAAAATTTTATTTTTTGTCACAAGTTAGTGGAATATTAGACTTTGTAAAAAACAAAATAATAAAAAAAAATATATATATCAATTTCCGCTAACTTGTGCCAAAAAATAAAAATTCTGTGAACTCGCCATGCC
This sequence comes from Bufotes viridis, assembly GCA_033119425.1. NCBI lineage: Eukaryota > Metazoa > Chordata > Amphibia > Anura > Bufonidae > Bufotes > Bufotes viridis. Next base: position 380,142,351 of record CM065591.1, on the reverse strand, counting down.
CCTCACGGAATACCTTGGGGTGTCTTCTTTCCAAAATGGGGTCACTTGTGGGGTATTTATACTGCCCTGGCATTTTAGGGAACCTAAAGCGTGAGAATACAAATGCGTAAAAATGCCCTGTGAAATCCTAAAGCTACTCATTGGTACCTTTGCCCTACTTCTCCTGAGTACGGCGATACCACATGAGTGACACTTTTTTGCAGCCAAGATGCGCAAATGGGCCCTAAATCCAATGAGTACCTTTTAGGAGGGCATTTTTACGCATTTTTCTTCTCACGCTTTAGGGCCCCTAAAATGCCAGGGCAGTAGAAATACCCACATGTGACCCTATTTTGGAAAGAAGACACCTCAAGGTATTCCGTGAGGGGCATGGCGAGTTCATAGAAAAAAAAAATTTGGCACAAGTTAGCGGAAATTGATTTTTTTTTTTTTTTTTTACAGTCTCATATTCCACTGTGACAAAAAATAAAATTTTGCATGAACTCACCATACCCCTCACGGAATACCTTGGGGTGTCTTCTTTCTAAAATGGGGTCACATGTGGGGTATTTATACTGTCCTGGCATTTGAGGCTCTCCACAATCATTACACGTATGGCCAGCATTAGGAGTATCTGCGATTCTCCTTATATTGAGCATATGGGTAATGAGATTTTTTTTTTCCGTTCAGCCTCTGCGCTGAAAAAAAAAAAATGAACGGCACAGATTTTTTCATTCGCATCGATTAATGTAGATGAAAAAATCTCTGCCAAAATCAGTGACTGCGGTGCGGTGGGCTGGGCGCTAGCTACCTAACAAGTAGCTAACTAACTGGCGGTGATAAGAGACCCTTATGTCCCATTCACACGTCCGAATTTCTGTTTGCGGAACGGAATTGTGGACCCATTCATTTCTATGGGGACAGACTTTGTCCCGCTTGGATCCTGAATTACGGATCCGCGCTTCCGGGTCTGCACTTCCGTTCTGCAAAAATATAGAACATGTACTATTCTTGTCCGCAATTGCGGACAAGAAAAAGCATTTTCTATATAGTTCTGGCAATGTGCGGATCTGCAAAATGCGGAAAGCACATTGCCGGTGTCCGTGTTTTGAGGATCCGTGTCTGAATGGAGCCTTACAAGGGGTGTGATCAATGACAGGGGGGTGATCAGGGGGTCTAGATGGGGTGATCAAGGGGTTAATAGGTGAGGGGTGGGGTGGGGGGGGGGGTTAGTGTAGTGTTTGGTGCAACTTTACAGTGTTACCTGGTCCTCTGGTGGTCGATCCCAGCAAATGGGACCACCAGAGGACCAGGTAGCAGCTATATCAGAAGCTGTTCACAAAACAGCGTCTGATATAGCTGGTTGATGCGATTTAATTCGCATCTACAGCCTGCCAGCGAGACGCGCTTTACTGTGAACGCGCGCGCGTTCACCGGAAGTATCGGCTCTCACGAGATGCGTCGTCTCAGAGCTACAGGACCGCAAGCAGGACGCATCCCTGCGTTAGGCGGTCCTGTAGCGGATTAAAAGTCCTTGTAAGATTTCATTCTGAACACAATTACAAATGTACACTAAATTCCCTAAAACCCTTTACACCATTGGGGGTTGAATAATTTTGAACACAACTGTATAACAGATTTTGAGGAACAGGTATAAAGTGGTCCTTTATTTTATATTTCCTCCCTGTCCTTGGATGCACAAGCTTGGCTCCCTTTCATCATTGCATTACAGTTGCAGCAACCAAGGCCCAGCCAACCTTACCCTGTCCTCTCGTCTCCTGTTTGTTCATATCCGCATATACTAGATCATCCTCTTCTATATGACATGAGTGGTGGCACTTGAAACTCATCGATCCGGGGAAAGGAATGTGCCAATATATGCCAATTGCGTTTAAGAGTCCCAGCTATACGACCACTCATGTCAGTATAAGTAGAGACAAAGGGAATTCTCCTCCGTTTTTGTGTCTTTTCTTTGGTTGTCAGAAGGTCTTCCCGGTCCAGTCTCCTTGTCCTATCTAAATGTCTGGATACTACTTTTTTTTTGATATTTCCTCTCCAAAAATTTTGGTCCCATCTTAGTCAACCTATCGTCTAATAACCTGTCGTCAGAGACGATCAGTTTTGTTCTAAGGAACTGACTATACGGTAGGGCGTCCAACATGCCCTTAGGATGGGCACTGTCAAATCTCAGAATGCTGTTACGATCCTTCGGTTTAACAAAAATGTCAGTTTTAAGTTTGTCATTCTCAACAAAAACCAGAGTGTCCAGGAACTGGAGTAGTTGGCAGGCTAGCAGTTCCGACAAGCCAGCGTTCAGCCGGTGGGCAAGAGGGTTTTTACGGCGTCATCAACATTTTACGCTCGAACATTTGGGCCACAGAACCATGCCTTCTGCCAGATGAACGTGATGACGGCACGGTGGAAGGTGGAGTGGAGGACAAATGGGAGGAGAGAGTAGAAGGAGAAGAGGCAGGAAATGGAGCTCCAGCAGTGTGGCTTTGTGGGTTCTGACGGCGTTGCTCCCACTGGGCTCAGTAATGGGAGGCCAGGTGCCTTCTTAAGGCAGTGATCCCTAGGTGAGTGTTGGGCTTACCGAGACTTATGCATTTATAGCACAGGCTGCAGATGGCAACACTATTGTCAGCAGCTGACACGTTAAAAAAAGCCCACACTGCGAAGCAATGTGCCGGCATCTTGGGAGCGCCAGAAGTGACCGTGCATGGTGGATGGCTCACTCTAGATACATTTGCAGTCTGATTTTTGCTTCCTGTGCCCTGCAAGCTTTGCCTGCTTCTCCTACCTCTCTGCTGCTCCATCTCTCCCTCTGAACTCCCCTCCTTCCTCTCTTGTGGGAACCCACGTGATGTCCATCGACACGTCATCATCATCACCTTCACCAGCACTGACATTTGAGATTTTGGACTAGGCAGCAACAGCTGCCCCCCATTTAGTATAATTATCCCTAATGACCCTCCATTCAGTATGATGACCACCAGAGCCCCCATTCAATATACTGACCCCCAGTGACCACCATACAGTATAATGACCCCCAGTGCCCCTTCCATACAGTATAACCCCCAGTATGGGGGTCACTGGGGGTCATTATTCTGAATGGGGGGGCGGGTGACTGGGGGTTATTATTCTGAATGGAGGGCCACTATGGGGTCATTATACTGTGTGTGGGGCCACTGGGGATCATCATACTGTGTTTGGGGGTATTGGGGGGTCATTATACTGTGTGAATAGCCACTAGTGGAAGGGCCACTGGTGGACATTATACCATGTGGGACCCACAGAGGGGGCCCACTGGGATTTATCACCCAAGGGCCCACATGAACCTGTAGCCGGCCTTGCCTCCAGCCACATAGTCACAAGTTATTTTCTGTCAGTTGAATGCCTAATTTTTCGGCCTGTACTCCTGTGGCCTAAAATAACATTTTTCTAGGCTCCAGCAGGGCACATTTTTGAGAGTTTCCCTTTAAGAAGCATAAAAATGGCCCCATATTAAAATACATATTTTTTGTGGGAATTGTATCCAATGATCCCCCTACTGGTATGTTACTATCCATGTTGTGGGACTATTTGTGCTCTTCTAGTACGTATTTGGTGGCTGCAAATATGACCTGAAGGTTTTTCAGGTTCGCCTGCCATTAAAGTCAATGAGGCGAATTCTCGAACCGTCCCGGCCGATGTTCGTCCATTACTAATAATGACATTCATGTATGTCACTATGCATTAAGGGGTTAAATAATTTTAGTATGTCACCCACAAAAGCTTCATCATGGTCCTGACTCCTATACAGTTTACACAGTATACCAAAAGAAAAAAATTGATTCTTCATCACTTTGTATCCATAAGACCAATTCATCCTGGAATAGGTAGACAGTAGTACACAACATATAGTACTCTGCTGTACTGTAGAGAGGTGCTACTAGGCAGTCATGCATTTACTAATACAGGACTTTTACCAGGTAAGTGTCCAGGGTGGCTGAGTGGAACTTACATGTTTGCCATAGATGGGCAATATATAATGAGTCTGGTTTCAAGTTAATATGGCACGGAAAAGACAATCATAAGTTGAAAATATATCCTGAGACCATAACTTGAGAGACATGGTTTTAATGTTGCATTTTTTACTTCAATATGGATACTCACAGTAACACCATAGTTGAACAGGGCCCTATATGGGATGCTGCATATATTCTAAGGCATGAAAATTGTCAGTCTGCCCTCAAGTCCTCATGGATATTTTTCCACAGCATGCAAATCTGGTTTTATAAGCCATTACATTTTCAATTCATGTGATTCATCACTGTGAATCATGTACAACACATAGAGTTGATTGTGAAAATTCACATCAAATAGAGCATGCACTTCATAATATCCCTCATTATAGGATACATTTTAAAAATGGAGCTGCAATTACACCTCATTTACTGACTTAAGACCCCTTTACACAGGGCGACGATTTATCCGGAAGGACTGTTTCTAGGACATGCACCATATAGATATGTCTGATGTTGGGTCTCTAAAGATGATCCCCACTTATGTTATTTAACAGGAGGTGGGGCACTCATGGTGACTGGATGCCCCCCCCCATCCCCCTGCAGCAATATTCCTAGAGTTGTATGTTTGCTATGGCAGCTTAGGGCCTGAGGCCTGCCATAGTAAAGTTCCTATTAAGTTCTGTGGCAGGGCTTAATTTGAATGCAGTCATTTCCCATTTACAATTGCAGCCTATAGTGTAAGGGATGAATGGAATGTTGGAATCCTCTAGAGCAGGGGTCAGCAACCTTCGGCACTACAGCTGTTGTGAAACTACAATTCCTAGCATGCACCATTCATTTCTATGATATTTCTTAGAAGAGCAGAGCAAGTATGCATGCTGGGAGTTGTAGTTTTACAACAGCTGGAGTGCCGGAGGTTGCCTATCCGTGCTCTAGAGGAACTAAAAATAAAGGTTAAAAAGTTTTAAAAAATATTAAAAAACTCAAGAAGTAAAAATTCATATAACCCCGTTTCTCCATTTTACAATTAGAAATACTTAAACAAATAGCAGAAAATAGCAGAACTATTAAAATATAAAAGAATCCTGAATGAAGAATGACATAGCAGAAAAAAATCAAAATGGCCAAATCACAGTTTCTTGGTCTGTTCACCTTCTTAAAATTTAATAAAAATTAGCAAATATTCTTAATATACCTCAAAATGGTATTAATTAAAACAATAGATTGGCCTGAAAAGAATGATCCTGTAAATATAGAAAAGTTATTGATGTCAGAATAAGGCAACATTTTTTATTGTTAAAGTATTGAAACATAAGAAAACCTATAAAAAACATTTGGAATTTCTGTTATGATGCTGACCCACATAATGAAATTAACATATCAGTTTTACTAAATAGACCCCTCTACAAATGAAACCTATAAAACGAAGAAAAAAAAGATCACCAATTTCACCTCATTTAGATTTCCAGCTTGCCACTACATTACAATAGAAACATAGAAACATAGAATGTGTCGGCAGATAAGGACCATTTGGCCCATCTAGTCTGCCCAATATGCTGAATACTATGAATAGCCCCAGGCCCTATCTTATATGAAGGATGGCCTTATGCCTATCCCATGCATGCTTAAACTCCTTCACTGGATTTGCAGCTACCACTTCTGCAGGAAGGCTATTCCATGTGTCCACTACTCTCTCAGTAAAGTAATTCTTCCTGATATTACTTTTAAACCTTTGCCCCTCTAATTTAAAACTATGTCCTCTTGTAGCAGTTTTTCTTCTTTTAAATATTCTCTCCTCTTTTACCGTGATGATTCCCTTTATGTATTTAAAAGTTTCTATCATATCCCCTCTGTCTCTTCTTACTTCCAAGCTCTACATGTTAAGGTCCTTAAACCTTTCCTGGTAAGTTTTGTCCTGCAATCCATGTACTAGTTTAGTAGCTCTTCTCTGAACTCTCTCCAAAGTTTCAATATCCTTCTGCAGATATGGTCTCCAGTACTCTCCAGCACACAATACTCCAAATGAGGTCTCACTAGTGCTGTGTAGAGTGGCACGAGCACCTCCCTCTTTCTACTGTTAATGTATCTCCCTATACACCCAAGCATTCTGCTGGCATTACCTGCTGCTCTATGACATTGTCTGCCCACCTTTAGGTCATCTGATATAATGACCCCTAAATCCCTTTCCTCAGATACTGAGGTTAGTACTGTATCACTGATTTTATATTCTGCTCTTGGGTTTTTACGCCTCAGGTGCATTATCTTGCACTTATCGACATTAAATTTTAGTTGCCAGATTTTTGACCATTCCTCTAGTTTTCCTAAATCCTTTTCCATTTGGTGTATCCCTCCAGGAACATCAACCCTGTTACAAATCTTTGTGTCATCAGCAAAAAGACACACCTTACCATTGAGGCCTTCTGCAATTTCGCTGATAAAGATATTAAACAATATGGGTCCCAGAACAGATCCCTGAGGCACCCCACTGGTAACAATACCATCGTCTGAAAATACTCCATTGACTACAACCCTCTCTTTTCTGTCCTTCAGCCACTGCCTAATCCATTCAACAATATGTGAGCCCAAGCTCAAAGACTGCAGTTTATTGATAAGCCTTCTATGTGGGACAGTATCAAAAGCCTTACTAAAGTCCAGATAAGCGATGTCTACTGCACCTCCGCCATCTATTATTTTAGTCACCCAATCAAAAAAGTCAATAAGATTATTTTGACATGATCTCCCTGAAGTAAACCCATGCTGTTTTTTATTAATCAACCCATGGGTTTTTAGATGTTCCACAATCCTCTCCTTGAGTATGGTTTCCATTAATTTCCCCACTATTGATGTCAGGCTTACTGGCCTATAGTTGCCCAATTCTTCTCTACTACCTTTCTTGTGAATTGGCACAACGTTTGCTAATTTTCAATCTTCTGGGACGACACCTGTTACCAGTGATTGGTTAAATAAATCTGTTAATGGTTTTGCTAGTACACCTCTAAGCTCTTTTAATAGCTTTGGGTGTATCCCATCAGGACCCTGTGATTTATTTGTATTAATTTTAGACAGCTGACTTAGAACCTCTTCCTCTGTAAAGACACATGCATCAAAGGATTCATTAGTCTTCCTCCCTAACTGAGGTCCTTCTCCTTCATTTTCCTTTGTAAAAACTGAACAGAAGTATTCATTGAGGCAGTCAGCTAGTTCTTTATCCTCTTCCATATACCTTAATGAATATTAATGAATATTAAGTGGTTCCATGAGAAAGTACAACTTGCTCCAAGGAAAACAAGCCCTGATTTGACAATGTAGAAAAGGTTATGGCCCCTGGAAGGTAAGGAGTAAAGGGTGAAGATTTTTTTTTAAAAAATGGCTGTGTCAAGAAACCTGAAGCCTTTAAAATGCCTAAAGAACACAACAAAAAAAACTCTAATTTGGTATTTTGAGGCATTTTTGTGGGGAATATTGGCAAAATGTTCTTATACTAAGGGAAAACTTAATTGTATTGCAGTTCATGAAAAAAAACTTAAGCAGTTTACTGCAACATTTTGGAAGATAATTTTACAGGTATACATTTTTTAGAAAAATAAAAACCCAAAGCCCTGCAGTAACAATCGCTTAACCTGGAGACACAGCAAAATTGCAAAATACAAGTCAGAAGCTGAAATAAGTCCAAAGCAAATAATACACTCTCTCATTTCGCCCTGCAGCCATTCAACTCCTGCTGACCTGTGTCCATAAATTACTGCCAAAAGACATCAGATGCTGGGACTGTACTTTCATCAAGATCAACAAGATGCAATCTTGAGAAGTGTTTGCATGATTTGAGGACGAATTGATGCCCTTGTCCTCCCTGACTGTAATATGTGATGCTAAAGTGCCTGACTACTTTTGTATCTCTAAGAAGCCGTGTAGGGCTATTATAAATAATTAAGTAGAAATTTGTTACCCTTTTGTCAAATGTATTTCTGATGTTGCTCTTCCTCAGCCTCCATTAAGAAGTCCCTTGATTAAATTTTAAAGTCTTAAACAATTTGAAGGGCTGAGAGCACAGGACACAAACTACAATATAAATGTTTTTACACAGCAATGTCATATTCTCTTTGGGAGCTAGAGAAATAATGTTAAGCATTTAGTATGCAATACTGTGATTCCCTTTCAAGATGTGATGTTATAGATTTGATTACGAGCCTGACAGTTGTATATTGTAGGTCATTTATTTTCTAAACTATGTAAATCTTCAAGGCAAGGAATCTCTCTGTTTATGTATATTTACAATGATTTCAGTTAAAGAGTAAACTATTAAAGGGTGGGGAAAGCGATTTGAGTGACACTGAAGTAGGGGTGGACTAGGAACTTAAACTGGCCCTGGAAAAAATCTAAAAGTGGCCCCATGTTGTAGGTGGGTCGAAATTGACAGAAGGTGGGAAAACACAAATAGGAAAGGGTCAAAACATGTAGGCAGGAACAAAAAAGTAGGCAGGGCGAGCAATACCGTAGTACCACCCCAGAAGAATTAAATACCACTGTGCAGCACAAAATACTGCCACCACAGTATTCACCTGCAGCATTGCCCTGAGGATGGCAACACAGTTAAATTCAGGAGGGCACCTATGCCTAATGTCCATATGCATAATTGCCTGATGCTCCTATACTAATAAATGCTGAAAACATCAGATCTTTATGTACCGGGCTAGTGGTCATAAGAAGGGCTTGTGTGGCCACCTGGGCATCGGCCTACCAGGAAATTTCTCGGTATGGTATATGGCCAGTCCACCCCAGCACTCATGCTATTTACAGTGCCTTTACACGCGGCAGATTTTGTGGGAGAAAATTCCGCAATTAAAAATCAGTTCCATTTACCTTAATAGGGCTTGCAGAAATCCATGTGCTTGCTGCCCCTGTCAATAATGGAACTCATTTTCATTCGCGGAATTTTCTGCAACAAAAACTGTTGCATGTGAAGGCACCCATATACCAAACAGGCATAATGACAACTTAAATTGATTTCTCTTTCGTTATGTCGAGCGTCTATTATTTGCATCTTGGTTTTATTGTGTATTTTTTAGTTTGCATAGATATTTTCTTAGGACATGAAGCAAGGAACTCTGGGAACGAGGGATCCCCCACAATGCCATGCATGCAGCCAATCAGCAGCCAGTCAGCTTTGTGATGTCACAGTCCTATAAATAGCCTCAGCCATCTTGGATTCAGCCATTTTTTAGTGTACTTAGTGCCGGGAGAGATGTCAGCAGGTGCTAGGGACAGTGGTAGAAAACACTTTAAAACTTTTATTTTGATGTATTAGTTGCACAAAAAAAAGCATTTGCCGTTGTATGGGGAAGTGAGAAAATTTCAACCCTTTTTGGCGTGTTTTAGTGGCAAAAAATATATATATATATTTGCTGTTCAGCTATGCAGTTATATGTTCTAAAGCCCTTTTTGCATGTATTAGTGGCAAAATATATATATATTTGCAGTTCAGTCGTACAGTTATATGTTCTAAAGCCCTTTTAGGCATGTATAAGTGGAAAAAAGTAAGGGCCTATTTGCCGTTCAGCAGTGCAGTTAAATGTTCTAAAGCCCTTTTTGGCCTGTATTAGTCTAAAAAATATATATATTATTTGCCATTCAGCGGTGCAGTTATATGTTCTAAAGCCTTTTGTGGCGTGTACAAGTGGAAAAAAGTAAGGGCCCGTTTGCTGTTTAGCAGAGCAGTTAAATGTTCTAAAGCCTTCTTTGGCGTGTATTAGTGGGGGGGAAAAAGGGCTTATTAGCTGTTGAGTGGTGAAGTGAGAAAATAACAGACTTTTGTGTTTTTTTTTCCATTTTCTTTATTTATTTAATCTAACAGTATGTTAGGCAGAGAAGTGCCAGACCCTGCAAAGGAAAGTGGCAGTGGCCTAAATGTTTCTGGCGCAGGCACAGGTCGCAGCAGAGTAAGGGGGTGTGGCAGCATGAGTTGCAGCGAGAGGCCTGAGCTCCCGGTGACATCTAGAGGTTGTGTCTCGACCAGAAACCCAGTGGATCTTGAATGGTTTACTCGGTCATTCACTTCGTCCCAAGGGACATCAGATTACCCCAGCCAAGAGTCTGTAGATTCGTCAGACACAACCCTTAGTTGGCGTTGCACGTAGCAGGCCCTGTGCCCTCACCTGTCCTCAACCTGCCTCTGTCATTTTCTGTTCCCTCAGCCAGAGAAGTATTATATGCTGTGGGCTTAGCTCCACTATACAGCGAGGATGAGCTATTAGAGGACAGTCAGCAGCTACTGGCCAGCCAAGATGTGAAGGAGACATTCGCCTCTTCCTCCGATAGCAGGCCAAGTAGTGATGAGGAGAGTGGCATGGGAGATGGTGCTGCAAGTGGTCAGGCTCCTGACCCTGAGACTGTTGTCGAGGACATCAGTGACGTGCAGACAGTACTCGATGATGATGATGTAGCTGATCATACTTGGGAGCCATGTGAATTATCAATTATCATTGGCAGTAGAGGGTGGCAGCTTGCCAGTAAGGCAGCGGCGGAGACAGCAAATCACTAGCGTGGCCGGGAGTAAGCAGGGTGGCAGCAGTGGGAGGTCGGGAGCCAAATGTGAATGGGGTAGACCACCAGCTGCGCAGGAGCATACCTGCCTGGAAAGTAGTGGTGCAGGGGCTCACAGAAGAAATGTTGGCACCACGGCCCTGCGTCAACAAATGCAGTGTCACCATAAAGTGGCCTGAGAGAACCGTGACTCTGATGTGGTGGTCCAGCCTGCTTCAGCAACCGCTGCATCACCCAGTGGCACACACCCGATTTCACGTAGTTAAGGCTCCGCCACGTCAGCTGAGGGAAGCTGTCTGTCCTTCCCATCATCTGCTGGTCCTAATTTCCCTGCTCCTTCTCCTACTCCTCATAAGTCATTCCGTCAGCAATCGATCACTGAAGCGATTGCCAAGAGACAACAGTATACGTGCACTCATCCAACGGTGCGGAAGCTAAATGTACTCCTGACAAAGTTGCTGCTGCTGCAGTCCCTCTCTTTCCAAGTGGCAGACACTGCACATTTCAGAGAACTGATGGCTTGTGCCGAGCCGAGGTGGAGAGTCCCAAATCATCATTTCTGCCAAAAAGGTATTACCAGCCCTTCACATGTATGTAGAACAGAAGGTGGGACAGTCCCTGAGCCTCTTGTTGTCTGCCAAATTGCACGCAGCTCCGTCGTGTGGAGTTGTAACTATTGTCAGGGACAATAAATTTCCTTTACAGCCCACTGGGGGAATGTGGTTCCTGCACAGCCACACCAGCAACTTGGCTAGGTGACGCCGCTTCCGCCTCCACATTATCACGTCGTTGGTTCTGAGACAATGTCCGCCTCTGCCTCCTCAACCTCCACCGTGTCCTCAGTCAGCATCCACTGCAGGGACAATTCACAGTGCCCCTCCAGCATACCACATGTGCAGGGCAAGGCGGTGTCATGCTGTTGTGCACCTCGTTTGCCTGGGTGAACAGAGTCACATGGTGGAGGAACTGATCCGTGTTCTTCATCAAGAAATTGAATCCTGGCTTTCTCCACAACAACTCAAAATCAGAAACATGGCGACCGACAACAGGAAGAACATGGTGTCGGTGCTGCGTTAAGGAGGGCTAAGTCATGCACCCTGCATGGCACACATGTTCAATTTGGTTGTCAAGCGGTTCCTGAAGTCTTCCACCCATCTGCAAGACATCCTAAAAAGGGCCAGGAAACTTTGCATGCTCTTCAGCCACTCGTACACCGCCAATCACACCCTCCTTAAGCTGCATTGGCAGAAAGGCATCTCCCAACAAAGGCTGATATGCGACGTTTCCCCACGTTGGAATTCCACCTTTTATATGTTGTATCGACTATACGAATGGAGAAAGGCCATAAACAATTTCTTGATGATCCAAGCGGACTGGCGTTCTCCCCTGTGTAACTGTGTGCTCAGGCCCTTTGAGGAGGCCACGTTATTTGTCAGTCGCCAGGACTATAAGATGAAAAAGGTCATTCCACTGCTTCATGTCCTCGAACAGATGCTGCTAAATGTGGCTGGTCAGGGGACTGGAGATGTGGCACCTTGATCTCATGGCCACATGAGCCCGGTCGGGGCTGAACTTGAGGAGGAGGAGGAGGACATTGGAGCAAAAGCAATGTGTGGCGAAGTTGGTGGTTTTTATACACAGGTGACAGAAGAAGAGGAGCAGCCAGAGGAGCTACAGGGCGATAAGGAAGACAAGGCAGAGGACGCAGACACACTGTGGCAGTATCAAGTTGAGATGGAGGCAGGGAGTCCCTCTAATTCACTTGCAGAAATGGCCCTTTACATCCTCAGTTTCTTGGTTGTGGCAGCTGAATTGTCAGCATTCGGCAGAGGGATGACCTCTGTCTCTCAACCTTGTTGGACCCTCTCTACCGGTCCAAAATAGGGGATTTCTTTACACCTGCTGAGAGGGAGGACCAACTTAACTATTATATAGACATGCTATGTAGTCAGTTGCTTTTTTGCACCATCATCCATCCTCTCGCAGGTCTGACCGGGGGTGCCCTCGGCACTCACGTACCTCTGCCATGGCTGCTGTGGCAGGGTGGGGGTTAGTCGCAGTTCCAGCTGCATCAGCAGCAACTTTAGTCTAGAGTGGCTGATGAACATTTTTCTTTACCTGCCTAGTGAAGAAACTACTCACCAACAGCAGATATACCTGGAGTAGGACCTGAAACAGCAGGTGGTGGCATACTTTGACAGGACCCCTGCCACCCCACATTGAAGATCCGCTTGACTACTGGGCAGCCAAACTGGATTTGTTGCCACAGCTGGCAGAGTTTGCCCTGGAAAAGCTGTCCTGCCTGGCCAGTAGTGTGGCATCAGAGCGGGTGTTTAGTGTGGCGGGGGCCATAGTTACCCCAAGGAGAACTCGCCTGTCCACCCAACATGTGGAGAGACTGACCTTTGTCAAGATGAACCAGGCGTGTATCAGCCATGATTTGCACTGACCAATGTCTGATGCATCAGTCTAGATCATCCATGGTGCCACACCAACAATCTGACAAAAGAGACCGGTTTATTCTGGCTACCTGCCTCAGCTACTATTCTGATGCTGCCACCCGCCTGATGCCACACATCTGATGCCAAGTTCTCCTTCTTTCACCCTCCATCTTCAGCTGGTACTGGTATTGCCACCCAACTCCCCACTCTGTCTTCGGGTCACTCTGTGGTCTCCTGATGCTTCTGCCACATCACCACTCAGGTCTTCTGATGCTGCCACCTACACACTGTCATTATGCCACCCTGTGGCCTCCTCCGGATGCTGCTGCTTCTGCCAAATCCATACTCTGTCATTGTGCAACTCTGTGGCCTTCTGATGCTGCTGCTGCCACCTCCACACAGTCATTGTGCCACTCCGTGACCTCCTGATGCTGCTGCTGCCACCTCCACACTGTCATTGTGCCACTCTGTGGCCTACTCCTGATGCTGCTGCTGCCGCCACCTCCACACTCGTTCATTGGGCCATTCTGTGGCCTCTTGATGCTGCTGCCACCTCCATACTGTAATTGTGCCACCCGGTGACCTCCTCCTGATGCTGCTGCTGCTCCACCCCAACATTGTCATTATGCCACTATGTGGCCTACTGATGCTGTTGCCACCTCCACAGTGTCATAGTGCCACTCTGTGGCCTCCTCCTGATGCTGCTGCCACCTTCAGACTCTGTCATTGTGCCACTCTGTGGTCTCCTGATGCTGCTTCCACCTCACCAGTGCATCATAGGGCCACTCTGTGGACATCTCATGCTGTTCCCACCCTCCCCACTTCATGACTGTGCCACTATTTTGCCTTTCGGCCTGTCTGACATCATTGTATAGTTGAACCTTTTTTGATCAGAAGGAAGGAAAAATTAGATGCACAATGGATCCTGTCTATGTAACAGCTGTAATGCCTGCATGACATCGTCCCTATTTTGAATCAGAATTGACTTATGATTTGGTAGGCAAAAGGAGTGGGTACAAAACACAGAAGACATGCAAATATTCCATTCATGTGTCATCTCTGTTTTAGATCCACAAATTCTTTTTTTGCTTCAGCAATACTGATGGATTACTGACCAAATGCTGACTAAGTGAAGGTGGATGTTCCACAGACAGGATCCGTTTTTTTTGGGTTATTGTTCTGACGTTTCAGAGAAAGGGTAAAATAATCAATGATGTCAATACAATTCTTACTGCTGACACCCACTCTGGGGGGGGGGGGGGGCTCTACTTGTAAAAGTGTTTAATAGAACAGGTTCTGTGGAAATCTTTGTGGAATCAGTGAATTGGTGTAAAAGGAGTGCGCTCTTTCACGCTATGGTAGGATCTCGGGACTCTACAAAATTCGATTAGATCCATATATATTTGCGGGGAATTACGTTAAAAAACACATTTTCATGGCTGCTGAGAGCCTTTATAGTGGTGTAGAACATTGTGCTTTGCAGTAACATGCATAGGGAGTCTGCTTTGGTAGTGAAGTAATACTGTGAGTCTGTATGACATGCAGATGACAGTCGTCACTCTTAACTTATTTGGGCAGTCACAGGGCCTAAACTGACCAAATAACTCAAGTATCAATTCCACATAGATGCCTACAGAAACTGTTCTATTAAACGCTTATACAAGTATAGCGACCCTGACAGAGTGGAGAGGGTGTCAGCAGTAAGTTTGTGTTGACGTCAGTGAATAATTTTCCCTTCCTCTGATCCGCCAGAACAATAACTCACAAAAAACGATCCTGTCTGTCAAACATACGCCTTCACTCAGTCAGCATTTGCTCAATTATCCATCAGTATTGCTAATGCCAAAAAAAAACAGGTGTGGATCTAAAACAGAGATGGAATATTTGCATGTCTTCTGTGTTTTGTACCCACTCCTACTTTTGGCTACCAAATCATAAGCCAATTCTAATGGGACCATACAGGCCTTACAGCTGCTACACAGACATGATCGGGTGTGCATCTCATTTTTCCTTCCTTCTGACAGATCAGAAGAAGTGTCAAATAAATGATGATGTCAGTCAGGTCGAAAGGCAAAATAGTGGCCCAGTCATGAAGTGGGGAAGGTGGGAACAGCATGTGAAGTCCACAGAGTGGCCCAATGAGATGGTCTGGAGGTGGAAGCAGTATGAGGAGGCCACCGCATGATACAAGGACAGAGTCTGGAGGTGGCAGCAGCATGAGGAGACCACAGAGTGGCCCAATGAAAGAGTCTAGAGGTTGCGGCAGTATGAGGAGGTCACCGAGTGGCACAATAAATGAGTGTGTAGGTGGCGGCAGTATGAGGAGAAAACAGAGCGGCACAATGACAGAATTTGGAAGTGGCAGCAGCATGAGGAGACCACAGAGTGGCCCAACGACAAAGTTTGGAGGTGGAGGCAGCATGAGTAGGTCACAGAGCAGCAAAATGACAGACTCTGGACGTGGCGGCAGCATGAGGAGACCACAGAGTGGCCCAATGACAGGGTCTGGAGGTGGCGGGAGTATGAGGAGGACACTGATTGGCACAATGAACGAGTCTTAAGGTTGCAGCAGCATGAGGAGACCACAGGGTGGCCCAATGACAGGGTCTAAAGGTTGCGGCAGTATGAGTAGGCCAACGAGTGGCATAATAAAAGAGTCTGTAGGTGGCAGCAGCATGAGGAGACCACAGAATGGTACAATCACAGAGTCTGGAGGTCGAAGCAACATGAGGAGACCACAGAGAAGCCAAATGACAGGGTCTGGAGGTGAAAGCAGTATGAAGAGACCACCAATTGGCACAATGACAGAGTCTGGTGGTGGCGGCAGTATAATGAGGCCACCGAGTGGCACAATGAATGATTGTGTAGGTGGCGGCAGCATGAGGAGATAATGGAGCGGCACAATGACAGAGTCTGGAGGTGGCAGCAGCATGAGGAGACCACAGAGTGGCCCAATGACAGAATCTGGACGTAGCGGCAGCATAAGTAAGCCTCACAGCGGCACAATGACAGAGTCTGGAGGTGGCAGCAGCATGAGGAGACCACAGAGCAGCACAAAGTCAGGGTTTGGAGGTGGCGGGCGTATGAGGAGGCCACAGATTGGCACAATGACAGAGCCTGGTGGTTGCGGCAGTATGAGGAGGCCCCCGAGTGGCACAATGAACGAGTGTGTAGGTAGCAGCAGCATGAGAAGACCACAGAGCGCAACAATGACAGAGTCTGGAGGTGGCAGCAGCATGAGTAGGCCACAGAGCAGCACAATGACAGAGTCTGGAGGTGGCACCAGCATATGGAGACCACAGAGCAGCACAATAACAGGGTCTGGAGGTGGAAGCAGTATGAGGAGGCCACCGACTGGCACAATGACCGAGTCTGCAGGTGGCGGCAACATGATTAGGCCACAGAGCAGCACAATGACAGAGTCTGGAGGTGGCAGCAGAATGAGGAGACCACGGAGCAGCACAATAACAGGGTCTGGTGGCGGCATTATTAGGAGACCACCGAGTGGCACAATGAACGCGTGTGTTTCAGTAGCGGCAACATGCAGAGACCACAGAAGGTGGAAGCAGTATGAGGAGGTCACCGTTTGGCACAATGACAGAGTCTGGAGGTGGCATCAGCATGAGGAGACCACTGAGCCGCACAATGACAAAGTCAAGAGGTGTCAGCAGCATGAGGAGACCATAGAGTGGCCCAATAACAGGGTCTGGAGGTGGCTGGAGTATGAGGCGGCCACTGAGTGGCACAATAAACGAGTCTGTAGGTGGCAGCAGCATGATGAGAACACAGAGCGGTACAATGACAGAGTCTGGAGGTGGCAGCAGTATGAGGAGGCCACGGTGTGGCACAATGAATGAGTGTGTAGGTGGCGGCAGCATGAGGAGACCACAGAGTGGTAAGGTGACAGTGTGGAGATGGCAGTAGCAACAGCATCAGAAAGATACCACAGAGTGGCAAGGGGATATAGTGTGGAGATGGCAGTAGCAGCAGCATCAGGAGGATACCACAGAGTGGCAAGGTGATATAGAGTAGAGATGGCAGCAGCATGAGGAGACCACAGAGTGGCAAGATGACATAGTATGGAGATGGCAGCCGCAGCAAGATACCAAAGAGTGGTAAAGTGACAGTGTGGAGATGGCAGCAGCAGCTGCATCAGGAGAACACAAAGTGATCTGGTAGCAGAGTGGGGCGGTGGGTGGTAATACCAGTACCTGCTGACGAAGGTAGGTGAAATAAGAAGAAAAAGGTCTCTGGTATCAAAGTGTTGGTGTGGCACCATGGATGATCTAGTCTGATTCATCAGAAATTGGTGGTTGGAAATTCTGGCTGATCCACGCCTGATTCATCTTGACAAAGGTAAGTCTCTCCACATGTTGGGTGGACAGCCGAGTTCTCCTTAGGGTAACTATGGCCCCAGCCACACTAAACACCCGCTCTGATGCCACACTACTGGCCGGGTAGGACAGTTTTTCCAGGGCAAACTCTGCTAGTTGAGGCAACAAAATCAGTTTGGCTACTCAGTAGTCCAGCAGATCTTCAATGTGGGGTGGCAGGGGGCTGTCCAACTATGCCACCACCTGCTGGTTCAAATCCTGCTCCAGGTCTACCTGATGGTGAGTTTTTTCACTATGCTGGTGAAGTAAGCAACTCATCAGCGACTGTAGACTCAGGCTACTGCTGATGAAGCTGGTACTGCTCCTGCCACCCCACTCCATCCCAGCAGCCATGGCGGCGGAAAGTGAGTTCAGAGGGCCTCCTGGGTCAGACCTACGAGAGGATGGACGATGTCGCAGATAGACAGCGGCCAAGTGACTACATAGGATATCTTGATAGTAGTTCAGTTGGTCCTCCCTCTCAGCGGGTGTAAAAAAGGTCCCCATTCTGGACAGGTAGCGAGGGTCCAACAAGGTGGAGAGCCAGAAGTCATTACTCTGGCGAATGGTGACAATTTGGCTGTCACTACACAAGCAAGTGAGCATGAATCGGGCCATTTGTGCAAGTGACTCGGAGTGACTCCCTGCCTCCATCTCAACTGCATACTGCTACGGTGTGTTCAGGTCCTCTGTCTTGTCTTCCTCGTCGCACTGTAGCTCCTCTGGCTGCTCCTGCTCTTCCTGTCTTGTCAGCTCAGTAGAAAAACAACCAATTTGGCTACATATTGCCTGTGCTCCAATGTCCTCTGCTGCGTCATCTTCCTCTTCCAGTTCAGCCCCCACAGGGCTCATGTGGCCCATGTGGCCATTGCGGTGTAGGAGTGGCTGAAGTGCATACAAAGTTTCCTGGCTATTTTTAGGTTGTCTTGCAGATGGGTGGACGACTTCGGGAACCGCTTGACAACCAGATTGAACACGTGTGCCATGCAGGGCGCCTTCCTTCCTTGTTGCAGCGCAGACACCATGTTCTTCCCGTTGTCGGTAAGCATGGTTCTGATTTTCAGTTGTAGCGGAGAAAGCCAGGATTCAATTTCTTGATGCATCACGGAGCAGTTCCTCCCCTATGTGACTCCATTTGCCAAGAAAACCAGGTGCAGAACAGCATGACACTGCCGAGCCCTGCACATGTGGTATGCTGGAGGGGCACTGTGACTTATCCCAGCAGTGGAGGATGAGGACACGGTGGAGGATGAGGAGGCAGAGGCAGACATTGTCGCATGGCCAACGACGTGACAACGTGGAGGCGGAAGTGGTGTGACCTGTCCAAGTTGCTGGTGTGGCTGTGCAGGAACCACATGCAACCAGTAGACCATAAAGGACATGTATAGTCCCTGACCATAGTTACAGATCCACACGTCGGATCTGCGTGCAATTTGGCAGACACCGAGAGGCTCGGGGACTGTCCCACCTTCTGTTCTACATACGTGTAGGGCTGGTAATGCATTTTGGGAAAATAAATGACGGCTTTGGACTCCCCACCTCGGCCCGGCACAAGCCATCAGTTTTCTGAAAGGTGCAGAGTCCACCACTTGGAAAGGGAGGGACTGAAGCACCAGCAACTTTGACAGGAGCACGTTCAGCTTCTGCGCCGTTGGATGCGTTTACGCATACTCTTGTCTCTTGGCAATCGCTTCGGTGATCGATTGCTGACATAATGACTGACGAGGAGTATGAGCAGGAGCATCTGGACAGGAAGAAGATGGGATTGAAAGAAAGCTCCCTTCGGCTGAGGTCGTGGAGCCTTGACTGGCTGAAACTGGGTGCGTGCCACTGGGTAATGTAGCGGTAGCTGTGGCAGGCTGGACCACCATATTGGAGCCATGGTTCTCCCAGGCCACTTGATGGTGATGCTGCATATGTTGATGCAGGGTCGTGGTGCCAACATTGACACCAAGGCCACACTTCACTTTCTGCCCACATATTCTACATATGGCCATGTTGACCTCCTCCGGTGGCTTCACAAAAAACGAAAGGCCTGAAAGTGCCTCCTTCTCCTCCTGCTGGGCCACCTTCTCTTCCATCATCGCCCTAAGTGTTTTCTTAAGGAGACATAGAAGTGGTATTGTAACGCTGATAACGGCGTCATCGCCACTGGCCATTTTAGTGGAGTCCTCGAAACAGCGTAAAAGGGCACACAGGTCTTGCATGGAGGCCCAGTCATTGGTAGTGAAGTGGTGCTGTTCCGCCGAGCACATGCTGGCTAGCATGTGCAAGGTGTAGTTCCAGCAGGTGGGCACGTCGCATATGAGGCGGTGAGCAGGAAGGCCAAAGTTACGCTGTAGCGCAGACAGGCGAGCAGCGGCAGGATGTGAACGCCGGAAGCGCGCACAGACGGACAGGACTTTATGCAGCAGCTCTGACATGTCGGGGTAGTTGTGAATGAACTTCTGCACCACCAAATGCAGCACATGCGCCGGGCAAGGGATGTGCGTCAAACCGGCTAGTCCCAGAGCTGCGACAAGATTTCGCCCATTATCGCACACCACCAGGCCGGGTTTGAGGCCCACCGTCGGTCTGTTGTTCAATACCCCGCCACAACTCCTGCGCGGTGTGGGGCCTGTCCCCCAAACATATGAGTTTCAGAATGGCCTGCTGACGTTTACCCCGGGCTGTGCTGAAGTTGGTGGTGAAGGTGTGTGGCTGACTGGATGAGCTGGTGGAAGCAGAGGAGGGGGAAGCCGAGTAGTAGGAGGAGGCTACAGGAGGCAAAGAATGATGCCCTGCGATCCTTGGTGGCAGAAGGACGTGCGCCAAAGAACTCTCCGCTTGGGGCCCAGCCGCCACTACATTTACCAAGTGTGCAGTTAGGGAGATATAACTCCGTCCGTGTCCGTGCTTACAAGTCCACGTATCTGTGGTTAGGTGGACCTTGCCACAGATGGCATTGTGCAGTGCACACTTGATATTATCGGATACTTGGTTGTGCTGGGAAGGTACGGCTGTCTTGGAGAAGTAGTGGCGGCTGGGAACAACATACTGTGGGACAGCCATGGACATCAGCTGTTTAAAGCAGTCTGTGTCCACCAGCCTGAATGACAGCATTTCAAAGGCCAGTAGTTTAGAAATGCTGGCATTTAGGCCCAGGGCTCGAGGGTGGCTAGGTGGGAATTTACACTTTCTCTCCAAGGTTTGTGAGATGGAGAGCTGAACGCTGCAATGTCACATGGTGGAGATGCTTGGTGACGCAGCTGGTGGTGTCGGTGGCACATCCTCTGTTTGGTGGGCGGCAGGTGCCAACATTACTCCCGAGGCGGAGGAAGAGGCCGAGGCAGCAGCAGAAGAGGGAGCAGGGGGAGCCTGAGTGAGTTCCTTGCTTTTAACGTGTTTACTCTGCAGTTCATGCTTTGCATGTAGATGCCTGGTCATGCAGGTTGTGCTAAGGTTCAGAACGTTAATGCCTCGCTTCAGGCTCTAATGGCACAGCGTGCAAACCACTCGGGTCTTGTCATCAGCACATTGTTTAAAGAAGTGCCATACCAGGGAACTCCTTGAAGCTGCCTTTGGGGTGCTCGGTCCCTGGTGGCGGTGGCTAGTAGCAGGCAAACTCTCTTGGAGGCGGCTGTTCTGCTTTTGCCCCCTGCTATCTCTTTTGCTACGCTGTTGGCTCGGTCTCACCACTGCCTCTGAACTATGAAAGTCAGTGGTACGACCTTCATTCCATGTGGGGTCTAGGACCTCATCGTCCCCTGCATCGTCTTCCACACAGTCTTCCTCCCTGACCTCCTGTTCGGTCTGCACACTGCAGAAAGACACAGCAGTTGGCACTTGTGTTTCGTCATCATCAGAGACATGCTGACTCCGATGAGGTGGTATTCCCATGTCCTCATCATCAGGAAACATCAGTGGTTGTGCATCAGTGCATTCTATGTCTTCCACCACTGGGGAAGGGCTAGGTGGATTCCCTTGGGAAACCCTGCCAGCAGAGTCTTCAAACAGCATAAGAGACTGCTGCATAACTTGAGGCTCAGACAGTTTCCATGATATGCATATGTGTGCTTTCTGCAGAAGACTGGGTGGGAGATAATGTTGTGAACATGCTGGATCCACTGTCGGCCACCCAATTGACTAGCGCCTGTACCTGCTCAGGCCTTACCATCCTTAGAACGGCATTGGGCCCCACCAAATATCGCTGTAAATTCTGGCGGGTACTGGAACCTGAGGTAGTTGGTTCACTAGGACGTGTGGCTGTGGCAGAAAGGCCATGTCCTCTCCCAGCACAAGAGGGTACACTAACACCACGATGACCGCGTCCACGTCCCTTACTAGATGTTTTCCTCAAGCACCACAATAAGAAAAAAAATATTTAGCCCAATGTATTGATTTCAAATTCAAGCCTTTTTTTTACAGGCACCTAACACTATCTGCCTATTTATTTATGTAGCTTATTACACTAATCCAGGCACAGCAGTAACCACTGATTTAGGGGAATATCTCTTTTAGGGCTAGTATTTAGGCCCTGGATGAAAGGTATCCTTTTATGGACAGATTTACAATTGGCCGGCAACAGCTCGAACACCAGATTCAGGATATTGCTATTTTGGCAATTGAATTTCACCCCAGAACAAAATATATGTTTTTGCGGACACTATGAAACTTGGATAGCCACAGCTGAAACCACTGATTTATGGTATTGCTATTTTGGCAATTGAATTTCACCCCAGAACAAAATATATGTTTTTTGCGGACACTATGAATCTTGGCCTGCAACAGCTGGGACACCAGATTCAGGGTATTGCTATTTTGGCAATTGAATTTCACCCCAGAACAAAATATATGTTTTGGCTGACACTATTATATTTTGCCAGCCACAGCTGAAACCACTGATTTATGGTATTGCTATTTTGGCAATTGAATTTCACCCCAGAACAAAATAAACCCTTTTACGGACAGATTAACACTTGGCCTGCAACAGCTGGAACACCAGATTCAGGGTATTGCTATTTTGGCAATTGAATTTAACCCCAGAACAAAATATATGTTTTGGCGGACACTATTATACTTTGCCAGCTGAAACCACTGATTTATGGTATTGCTATTTTGGCAATTGAATTTCACCCCAGAACAAAATATATAATTTGCAGGACACTATGAAACTTGGCCAGCCACAGCTAAAACCACAGATTTATGGTATTGCTATTTTGGCAATTGAATTTCACCCCAGAACAAAATATATGTTTTGGCAGACCCTATTATACTTTGCCATCCACAGCTGTGACACCAGATTTATGGTATTGCTATTTTGGCAATTGAATTTCACCCAGAACAAAATATATGTTTTTGCGGACACTATGAAACTTGGCCAGCCACAGCTGAAACCACAGATTTATGGTATTGCTATTTTGGCAATTGAATTTCACCCCAGAACAAAATATATGTTTTGGCGGACACTATTATACTTTGCCAGCCACAGCTGAAACCACTGATTTATGGTATTGATATTTTGGCAATTGAATTTCACCCCAGAACAAAATATACCCTGTTACGGACAGATTTAAACTAGGCCTGCAACATCTGGAACACCAGATTCAGGGTATTGCTATTTTGGCAATTGAATTTCACCCCAGAACAAAATATATGTTTTTGCGGACACTATGAAACTTGGCCAGCCACAGCTGAAACCACTGATTTATGGTATTGCTATTTTGGCAATTGAATTTCACCCCAGAACAAAAAATACCCTGTTACGGACAGATTTAAACTAGGCCTGCAACATCTGGAACACCAGATTCAGGGTATTGCTATTTTGACAATTTAATTTAACCCCAGAACAAAATATATGTTTTTGCGGACACTATGAAACTTGGCCAGCCACAGCTGAAACCACTGATTTATGGTATTGCTATTTTGGCAATTGAATTTCACCCCAGAACAAAATATATAATTTGCAGGACACTTTGAAACTTGGCAAGCCAGAGCTGAAACCACTGATTTATGGTATTGCTGTTTTGGCAATTGAATTTCACCCCATAACAAAATATATAATTTGCAGGACACTATGAAACTTGGCCAGCCACAGCTGAAACCACTGATTTATGGTATTTCTATTTTGGCAATTGAATTTCACCCTACAACAAAATATATGTTTTTGCAGACACTATGAAACTTGGCCAGCCACAGCTTAAACCACTGATTTATGGTATTTCTATTTTGGCAATTGAATTTCACCCCAGAACAAAATATATAATTTGCAGGACACTATGAAACTTGGCCAGCCACAGCTGAAACCACTGATTTATGGTATTGCTATTTTGGCAATTGAATTTCACCACAGAAAATAATCTATCCTTTGCCAGACAGCAGACAGTATTATACTTGGCTAGCCAAAGCTGGAACACCAGATTTAGGGGATTGGTATTTGGGCAATTGTATTTAACCCCATAATAAAATATAAAAATTGCTATCCTGAGTTTCTAGGGGTGACAATTAGCACAGCCAAGCCCCTGATGTAGGATATAGCAAAAAAAAAAAAACTAGTATTGATGGATTGATGGACTTGGTGGCAACTTGTTCTGGTGCAACACAAGTCACAAAATGGCCGCCGATCACCCCAGAAAATAAGTGACAGAAAAACGCTCTGTGCAACCTAAAAACCAGTGAGCAAGTAACTAGAAGAAGTTCAATCATTCACAGCTGTAGATCAATCACTTCATTAGGTTCTGTTGCTGACTTTTCCCTGCCTAATCTCGCCCTCACAGAAGGTGCGTCCTCTCCCTACACTAATCAGAGCAGTGTGACGTGCGTTGCTACGTGACTCTAGCTTAAATAGAGGCTGGGTCACATGCAGCACTTGGCCAATCACAGCCATGCCATTAGTAGGCATGGCTGTGTTGGGCTCTTGGGGCAAGAAGTAAAACGCTAGCTGATTCGCTGCTGTGCAGCCCTTCAGAAAGCGGGAAGTAATCACCGAACAACGAACCCGAACTTTTTTGAAAATGTTCGGGTTCGGGTCCTTGTCCCGGACACCCCAAAATTCGGTACGAACCCGAACTATGCTCGAACTGTTCGCTCAACACTAATTGTAATGTTCTGCCATGCCAAATATTTTCTCCATTCTCAGGAAACTTCTAGCAGCTTGAAAAATGTACCTATAGTGACCCATGCCTTTATTGCATGCACATTACACAAATATTACATTGCCGATTTTCGCAATCAAGAAAATAATCTCATCACTACTGAAATACGCCCCCATGCGCTTTCCCCAGAAATAACTGCAAGAGTGCAGTGCATATATATTTTTCTTTTTTGACAAAATACGCCCCATACACTTTCAACACAAATCACTGCAACAGTGCATTGCGTCTATATAATTTTCTTTTTTTACTGTAATGCGCCCCTATAAGAAATAAATTCAGAAGTGTTCCGAGAATATATATTTCTTGTTGGACTAAAATTGGCCACTATATGCTTTCAACTGAAATTACTGCAACAGTGCAGTGTGTATATATTTTTATTTTTTTACTGAAATACGCCTTTATATGCTTTCATCAGAAATAACTGCAGAAGTGACCTGAGAATAAATATTTCTTGTTGGACTAAAATTGGCCACTATACGCTATAAACAGAAATAACAGCAACAGTCCAGTGTGTATATATTTTTCTTTTTTTACTGAAAGACGCCTCTACAGCATATGCTTTCTGCAGAAATAACTGCAGAAGTGACCTAAGAATATATATTTCTTTTTTGACTAAAATAGGCCACTATACGCTTTCAACAGAAATAACTGCAACAGTGCAGTGCTTATATATTTTTCTTTTTTTACTGAAACACGCCTCTATACGCTTTCACCAGAAATAACTGCAGAAGTGATCTGAGAATATATATTTCTTGTTGGACTAAAATTGGCCACTATATGCTTTCAACAGAAATAACTGCAACAGTGCAGTGCGTATATATTTTTCCTTTTTTAATGAAATACGCCTCAATATGCTTTCACCAGAAATAACTGCAGAAGTTACCTGAGAATATTTAGATCTTGTTGGACTGAAATTAGCCACTATAGGCGTTCAACACAAATAACCGCAACAGTACAGTGCGTATATATTTTTCTTTTTTTATTGAAATACGCCTCAATACGCTTTAACCAAAAATAACTGCAGAATAATGATGAGTGAGCACCAAAGTATTTGGGTGTTTGCACAACAGACAGTGAGCTGGAAGCCGCAAGCGCTGCTTCAGCGTTGACAGACCAGCTGAAGCTGTGAACGACTTGCGGAAATGTGCACACACGCGGCGCGCCTTCACTAGTAGCTCTGCCAAATTGGGGTCGTTTTTTATAAACTGCTGAACCACTAAGTTTAAGACATGGCCTAGGCATGGGATGTGTGTCAGATTGCCGAGCTCCAAAGCCACCACCAAGTTAAGGCCATTGTCAGACACAACCATGCCTGGTTGTAGGTTGAGTGGCGAGAGCCACAGCTTGGTCTAGTCCATACTGCGGCGGTGTGCTGTTTGTCTCTGAAGCAGATCAGCTTCAGCATGGCCTGTTGACAACAGCAGTGCTACACTGCTTCCAGCTAGCGACTGATGGCTAACTGCTGATGGAGGTGGAAGTGGAGGAGGAGGCGGCGGAGAAGGAGGAGAAGTGGGGGTGGAGCCAGCAACATAGCTGCTGGCGGAGACCCTGATGGACATAGGGTCCGCAATCCTGGGCGTGGGTAGCACCTGTGCCATCAAAGGGTATGACTCACTCACAGCCTCTACAACATTCACCCAGTGTGCTGTCAGGGACATGTAGCGTCCCTGGCCACCAGCACTTGTCCATGTGTTCATGGTGAGGTGGACCTTCCCAGTAAGTGCGTTGGTCAGGGCATAGGTGATGTTCTGGGACATTCTGGTGTAAGGCGGGCACGGTACACCGTGAAAAATAGTGGCGGCTGAGGACTGCGTACCGAGGGGTGGCCGCCGACATCAGTCTGCGGAAGGCCTCGGTGTCCACAAACCTAAATTGCAACATTTCAAGGGCCAGTAATTTTAAAAGCCTGTGGGTGTGTGGGAGGGTATTTGCGCTTGGGTTCAAATACCTGTGTTATCGACATTTGGTTCCTGCGCTGGGACAGGGAAGTGGATGTTGTTTCTCACAGTTCATGTGAAGGTCCGGATGCCCCTCGCCCTGCACCTTCGACAGGGGATTGGCCAGCAGTGCTAACACAGGGAAAGAGTAGGCAGTGGTGTGACCCGCAGATCTAGATTGTGGATCCCAGCGTTCAGCTCACTTGTTAGGGTGCTTGGATTCCATGTGACGGATTGTGCTGGTGGTGGTGTGGTTGCTAGTGTTTTCGCCCTGGCTCATTTTGGTACGGCACAGGTTGACAACTACCACTCTTTTGTCGTCTACAATTTCCTCAAAAAAGCGCCATACCGCGTAACACCTACCCCTTGGCAAGGTAGATTTACACATGGGGGTGCTTGGTGTAACGGTTGCAGGCCTGTTTGGTGTGGGCCGACATCTCCCTTTTGCAACCCCACTTCCTCTTCCAGACTGTTGTGGTGCAGCGGATCCCTCCCCCTCTGTACTGCTGTGTTTGCTCAGCTTTTCACCTGCCCATAAAAAAAACACAGATTTTGGACACTACAATGGGCCCAGATAATTGGAAGTTGTAATATAGACAGTGTTTGTAGATGCAGTTCAGTATTGCATACAAAAACCACAGATTTTGGACACTACACTAGGCCCAGATTAATAGAAGTTGTAATATAGACAGTGTTTTCAGATGTAGTTCAGTATTGAATACAAAAACCCACAGATTTTGGACACTACACTAGGCCCAGATTAATAGAAGTTGTAATATAGACAGTGTTTTTAGATGCAGTTCAGTATTGGGTATAGAACACCACAGATTACGGACATTATATGAGGCCCAGCCTGATGGTATCCCCTGCCGCTTGAGTGAAAATAGCCTAAGGCTGAGTTCACACTTGAATTATTTGGTCAGTTTGGCCCCATAACTGCCCAAATAAGTGAAGTGTGCAGTGATTCTAAGAGTGACGCCTGTCATCTACATGTCATACTGACTCACAGTATTGTTTCACTAGCATAGCAGACTCCCTATGCGTGTTACTGCAAGGCACAGTGTTCTAAACAACTATAAAAGCTCTATGCAGCCAGTAAATTGTCGTTTTTTAACGTGATTTGTCACTAATAAATTTGGATCTAATCAAATTTTTTCGGATAATTCGGCAAACCGGCCAAATCAAATTTTTGAGACATTTGCTCATCTCTTATATAGAACTATTATATACAAACAAGTAAACCGAACGGTCTTACCAGATCCTGTAGCAAACAATGGTATGGGTCCTGTGTTGGGCAGGGGGCCAACTGGTTCTAGATATGGATATTTGGTGATCCAAGAAGAGGATATGGAGTCCAGTTGTATTTGCAGTAGTGGCATTGGTTGGTCAGGATGTAACTATTCCTGAAAAGACCCTAAGAATTAGAGGAAGGCACAATTACACCATACCTATCTACACAGAACACCTTCCCCGAAAGGGGTGAATCCTTCTGGAACCTGCCCCTGTACTCCCCAAATCCCTAATGTAGCCCATGAAAGATGCTCCCAACCTGACATGTTCCTGTTTACTCTAGAGGATATAAATCAAAGACAAATAAAACTGGCTGTAAACCAAACTCAACTGATAAAACAAATCAAATATCAATTGGGAAAAAGTTACTTGTTCTACAGGGGTGGAGAATGGCATGCCTGCATCCAAGAGTAAACCCAACAATGGGAACAGGTGTACAGATGTGCAATAAAATACCTCTGGGTCATGGGGATGCTTACAAGCAGCCAGATCATGTCTACTGCGGCGTTTAAATGCCTGCTAAATCGCACAAACATGTGCCACCATAGTGTGCCAGCCGTGGCCGTATTGCGGCCCGCAAACAGTGGGTTTGCAATATGCAGATACCAGCTGTATGTTCCCCCTGAAAGGATTTGCCTAATAATGGGACATGACTTATGGAATATAGCAAATGGCACAGAATATCAACAAAGGCTATATTAGGAAGTGTCATGTAGTCATCCTTCATACACATTGGTCAAAAGTAGCCAGATAGTGACAAACCCCTTTAATGTTAAATTCAGTCTCTATGTATAGAGTGAGGAGAGGGCAATGACCAGCAAGCTGAGGTCACTTGATGCAGTTGGATACAGCTATTGTGGGAGGAGTGAGAAGAAGGCAGAGGGACCAGCAATCCATGATCAGGTGATGCAGCTGGCGACACATACAGTTATTGTTAGTAGAGTGACCAGAGGGCAGTGGGATCAGTAATCCATAATCATGTGAGGCAACTGGTGGGCACATATGATTATGGTAGGGAGAGTGAGGAGAGGGCAGAGGGTCTGGTGAGCTGTTGTCATATGGTCACATGACACATCTAGGTGGGCTGGTACAATACTGTACTGATGATCAGGATGATTAGTTAAGGAGGCAGGACCAAATGGGTGCGACTTTAAATGTTGGGCAGACAATCGCTAAAACACTGTAATCATAAGGTAGAAATTGTGATCCCAACATGGAACAGAGGGTCAGCAGTTTATTATGTGTCAAGACAAACAAGAACTTCTGAATTTTCCGTGAATAAAACATGGGGATTTATGTGGCAGAAACCTTGATCATTTTTTTATGAAGGTAAATAATCAAACCTTAATGACAGTTACAGCCTGCCAATTAGTGGTAAAATACATAGAAATACTGAAGCTCTATTCGCTCAACACTATTAGTACTATCTGAGGAGGACTATAACACTGTGGGAATAACTACGACATGGCTGGATGATAGCTATGACTGGGCGGTTAATGAGCAGGGTTTACAGTCAGGATTGTTAGAAAATGAGAGGGGGAGGAGTTTCCCTTTATAAAAAGTCCTGTCTAAAGCTAACACTTCGGGAAGATATAAGTGAGGGGAATGAACACGTGGAGTCACTGTGGATAGAAATTAATGGGGGCAAAATCAACTATAAAATACTCATAGGAGTTTGTTACAAGCCACCTAATGTAACAGAATCCACAGAAAATGTACTACTAAAGGAAATAGATGAGGCGGCAAATCATAATGAGGTCATTATTATGGGAGACTTCAACTACCCAGATATAGACTAGGAAACTCAAACCTGTAGATCTCATAAAGGAAACAGGTTCTTGGCAATAATCAAAGACAATTACCTTTGCCAACTGATTCAGGATCTGTCCTGAGGAATGACCTTCCTGGCCTTAGTATTAACCAATAGACCTGACAGAACAACGGATTTGCAGGTTTGGGGCACCTAGGAAATAGTGACCATAAAATAATTTCCAATTGTCATTCAAAAGAGTGTTTGTTCAGGAAGGCACAAAAATACTGAACTTCCAAACTAACTGGGACAATGTCCTCAAAAAGAAAAATGCAACCACAAAATTGGATATTTTTAAAAACATCCTAAACTCTAATTGTGAGTGGTACATACTTTAAGGGAATAAACCAAGGTGGATAAATAGAAATGTCAAGGGAGCAATAAATGACAAAAAGAAAGCATTTAAATCTCTAAAACAGGAAGGTAGTGTGAAAGCATTGAAAAAGTATAAGGAAAAAAATTGAATTAGTAAAAGACAAATAAATGCACTCCACTGTATTCACAAAACAAACCGTCGGATGAAATGCAGAGTGTAAAAGTACATTTTCCATTAAAAGTTCCCTGTCTGACTCAGGAATAAGTGCAACAGCACCTTAAAAAGATTAAAATAGACAAATTGTCAGGATCAGATGGTATACACCCCTGTATTCTAAGAGAAATTAGTAATGTCATAGACAGACTTTTTTTTTTTATATTTAAGGACTCTATAATGACAAGGAGCGTTCCACAGGATTGGCACTTAGCATTTGTGGTGGCAATATTCAAAAAGGGTCAAAACAGAGCCTGGAAACTATGGAATGGTAAGATTATCATCTGTTGTGGGTACACTGTTTGAAGATTTTCTAAGAGATGCTTTCTTGGAGTATATCAATGAAAGTAAGCGTAAAAAAAAAAAATATATATATATATATATATATATATATATATATATATATATAAATATCTTGACTTTTCCAATGTATTTAATACTATGCCACATAAAAGATTAGTATATACATTGTGAATGCTTGAATTGGGAGATAATGAAACAGAGGGTGGTTATTAGCGGTACAAACTTAGATTGGGTCACAGTCACTAGTGGGGTACCTCAGGGGTCAGTATTGGGCCCTAATCTCTCCAATATATTTATTAATGATCTTGTAGAAGGCTTGCACAATAAAATATCAATTTTTGCAGAGGACACTAAACTGCGTAAAGCAATTAACACCAAATAGGACAGGATACTGCTACAGATTGATCTGGAAAGATTGGACGGTTGGGCAGAGAATTGGCACATGAGGTTTAACACTGACAAATGTAAGGTTATGCATATAAGAAGGAATTATGCAAGTTACTAATACTTACTAAATGGTCAAAAACTGGGTAACACTGACATAGAAAATAACTTAGTAATTTTATTGGACAGCAAACATAACTGTAGAAACCAGTGCCAGGCAGCTGCTGGAAAGGCCAAGAAGATTATGGGGTGCATCAAAAGGGGCATAGGCGTACGTGATGAAAGCATAGTCCTGCCACTTTACAAATCACTAGTCAGACCACACATGGAGTACTGTTTACAGTTCTGGGCTCCTGTGAAATAGTAGAACTGGAGAGGTTTCAAAGGAGGACAAGTAAAGTAATATCTTGAATGGGTGGACTACAGTACTCAGAGAGATAATCAACATTTGCTTTATTCAGTTTAGAAAAAAGATGACTGAAGGGAAATGTAATAAACGTGTGTAAATATATCAGGGTTCAGTACAGAGATCTCTTCCATCATTTATTTATTCCCAGGACTGTGATGAGGTGACATCCTTTATGTCTAGAGGAAAGAAGATTTCAACACAAACATAGAAGAGGATTTTTTACGGTAAGAGCAGTGAAACTATGGAAGTCTCTGCCTGAGAAGGTGATGATGGTGAATTCACTAAAAGAGTTCAAGAGGGGCCTGGATGTATTTCTGGAGTCTAAATATATAACAGGTTATAGTTACTAGAGATGGGTCGTTGATCCAGGGAGTTATTCTGATTGCCTGATTGGAGTTGGGATAGATTTTTTTTTCCTACAATGAAAAAAATTGGCTTCTAACTTTTTTGCCTTCCTCTGGATCTACTTGCAGGATAACAGGCTGAACTGGATAAACGGATGTCTATTTTTTTTAGCCTTAAAGGAAAAGTGTCACCAAAAATGTATCTGCCAGTTAAAATCAAATAGTAAAACATCTCCTTTTTCCTAATCTAATTTTATTTTCTGATTTTTTTTTAATTGTATTTACTGAATATTATTATGGGGGTGGCCATTTTGACTGAGCTGTTCTTACAGCATTTACAAAGCAATAAAAAAATTGCTTTATGGCAGCCCCATGAGCTATAGACACAAAGGTCACGAGGGAACCCTATTGACTTACATGGAAAATTTTTCTAGGCATGCTCTGTGACCTGTGCAAAGGTCATTTTACAAGGAAAGAACAGATAAGTGACAATCACCCATTGTGAATGGTGGATCTTGTCTTACACTGAGATGATATAATTACAGGAAGGATTAGAATGTGTTAACTGCAGAAAAGTGATCTGTACAAATCAAGAACTGGCACCGATTATTAGACATAGTGGCTAGTGTGAAAACTGCAGGAATTTTTGTTTTATTTTAAATATAAAAACTGACATGGAAAATTAAAAATAACATATGCAAAAATTATTTAAATATAACAGCAGGTCATTTTCTGATGGCACATTCCCTTTAAAGACTATGGTCTATGATTAGATATACACTACTTTTTGGCATTTATCAGATTTGGTTGCTAAATATGTAACTTCTTCCCCTTCCACGCAGTGGCGTTGCTAGGGCTAGTGTCACCCGGTGCGGTAGAAAATGGTGTCACCCCCCCCGGCGGTGATCTGTCTGCTTAGCCCCGTCCCCCCCACGTCAGCTGTCTGTTTACTCTCCAAACCCCCATCCATGTTATCGCTTGGGTTCAAATTATAGCACCCCCAGCAGGCCACCCCACCCCAACCCCCGGCGGTCTGTCTTCTGTCTGCTTAGCACACCCCCCCAACATATTTGCATACAGAAAAACAAAACAAAAAAAACACATACGTACCTCCATGGCAGCGATGCGATGCAGGCCTCTTCTGGCCTGTATCCCGAGCAGTACGGCTCTGGCGGCGCGATGACGTCATTGCGCCGCCTGCGCCGGCCTCTGATAGGCTACCGGCACAAGGCCAGCAGCCTATCAGAGGAACAAAGAAGGGAGACGCCTCTCCCTTGCCCTGCTGCAGTGTTTATCTGTATCGCGATACAGATGAATGTAGGGAGATGAGTGCTTCCATAATGCAAGCGCTCATCTCCTGGTGGTGTCACCCAGGGGCATAGCTAGAAATGACTGGGCCCCACAGCAAAAAATTTTATTCCCCCTTCCCCGGATCTCCCACTGACATATACCATATTGGACCTCCCACCCATTCCAGAGCTTCCACCCAAACTCCCCTCCAGGACCTCCCATCCCAACATCCCCACATCCCTCCCTAGATCCCCCCTAAGTGTCCTCCACACATCCCCCCCATCAGTGTCCTCCACACATCCCCCCCATCAGTGTCCTGCACACATCCCCCCCATCAGTGTCCTGCACACATCCCCCCCATCAGTGTCCTGCACACATCCCCCCATCAGTGTCCTGCACACATCCCCCATCAGTGTCCTGCACACATCCCCCATCAGTGTCCTGCACACATCCCCCCATTAGTGTCCTGCACACATCCCCCATCAGTGTCCTGCACACATCCCCATCAGTGTCCTCCACACATCCCCCATCAGTGTCCTGCACACATCCCCCATCAGTGTCCTCCACACATCCCCCATCAGTGTCCTGCACACATCCCCCATCAGTGTCCTGCACAAATCCCCCATCAGTGTCCTGCACACATCCCCCATCAGTGTCCTCCACACATCCCCCATCAGTGTTCTCCACACATCCTTCATCAGTGTCCTCCACACATCCCCCATCAGTGTCCTGCACACATCCCCCATCAGTGTCCTCCACACATCCCCCCATCAGTATCCTGCACACATTCCCCCCATCAGTGTCCTGCACACATCCCCCCATCAGTATCCTGCACACATTCCCCCCATCAGTGTCCTGCACACATCCCCCATCAGTGTCCTCCACACACACCCCATCAGAGCTTCATATTAACCTGCTGTACTAATATTATGGCTAAAAACCTCAGTAATAGTTTCCCATATATAATTCTTAGATATATATATATATATATATATATATATATATATATATAAATATATATATATATATATATATATATATCAGAAGTATAAATATATATTATCATACTTCTGATATACATGAATGCATAATTTAGCCTCTATTTCTAAAAGGTTTTCACTAGGACTAGAACTCCCAACCTTTCACATCAGAGGCGAGAGCTCTAACCACTGAGCTATGGAGCTTAATGCTAAACTATGCTGGAAAAACCTTATAGTAGTGTATCAGGTATTAGGTATGTCTATACAGCAGAAGTATCATTAAATAAAAATAAATGTGTAATTACTATATAGTAATTACACATTTATTTTGTGTCATGTCTTTTTACAAAAACTGAAAAAAAATATTAAATTATACTTCTGCTGTATGGGAATACCTAATACTTGCTAGACTACTATGAGGTTTTTCCAGCTTAGTTTACCATTGAGCTCATAGCTCAGTGGTTAGTGTTCTTGCCTCTCATGCAAAGGGTTGTGAGTTCGAATCCTAGTGGCAACCTTTCAGAAATAGAGGCTAAATTAGATTAAAATACATTGGGTGTCCCCCAGGATTGTCAGTATGCTTGGGCACATCTAATTTAGCCTCTATTTCTGAAAGGTTGCCACCCCCTTCATGTTCATAGCACTGACTCCATATATGGACACAACCATATATGGAGTCAGAGCTGGGATTCCCTGTACAGCATCTCGACTTCAGGCAAGTGCAGTGAATAAATTATCTTCTGCCGATACTGGTGGGTGTCACCCCATCAGTGGTGTCACCCGGTGCGGCCCGCACCCACCGCACCCCCCTCGCAACGCCACAGCTTCCACGGCATGTACACCAGTTTTAAAAATGGTTATGGCTAGAAAGAAGTCGGACCCATTATCCCTTATCATTTTCTAAAACAGTTTTTGGTGTAGAAAATTATGACAGTGGATTAGCCTAAGTTATGTAGAGGCCGACACCTCTACATAATTTAGGAACATCTAGTGCCAGCGCAGGGGTAATAAGATTGGCGTATAAAATGCCAGTCTTAATAAAGGACCCCATATTTTACTATTTAGGAAGTGAATTACAATCTATAATTAATGTGTTTCATTTAAGAGCTTCATGTTACATCTGCACACATATGCCGATAGCAACAGTAAAATCTTAAACATATATTTGCATTGCATACATTCAGGTAATACTTACTGGTTCATACTCTAAATCAGCATGAAATCCGTACATTTTACTTCGTTCTTTGTGCAAGTCTGAATGATTTGTGTTTAACATTATGCTTAATTTAAAATGTGGATGTCAGTCTAATTTTGATTACATGCTTCTTCAACATCACTCACATATCTTATCTTGTTGGTTTGCCTTGAATATAAAATTTAATGCATGCTTATTTCCATCAAATGGGTTTCTTTACTGTAGCTCTCTTGCATTTCAATGTAATATCATTTCAGACACCAGTAAAGTGATATATATTACTTTTCCTGCACATGTTCCATTCCACTCAGTGCTTTTTACCTGCACATTTATTGGAAAATAAACCCTAATGGAAAAAAAAAAAAAAACTTATTTGTTTATACCTTCCATCTAATGTGTGGGAGAAGCAGAATTTTAAATAAGTCCTGTTTACATGGAAGATCTTTTGTGCTTGCAACTGGTAGGAATGAGGGAAAGTAATTTAGAGGTTTAGGTTTTTAGTGAATAAAGTTCATTTGAACTCTTAGCAATTCAAATAATTGGCCCTAGCTCTGGTATATGGCTTGCACATTGCAAACAGAATGTATTTGAATTATAGATTGTGCTTGCCATTTCTTTGTTGAAAAATAGATGTACTAGAATTAATCTAAACACTAAGGGGTTCATTTACTATACTGATACAGTATATGACTAAATTAGGCGCAGCAGTTAGTTGCGCTGCTATCTGTGACTTTACCCTGCTCATGCCAGGTTTAAAATTGTGGGCTTGGTGTGGGCGGTGAATGGGACATTTTAGGCACAGTATTTTAGTCCTCTTTAGCCTGTTACCGACCGCCTAACGCAGGATTGCGTCCTGCGGGCGTTCGGTTTATTCCTCTTTGACGCACGGGCGCGTCATCTCGCGAGACGTGAGATTTCCTGTGAATGCGCGCACGCGCGCGTTCACAGGATCGAATCGGGGAGAACTTTAACCACAGCCTGCCAGCGCTGATCGTGCGTTGGCAGGCTGTAGAAGTTAAAAAAAATGGCATATCAGATGCTGTTTTGTTAACAGCGTCTGATATGCTTGCTGTTCGTTCCTTTGGTGGTCCCTTTTGCTTGGGAAACAATCACCACACAGACCCCCCATCCATCCCCCTCCCCCCCCGTCACTGATTAACCCCTGATTAACCCCCGATTAACCCCTGATCACCCCATGTCACCCCCCTGTCACTAATCACCCCCCTGTAAGGCTCATTCAGACGTCCGTATGTGCTTTGCGGATCCATGGATCCGCGGATCCGCAAAACATGGACACTGGCAATGTGCTTTCCGCATTTTGCGGATCCGCACATTGCCAGAACTATATAGAAAATGCCTTTTCTTGTCCGCAATTGCTGGACATGCTGGGTGTGAGAAATATCTCTGTAAACGACAACTTTTTACATTTTTTTATACAAAGTTGTCAGTTTACAGAGATATTTCTCTCACCCAACATGGGTATATGTAAAAATACACCCCAAAACACATTGCCCTACTTATCCTGAGTACGGCGATACCACATGAGTGACACTTTTTTGCAGCCTGGGTGCGCAAAGGGGCCCAAATTCCATCAAGTACCTTTAACTTTTACATGGCTGCTCACAATTTAGCCCCACCCAAAATGTCAGAACAGTAAACACCCCACAAATGACCCCATTTCGGAAAGTAGACACCCCAAGGTATTCACTGAGGGGCATAGTGAGTCCATGGGAGATTTTTTTTTTTTTGCCAGAAGTTTGGGGTGTCTTCTTTCTAAAGTGGTGTCTTTTGGGGGGTATTTATACTTTCCTGGCATTCTAGCACCTGAAGAAACATGACAGGTGCTCAGAAAGTCAGAGCTGCTTCAAAATGCAGAAATTCACTTTTTTGCACCTTAGTTTGTAAACGCTCTAACTTTTACCCAAACCAATAAATATACACTTATTGGATTTTTTTTTTATATCAAAGACATGAAGAACAATAAATTTTGCGAAAAATTTATATAGAAATTTAGTTTAAAAAAAAAATAATTACAACAGAAAGTGAAAAATGTCATTTTTTTGCAAAAATTTCGGTCATTTTTGATTAATAGCAAAAAAATGTTAGCAGCAATCAAATACCACCAAATGAAATCTCTATTAGTGAGAACTAAGAAAAGGAGGTAAAATTCATTTGGGTGGTAAGTTGAATGACGGAGCAATAAACGGTGAAAGTAGTGTAGTGCAGAATTGTAAAAAGTGGCCTGGTCGTTAACACTCAGTTCACACTTTCGCGTAAAACGCCGAGTTCGAACACGCAAAAAAACGCACAACAGTACAGGTACCATGCATTCCTATGGGGGTGGTTCACACTTGCGCGTTTTTATGCGCGTTCGAAGGCGCCTAAAAACGTCCGAAGCATAAGCAAGTATGTTCGCGTTAATTCGGGCGTTTTTCGAGCGTTTGGTGGCAATAGACTTCAATGAGAAACGCGATAGGCGTGTTGTTCGGGCGTTTGTGCAGCGTAAAACGCGCCTATGGATGCGCGTTTTACAAAGTTTGCAACATGCTGAATCAGCCACCATGGAATGTCACACCTCTAAAGCACTCAGATTGGCCAAACTATATCATTGGTCATTGGCCAACTATGCAGTCAATCACATAAACGCGCGTCAAACGCGCCTACACTATTTACCAAAACGCTTGAAAAAAACGCGCCTAAACGCCAGTCTTGAACGCACCAAAAACGCTAGGCTTCAAAACGCTCAGGTCTGAACCCAGTGTTAGGGTGTTTAAGCTAGGGGGGCTGAAGTGGTTAATGGGCCGACACCTTCAGATTTATACTTTTTAACCTTTATATAATTGAAAAACATTTTAGGGTTAGTTTTACTCTCTTTGACGATTAACCTCTCGGTCTCTAGTTTGGCCGCTTTTATTTGTTTTTTACATGTTCTATTTTTTTCCTCATAGTTTTTCAGTGCTTCCCCGCTACCCTCCTATTTTAGTAATTGGTATGCTTTCTTTTTGTCATTTATTGCTTTCTTTACATTTCTATTTATCCACATTGGTTTCTTTTTGTTCCTTAACCTTTTATTCCCATACGGTATGTACCTCTCACAATGAGATTTTCGGATGCCTCTAAAGATATCCCATTTTGAAAGCCTTTATTTTTTCGGCACCAGCGTGCCAACGAATCCCATCAATTCTGAACCCCTGCGGGGGGAGCCAGGTCTTATTGATGACCATCCTCATCTTTTGCTGGCTTTACTTCTTCCAAGTCAGCCTTCAAAGTCTCCATGTCCTAGAAAAGTCAGCAAAATGCATAGAAAGGAGGAGCTGGATGTACCTGATGACATACAGTTGTGTTCAAAATTATTCAACCCCCACTGAAATTGAGTGTTTTGGCCAGTTTGACATTGATTTTGATCATTTCAGTCATCTTGTTTACAATTAAATCAAAGAGGCACTTCTAAGTCAGACAAATAGAACATAACATTTATAATGAAATAACCACAAATGTCTTTTCTGTGCTCACATCATTATCAGTTTTATTCAACCCCCAAGTGACATTCAATCTTAGTACTTAGTACAACATCCTTTTTTAGTTATAACAGCTTTTAAACGTGAAGCATAGCTTGACACAAGTGTCTTGCAGCGATCTACGGGTATCTTCGCCCATTCTTCATGAGCAAAAGCCTCCAGTTCAGTCACATTCTTAGGCTTGCGCGCTGCAACTGCTTTCTTTAAGTCCCACCAGAGGTTCTCAATCGGATATAAGTCTGGTGACTGCGATGGCCACTTCAAAATGTTCCAGCCTTTAATCTGCAACCATGCTCTAGTGGACTTGGAGGTATGCTTGGGATCATTGTCCTGTTGAAAGGTCCAACATCTCCCAAGCCTCAGGTTTGTGACGGACTTCATCACATTTTCATCCAATATCTCCTGGTACTGAAGAGAATTCATGGTACCTTGCACATGCTGAAGCTTCCCTGTACCTGTAGAAGCAAAACATCCCCAAAGCATGATTGACCCCCCGCCATGCTTCACAGTAGGCAAGGTGTTCTTTTCTTCATAGGCCTTGTTCTTCCTCCTCCAAACATAGCGTTGATCCATGGGCCCAAACAGTTCAAATTTTGTTTCATCAGTCCACAGAACACTATCCCAAAACTTTTGTGGTTTGTCCACATGACTTTTGGCATACTGCAATCGACTCTTCTTATTCTTTGGAGACAGCAAGGGGGTGCGCCTGGGAGTTCTGGCATGTAGGCCTTCATTACGCAGTGTGCGCCTTATTGTCTGAGCTGAAACATCAGTACCCGCATCTGACAAATTTTTTTTCAGTTCTTCAGCAGTCACACGGGGACTTTTCTCCACTTTGCGCTTCAGGTAGCGCACAGCAGTAGAAGTCAGCATCTTCTTTCTGCCACGACCAGGTAGTGTTTCAACGGTGCCCTTTGCCTTGAATTTGCGAATGATGCTTCCTATGGTGTCTCTTGGTATGTTTAACATCTTTGCAATCTTCTTATAGCCATTGCTCTTCCTGTGAAGAGAAATCACCTCTTCTCTTGTCTTCCTGGACCATTCTCTTGACTTCACCATGTTTGTAAACACACCAGTAAATGTCTAGAAGGAGCTGAGTATCACAGTCATTTTAAATCTGCCTAATTGGTGCTTATTATGATTGATTTCTGCTCCTTGACATCCATCGAAAACACTTGAATGAACCTCTGTTCTTAAGAGTGGTAGTCTTTAAGGGGTTGAATAATTGTGTCAATGAAGAAATCACAAAAAAAACATTTAATACTGTATTACAAAAACAATTGATGTCATTTTAGTTGCATTTGGTTCTTTAAAAAGTCCTTGTAAGATTTCATTCTGAACACAATTACAAATGTACACTAAATTCCCTAAAACCCTTTACAGCATTGGGGGTTGAATAATTTTGAACACAACTTTATTCTCACTGATATTAGATGATATGGAAAAAAAGGAAAAGCAAATGGCAGAAGAAGGGTTCCTACCTGTAGGGCAGGAGAGCGTTGGGTTGGAGAAGTGGGTATGCCAGAGCTGATTAATGTTCTATGTTTACTGGCAAATAACCTGCAGGAGATTGCAGGCAAAAACAGCAATAACATGCATATTGTCTCTACACCTAACAAGCCAAACCCCATACTAGTAACAGCCTCTGTTTAAAGGTGCTGCGCCGCAATTAACAATGAAGAAGGACTATACAGTGCGGTCTTCATTATTATAGGAAAAGCAGCTGCAGGCTAATTGGCCATGTGGTACATCACTGCAGTATGGCTGTAACTCGCCCGCACCACGGCCGTTCCATGTGGCTGTACCCTAAGGCAGAGTGGCCTAGGAAGACCATATTTATAATGATTCATGACAAATTATTTTGTGACAAATTTAATTTCTTGGCTGATTTCGGCAAAATTGCTGAATCAAATTTTTCAAAGCTTCACTCATCTCTATAACTAACATATACATTTTAAAGAGCTTTAATAAGACAAGAAACAACAGCACTCTTGTACTAAAACTCTACATGGAAAAAACAAAAGGGAGTAAGACCCAGACTTCTACAATTTTCCTAAGTATTAAATTAATTTTATTTAATTTTAAAAATGAAAGCCATTTTTTTATATTGTCCACTGTCCCTGCTATGACCACATCCCAAGCAAGACTATACCAAAGATTTACAGTTTTTACACTATAGAAGCCTTGACACCTTGAAACTGAACTTTTTCTTGGAACAGCTTTTCACCATATTTTTTCTGTGGACCATTTATATATGTGTATAAGTTAAACATATCCCCCCTAGAGGCTTCTTATCAAGACTAAATAAAATACATTCTTTATTCCAGGGCATCCTTTCTATGGACTTGTGGTCAGAATTTAACTACATATTCATGATGAAGTTGCACCAAAGCTTTGTAAAGTGGTAATTATACATACCAGTCCCAAACGTTAATGCCTCTTTTAATACATGGCAATATCCTGAGAGCCTTAGAAGCAGCTGATTGCCATTGTACGCTGTTATTTAATCTACTGTATGATCTACAAGTACACCCAAATCTTTCTTTCCAAGTGACTTTCCCAGTGTTACATCTACTAGGACACATGATGCACGGAGATTATTACAACCAAGATGCATTATCCACATTGAACCTCATTTGCAAAGAGTGTCCAAGTCAGTTTGTTGTTTATGGATATGTTCTATAGACTGCACGATACTCCATAGCTTGGTGTCATCTTCAAAACTAGAAATGGTGCTATTATTCCATTCTCTATATCATAAAAAAAGAAACAACCCTAAATTCTTGTGGACCCAGCACTGAGTGAGTATGATTTTATATGACACTGTGTGATTACTGTCAGATGCCGCCATCAGCTGTGAACGCAGCATCTGAGGGGTACAATGACGTGGAGCAGCGCAATCGCCGCTCCCTGTCACTGCACCCACTACTTACAAAGAAGTGCGCTGTGTGACAAAGTAATCCGTCACAAATCAAATTTTTTTTTTTAAATTCGGCAAAGCAGCGAAAACGAATTTCCAATACTTCGCTCATCTGTTGTGGTGGCATCATGCGTCATTTAAAATCAGTGGCGGCACCCAATAAAGGGGACACCTTTACCTAATTCAGGGACACGGAGGGGTGCTAACAATTTCAATAGGTGATGCACAGGGGACAGTAATTTGGACATCAATATAGAATATAGGG
The DNA here is from genome assembly GCA_033119425.1 of Bufotes viridis. Taxonomy (NCBI): domain Eukaryota; kingdom Metazoa; phylum Chordata; class Amphibia; order Anura; family Bufonidae; genus Bufotes; species Bufotes viridis. The sequence continues at coordinate 380,100,704 of CM065591.1, read as the reverse complement.
ACAAAGGAGACCACTATATGGGATGTAGGGACTCAGGGGGCCACCGTATGGGATGTAGGGACTCAGGGGGCCACCGTATGGGATGTAGGGACTCAGGGGACCACATAATAATATGTATGGACTCAGGAGACCACAGAATGATATGTATGGACTCAGGGGACCACTGTATGATATGTATGGACACAGGGGAACAGTGTATGGGATGTATGGACACGGGACCACCGTATGGGATGTATGGACAAAGGAGACCACTGTATGATATTTATGGACAAAGGGGAACACTGTATGTGATGTATGTACACAGGGGACCACTGTATGATATGTATGGACAAAGGGGAACACTGTATGGGATGTAGGGACTCAGGGGGCCACCGTATGGGATGTAGGGACTCAGGGGACCACACAATGATATGTATGGACTCAGGGGACCACACAATGATATGTATGGACTCAGGGGACCACAGAATGATATGTATGGACTCAGGGGACCACTGAATGATATGTATGGACTCAGGGGACCACTGTATGATATGTATGTACACAGGGGAACACTGTATGATATGTATGGACACAGGGGAACACAGAATGATATGTATGGACTCGGGGACCACAGAATGATATGTATGGACTAAGTGGACCACTGTATGATATGTATGGACACAGGGGACCACTGTATGGGATGTATGGACACAGGGGAACACTGTATGGGATGTAGGGACTCAGGGGACCACTGAATGATATGTATAGACTAAGGCCTCTTTCACACTTGCATTGTGAAGATCCGGCGTGCACTTCCGTCGCTGAAAGTGCACGCCGGATCCGGCACAATGCAAGTGAACTGAAAGCATTTGAAGACCGATCAGTCTTCAAAATGCTTTCAGTGTTACTATGGCAGCCAGGACGGGGCACCCTGACGTCATCCTGGAGCGTCCCGGGAGCCGCACGGAATGTAAGTATGCCGTTCCCCCACTCCCCCTACTCTTTACTATGGCAACCAGGACTTTAGCATCCTGGCTGCCATAGTAACCATTGACAAAAAGCTAAACGTCGGATCCGGCGATGCGCGGAAACGACGTTTAGCTAAAGGCCGGATCTGGACTAATGCCTTTCAATGGGCATTAATTCCAGATCCATCCTTCCGGCATGCTTTCAGGATTTTTGGCCGGAGCAAAATCCGCAGCATGCTGCGGATTTTGCTGCGGCCAAAAAACGTGTCAGTACTGAACTGAGGACATCCTGATGCATCCTGAATGGATTTCTCTCCATTCAGAATGCATGGGGATAATCCTGATCAGTAGCTTTCGGTCCTAGAGACCCGAGGACGGATCTCTAGGACGGAAAGCTAAAACGCTAGTGTGAAAGAGGCCTTAGGGGACCACTGTATGGGATGTATGGACAAAGGGGACCACTGTATAGGATGTAGGGACTCAGTGGACCACAGAATGATATGTATGGACTCAGGGGACCACTGAATGATATGTATGGACTCAGGGGACCACTCTATAATATGTATGGACACAGGGGAACACTCAGACATCTGCAATTCTGTTCTGCATTTTTCGTAACTGAATAGCGTACCCATTAGTTTCTATGGGGCCACATCATGTGCAGCCCTGACACGGATTTGCACACCCGCATTTCCGGTTACGCACCCGCCCACCCCCCACAATAAAAAACATGCTCGACTCTTTACCACAACTTTGGACAGGAATAGGCATATTCTATGCAGTGTTGCCAATGTGCGGTCCACAACCTGCGGATTGCACATTACCAATGTCAGTGTTTTGTGAATCCACTGACCCATGGATCATCAAAATATTTACGGACGTGTGAATGTGGCCTAAGGCCCCATTTACAAGTTCATTTGTGTTTTAGGGATCCACGGATCATCAAAACACTGACATTGGCAATGTGCAGTCCCAAGCTTTCCAAAATGACTAGAATATGCTTCATTCTGTACACAATTGCGGACAAATGTAGGTAAAGCACTATTTGTTTCGGGGAAATGAATTACGGACAAGGAATTGAAGGTCCACAACTCCGTCTCCAGGCTGCACAGCATGTGGACCCATAAAAATGAATGGGTCTGCAATTTTCTTCCTCTAAATGCGGAGGACAATTGGGGACGTGTGATTGGGGCCTAATAGGTCATATTTTCCAACATGGAACAGAGCTCCTTATAAGTACAGTTAGGCATGATGGGATATGTACTTTTGCTCAAGGCATAGGGGCGCACTTTGCCCATCCATTGTCAAGCGGGTATATATGCTATCAATATGCCCTCATTACTTTAAACTGATATACATAATCATATGTTTAACATTTGTCTAAGAATATTTAAAAAAATTTAATTTTTTTAATCTTTTTCCCTTATAGATAAATTCTGAAATCAAAACCATGCCTTCGTGTATAATAAAGGGTTGTACAAACACCTGGAGGGACAAAGGGAAAAATATAATCATGCATGTTTTCCCAAAAGATCATTGAATTGTCCGGAAGTGGATTGAACAGGCAACGGATCATTTTCCAAATGTTGAAGAATGGGTAGAAAAAATTGTGGAATCCAAAAAAAAACATGACAATTACTGATTGTGCTCTAAGCACTTTCATTTTTCAGCTTACGAAGTGGGTGTTTTACGAAAAAAAATTACGTTGAGACGCGATTCCCACGATTTTTCCACCAATAACTGACAGTACCCAAGAATCTTCTGATACATATGCAGGGACAGCAGAAGAAAGGCAGTCTACCTCTGAATCAGTCCCCAGTTCAGTCTCACGATCTTCTACCCCTTCTGCGAATATTTCTGAAACTCAAGATGAAGATGTAACAGTGCCCATGTTACAGACTATGCCATCAGTGAAAAGGAGGCCTAAGAAAAGAAAGGTGGAAAATATGCCTCCAATTCCAGTTAGTTCAGATGTAGTAACATCTACTGGTAACATAATATTTACGGGTGAAATGAATTTGCTGGGAAGCACTATACAATTGCATCTTCCTTTGACTGCTACTGTAACTAATATGGATGTACAAATTGCTCCTCCCAGTCAGCCCCCAAAAAAAGAACAAATCGACTAATACAGATTTGTATTGGTCCAAATATCATAATGCATTTATTTTGGATAATAGTTTGTTGAAAAAAGCGAATATGGTATATAAACTAAAAAAGTAATTCAACGGCAACGAGGAACACAGTGCCGTTTATTGGTGGACACGATCAAAATTCGAAAGGCACCCTTCTCCTTATTGAGTAAGAGAAAACATAAAAAAATTACCAGAAAAAAAAAATCAAAAGAAATTGTTAAACCATGCTTGGAGGAAACTGACAGTTCTGAAAATGAGGACAGTGAACTCACTACATTAGAAGAAGTGGAACAGTCCAACCAATCAGACACTAGCAAAACTGATTCCCTCCCTGAATCCATAGACCAACCGCCTGGTATTTTTACGTCGACCCCATTGTGTGCCGGAAAAAATTCAAAGAGATTGGAAATCTCTAATTTGTCACCATTTACAAAAGAAAATACGCGAATTTGTAAAAAAATTCAGCTGGTACAAAGACAGAAAATTGCACTTGAAGGAGAAGACAACCCACAGTTTGCTCTAGGTGACCTTTCTGAGTCAGAAGAAGAGGAGGATGAAGATTTATCAGCCTATATTGATGACTTGGATGATGTGGTAGGACCACTGGAGGAAATTACTACTGATCCTTATCAAATGGAAATTATAAGTGGCGATAGAAAAGATCCTGTATTAGAAAAAATATATATTGTGTTTCAACGTTGTATTGAAAGTTTGGTCTCGATGATACCGTGCCAGTATAGAAAAACCTGTGGATCTAAAATAACCCATATAAAGATCAGAGAGAAAGGATCATCGATAATCCTGGATGTAAAATGTGCAAGAGGACACATACAACTGTGGACCAGTCAACCAAGAGTCAATCGAATTCCTGCTGGCAACCTTATATTATCTAGTGCTATTGTCCTAAGTGGTAGCCATTTCAACAAAGTAAAAAATAATTTTCAGCAGATGAACGTGCCTATTATATCAAAAACAACACATTACAGGTACCAGCCAAAATTTATTTTCCAATCATAAGTGAAGAATGGCAAAACGAAAGGAAAAACATAATATCCACACTGGGAAGTAGACCATTATGCTTGGCAGGGGATGGTGAATCCGACAGCCCTGTATTTTCAGCAAAATATTGTATTTATACATTGATGGATACAGATCTTGGGAAGATTGTTGACTGTAGTGTTCAACAACTAATTCCACCGGCCAATTCTGTAAGCCTGGAGAAGAAAGCCTTTCAAGAAACTATAGACCGTGTTATTGCTAGCAATGTCAATGTGCGAATAGTGGCAACAGATCGGCATGTAGGCATAAGAAAACTGATACGAGAAGAATATCCCTGGATTCGTCATCAATTTGATGTATGGCACCTGGGAAAGTCGGTTGGACAGAAGCTGCTAGCTGCATCGAAAAACAAAAATTGTGCCTCACTGTAGCCATGGATACCTTCAATAAAAAATCATCTTTGGTGGTGCTCAAGAAATTGTGATGGAGACCCAGCAGAACTGTCAGTCAGATGGAAGTCTGTTTTAAAGGGAACCTGTCACCAGGATATTGGGTATAGAGCTGAGGACATGGGCTGCTAGATGGCCGCTAGCACATCCACAATATCCAGTCCCCAAAGCTCTATGTGCTTTTATTGTGTAAAAAAACTGATTTGATACATATGCAAATTAACCTGAGGTGAGTCCTGTCCCTGAGATGAGTCACGTACAGGACTCATCTCAGGTTAATTTGCATATGTATCAAATCAGTCTTTTTACACAATAAAAGCACACAGAGCTATGGGGACTGGATATTGCGGATGTGCTAGCGGCCATCTAGCAGCCCATGTCCCCAGCTCTATACCCAAAATCCCAGTGACAGGTTCCCCTTAAAACATGTAATAAACATCCATGAATGTTAATCTGAAGAAAACTACTGCAGGTGCCATCATGAAACCGGTCTCCAGGATAAAAAGTGGCTCTCCAACGACTCGGCAGCATATGATAAACTAAAATGTATAGTTATAAATCAGTCACTTCTCAACAACATAGAACATCTTTGTTTTTTTTGCCACACTGGTGAATTGGAAGTTTTCCATTCCAGTGTGCTAAAGTATCGACCAAAGAGGGTACATTTCTATTATGATGCCATGGTTGCTAGAACCACACTAGCAGTTTTGGACCATAATTCTAATGTGGGCAGAGTTCAGGCTGTTCTAAAAGAATGTGTTGACACGGAGGGTGAGGAGGAACAGAAAAGATATAGATTCGAGTATAGTAAGGCCCGGAAAGCATGGGTCGTGAAAATACTCTATGAACCAAGATCAAATGAATTTTTAAAGCCAATACTCTCTAGAGTTTTGAACTTTGCTGAAGGAAAAACTGAATCGACATGGCAATTTGCCATGCTAGGTTTACCAATAAATATTGCTCCTATTGAAAGGCCACTAAAAGAGGACTTGATTCGTAGACATTTGTTCTGAAAATAAAAATTACATACATTACGAAATTGCATTATTGTTATAAAAATGTTTCGTTTATTGTTAAATTTGACTTTTTTTTTAAAAGTGACTGTTCAAAAATAAAAGTTTGTTACTTTATTAATAAATAATTTTGAATATAATTGTTTCTGGTTTCAATTATTTTTATATGTCCTTGTTGGCATTGTTTTCCATCACTGGTGATCTATTATAGAAAAATGTAGATAAAATTTGTCTATTCTAATGCAGTGTGAATCGGGAGTAATCCGATGTATGCTGCTGTTTTATCTCCATTCACCAAAAAAAATCTAAAAATTTTACCCTAAATTCACACCTGAGCGTTTTACAGCGCGCTCAAACGCGCTGTAAAACGCTCAACACATGAAAACCAATGCTTTACTATGGCCCTGGTTCTCACTTGAGCGTTTTACAGCGCGTTTGAACGCACTGTAAAACGCCCGACGCATAAACAAGTACTTGAGCTTTTTTTGGGGCGTTTGTCGCGCGTTTTGTGATTGACACCACAGTAGTCAATCACAAGAACGCGCGTACAAACGCGCGTTTCCTATTTGCAAAAACACGCTGAAATACGCGCGTAAAACGCGCGTTTCAAGAACGCTCAGGTCTGAACCCAGGGTTAAACAATAGGTCACAACGACACACACCTGAAAGCATTCGAAGACTGATTAGTCTTCAAAATGCTTTCAGTGTTACCATGGCAGCCAGGATGCTTGAAAACTCCTGGTTGCCATAGTAAGTAGTGGGGAGCGGGGGAGAATATACTAAACGTTGGTGTGGCTCCAGGGGGGGCTCCACAGTGACGTCACAGCGCCCCTACGTCGCATTGGTCACCTGATCCATGCGATCATGTGATCCATGTGCATGGGCCGCTCTGAGGTAATTGAAATCCGTCATATGATCTCAGTACTATATGGAAATGCTTCTTTTTGGGCTTCTATTTATTTTCAATAGCGAGAACAATGCACACAACCAAATGTAGTGCTGTATAATGCTGATAGTTATTTTTTTAATCCAAAACTGTGACAATTAAAAAACCTTGAAACAATTATTTTTAATCAATTTATTTAGAAATAAATAATTCTAAATAATGGGAATATATAACAATAGAAAAATCTAACAAAATATCAATACAATAAAGTTTTATCAAAGAACTTTTTAAAAACTAAAAATACAACAATGTTTATACAAAATTTTAAAAATTAAAATCAAAATCTGCAGACTCAAGGGGAACATCATGATAGTATCGGAAACCAGTATATCGTCCTTCTGGGTCTTGAAATCTCTCCCTTATTCTTCTTGTTACACAAGAGGGAATAGGTATCCGTACATGTTTTCGAAGAAATCCATAGATCCAGGTTGTAAACTGCCGATACGCTGTAAGACGAAGACAACTGTAAAAAAAAAAAAAAAATATATATATATATATATATATATATATATATATTATGTAATAAAATATTATTTTATCTAAATTGCAGACTACTATGAACACCATCTTCACTTACACTATGTGAATTTTTGTTGCCGAGAAGATAATATGCTCACCAATTGGTATTCTTATTTCAGTCAATGGGGGCATATCGCTAGCATATGCCCCCATTGTCTGATAGGTGCGGGTTCCAAAGGCTGGGACCCGCACCTGTATGAAGAATGGGGCCCCGTAAGTGAGGGAGGGCGTACTGCGCATGCGCAGCTGTCCTCCATTCATTTCTATGGGGCCGCCAAGAATAGCCGAGCCCTGGCTCGGCTATTTCCGTTGGCTCCATAGAGGTGAATGTGAGCCGGTGCGCATGCACGGTACAGTACAGTTGAGGAATAGACAGATGTAGGAGAGCTAATCATGTGTTGCAATCATCCACAGTGACAGCAGGGTAGTGGATTAGTGCAGTATGACAGAGATAGAAAGGTGGAAATGTAGATGACATAGTGGAGGGGAACAGACTGATGTAGCAGAGCTAGTGATGTGTTGCTAGCATGCACAGTGACAGATGGGGTGGTGGATTAGCGCAGTATGACAGAGATAGAAAGGTGGAAATGTAGATGACATAGCGGAGGGGAACAGACTAATGTAGCAGAGCTAGTGATGTGTTGCTAGCATGCGCAGTGACAGCAGGGTAGTGGATTAGCGCAGTATGACAGAGATAGAAAGGTGGAAATGTAGATGACATAGTGGAGGGGAACAGATTAATGTAGCAGAGCTAGTGATGTGTTGCTAGCATGCACAGTGACAGCAAGGTAGTGGATTAGCGCAGTATGTCAGAAATAGAAAGGTGGAAATGTAGATTACATGGGGGAGGGGAACAGACTAATGTAGCAGAGCTAGTGATATGTTGCTAGCATGCACAGTGACAGCAGGGTAGTGGATTAGCGCAGTATGACAGAGATAGAAAGGTGGAAATGTAGATGACATGGGTGAGGGGAACAGACTGATGTAGCAGAGCTAGTGATGTGTTGATGGCATGCACAGTGACAGCAGGGTAGTGGATTAGCGCAGTATGACAGAGATAGAAAGGTGGAAATGTAGATGACATGGGGGAGGGGAACAGACTGATGAATCAGAGCTAGTGATGTGTTGCTAGCATGCACAGTGACAGCAGGGTAGTGGATTAGCGCAGTATAACAGAGATAGAAAGGTGGAAGTGTAGATTACATGGGGGAGGGGAACAGACTGATGTAGCAGAGCTAGTGATGTGTTGCTGGCATGCACAGTGACAGCAGGGTAGTGGATTAGCGCAGTATGACAGAGATAGAAAGGTGGAAATGTAGATGACATGGGGGAGGGGAACAGACTGATGAATCAGAGCTAGTGATGTGTTGCTAGCATGCGCAGTGACAGCAGGGGAGTGGATTAGCGCAGTATTTAGTACAGCTATAATGGTAACAATATAGCATCTGTGCTGTTCAGTGGTTGTTTTAGGGGACTAAAAAACACAAATCATATTGATACTAGGTGTCATGCATTTGTGCTGTAGTGAATTACAGTTTTTGATGCACAGATACAGTGTTGAATAGATTTGGAAAGTTTTATGTGTGGATAGTATTGAGGACATCTAAATGCAACTCTCTAAGATCACTTATCATTGCTTGCTGAGTGATAGCAATCCAGAGCAGGAGAGATGAGCTTCACAGACACTGCCGGGAGCCAGTCGGCCTGATGACTCATACATTCCACATGAACGAGCACGCAGGACTCAGCTCTCAGTGTGAGGTAGTGGCCGGCATGTCCGGCCTTCACTCTAGCTGCCTAAGCCAGCCCAGCCTCAGAAGCAGGAAGCCAGGAAGTTAAATGCTGAGCTGGCTGAGGTGAGGATGAAATAGCAAGATGGGACTACCCCTTTAAGTCAAGAAAAAGGCTTTAAAATAGCCCAGGAAAGGGCTAGAGGGCTGAAAAAGGCAGCAAAATGTATGTAAATCCCCTGCAAACAAATGTGGTTAGGGAAATGACATAAAATAAAATAAATAAAAATTAACCAATATCAATTGACAACTTGGAGGAGGAGGTGGAATAGGAGGTTGGGGTGGCGTCAGGTGGGAATGCTATGGGAGTTAAAATTCTCATCACAGGCAAAAAGGATTCATGTCTGCCTGCAGTGCCACAGGTCTCATTCACAGACTCAGGGCCATGGCAACCATACATGGGAGTTGAAGTTCACATCACAGCCAAGAAGGATTCATGTCTGCCTGCAGGGCCACAGGCATTATTCAAACAATTAGACGCACGGGACCCACAAAGAGGAGAGTTAAAATCACGCCAAGACAGTATTGATTTCACTCAGCAATGCCACAGGCCTCATTCACAGCTTCAGACCCATGGCACCCACAAAGAGGAGAGTCACAATTATGCCAAATCAGTATTGATTTCACCCAGCAGTGCCACAGGCCTCATTTACTAATTCGGGAGGACTATGGCACCTGCAAAGAGGAGAGCGGTCCTGTAACAGCAACACAGGCCTTAGGTCAACCTGCAATGGAACAGGCCATTATCATTTATGTAGGCCCCTGACACCCAGACAGAGGAGAGGTCATTTGACAGTAAAAAGAGTTTACTGTCTCCCACCAAGTCAGCAAGCAATTAAACAAAATATAGGCCCCTGACACTCAAACAATGGGGCGGTCTTTTGACAGTAAAAAGAGTTTAATATCTCCCACCAATGCAGCAAGCAATAAAACGAAATATAGGCCGCTGACAACCAGACAATGGGGCAGTCATTTGACAGTAAAAAGAGTTTAATGTCTCCCACCAAAATAGCAGGCAATGAAACAAAATATTGGACGCTGACAACCAGACAATGTAGAGGTCATTTGACAGTATAAAGAGTTTAATATCTCCTATCAATGCAGCAAGCGATGAAAGGAAATATAGGCCCCTGTCAAGCAGACAATGTAGAGGTCATTTGACCAATGTAGAGGTCATTTGACAAAAGAGGAAAATGTCACCCAACAAAGCAACAAATGATTAAACGACATATAAGCCCCTGACACCCACACAATGGGGCAGTCATTTGACAATAAAAAGAGTTAAATGTCTCCCACCAAGACAGCAAGCAAGTTAACAAAATATAGGACCCTGACACCCACACAATGGGGCGGTCATTTGACAGTAAAAAGAGTTTTATATCTCCCACCAAGACAACAAATGATGTAACAACATATAGGCCCCTGACACCCACACAATAGGGCGGTCATTTGACAGTAAAAAGATTTAAATGTCTCCCACCAAGACAGCAAGCAATTAAACGAAGTATAGGCCCCTGACACCCAGACAGAGTAGAGGTCATTTGACATCAAAAAGAGGATAATTTCACCCACCAAATCAACAGGCGGTTATCTGAAATGTAGGCCCCTGGCACCCAGACAGAGGAGAAAGATCTCATAACAGCAAAAGAGGCATCATGTTACCCACCATTGGAAGAGGCCACTTTTAGTTATTTAGGCCCCAGAACCCAGACAGAGGAGAGAGGTCCCATATCAGCAAAACAGGCATCATATTACCCACCAATTGAACAGGCCACTTTCAGTAATTTAAGCCCCAGCACACAGACAGAGGAGAGAGTTCCCATAGCAGCAAAACGGGCATCGTGTTTCCCACTAATGGAACAGGACACTTTCAGTTATTTAGGCCCCAGACCCTAGACAGAGGAGAGAGGTCCTATAGCAGCAAAACAGGCATCATGTTACCTACCAATGGAACAGGCCACTTTCAGTAATTAAAGCCCCAGCACCCAGACAGAGGAGAGAGGTTCCATAGCAGCAAAACAGCCATCATGTTACCCACCAATGAAACAGGCCACTTACAGTTATTTAGGCCCCAGCACCCAGACAGAGGAGAGAGGTCCCATAGCACCAAAACAGGCATCATGTTACCCACCAATGGAACAGGCCACTTTGAGTTATTTAGGCCCCTGACACCTAGACAGAGAAGAGGTCATTTGACAGCAAAAAGAGGTTAATGTCATGCACCAAAGCAGCAGGCAATTAGCTGAAATGTAGGCCCCTGGCACCCAGAAAGAGGAGAGGTTCATTCAACTTGGTGTTGCCCCCAAAATTATGGTACGATTAAAAAAAAGAGGATTCAATAAAGAAGTGCCCTGGAGTATAAGAATGTATGGTTGAGGGCGAGGCAGGTATACATGTCTATTCTGCACAAGGGATGGACAGGTCCTGTGGGATCCATGCCTGGTTCATTTTTATGAACGTCAGCTTGTCCACGTTGGCTGTGGATAGGCGGCTGTGGACAGGTGGCAAACACATGAGTTTCAGAATGGCCTGCTGACGTTTACCCCGGACTGTGCTGAAGTTGCTGGTGAAAGTCTGTGGCTGACTGGATGAGCAGGTGGAAGAAGAGGAGGAGGAAGCCAAGTAGGAGGAGGAGGCAAAGAATGATGCCCTGCGATTCTTGGCGGCAGAAGGACGTGTGCCAAACAGCTCTCCGCCTGGGGCCCAGCCGCCACTACATTTACACAGTGAACAGTTAGGTAGCTATAGCGTCTCTGGCCGTTGCTGACTGGTCCACGTATCTGTGGTTAGGTGGACCTTGCCACAGATAGCGTTGCGGAGTGCACACTAGATTTTATCCGATACTTGGTTGTGCAGGGAAGGCATGGCTCTCTTGGAGTAGTGGTGGCAGCTGGGAATGATGTACTGTGTCCACCAGCATCAATGACAGCATTTCAAAGGCCAGTAGTTTAGAAATGCTGGCAATAAGGGCCAGGGATTGAGGGTGGCTAGGTGGGAATTTGCGCTTTCTCTCCAAGGTTTGTGAGATGGAGAGCTGAACGCTGCTCTGTGACAAGGTGGAGATGCTTGGTGACGGAGGTGGTGGTGTTGGTGGCACATCCTCTTTTTGCTGGGCGGTAGGTGCCAACGTTGCTCCAGAGGCGGTGGAAGAGGCTGAGGCAGCATCAGAAGATGGAGCAGGAGGGGCCTGAGCCCTTTCTTGGTTTTGAAGGTGCTTACTCCACTGCAGCCCATGTCATTCATGTAGATGCCTGGTCATGCAGGTTGTGCTAAGGTTCAGAACATTAATGCCTCGCTTCAGGCTCTGATAGCACAGCGTGCAAACCACTTGGGTCTTGTTGTCAGCACATTTTGTGAAGAAGTGCCATGCCAGGGAACTCCTTGAATCTGCCTTTGGTGGCTCGGTCCCTGGTGGCGTTGGCCAGTAGCAGGCGAACTCTCTTAGCGATGGCTGTTCTGCTTTTGCACACTGCTCCCTCTTTTGCTACGCTGTTGGCTCGGTCTCACCCCTGCCTCTTCCTCTGAACTATGAAAGTCATTGGCACGACTTTCATTCCATGTGGGGTCTAGGACCTCATCATTCCCTGGATCGTCTTCCACACAGTCTTCCTCCCTGACCTCCTGTTCTATCTGCACACTGCAGTTGGCACCTGTGTTCCGTCATCATCAGAGACGTGCTGACTCTGCTGAGGTGGTATTCCCATGTCCTTATCAGGAAACATAAGTGGTTGTGAGTCAGTGCATTCTATGTCTTCCACCACTGGGGAAGGGCTAAGTGGATGCCCTTGGGAAACAGCAGATTCTTCAAACAGCATAAGAGACTGCTGCATAACTTGAGGCTAAGACAGGTTCCCTGATATGCATGGGGGTGATGTGACAGACTGATGGGCTTGGTTTTCAGGCGCCACCTGTGCGCTTTCTGCAAAAGACTGGGTGGGAGATAATGTGAAACTGCTGGATCCACTGTCGGCCACCCAATCGACTAGTGCCTGTACTTGCTCAGGCCTTACCATCCTTAGAACAGCATTAGGACCGACCAAATATCGCTGTAGATGGCGGCTACTGGGACCTGAGGTAGTTGGTTCACTAGGACTTGTAGCTGTGTCAGAACGGCCACGTCCTCTCCTAGCACCAGAGGGTCCACTAACACCACCACGACCATGTCCGTGTCCCTTATTAGATGTTTTCCTCATTGTTTCCATTCACCACAATAAGGAAAAACTTATTTGGCCCAATGTATAGAGTTCAAATTAAGAAGTCTTTTTTTACAGGCACTTAACACTATCTAGCTATCTATTTATGTACCATATTACACTAATACAGGCACAGCAGAAACCACAGATTTTAGGGGATATCAATTTTAGGCCTATTTTTTAGGCACTTTCTGAAAGGTATCCTTTTACGGACAGAATTACACTTGGAGATGCACAATAGCTTGTGCAAATATAGAGGATTACTCTTTCAGCACTTGTATTTAGACCTTGAGTGTAATATACCCTTTTACGGACAGAAATACACTTGGAGATGCAAAGTAGCGTGTGCAAATATAGAGAATTTATTTTTCAGACCTTGTATTTAGACGCTGACACGCTGAATGTAATATACCCTTATTGCGGACAGAATTTCACTTGGAGAGGAACAGCGGAAAGCACAGATGTTTAGGATTTCTATTTCAGGGATTTTATTTAACCACAGAAAAAATCTATCCTTTGACAGACAGTATTATACTTGTACAGCCACAGCTGGAACCCCAGATTAGGGGATTGGTATTATGCAATTGAATTTCACCCCAGAAATAAAATCTATCCCTTTACAAACAGTATTACACTTGGCCAGCAACAGCTAAAACCACTGATTTAGGGGATAGGTATTTTGGCAATTGAATTTCACCCCAGAAATAAAATCTATCCTTTTACGCACAGTATTACACTTGGCCAGCCACAGCTGGAACACCAGATTTTGGGGATTGGTATTTTGGCAATTGAATTTCACCCCCAAAAAAAATCTATCCTTTGACGGACAGTATTAAACTTAGCCAGCCACAGCTGGAACACCAGATTTAGGGGATTCGTATTTTGGCAATTGAATTTCACTTCAGAAATAAAATCTATCCTTTTACGCACAGTATTACACTTGGCCAGCCACAGCTGGAACCCCAGATTTAGGGGATTGTTATTCTGGAAATTGAGTTTCACCACAGAAAAAAATCTCTCCTTTGACGGACAGTATTAAACTTAGCCAGCCACAGCTGGAACACCAGATTTAGTGGATTGGTATTTTGGCAATTGAATTTCACCCCTGAATAAAATATAGCAATTTCTATACTGTCTTTCAAGATGTGACAATAAGCACAACCCCTGATGTAGCATGTTGCAAAAAAAAGACTACTATTGAACCCAAAAATGTATATTGAACTTGGTGGCAGCTCAAAAAAGGTGCTCGTGCACCAAAAGGTCACAAAATGGCCGCCGATCACTCCAGAAAAAATGACAGAAAAACTCTCTGGGCAGCCTAAAAACCAGTGAGCAATGAACTAACAGAAGTTGAATGATTCACAGCTGTAGATCGATCATTTCATTAAGTGGGTTTGCTGAGTCTTCCCTGCCTAACCTTGCCCTTACAGCATCTGCATCCTATCCCTACACTAATCAGAGCAGAGTGACGGGCGGCGCTACGTGAATCCAGCTTAAATAGAGGCTGGGTCACATGCTGCACTTGGCCAATCACAGCCATGTAATTAGTAGGCATGGCTGTGATGGCTTCTTAGGGCAAGAAGTAAATAGTGATGTCGCGAACATAAAATTTTCAGTTCGCGAACAGCGAACGCGAACTTCCGCAAATGTTCTCGAACAGGCGAACCGGGCGAACCGCCATAGACTTCAATAGACAGGTGAATTTTAAAAACCAAAGGGACTCTTTCTGGCCACAATAGTGATGGAAAAGTTGTTTCAAGGGGACTAACACCTGGACTGTGGCATGCCGGAGGGGGATACATGGCAAAACTCCCATGGAAAATTACGTAGTGGACGCAGAGTCGGGTTTTAATCCATAAAGGGCATAAATCACGTAACATTCCTAAATTGTTTGGAATAACATGCTTTAAAACATCCAGTGTGTGTATACGATCAGGTATGATGTTGTATCGATCAGGTAGTGTAAGGGTTACGCCCGCTTCACAGACATTGACATACCAAACTCCTCTTTTAATGCACCGCAAACAGTCCATTTGCACAACCGCAAAATCCCCATTTGCACAAGGTTGGATACCAAGCTAGTCACGTCCCGGTGATGTCATTGAAGGGTTCTTCCTCCACCCAGCCACGTACAACACCAAGGGTCCCCGAAAGGTCAATTGAATTGATTTTTCGAACGGGGAGATGGTTAAAAAAATGCTTTCTCCCTCCCCTTTGTTTTAATCCACGGTCACTGCTTCTGCGCCGTGAAATTTAATCTCACACCCGATATGAGTGGTATTTTCTATAGTACTATTCTCATCAGTTTAATCCCTCTAACGTCCCCAATCTGGGGGCCATTTATTGAATCGATTTTTCGAACGGGGAGATGGTTAAAAAACGCTCGCTCCCTCCACTCTGTTTTAATCCACGGTCACTGCGTCTGCGCCGTGCAATTTACTGTCACACCCGATATGAGTGGTATTTTCTGTAGTACTATTCTCACCAGTTTAATCCATCTAACGTCCCCAATCTGGGGGCCATTTATTGAATAGATTTTTCGAACGGGGAGATGGTTAAAAAAAGCTGGCTCCCTCCACTCTGTTTTAATCCACGGTCACTGCGTCTGAGCCGTGCAATTTACTGTCACACCCGATATGAGTGGTATTTTCTGTAGTACTATTCTCATCAGTTTAATCCTTCTAACGTCCCCAATCTGGGGGCCATTTATTGAATAGATTTTTCGAACGGGGAGATGGTTAAAAAAACGCTGGCTCCCTCCACTCTGTTTTAATCCACGGTGACTGCGTCTGCGCTGCGCAATTTACTGTCACACCCGATATGAGTGGTATTTTCTGTAGTACTATTCTCATCAGTTTAATCCCTGTTACATCCCATATCAGGGATTGCCTTTTGTGAAAAAAAATTTAGGCCTGGTACCTTCGACTGCCTTCACAATGACAGACCAAACTCTCATACACCAAACTGAATTGATTTCACGAACCGGGAGATGGAAAAAGCAGCTTGGTCGGTCCTCATACTCCCAAATTGGGGCACTGCGCGTGCACAGAGCAATGTGCTGTGACATTCTATATGAGTGGTGTCTTAACTAGTACTATTCCTATCAGCGGCGGGCGGGTGCGTGGTAACTTGAGAGCAGGTGACCAAAGCTGAGCTGGAGGAGGATGGTGCGTCAAGGTTCTTAGCGGAAGCTGTTGAAGATTGGGTGTCCTGTCTAAGCCAGTCAACTACGTCCTCAGAATTTTTCGGGTTCAAGGTACATGTCCTCTGAACACTAGGCATTATTCCAGGGACAGTGGAAATCACAGCACCACGACCACGACGGCCCCTGCGGGGAGGCCTGCCTCTGCCTGTCATTTTTTTTTCGATAAGTGGTACTGTGCCACCCGGTATCTGTGGTGGGCACTGGCAGTGGGCACACTACAGTCTTTGGAAGTGGGCCTGACACACACTGGCAGCAGGCAAGCAACTGAAATTAGACTAATGTGTAAAAATGAAATGCCTTATTTATCGGCAAGCTACTGTGCCACCCGGTATCAGTGGTTGGCACTGGCAGTGGGCACACTACAGTCAGTGGAAGTGGGCCTGACACACACTGGCAGCAGGCAAGCAACTGAATTTAGACTAATGTGTAAAAATGAAATGCCTTATTTATCGGCAAGCTACTGTGCTTCCCGGTATCAGTGGTTGGCACTGGCAGTGGGCACACTACAGTCAGTGGAAGTCGGCCTGACACACACTAGCAGCAGGCAAGCAGCTGAAATTACATTAAAGTGTAAAAATTAAATGCCTATTTTGATGCAAAGTCCTCTGCCAGCCGGTATGAGTGGTATGCACTGGCAGTGGGCACACTACAGTCACTGGAAGTCAGCCTGACAGACACTGGCAGGCAACTAACCTTAGATTAAAGTGTAAAAATTAAATGCCTTTTTTTGATGCAAAGTCCTGTGCCACATGGGATGACAGGGGTGGACACTGGCAGTGGGCACACACTACAGTCTGTGGGCCTGCAGCTCCTCACACACAGGCAGGCCATGCAATTGCAATATGCATATAAAGGGAAAAAAAAGCAGACTAATGTTGCAGCCCTAAAAAGGGCTTTTTGGGGTGCTGTCAGGATGCTGTCCTTACAGCAGAGATCAGATGAGTCTTTCAGGACTGAAGTGGACACTGAATTCACTAGCCTAGCTATCGATTTCCCTATTAAATCAGCAGCAACTACACTCTCCCTCCTCTCACTAAGACTGCAAATTCCAAATGAATCTAAAATGGATGCTGTGCAGGAGGTGGGAGGGTCTGGGAGGGAGGGTATGCTGCTGATTGGCTGGAATGTGTCTGCTGACTGTGAGGTACAGGGTCAACGTTTGCTCAATGATGATGTATAGGGGGCGGACCGAACATCGCATATGTTCGCCCGCTGAGGCGAACGCGAACAAGCTATGTTCGCCGGGAACTGTTCGCCGGTGAATAGTTCGGGCCATCTCTAGAAGTAAAATGCTAGCTGATTGTCTGCTGTGCAGCCCTTCAGAAAGCGGGAAGAAATCGCCGAACCAAGGACCTGAACCTGAACTTTTTTTTAAAATGTTCGGGTCCAGGACCGGGTCCCAAACACCCCAAAATTCGGTACGAACCCGAGCTATACAGTTCGGGTTCGCTCAACTCTACCTATGCACGAAGTGAAAGGGCTGCCAAACATAACAAGGAACCGGTACTCCAATACACACTTTTTTACACATAAAGGAGGGCATCATACACACCCTTGAAAAATTATGATTGATGGCCTGCTGGTGACCCTCAAAACATTTGGAGCAAGGGCCTGCTGAGCTGACCCTCTAAAACATTAGGGGTGAGGGTCTTCTGGTGAGCTGACCCTGTAAAACATGATATGTAAGGGCCTTGGCTACTGAGACTGGACTTGGTGGAAGACAGGGTGGTGCTTAACTGACTGGAAGCTTTATCTGCCACCTGATCGCTCTGGTCTGACTTCCCCGCCCCTTTGTACCACTGTTCTAAGTTTAACCTTCCCTCTTTCCCCCCATTTTGTCTTCCTTACGCTAACTGTAGGATTATAGCCCACATTGCACCGAAAGGAGGCCTTTCCCCAAAGTTAATTGTTTTCACTTCTATTGCCCTATCTAGGATCGATGTTACAGTGATCATACGGTTTGTTTCGCTGTATAGTCCATCCTTCATGCTGTGTATTTATACTCTGTTTGGAAATCAATAAAAAGAAATTTAAAAGAAAAGAAAAGTGGTGTCCTGCACCGCCCTGCAAACTGGGATATGAAGCTAAATATTGTGGATGATTGTTTGTCTTGTGCTCTGGCAGCAGGCACAGTTTCAACGCGCCCAGGGCCACGCGCTCTGCATGCACCATCAGCATCACGGCCACTTCCCCGTTCCTTACTGCTCACCTTCTTCATATTAAATGTTACATATACTTGAAAGTATGTCACACGTAGAGTACCATAGAGTGGTGTAGGAATTGGAAGTGTATGCGCAAAAAAAAGGTATTTGGGATGTAGAAACATCACAAAGGAGATATCCCACAGATAATGTCAATGCTAATAAAAAATTACAGGGAATTTCACAGGTATTTGGGATGAGGAAATGTTATACAGAAGAGGTACCACCAATAATAACAATGTAGAGATGAGACAGCACTACTCACTGAATAATCCCAGATGGTCCAAATCGTGGCGGTGCCTGCAGTGTCGAGGCCCGGCCCTGGGTCTCCACAAATGTCAAATTATAATGTATCAACTGCGGCACTCTAATGATTCGTTATCTTCTCAAATTTATTAACACTGAATACAGCAACGTTTCGACCTGTCTTTTTCAAGCTCATGGTAATGTCACTGTCCGCAGCGTCTATGGAAAAAGTACACTGTATGTCACAGATAAAAATTTTATGCGTACATGTTACACTGGAGATGTGGCAATGGTAATGTCACCGTCAGAAGAGGACACGTCTATTGAAAAAGTACACTATATGTCACAGATACATTTTTTAAGCTCACACGTTACACGTTAGATGGTCCACTGGTAATGTCACTGTCAAAAGCGGACACTGTATATTGAAAAAGTACACTGTATGTCACAGATAATTTTTTTCAGCGCACATGTTACACTGGAGATGTCCCCCTGGTAATGTCACTGTCAAAAGCGGACATCGTCTATTGACAAAGTACACTGTATGTCATAGATAAATTGTTTAAACACACACGTTACACTTTAGATGTGGCACTGGTAATGTCACTGTTAGAAGCAGACACGTCTATTAAAAAAGGAAACTATGTCACAGATACATTTTTTCAGCGCACACGTTATACTGCAGATGTGGCACTGGTAATATCCCTGTAAGAAACAGACATCATCTATGGAAAAAGTTCAGTAGATGTGACTCACAGATATTTTTGGGATGCGCACACTTTACACAAGAGATGTGGTGCAGCTAATTTAACTGTCTGTAGTGGACACAGTCTACGGAAAAAGTACACTGCATTTCACAGCTATTTGTTGGGATGCACACAATTTAAACAGGAGATGTGGCACAGATAATATAACTGTCCGTAGCAGTCTATTATACGCTATTTAGTGCAGGATGCGCAAAAAAAACAATATTGCTGCTGCCACACACAATAATATCACAATAATCTCACAGTAATGTCACTGTCCGCAATGAGTCAGTGGCCGACAAGAAAGAAGGGAGGAATCATGTGTTCAGATGGAAAAAAAATGTATAGCAATGTATTCTAAATATTCGCAAATTATCGAAGTGCCGATATTCGCTAATAGAATTTGCTATTCAAATATTCGTGCTCAACGCTACTCTTAACAAGCTCAGTCTCTAAAACCAACAGATGCAAGGCAGCTATCTCATAAGTCAATGGTTGACCATTTAAATAGGCCTTGAGACATGACTCTGATATTTAATAAGCCAGCACCTCATCTGCAGACAGCTGTTTCGGGGTGATTGCCCCTCATCAGTGCAGAGCACAGAGTACCGTCTTAACTCGGTGTGAGGCCTAGGTCATAATTTGACAGCTGTCTGCAGATGAGGTGCAAGCTTATTTTATATCCGAGCCATGTCTCAAGGCCTATTTAAAGGGTCAAAGATTGACTTATAGGATAGTTGCCTTACATCTGGTGGCATTAGAATCCTGGTGGCATCACAGAATTCAAGAGGAGCATGTATGGCCTATAAGTCTCACACTGACTAAGTTGGTCTCTCTCCAAGGAAAGATAGTAGTAGGCAGGTAGTAGTACTAGTTAGTTGTACTACTACATAGTAAGTAGTTGTAGTAGTAGTACAAACCAGATTCCAAAAAAGTTGGGACACTATACAAATCGTGAATAAAAACTGAATGCAATGATGTGGAGATGGCAAATGTCAATATTTTATTTGTAATAGAACGTAGATGACAGATCAAACGTTTAATCCGAGTAAATGTATCATTTTAAAGGAAAAATATGTTGATTCAAAATTTCACGGTGTCAACAAATCCCAAAAAAGTTGGGACAAGTAGCAATAAGAGGCTGGAAAAAGTAAATTTGAGCATAACGAAGAGCTGGAAGACCAATTAACACTAATTAGGTCAATTGGCAACATGATTGGGTATAAAAAGAGCATCTCAGAGTGGCAGTGTCTCTCAGAAGCCAAAATGGGTAGAGGATCACCAATTCCCACAATGTTGCGCAGAAAGATAGTGGAGCAATATCAGAAAGGTGTTACCCAGCGAAAAATTGCAAAGACTTTGCATCTATCATTATCAACTGTGCATAACATCATCCGAAGATTCAGAGAATCTGGAACAATCTCTGTGCGTAAGGGTCAAGGACGTAAAACCATACTGGTTGCCCGTGATCTCCGGGCCCTTAAACAACACTGCACCACAAACAGGAATGCTACTGTAAAGGAAATCACAGAATGGGCTCAGGAATACTTCCAGAAACCATTGTCAGTGAACACAATCCACCGTGCCATCCGCTGTTGCCAGCTGAAACTCTACAGTGCAAAGAAGAAGCCATTTCTAAGCAAGGTCCACAAGCTCAGGCGTTTTCACTGGGCCCGGGAATAATTTATAATGGAGTGTGGCAAAATGGAAGACTGTTCTGTCGTCAGACGAGTAACGATTCAAAGTTCTTTTTGGAAATCTGGGACGCCATGTCATCCGGACCAAAGAGGACAAGGACAACCCAAGTTGTTATCAACGCTCAGTTCAGAAGCCTGCATCTCTGATGGTATGGGGTTGCATGAGTGCGTGTGGTATGAGCAGCTTGCATGTCTGGAAAGGCACCATCAATGCAGAAAAATATATTCAGGTTCTAGAACAACATATGCTCCCATCCAGACGTCATCTCTTTCAGGGAAGACCCTGCATTTTTCAACAAGATAATGCCAGACCACATTCTGCATCAATCACAACATCATGGCTGCGTAGGAGAAGGATCTGGGTACTGAAATGGCCAGTCTGCAGTCTAGATCTTTCATCTATAGAGAACATTTGGCGCATCATAAAGAGGAAGGTGCAACAAAGAAGGCCCAAGACGATTAAGAGGCCTGTATTAGACAAGAATGGGAGAGCATTCCTATTTCTAAACTTGAGAAACTGGTCTCCTCGGTCCCCAGACGTCTGTTGAGTGTTGTAAGAAGAAGGGGAGATGCCACACAGTGGTGAAAATGGCCTTGTTCCAACTTTTTTGGGATTTGTTGACACCATGAAATTCTGAATCAACATATTTTTCCCTTAAAATACATTTTCTCAGTTTAAACTTTTGTTCCGTGATTTATGTTCTATTCTGAATAAAATATTAGAAGTTGGCACCTCCACATCATTGCATTCAGTTTTTATTCACGATTTGTATAGTGTCCCAACTTTTTTGGAATCCGGTTTGTAGTCCCTGCTGGCTTTGGAAAGACACAACATAATAGTTGATGAGAAAGAGTATGAGATTTTGGATTGGGTGGCTCAGTCCTCCTCTCAGTCGATGACGATTGTGTTCTGGATAGGACATTTGAGCCAGATAGGGATGCTGAGGAGGAGACAACATCAAAAGAGGAGAGTGATGGCAGCAGCAATAAAGAGCAGAGGCCTCGTACGGTACTTCCAATAGAACAGCAACAGCCATGTCTGCTTCGGGATCTGTTGATGCTGGTGATGCTGCAGGTGGGTTAGGCCCAAAACATGCCAGAGCTAAGCTGAGCTCAACTGCCTCTACCTCTGCTGTTTGAGCATCTCTCATCTGGTATTTTTTCTCCATGCTGCTGGAATACAAAAGCATTGCCTTGTGCAAGCTGTGCAAGAGCAAAATAAGATATGGGCAGGCAAACACAAATGTTGGCACCACAGCTCTATTGAACCACATGAAGTGGCATCACCCCATCCCGTGGGCAAACAGAGGTGGCAGCCTGCCACCGTAGCAGGAGTTTTCTCCTTCATCCCTTGCTCCATCCAGGCCAAATCCATGTGCTGTATGGTTTCTTTCACATCGTCATCATCCTTTTCCTCTTCTCCCCCTCAGACACCTCCTCAATAGTCAGCCACCAATAAACCAATAATGAAATAGGTAGCCAGGAAACAAATCTACACACACAGAAATCCAATGGTGCACAAGCTTAATTTCAACCTGGCCAAGTTGCTGGTGGTGCAGTTGCTGCCGTACCATTTAAATGAGTCTGCTGCCTTTAGGGAGCTAATGGCTTGTGCTCAGCCTCGCTGGAAGATACCTAGCCAGAATTGTTTTCTCCCACAAAGTTATCCCTGCCTTGTATTCTCAAGTGATGGAAAACATAGACTGCTTCTTGCGATTCTCGCTGTGTGGTAAGGTTCACGCTATAGTGGACATCTGGAGAAGCTCTTATGGTCAGGAACAGTACATGTCTTTCAAGGCAAACTGGGTCAAAGCTTTCAATGTTTTTTTGTGGAAGCGATGAGACAGCACCCCGGAAACACACCACCCCACACGCACAAAATTTTGTCCACACACCAGACACTTATCTGCCTCCACCATGAACACATTCCCATCCCCAACAGCAGCTGGGCAGAAGGTCGCTTACACTACCCCTCCATCCAATCACATGTGTCAGCTCAAGTGTTGCCACCCTGTTTTTTAGCTTATCAGCCTGGGAGAGAGTAGCCACGTCAGCGAGCAGTTCCTCAAGTATATCAGGCAGCAAACATCCAGATTGCTGTAACCCCACTGACTCCAATGGGCAAGGGAGTAAGCCAAAATGGGCGCAACATCATTGCTGCCCTGAACCTGGGCAAAATAACACATGCTCCCTGCATGGAGCATGTAATCAACCAGATGGTGCTGCACTTTCTAACTTAGCACACTAGCTTGTGCAAGGTGTTGGAAAAGTCCAGGAGACTGTCCAAGCACTTCATGATGGATGGCACCGGCTTAGACACCCAATCATCTTAGTTGGAGGCTGACTGGCTCCTGGGGCATGCTGGCCAGAATAGCGACCTGCATGCTCTAATTTTTATGCAGTGGCAGTTGTATTGTTGACATCAAGTAGTTTGATGATTACTGGATAGCCATGCTATTAGACCCTCGCTATAAAGGCAAAATAACGTAATGTTTTCCTCTTGTAGGGAAACCTTTTTATCAAGTTCGGAGCATGAATGTTCTCTTCTGGTTCCCAAGACCTCTACTCAGGACAAAAGCCCTTCCAGGTCACAAGATAGTAGGTCTTCTTGCCATGCTTCTTGATGTCCATAATATCTTTGACCTCGAATATCTCGTCAGAATATTCAGATACCGGAGTTGGAGTAGAAAGAGCCGTCGAAAAGCGATTAAGAACTGCTGGTTTTAGTATGGACACGTGGAAGGCATTAGGAATACGCAGAGAGAGAGGCAGATGTAACTTATATGTCACTTTGTTGATCCTCCTCAATACTTCAAAGGGTCCAAGGAACCTAGGAGCAAACTTGAAACTGGGAATCCTTAAGCAGATGTGTTTAGAGGAGAGCCATACCTTATCTCCAGATGAGAACTAAGGCGGTTTTCTTCTTCTCTTGTCTGCATTCATTTTCATGCGAGTCACCGCTTTGTTGATGTCGTCCTTGGTGTCACGCCAAACCTTAAAATAATTCCTAAAACAGGAATACGCAGCTTGTACCCCAGAAGATGTAGGAACATGGAGAGGAGTACGAGAGTGTTGTCCATAAATGACAAAGAATGTAGAGGATCCAGTAGACTCACTAGAGTGGTTGTTATAGGAGAATTCAGCCCAAGGTAGCAATTGTACCCAGTTGTCGGGTTGGTCTGAAACAAAATGCCGGAGACAGTTCTCTAATATTTGATTTACCTGGTCCACTTGCCTGTTGGTCTGGGGATGATAACCGGAAGAGAAGTCCAGAGCTTAGAGGTAAACTGGACTCTGAGATTGGAAACAATATGCCAAGGTAGACCATGCAAGCAGAATATGTGTCTCATGAACAGTTTAGCAAGTTCAGCAGCTGAAGGCAGTCCAGCCAAAGGAACAAACTGGTCCACGACCACCCAGATAGCTGTACATTCAGCATAAGAGGGCAGATCTGTATTAAAGTCCATGGCAATGTCTTGCCATGGGGCATCAGGAACAGGAATAGGTGACAACACCCTGGGTGGTTTGGTCCTGGAGACTTTATTCTGAACACAGACGTTGCAGGCAGACACATAATCACACACATCCTTAGACAGTATGGAACACCAGTAGCGGCGAGACAAAAGTTATATGGTCTTGTGGATCCCTGGGTAACCAGCCAGTTTGGAGTTGAGCCCCCAAGCTACAATACGTTTTCTCTTGGCAGATGGCATGAATGTCTTCCCGGGAGGGATGTCTTTTACCTGGACAGGACCCACTGTGATCCAGAGAGAAGGATCTACAATGTACTAGGGCTCCACCTGCTGGACGGAGAAGTCAAATGACCGAGACAGAACATCCACCTTGATGTTCTCTGTCGGGGGGAAGTAAAACTCAAAATCAAAACGGTGGAAGAAGAGTGCCCATCTGGCTTGGCGAGGGTTCAGAGGCTGGGCCATCTGCAGATATGTAAGGTTCTTGTGGTCCGTTAAGATTATGACTGGATGCTGGGCCCCCTCCAATAAATAACACCACTCCTCCAAGGCAAGATTTATGGTCAAAAGCTCTCTGTCTCCTATACAGTAATTCATCTCACATGGGGGAAGAGCTTGGAAAAAATCCACATGTAAACATTGTGCCCTTGGAATCTTTCTGTAGTGAAATAGCACCGGCTCCTATGGAGGAGGCGTGAACTGACGATATAAATTAGCAAATCCAAGGAAGCTCTGTATAGCACGAAGACCCTGTGGGTGGGGCCAGTCCTTTACTGTATTCAATTTTTCAGGATCCATCTGCAACCCGGCATCCGAGATTATGTATCCGAGGGACGGTATGGTAGATTTTTCAAAGATGCATTTCTCGTGTTTGGCATAAAGTCGATTCTCTCTCAACCTCTGTAAAATCAAACGTACATGCTTCCGATGAGTGGTCAAATCTGGAGAATAGATCAGTATATCATCCAGGTACACTATCACACAGAAGATATTGTTTATCAACTCGCAGATACTGTTGTGCAACCGGCGTATAAATAATTAATTGAAATTTACAGCAGTGAAATACTTATGTTCTGTATTTTATTACAAAAATACTTGTTCTTGTTCCACAAATCACTTGTGCATACAGCGTACCAAAAATATTTTTTACATTCCGCATAGAAATTGAGAATCAGTGTATTTTGGGCACAAAAAACATGATTCTGGGTTCACAGAGCATTTTTATGACACGGGCACTGCCTTAGTGAACGTAATTGTCGACTAGTGGCAGGTAACTTGACACCGGAGAGAGACCAATCTTTCAGCTTGGTGGGTGAATGAAAATAATGAGGAGAACAACAAATAAGGGACGTGGGCATGGTCGTGGTGGTGTTGGTGGAGCTCCTGTTGCTGGGAGAGGATGTGGCCGTTCAGCGCCAACTACCGCTCCAAGTCAAACACCTTCCTCTAGTAGCGAGTAGGCGACAGAATCTGCAGCGTTATTTGATAGGCCCAAATTCCGTTCTATGGATGGTGAAGCCAGAAGATGTACAGGCGATAGTAGATTGGGTGGCTGACACTGTGAAGGAACTGGAGGCACTAACCAAAACCCAGTCCTCTGCAGAAAGCTCAGAGTTGGCACCTGCAGCCCATGCCCATCAGTCTTCCACCTCACCCCCTTGTAAATCAGCCAAGCAGTCAGAGCCCCAAATCATGCAGGAAAGTCTAATGCTTTTTAATGACTCTGTTTGCAGGGTTTCCCCGGCCCATCCAACTAGCCCTGCCCCAGTAGAGGAAGACCTTGAATGCACTGATGCTCAACCACTTTTGTTGCAAGATGAGGACATGGGAATACCGCCACAAAACGTCTCTGATGATGACAAAACACAGGTGCTAACTGCTGTGGCTTTCTGCAATGTGCAGACCGACGAAGAGGGCAGGGGTCATGAATGGGTCTAAGATGATGTGGAGGATGATGAAGTCCTAGACCCAGACTGGACTGAACGTCGTGCTAGTGAGGCGTGCAGTTCTGAGGAAGAGGCGGTGTTCGCACAAGGCAACTGCACAGCAAAAGAGGGAGCAGGGTGCAAAAGCGCAGTGGCCGTTCCAGAGACAGTATGCCTGCTACTGTCCACCGCACCCAGGCACCGAGCACACCAAGGCCTGCTCCAAGGAGTTCATTGGCGTGGCAGTTCTTCACACAATGTCCTGATGACAAGACACGAGTGGTTTGCACGTTGTGCCATCAGAGCCTGAAGCGAGGCATAAACGTTCTAACCTGAACTCAACCTGCATGATCAGGCATCTACATGCAAAGCATGAACTGCAGAGGAATAAACACCTTAAAAACAAGGAACCTCTCATGCTCCTCCTGCTCCCTCTTCTGCTGCTGGCTCGGCCTCTCCCTCCACCTCTGGCATCACCGTGGCACCTGGCGACCAGCAAACAGAGGATGTTTCACTAACACCACCACATACGACACCATCACCAATCATCTCCACCATGTCACACGGCAGCATTTAGCTGTCTATCTCCCAAACATTGGAGAGAAGGAGGAAATATCCACCTACCCACCCTCGAGCCTTGGCCCTGAATGTCAGCATTTCAAAATTACTGGCCTTTGAAATGCTGTAATTCCGTCTGGTGGAGACGGACTGTTTCAAACAGCTGATGGCGATGGCTGTCCCCCAGTACGTTGTTCCCAGCCCCCACTACTTTTCCAGGCGAGCCATTCCTTCCCTGCACAACCAAGTGGAGGATAAAATCAAATCTGAGCTGCGCAACGCCATCTGTGGCAAGATCCACATAACCACAGATACATGGAACAGTAAGCACGGCCAGGGCTGCTATATCTCCCCCTTACTGCACACTGGGTAAACGTAGTGGCAGCTAGGCCCGAGGCGGATAGCAGTTTGGCGAATGTCCTTCCACCAGGCTAATCAAAGGGCATTATTCGTTGCCTCCTGTTGCTTCCTCCTCCTACTCCGCATGATCCTCCTCCTCCTCCTTCTACTCCTCTTCTACCACCCCCACATCCGGTCATCGAAAGAACCTCACCCCCAACTTCAGCACAGCCCAGGGTAAACTTCAGCAGGTGATTTTAAAACTCATGTGTTTGCATGACAAACCCCACACCACACAGGAGCTTTGGAGGGGCATAGATTAGCAGACTGATGAGTGGTTGCTGCCAGTGAGCCTCAAGCCTGGCCTGGTGGTGTACGATAATGGGCGAAATTTCATTGCAGCTCTGGGACTAGTTTGACGCGCTTTTCTTGCTTGTGGCATGTGCTGAATCTGGTGGTGCAGAAGTTTCTTAAAAACTACCCAGACATGTCAGAGCTACTGCTGAAAGTGCGATCCGCTGATGCTCACCTGACTCCGCTGCAGCGTAACTTCGGACTTCCTGCTCATAGCTTCATATGTGACATTCCCACCAGGTGGAACTCCACCTTACATATGCTGGAGAGACTGTGCGAGCAGCAGCGGGCGATAGTGGAGTTTCAGATGCAGTATGCACGGGTCAGTCATTCTGCGGATCAGCACCACTTTACCACCAGTGACTGGGCCTGCATGCGAGACCTGTGTACCTTGTGGCAGTCTTTGGAGTACTCAACCAACATGGCCAGTGCTGATGGCGCCGTTGATAGCATTACAATACCCCTTCTGTGTCTCCTTAAAAAAAAATATTATGGCGATGATGGAAGAGGATGCGGCACAGGAGGAGGGGGAAGAGGGGGCATTACACAGGGTTTCAGGCAGGTCATAAAGAAGTGGCTCAGAGGGTGGGTTACTGCACCAGCAGAGGCCAGACATGTGGACAGCCAGGGCACACTTCTGGAGGACGAGAAGGAGGAGGGTAGGGTAGAGGAGGAGGAGGAGTCGGTTCCACTGCAGGGTGGCACCCTAGGCAGCTCAGGGCCATCAATGGAGCGTGGCTGGGGGAATACGGAGGACACAGACGATACACCACCTACAGAGGACAGCTTATCGTTACTTCTGGGCAGCCTGGCACACATGAGTGACTACATGCTGCAGTGCCTGCGCAACGACAGCAGAGTTGCCCACATTTTAACTTGTGCTGACTACTTGGTTGCCGCCCTGCTGGATCCCCGGTACAAGGACAATGTGCCCACCTTAATTCCCGCACTGGTGCGTGATAGGAAGATGCGCGACTACAAGCGCACGCTGGTAGACGCGCTCCTGAGGGCATTCCCAACTGACACGGGGGGACAAGTGGAAGTACAAGACAAAGGCAGAGGAGGAAAAGGTCACCAATGCAGCTGTGTCACGGCCAGCTCCTCAGACAACAGGGTTAGTATGGCCGAGGTGTGGAAAAGTTTTGTCACCGCGCCACAGCAAACTGCACCAACAGCTGATAGGGAACGTGTTAGCAGGAGGCAGCATTTCAACAACATGGTAAAACAGTACATGTGCACATGCCTCTACGTACTGACTGATGGTTCTGCCCCATTCAACTTCTGGGTCTCCAAATTGTCCACATGGCCAGAGCTTGCCCTTTATGCCCTGGAGTGTATTGTCTGAACGTGTATTTAGCATGGCAGGGGGCATCATTACAGACAAACGCAGCCGCCTGTCCACAGCCAAAGTGGACAATCTCACGTTCATTAAAATTAACCAGGCATGGATCCCACAAGACTTGTCCGTACCTTGTGCAGAATAGATATTTATAACTGCCTCGCCCTCAACCATACATTATTTTACCCCAGGGCACTTCTTTATTGAATCCTCTTTTTTTTATTGTACCATTATTTTCGGGGAAATCCCATTTTGAATGAACCTCTCCTCTGTCTGGGTGTCTGGGGCCTAAAATTCTGTCAATCGCCTGCTGCTTTGGCGGGTGACATCAAGCTTGATTTTCTGATATGGGACCTCTCTCCTCTTTCTGGCTGCTGTAGCCTAAATAACTGAAAGTGGCCTTTTCCATTGCTGGGTGACATGAAGCCTGATTTTCTGCTATGGGATCTCTCTCCTCTGGGTGCCAGGAGGCTACATTTCAGATAATCACCTGGTGCTTTGGTGGGTGACATTATCCTCTTTATACTTTCCAACAACCTCTACATTATCTGGTTGTCAGGGGCCTATATTTAGTTTCATTGCCTGATGTATTGGTGGGAGACATTAACCTCTTTTTACTGTTAAAAGACCTCTACATTTTCTGGTTGTCAGGGTCTATATTTTGTTTCATCGCTTTCTGCATTAGTGGAAGACATTAAACTCTTTAGACTGTCAAATGACCTCTACATTGCCTGGTTGTCAGGGGCCTATATTTTGTTTCATCGCTTGCTACATTGGTAGGAGACATTAAACTCTTTAGACTGTCAAATGACCGACCCATTGTCTCGTTGACAGGGGCCTATATTTTGTTTCATCGCTTGCTGCATTGGTGGGAGACAATAAACTCTTTAGACTGTCAAATGACTGCCCCATTGTTTGGTTGTCACTGGCCTATATTTTGTTTCATCCCTTGCTGCATTGGTGGGAGACATTAAACTCTTTAGACTGTCAAATGACCTCTACATTGTCTGGTTGTTAGGGGCCTATATTTTGTTTCATCGCCTGCTGTATTGGTGGGAGACATTAACCGCATTTTAATGTCAAATGACCACCCCATTGTCTGGTTGTTAGGGGCCTATATTTTGTATCATCGCTTGCTGCATTGGTGGGAGACATTAACCTCATTTTAATGTCAAATGACCACCCCATTGTCTGGTTGTCAGGGGCCTATATTTTGTTTCATTGCTTGTTGCATTGGTGGGAGACATTAAACTCTTTAGACTGTCAAATGACCTCTACATTGTCTGGTTGTCAGAGGCCTATATTTTGTTTCATTGCCTGCTGTATTGGTGGGAGACATTAACCTCTTTTTACTGTCAAATGACCACCCCATTGTTTGGTTGTCATTGATCGATATTTCATTTCATCGCTTGCTGCATTGGTGGGAGACATTAAACTCTTTAGAATGTCAAATGACCTCTACATTGTCTGGTTGTCAGGGGCCTATATTTTGTTTTATCGCCTGCTGTATTGGTGGGAGACATTAACCTCTTTTTACTGTAAAATGACCTCTCCTCTGTCTAGATGTCAGGGGCCTACATAAATGATAATGGCCTGTTCCATTGCAGGTTGACCTGAGGCCTGTGTTGCTATTACAGGACCGCTCTCCTCTTTGCAGATGCCATGTTCCTGAATTAGTGAATGAGGCCTGTGGAACTACTGTGTGAAATCAATACTGTTTTGGCATGATTGTAACTCTCCTCTTTGTGGGTGTCATGGGTCTGAATCTGTGAATGAGGTCTGTGGCATTGCTTGGTGAAATCAATACTGTCTTGGCGTTATTTTAATTCTCCTCTTTGTGGGTCCCGTGTGCCTGAATGTTTGAATGAGGCCCGTGGCCCTGCAGGCAGACATAATTTCTTCTTGGCTGTGATGACAACCTCAACTCCCATGTATGGTTGCCATTGGCCTGAGTCTGTGAGTGAGGCTTGTGACTCTGCTGGCAGACATGAATCCTTCTTGGCTGTTATGTGAACTTCAACTCCCATGTATGGTTGCCATGGCCCTGAGTCTGTGAATAAGGCCTATGAACACTGCAAGCAGACATGAATACTTTTTGGCTGTGATGAGAACAATAACTCCCATAGCGTTCCCACCTGACACCACCACAAACTCCTATTTCACCTCCTCCTCCAAGTTGCCAATTGATATTGGTTAATTTGTATTTATTTTATTTTGAGTCATTTCCCTATCCACATTTGTTTGCAGGGAATTTACCTACATTTTGAGGCCTTTTCCAGGGCTATTTTACAGCCTTTTTAGTGCCCAAAAGTTCGGGCCCCCATTGACTTCAATGGGGTTCGGGTTCGTGGTCAAGTTCGGGTCGTGTTAGGATCCCGAACCTGAAAATTTTCCTGAAGTTCAGTCGAACTTCTCGAACCCGAACATCCAGGTGTTCACTCAATTCTATTGACTAGTGTTGATCGCGAATATTCGAATTGCAAATTTTTATCGCGAATATCGGCACCTTGATAATTCGCGAATATTTTGATTATAATGATATATATTCATAAAAACTAATATTAGTTTTTTGTTTTTTTTTCATCTGAACCCATTACCTAGTATACCTATCCGCTTCTTGCTTGTGGGCCAATGTGAGAAGGCTGCAATATTGTAGTCTGTGGTTAAGTAGAATATTCTTCATTATTTAATTTATTTTCTCTTATGCGAAAAATCGACAATGTAATATTCGCGTAATGAGAATATTCTAAAACACAAATATATAGCACTATAGAATATAGTGCTATATAATTGTTTTTTAGGATATTTGTTTTTTTTTCCCATCTGAAGTCATGATTCCTTCCTGCTAAAGTTGCTTTTGGGCCAATGACTGTTCACATTAAATTGGAAAAAATGACGAATATTCTAAAAAACAAATATATAGCACTATATTCTATAGTGCTATATATTAGTGTTTTAGAATATTCACATTACGCGAATATTACATTGCTGATTATTTGCAATCAATAGAATAATCTCGAATACGAATATTCTCGACTATATGACGAATATTCTAAGGAATATTTGCGAAATATCGCAAATTCGAATATTGCCCCTGCCGTTTATCACTAATCTTGATGTTCGCTCTGACACCTCACTTCATGTAACAATTCCTGAATGACAGGCTTGGGGTGACCAGCGGGGTCCATGGCCTCAGTGTACTGTCACAAACCAACGGGTATGAACCCACTGTATCACGTGTCTTACCTCCTCTAAGGGCATTGTCTATGTGAACCCCTCGATCTTTACAGTACCCCTGATGGTGGGGATAGACTTTCCCAAAGGGAACACCAGGTCACTACCTCTTGAGGAGGATAGGCACACGACACGAGGCAGCTTGTCCAGGTGGAACAGGAGGTACCTGAGAAAGTTACCAGAGGTACAGGCATTGTCAGCCGGCTGAGTCGATACCAGGAGCAACAGTGCAGGACTGAAGGATGAGGCAAAGGTGAGTCAGACAGGCAATAGGTTAGGGCAGGCGGCACAGGTACAGGTCAGGCAATCCGGCTCGGCAACAGGAGATTCAAGGCAGGCAGGCAGGGATCAAACAGGTAGCAGAGTCCAGAAACCAAGTACAAGACAGGAACACAACCAGATATCAGGACCCTTAGCAGGACACAAGGACCTTGACACTGAGGCATCTGGGAAGAGGGCTGAGCCACTTATATATGTGCAGGAGGGCTAGGATTGGTTGCTGAGGTCACATGATTCAACCCATAAAACACAGGAAGTGACGTGTGCCAGCCCTTAAGGAAATGCTGTAGGAAACAAGCAGCAAGCATGCTGTGGCCAGGGCTGAAAGGAAACACTGGCAGCAGATCACCGCTGAACACAGCACCTGGGTCCACGGTGGTAAGCAGGGGAACAGCGGCGCACAACAGCCGCTGTTACAAGGCCAAATTACGTTATTGCAAGGAAACACTGTGTATTCAGCCTGCCACAGCTTAAAGCGAGCAGAATGTAAATAATGGATAGAGCAATTTGCCCGCAGCACTGCTCTGCACTCCTCTATAGACAATAGTTCACACCTATCCCCAAATAGTGGCTCCTCCAGCTGTGGTATATCCCATAAGGTGGTGCTCTGCCGATTACTAGAATCAGAACTGAATTGTATCCACGTAGAAGAAGTGTTGAAAAAAGCGGCACTCACCAAGGATGTCTTCATATAAACACTTTATTCGCCATCAACACGGCACAAGATGTAAAATAAGGGCGAGCAGGTGGACGCCAATTGCAGGTGGTTAATGCGGGACTGCGAATAAAGTGTTTATATGAAGACATCCTTGGTGAGTGCCGATTTTTTCAACACTTCTTCTACGTGGATACAATTAAAGCGAGCAGACCCTGCTGCCAGCATGTCTGAAAGTGAAGGGGGGTCCCCTTACTGCCCCTCACAGAGTCACTACCTTTCCGCTGCCACGAGCAGCAGAAGCCAATGCAACCAGTTAAGTCTTGTCAACATGATCAGTTTTTCTATGTGCTCCTCCCACCTGAGGCTAATCAGCAAGCTGACAGTGCTGCCATTATGCCACTGCGGTGACCTGCCTACCATCATGTTCTGTATGGCTGCTGTCGCCAGCATCATGCCTCTGCTGCAACCTGTGTGAGAGATCTTACCATCACATTCTGTATGGTTGCTGCTGCCGTCGGTATCATGCCACTGCTCCTATCATCAAGTTCTGTACAGCTGCTGCTGCCGCCACCTTCATGCCACTGCTGCGACCTGTCTACCATCACGTTTTGCAAGGCTGCTGCCACCACCATCATGCCACTGCTGCGACATGTCTAACCATCACGTTCTGTACGGATGCTACTGCCTGTATCATGCTACTGCTGCGACATGCCCATCATCACATTCTGTACAACTTCTGCCACCTTAAATCCTTTGCTGCACCCTCCCTTCTGCATCGTGCCATTCTATACTGCTTCTGCTGCCACTACTTTTGTGGCTGCATGCCACTATATCCATACCATACCCTTTCTACTTCCACACTGTACTGCTATTGTTCACAATTAAAAGGGAGAATTTTTTTAAGGCTCGTTCACAATGAGCCACTTTTTCTTCTGACAATCAACACTTGTGCGTGTCATACAAGCAGGCATTCCGACCCTGTCAAGCCATAATTTTTGAACGCTTGGTCCTCCAAAAAGCCACTTTTTTATCCCATTGCACTGTATGTGTTTAAACATTACCTGCCCCTAATAAGCAACAATTTTTAGAAGTTTTGAAATATGAAAAACATAACAAGTGTGTTTTTAACCCCTTCTATCCAAGAGTTTTTTTTCGCCTTTGCGTTTTCGTTTTGCGCTCTCCACCTTTTTTTTTATTTATTAGGGCTTGTTTTTTATGGGACAAGTTGTACTTTCTAATGCCACCATTTAATATTGCATAAAATGTAGTGGGAAGTTCGAAAAAAATTCCAAATGGGGTGGAATTGGAATTTTTTTAAAATTTTGCCACAGTTTTACAGTTTTTTTTTTTTTTTACAGTGTTCACTATTTGATAAAACTGACTTGTGATCCTTATGTTACAGGTCAGTATAAATCTGCCGATACCACATATGTATAGTTTTTCTTGCATTTTGACACTGAATTTTTTTTTTTAACTTTCTGACTTTCTGACCCCTATAACTTTTTTGTAGTTATGTGTGCGGAGATGTATAAGGGCTAATTTTTTGTGGGGCGATCTGTACTTTTCATCAATACCATTTTGGGATGTGAACAACTATTTGATCACGTTATTTCATTTTTAGTAGGAGGAGAAGCGACCCAAAAATTGTAAATCGGCCATTTTGACACTATTTTGTGTCTCCTTTTTCCGTATGGGATTAATGCTTTTTATATATCATTTTGATGATATGGGCGTTCTCATGATTTGCGATACCCATGATATGTATTTTTTTTATTTTTTTACTTTTTTATTCTCAATTTGGGGAAATAGGGTAATTTGAAGTTTTACATTTTTTTATTTTTAAAAACTTTTTTTTTCTTACACTTTTTATAGTTCCTATAGAGAACTATGGCAAACAATCATTAGATTGATATTCTCATAGCATTGTAGTCTAGGATGATTTTACTAGTTTCCTATGGAGCCTTGCCACAGACAACAGCCTCCTGTCATTCTCTATCACAGGGACTGCTACTTTACACACAACCTCCGGCTCCTCCGATTGCCACATGGGGGAGCCAGAGCATTACTGGAAGCGGGGCTTCTGGTAATACAGGCGCTCAGATACAGTGGTCAGGTTTGACCACAGCATCTGAGAGGTTAAATGTCCACGATCGTCATTACCGTTGTGAACATTAACCGCTAGTACCTGGTTGCTATGGTGCCGCTCTATCATTAAAAACCCGACATGTGACACACTATTACTTTACATGTTGGGAAAGAGTTAAACACACTGTATGTTAACGCCATCAAAGGTGCATTTACCAACAGCTATGTATGTCAGTGTCATTCAGTCATCATTTACAGGTATGCATTATTGCATTCCAGAGATTGGGGTGGGGTTAGGTATTTCTTAAAAAATAAATGAAAAGCGATATCCAGTTTTCCTAAAAATTCTGAGCCTAGGAGGCTAGAGGGGGTTAATATATATATATATATATATATATATATAGTACTGCACTATCACTGCCCTAGATGGTGTCACCTCGTTAAAAGTGTGCCTGTGTTGCGACAATTGCTGCCCCCAATCTATGCCATGAAGAGAATCCCTCAACTCAAGGAAATTGGTCTTTTTAAAAGTGCTTTTGCCCTCCCAGTCAGTGTTTGCTGTTTATAGTTTAGGGGGATATAACTATATTATGGTCACTATTACCAAGTGTTTCACAAACAGTAACATTTCCAATAAGCTCTTCATTGTTAGAAATAACAGCCCAGTCATGTGTGGAGTCCAGCCATGTGTCATGCACAGCAAATACATCAATGTGTTTCGTCAGTACAATGGACTTCAGCTCCCTCAATTTACTTGCTGGACTTCCCGCATTTGTGAACATACATTTTATTATTTGATTCTCTATATTTGTTTTTTGTAATGTGAATACTTAAGATTATTTTGTGGGTGTCTTGTTTTTTTTATTGTTGGTTCACCACATGTTGATTTTACCAGCAACTCTGTTTTTCATGAGTGTACAATTATTCCTAGACACCTCCCTACTCTCCTCACTAACCACGCCACCACTAAATCTCCACTCTCCCTTCCTTAACCCCAATCTACTTTATCTAGCTAGTGAGATAAGAACTGAGCAATAATGAGTGTTATAAGAGCAGAGTTAAGAAGCCCAACTGCTCCTGGTCTGACGGAAAAGACATAAAATCCAAAGATCTCTACTAGAGCATGTCAGCTCTGTACAGAAAAAAGGATACCATATTTGTAATAAATACCAATTTAACAATTATTTTTAGCTAAAAATGAGTACAATGCAATAATAAAAAAATTGCTCCCAAAGATCCCTTTAACCACCTGAGGACCGCCTAACGCACGGATGCATCCGGCGTGGGGTCCTCTTACTCTGGGTCGACGCATCATCTCGCGAGACGCGAGTTCACAGTGGCGCGCGTCTCGGCAGTTATACTGCAGCCTGCCAGCGATGATCAATCGCTGGCAGGCTGTAGATGCAAAATAAATTGCATCAAAGATGTATATCAGACGCTGTTTTGTTAACAGCGTCTGATATACCTGCTACCTGGTCCTCTGGTGGTCCTATTTGCTGGGATCGAACACCAGAGGACCAGGTAGCTTTGTAAAGTTGCAACAAGCACCACACTACACTACCCCCCCCCCCGTCACTTATTAACCCCTTGTTAACCCCTTGATCATCCCATATAGACTACCTGATCACCCACCTTGCACTGATCACCCCCCTGTAAGGCTCCATTCACATGTCCATATGTGTTTTGCGGATCCGCAAAATACGGACACCGGCAATGTGCTTTCCGCATTTTGCAGATCCGCACATTGCCAGAACTATATAGAAAATGCCTTTTCTTGTCCGCAATTGTTGACAAGAATGGGGCATGTTCTATATTTTTGCGGAACGGAAGTGCAGACCCGGAAGTGCAGATCCGCAATTCCGGATCCGGGCGGAACAAAGTCTGTCCCCATAGAAATGAATGGGTCCGCAATTCCAATCCACAAACAGAATTGCGGACGTGTGAATGGGGCATAGGGGACCCTTATCACCACCAGTTAGTTAACTACTTGTTAGGTAGCTAGAGCCCAGCCCACTGCACCGCACTCACTGATTTTGGCAGAGATTTTTTCATCCACGATGATCAATACGAATGAAAAAATCTGTGCCGTTCATTTTTGTATTTTTTTTTTTTAGCCCAGAGGCTGAACGGAAAAAAAAAATCTTATTACCGTATGCTCAATATAAGGAGAATAGCAGAAACTCCTAATGCTGGCCATATGTGTAATGTTTGCGGAGACCCTCAAATGCCAGGGCAGTACAAACACCTCACATGTGACCCCATTTTAGAAAAAAGACACCCGAAGGTATTTCGTGAGGGGTATGGTGAGTTCATGCAAAATTTTATTTTTTGTCACAAGTTAGTGGAATATGAGACTTTGTAAAAAAAAAATATATATATATATCAATTTCCGCTAACTTGTGCCAATTTTTATTTTTTTCTGTGAACTCGCCATGCCCCTCACGGAATACCTTGGGGTGTCTTCTTTCCAAAATAAGGTCACATGTGGGGTATTTATACTGCCCTGGCATTTTAGGGGTCCTAAAGCGTGAGAATCCAAATGCGTAAAAATGCCTTGTGAAATCCTAAAGGTACTCATTGGAATTAGGGCCCCTTTGTACATCTTGGCTGCAAAAAAGTGTCACACATGTGGTATCACTGTACTCAGCAGAAGTAGGGAAATTAGTTTTTGGGTGTATTTTTATATATACCCATACTTTGTGTGAGAAATATTGCTGTAAACGACAACTTTTTAAATTTTTTTATACAAAGTTGTCAATTTACAGAGATATTTCTCTCACCCAACATGGGTATATGTAAAAATACTCCCCAAAACACATTGCCCTACTTCTCCTGAGTACGGCGATACCACATGAGTGACACTTTTTTGCAGCCTGGGTGCGCAAAGGGGCCCAATTCCAACGAGTACCTTTAGGTTTTACATGGCTGCTCAAAATTTAGCCCCACCCAAAATGCCAGAACAGTAAACACACCCCACAAATGACCCCATTTCGGAAAGTAGACACCCCAAGGTATTCACTGAGGGGCATAGTGAGTCCGTGGGAGATTATTATTATTATTTTTGCCAGAAGTTATCAGAAATGGAAACTTTATTATTATTTTTTTTCCTCAGAAAGTGTCATTTCCGCTAACTTGTGAAAAAAAAATGAAATGATACATGAACTCACCATGCCCCTCCGCGAATACTTTGGGTTGTCTTCTTTCTAAAATGGTGTCATTTGGGGGGTATTTATACTATCCTGGCATTCTAGCACCTGAAGAAACATGACAGGCGCTCAGAAAGTCAGAGCTGCTTCAAAATGCGGAAATTCACTTTTTTGCACCATAGTTTGTAAATGCTATAACTTTTACCCAAACCAATAAATATACAGTTATTGGATTTTTTTTTTATCAAAGACACGTAGAACAATAAATTTTAACAGAACAAAAAAAATTACAACAGAATCTGAAAAATGTCATTTTTTTGAAAAAGTTTCAGTGATTTTTGATTAATAGCAAAAAAAGTAAAAATGTCAGCACCAATGAAATACCACCAAATGAAAGTACTATTAGTGAGAAGAAAAGGAGGTAAAATTCATTTGGGTGGTAAGTTGCATGACGGAGCAATAAACAGTGAAAGTAGTGTAGTGCAGAATTGTAAAAAGTGTCCTGGTCATTAAGGGTGTTTAAACTAGGGGGGCTGAGGTGGTTAAAGACTCCTTCAGCTGCATAACCATTCTTTCCCCCAGCCCAGTGCTTCTCAATTATTTTCTGTCATGCCCCCCCTAGGAAGAAGAAAACATTTTGCGCCCCCCGAGCGACTGTAAATAGTATCATTTCTCTATAAAATTGTTATAAGTACACCAATCTCCCCACAGGTGAGGGCCATTATCCCCCCCTCCCCCCCCCAAATCATGCGTTGGCTCCATTAACCCCCCTCCCCCCCAAATCATGTGCAGGCTCCATTAATCCCCCCAAATCATGTGCAGGGTCCATTAACCCCCCCCCCCCCCCAATCATATGCAGGCTCCATTAACCCCCCCTCCCCAATCATGTGCAGGCTACATTAACCCCTCCCCCAAATCATGTGCAGGGTCCAGGCTTCCCCCCTCCCCCCAAATCATGTGCAGGCTCTCCACCCCCCAAATTATGTGTAGGCTCTCCCCCCCCCAATAGGGTCCAGGGTCCCCCCACCTACGCACACCATACTTACCTCTCTGGAAGCGCTGGATGCAGGCCTCTTCCGGCCTGTGTCCCGCTGTGCACTCTGCTCAGGCGGCGCGATTACGTCATCGCACCGCCTGAACCGCTCTGATAAGCTGCCGGCACAAGGCCCGCAGCCTATCAGAGGAGCAGGGGAGGGAGACGCCTCTCCCTCCCCTGCCGCACAGCACAGCGATCTGTATCACTGTCCAGAGGATGGCGATACAGATCACTATGGAGATGAACGCTTCCACAGTGAAAGCGTTCATCTCCTGTCACCTGGAGCCCCCCTTTACGGAGCCTCGTGCCCCACTATTTGAGAAACGCTGCCCCAGCCCAACTACACCCTCTGCACTAAGGTTCAGCCCTTCCCTACTGTAGAAACTGTAGCTGGCTGAAAGGTCATCCTAGTTCTTCATGTACTCAAACCCTTCTTTCCTGCAACAGCTTCTGAGCCACTAATTTTATTCCCTAAGCTCCAGCTGTCTTTCTAATGACGCTCGTGGCACTGGTAGTACTTCTGAAAACACTACCTTGGAGGTCTTGAGCTTCTCTCCGAGTACCCCAAAATCATTTTTAAGGAGGTTCTTCCTAGTATTCAGCATGAATATTCGAATAGCGAATCTTAATTGAGAATATCTCAACTTTGAGAATTTGCAAATATTTAGAATATAGTGCTATATATTTGTAATTTCGAATATTTGTCATTTTTTCCCATCTGAACACATTATTCCTCCCTGCTTCTTGCTTGTGGGCCAATGAGAAGGCAGCAATGTCAAGTTCACAACAATACTTAGTGCACCAATCAGTAATATGTAGTCAGACCTGCTAAAATGTGAAGTTGCACGTAGTGCGAAAAAAGTATTCTAATTTGCGCAATTGCAAATATATTGGAGCACTCTATCTGCATATAAAGCTATTGTAATGTTCTGCGGTGCCAACCATTTTCTCCAGTCTCAGGATAAACTCAGGAAATCTCTAGCAGCTTGAAAAACATAGCCAAAGTGACCCACGCCTGTATTTTGCATTACAAATTCACATTATGCGATTTTTACATTGCCAATTATTGACAATCAAGATAATAATCTTGAATACGAATATTGGCAAATATATGACAAATAGTCTACCACATATTCACGAAATATAGCAAATTTGAATATTGCCCCTGCAGCTCATCACTAGTTTCTCTCTCCCTGACTTTGTCATTGGAACCAATGGTACCCTAGACCTACCCAGTTTTCTGTATACCTGATCTGCAATATACCCAAGCATCCAAAAAGACATCACACTGTTCAGCCTTCACAGTTTCGGTGACAGATGACCCTGTTTTAACAGGTATATTGGGGTGACTTAAGGCGCAGAGTGAAATATGGAAACATGAAAATGAATTATGATTTGATTTGATGAACTATGAAATACACATGTTCTAGATACGTGTTTTATATATTTATATTTGATATTACAATTATTATGTTTGGGTGCAGTTTTGAATAAATCACCTTATCATGAATTGATTTAATTATGTTTTGGTTCAATCATGGACGTATTTTATACCTAATTATAAATTGTTTGAATCATGGATGTATCACATTTTATACTTTTCTTGATTTTCTTTTTTTTCAGCATATTATGTTTATTATTGTTTACACTTTCACAGAGCACGAGTGTCACGTGTGTTCACTTATTCGCCTTACACCTTATACTTTTGCGGATGGAGCACACGCATTTTTGCGTGCTTGCTCATCATGTTTCTGTCACCTCTTATTTATGGGTTTTTCACTAGTATTCAAACTTTTAATTAGTTATTATATTTTTACTATGTTATGCAGGTTTATATATTAGATCTACTGTTACCATTATATAAAATCAATTATATTTGCGATATATATATATATATATATATATATATATATATATATATATATATATGTATAGCAGTCTATTTGGGCTGCATTTGTGGGAGGGGCGGAGGCTCTACTTAAACCAGGCACAGCCCCACCTAGGGGCGGGCGTTTCTCAGTTGCACAGGGGATGCTGGTGTGTCAGTAGGGTGCTCTCTCCTCTGCTAGGAGGTTTCTTTCATTACAGTATGGAGCTGAAATGGAGCTTTTTTCTGCCCGTGGCTACCGTAGGGACGCGTGCGCCATTTACGTAAGTTAATTGAGCCGTGTCCGTCTCTCTGGCCGGCTGGAATCTGACTTTCTTGCGAGCGGAAGGCATCGCCTCAAAATCGTCCGCCTCAGGTTTGTTTTATCGGAGTTAATCGATTCCTTTCACTTTGTTTATTAGGTAACCTGATTCAGTTCCCCTTCTATCTCATGTGTTTTACATTTACGTCGTTTCGCTTTGAAAAGTTGCTTCAGCCTGTACGCGGTAGGGAAGGTTTACCTGGGCTGCATGTGATGTTATGTTGGAGATTGGATGCAGCTGTTGCTTGTTAGGGCTCTTGCTATGGCAATCACTTCCCATGTGACCCGCCCCTCCCCCGCAATCAGGGCTGCGTTTACGCTTCAACTCTTTACGCCAGGTTCGCCCTGTCAGTTGAGACGCCGCCTTCTCGTGTCTGCTCTTTCAACATGCTCATTTTCGGAGCGGTGCTCTAGTCCGCTCTCGCATCACGTTTACGCTCCACGCATGGTCACAACAGCGGGTAAATCTGTCTTATTCTCTGTGCATTTATTTTCTGTCATCCTGTGTTTTGCACTCATACCCCTTTTGCCTTTATATGTTTGCTTGCACCACTCAGACCGGTTTCACATTGCAAGAACGCGTTCATGTCACCGTCACAGTTTGTTTATGCCTCGTTCACTGCAGGCTGCGGTCATACCAAATTTTACGCTTGGCCTATTGCCAGAGTTGGGGTTCACACTACCGCTGTGACTCCGGGTTTTTACTTTCACGTTTACGTCCAATGTTCCCGCCCATCCATGGACGCATCTCACGTCGGCTGTTACAGCAAGTTAATACTCCTTTTACGCTCCAGCTGAGTTCACACATTTGCTGTTACATCTAGTACTACACGCCATTCCCCGCTAGAACCGCGTCCATACGTTCGCTGTCGCGGCGCTATCCTATTCCGCTCACATTCAGGTCGGCAACTCATTCCAGCTCCACAGTCACCCATCTGCTGGCACACCATGCTCCCATTCAAGCCACATTCTCCTGTTGGTTTCTATGTCACGGTTGTTTTACTCAATAGTCACACTGAGGCAGTTGGTGGCTCCGGGGCCACTCTCCTGTTGAACATGACAGGCATCAATGGTCATTTCCTTTACATCTGGTTTCTGCGCGTATACATCAAGTGGGTCGTTTCTCTAGTTGCAAAAAAAAACAAAAATCTTTTGTCTGCTCTGCTTTACTTCTGGTTTGTATTCACTAAGATTGCACCCACGGCCCCAGTTCAATAAACAGCCTCTCAGCTGAGGCCAGTGGGTCATTAGGGTCGAGCTTCCTACTCACTACGGTTTCTTTCAAGTTTCAGTTGTTTGTCGCGACAAGGGACTTGACTTTGCAAATCGCATGCCTCAGGTTTTGGTTGTTCTCTCTTCTCCGGTTCCTATTCCACGTTTGCATTTTTAAGTTTATGGTTGGGTTCGGTTTTTATGCTTATGTCCGTGGTGCGGATTACTAATGTCCATACCTGTCAGCAATCACGTTCCTTTCCAGGCCACGTTTAGACATCCCAATCATCCTAGTTGCTGCTTTTTCCATCATGTTGGGCCCATTCTTATTTACCTTCACCCATCACGTACATCTAGGACGGCCTCATGGCCCCGGGGGCCCCTTACTTGCTGGGCCGCAAGGCCGCCGCGGCCCCTTGATTTCTTTGGCCTCATGGCCGCGGAGGCCCCATGACTGCTTTGGCCTCAGGGAGCAGGGATTCCATGACCGCTCCAACCCTATGGTGTCGGGGCATGACGACCGCTCGGCCCTCGGCGTCAGGGTCTCGCGGACTACCTT
Source organism: Bufotes viridis (assembly GCA_033119425.1). Lineage (NCBI taxonomy): Eukaryota > Metazoa > Chordata > Amphibia > Anura > Bufonidae > Bufotes > Bufotes viridis. The sequence continues at coordinate 380,057,232 of CM065591.1, read as the reverse complement.
GACCTCACGGATTGGGGACCTCATGACTGCTTTAGTCTCATGACTGCTTGGTCTCATGGCGCTGGGGGTCCCATGACCGCCTTGGGCCCATGGCGCTAAGGGCCCCATGTCTGCTTGGCTGCATGCCTTGTGGGCCCCATGGCTGCTTGGCCGCCTGACTCGAGGTCCTCGCGATTTCTGTGGCCTCAATGCTTTGGGGGCCCATGTTTGCTTTGGCTTCATGGCTATGGGGCCCCCTATGGTGGCTCGGGTCTCATGGCTTGGGGGCCCATATGATTACTTGGCCTCAGGATTTGGGGGGCCCCATGTTCGCTTTGCTTCATGGCTTGGGGACCCCATGACTGCTTGGCCTCATGGCATAGAGGGCTCGCTGATTGCTTCGGCTCCATGGCTTCGGGGGCTCAAAGGCTGCTTCGCCCCATGGCTTGAGGGCTCAGCGACTGCTTCGGCTCCATGGCTTCGGGGGAAGATGACCGCTTTGGCCCCATGGCTTCGGGGGCACGATGACCGCTTTGGCTCCATGGCTTCGGGGGCACAATGACCGCTTCGGGGGCACGATGACCACTTTGGCTCCATGGCTTCGGGGGCACCATGACCACTTCGGCCCCACGGCTTCGGGGGCACCATGACTGCTTCGACCCCATGGTTTCGGGGGACCGACGACTGTTTTTCGTCCTGCCTGGCGATTTACCCGGTGGGTTGAACTTCCGTGCATCCAGGTTGATTTGACCCATATGTCGCACACCCATATCTGCTTCTTTGTTCATCCGGAGGCAGGCCACTTTTCCAAAGTCTGTCGGTGGCGCATCCATTGTCTGCCACGCTTCCCCAGGCGTACTCTTCCTTAATGGAGCTCAGCCTGGTTAGGGTCACCTGCCATGCGGGTCAGGCGATTTTTTTTTTTTTCCAGTTACATTAGCTGGTCTGGTATTCAGGCCAGACCCTCGGTTTTAATTATCATAGTTATAACTTCCTGCGGTCTGCCAGCTAGGTATCGCACGTACATACGCATTCGTTCTGCATACCACAGGCGGTATCGCCGTGCGGCTCCACCAACCAAGCAGTCCTTGCCATTGCGCTCCCCTGTTCTTCTAGTCCCCTCGGCAAACATAATTTTTATTCACCATTTTGTTCTGCTTCACAGTCGTAATTCCCTTGGCTGGTCTCTCTTTATCACCACATAGCTTTCCACCAGACTCTCCTCTTATGGCACCACTCTGCCTGCTGGTTCCACCGTCGCTTTTCTCCCTCTGCCGGGCACTTGCCTTACTGCCTGCTCCCTCGGCCGGAGAATCTTTTACCGCACAGCTACCTTCATCGGATAGTCGGATATGCTTACTCTCCGGGTTTAGTCTTTCCTACTGTCCCTCTTCTGGACAGACTTCTTCTGGCAGACTTTGGGTGCCGCATGGATTCTTTCCGTTTGCTCCTCATTTCTGCATTGCTTCCTTCGCTGGTCACTCCTTGTTACCATTCCGTTCTCTCTGCGTAGACTTAATCGTGGTACATTCAGGATGGGCGGCGGCGCCGCTGCCGCCACATACAACGCATCATTATTGTCATTGGAGCATGGGCCACCCCCGGGTGTCATAGCTCTTGTTCATTCTGTTAGGCCTTTGTTCTCTAACTCAACGCCCTCAGCCCATTACATCCTAATCATCCACATTCAATTATTTATGTCACACTTAGGCTTCTGTTTTAAACCTATTGCCTGTACTTGTTGCATTCTTAACCCCACGTTTTCAATCACCATAGTTGGTTGCCCGCTTACGTTTTTCTCACGTGCAACAATCAATGTGGCCAGCTCACAAACTTCTGCCTGGTCGACAGATCGCCTGTGTGGCTATGCTCCCCCCCCCAGGACCAGACGTAAATTTCCAGAGTTCAAGTCATTGGTGTCATCGGCCACCTACTTTTAGGTTCTCATACCGAATGACTCTCGTCATTAGGTGTCACAGGCCACGTTGGTCTGGTCTCGTGTTCACGATATGCGCCTGTCAGGTTTTTTCAGGAAACGTAGTCATTTTAAGTATCGCATATCACATTGGTTAGGCCCATGGTGTAATCCCGCCTGTTCTTTCTTTAGGCCACTTTTTAGGCATTTTCTTGTTTACCCCTCATATTGTCATTTGCATTACCATGCCGGTTACCTTTTCAATCAGCCAGGTCTGCGAACTTAATCGCTAGCAGCTTACCGCAATTGCACTCCTTCACTCGCGTGAGGGCATCGACAGGATTCCATATACTACGTGCTTAGCATATTGCTTTACATCCTCTCCTGGCCTACATGGTATTTTTCGGGCCCTTCTTTACATAGTGTAGACAGTTAGGCTCAGTTCTCCGGTCCCATAAAGGCTAGGGGGAATTTGTCAGTGCTCGCACCACAACTAAGTCTTCAGGTTTAGTTAGTATCGTCCACGCTTCCTCCTGAACGCTTCCCGTTTCCCAGTTCCTCTCTCGTGCATTGGGGCAGTATCTGCGACATTCAGAGTTCTGTCCTGGCTCTCTCCGCAGGCTGGATGCGGGCATCATTATGGTTGACTTAGGTACCCGAACTTCGTGGGAGACATTGCTTCACAGTCTGGATCAGGGGTTTCTTTGTACAGGCCATTCAAGTCTCTTTTTCACCCTACATGTCTGGTTTTTGCCACCCTTTTATAGGCCTACTCCACGGACATGGCTACAGGCACACCACTAGCCATTTAGTTAGGTAAGATGGTTCTTGCAGTTACGGTGGGTCTCGGTGTTCATCCCACTAGGGCTCTTCGGCTTTCGTGTCCGTAGCCCTGACCACAAGTATAGCAGTCTATTTGGGCTGCATTTGTGGGAGGGGCGGAGGCTCTACTTAAACCAGGCACAGCCCCACCTAGGGGCGGGCGTTTCTCAGTTGCCCCACCCTCCCTCCCCTTCTTTTTCACTTCTACAGGGTAGGCCACCCTTTTATAGGCCTACCCACGGACATGGCTACAGGCACACCACTAGCCATTTAGTTAGGTAAGATGGTTCTTGCAGTTACGGTGGGTCTCGGTGTTCATCCCACTAGGGCTCTTCGGCTTTCGTGTCCGTAGCCCTGACCACAAATATATATATATATATATATATATATATATATACTTTTTAGTCACCCAATATCTGGCTATATCATCAGTGTGACGCCAATGCACTTTTGTGTTGTCATGTGATGGTGTTATGTGACATGATCAGCTGACATCTGACTATGGGTCCCAGATATATCATTTATATTATGATAATTGTGTTCCTACCTAACGGCCTTATCAATATTATCTTCTCTTGAGCATTTACTTGTAAGAAATATAATCGCATACACTGTGCGGTCATGTGATTGAACACATGACCATGTTTTGATTGAGTGTGCGCGGACAATAGCGGGCGCCATTTTGGTTCCTGGCGCATACCTCTTTTGAGCTCTCGCGATACGGCCAGGTGGAACTGGGACTCCAATCAGCATAGGAGTTCCCCCCCCCCCCCCACATGTTTGGATACGTAATTTACGTGTAAGGGGGAGGGTTATGCTTCCGAACCCAGAAGCGAGTATGTTGGCATGTGTTTGGGTCCCACACAGTTGATTAATATTTTTATTATTATATCACTATATATATATAGATCCCACTATCTCTCACCTTCCCTGACGAAGCCGAGTGGCAAAATGCGTTGGGCAGGTGTGGGACACTGTGCTGGTTGGCGCTGAACAGAAACTTTATGGTATGTAGTTCTAGATGTGGTATCTGTGATTAGGAGTGCTAATTGCACCTAGCAGGAGTATTTCACTCTTGACTTTGGTATGTAAACCTATATGCAGGACTTATGGCCATGATTGTTGTATACTTTGCACTTGCACATTATTTTGATCCCTGGTAAGGGGAATTTACGCACATGAAGTTACGCTTTTGATATTATATAGATGTTGGATTATGTTATTAGTAATTTTTTTGGTGGACATATGATCTCCCTGTTAGTGAGATTGCACATGACATGTATTTTTGATGGCACTTGCACTTTAATGCATATATGGTTACTTATTGGGATATGTGCGGCGGTTATATGTAGGATATTTCCTGCATACCACTGTACATATAATTAATAAGGCCTGAATTTTTTGATGTAACAAAAGTTATATTGATTTTTTAATATAATCAGTTGTGATTATTATTTTTGGACATACACATTTATTTAATAAGTGGAATATTTTATGCGATAGATCAACACAAAGTAGCATGTATGTGTGAATTGAAAATAAAATGATACTTGGTTTTCAAAATTTTTCATAAAAAGGAATCTGGAAAGTGCATGCTTTTGTATTCATCCTCCCTGACTCAATACTTTGTAGAACCACCATTTGCTGCAATTACAGCTGAAAGCCTTTTGGGACATGTCTCTATCAGCTTTGCACATCTAGAGGCTGAACATTTTTGCCCTTTCTTATTTACAAAATAGCTCAAGCTCAGTCAGATTGGATGGAGAATGTCTGTGAACAGTTTTCAAGACTTGCCTCAGATTTTCAATGGGATTTAGGTCTGGATTTTGGGATTCGATCTAAACCTTTCCAGTGTAGCTTTGACTGTATGTTTAGGGTCATTGTCCTGCTGGAAGGTAAACCTCCACCCCAGTCTTAAGTCTTTTGCAGACTGTACCAGGTTTTCCCCCAGGATTGCCCTTTATTGAGCTCCATCCTTCTTCCTTTCAACTCTGACCAGCTTCCCTGCCCTTGCTGAAGAAAAACATCCACACAGCATGATGCTGCCACTATCATGTTTTTGTGCAATGTTAGGCCAAAAAGTTTAACTTTGGTCTCATGTGACCAGACCATATTTGGGACTTCTTTTGGCTTGCTTTCAAAAAAGACTTTCTTCTTGCCACTCTTCCATAAAGGCCAGATTGGTGGAGTATATAACTAACAGTTGTCCTGTGGATTCTCCTATCTGAGCTGTGGATCTTTGCAGGTTCTCCAGAGTGAACATGGGCCTCTTGACTGCTTCTCTAATTAGTGCTCTCCTTGACTGGGCTTTCAGGTTGGGTGGACCGCCATGTCTTGGTAGGTTTGCAGTTGTGCCATACGCCTTCCATTTTTGGATGATGGATTGAACAGTGCTCCATGAGATTTTCAGAGCATGGGATATTTTTTTTATAATCTAACCCTGCTTTACACTTCTCCACAACATTATCCTAAACCTGGCTTGTGTGTTCCTTGGTTTTTATGATGCTGTTTGATCATCACTAATGTTCACTAACAAACCTCTGAGGCCTTCACAGAACAGTATTTGTTATACTGAGAATAAATTACACAGGTGGACACTATTTACTAATTAGATGACTTCTGAAGGTGTTTGGTCACACTGGATTTTATTTAGGGGTATCAGAGTACAGAGGTCTGAATATAAATGCACACCAGACTTTTCAGATTTTTATTTATTATTTCACACGTACTTGCTACTTTGTGTTAGTCTATCACATAACATTTGTTTGTGGTTGTAACGTGAAAATTTGTGGAAATGTTCAAGAGGTATGCATACTTTTTCAAGGCACTGTGAAAACTGGTAGCTCAAGTTTTTAATATTGATGGCCTATCCTCAGAAGAAGCTATTGATATTGCATCGGCTGGGGGTCCAGATTCTGCACCTCTTAACTTCAGTGCTGCTCTCATTGAAGTGAATAGGAACAGCTCTGTAGTTACCTATAGTGTTGAGCGAACAGTTCGAGCATAGTTCGTACCGAATTTTGGGGTGTCCGGGACACGGACCCGAACCCGAACTTTTTCAAAAAGGTTCGGGTTCGGGTTAGTTGTTCGGCGATTACTTCCCGCTTTCTGAAGGGCTGCACAGCAGCCAATCAGCTAGCGTTTTACTTCTTGCCCTAAGAGCCCATCACAGCCATGCCTACTAATGGCATGGCTGTGATTGGCCAAGTGCAGCATGTGACCCAGCCTCTACTTAAGCTGGAGTCACGTATCGCCGCACGTCACACTGCTCTGATTAGTGTAGGGAGAGGACGCAGCTTCTGTGAGGGCGAGATTAGGCAAGGAAAAGTCAGCAACAGCACCTAATGAAGTGATCGATCTACAGCTGTGAATGATTGAACTTCTGCTAGTTACTTGTTTACTGGTTTTTAGGCTGCACAGAGCGTTTTTCTGTCACTTATTTTCTGGGGTGATCGGCAGCCATTTTGTGACTTGTGGTGCACCAGAAGAAGCTGCCCCCAAGTCCATCAATCCATCAATACTAGTTTTTTTTTGCTATATCCTACATCAGGGGCTTGGCTGTGCTAATTGTCACCCCTAGAAACCCAGGATAGCAATTTCTATATTTTATTAAGGGGTTAAATACAATTGCCAAAATACCAATCCCCTAAATCTGGTGTTCCAGCTTTGGCTAGCCAAGTATAATACAATACAATACAATAAAGGATCCGAAATACTATAACGACAAAGAAAACGAATAAGAAGAAACAGAAAATTATATTGTCTCCGTTCCCTAGTGTCCGGATATACAACAGTAAGGACGACATCACGTATATTCTCGCGAGACTTACACTGTTTGGCTCAAGGTGTGCAACGCGAGACGCCGACAGACAATCCGCCACCTGGGAGGCACGAGTTCACAGGGAAGGAGGTAAGAGACACTAATAGAAAACGGAGACTCTTTGGAGGAGATATATACTGGTGACTGAGAAGTTGTTTGTTTAAATAATCTAACATAACTCAGTGGAGACCTATGCTGGTCACTTATACTACCAACATATAGAAGACCCTGTGCGGTAGTGTGGGACACTTGAGGTGTGCAGTTATAGCCTTAGCGCATAATTCCTTTGGTTGCTTTTCCATATAGAACTTCAAGCAGTCCTATATAATACCATAAGGTGTAAAGGAGATTGCCTGCAACCAGCATTATTCTTGTATAGATTGCAATAGAGTCAGGAATATTCTTGTTCCTTGTTGGTACAGAAAACGCACATAAAAGAAAAAAAATCGCAACTACTACCGCATGAAAAGGATTCGAGCTATCTGCAGATTTATGCCATTTTGTAGATTTGCCTCCTGCAACAATATAGACATCTAACATATGCGGTCTCAATATTGTAATAAATGTTTTATTGTTTTAACATTGGAGTACATTGTTAAGGATCTTTATTAAATATTTTTTATATCAAGTTTTCTATACTATTCAGTCTGTCGGAAGTATGAGTGCTCACCAATCTTAGCCATATATATTTACTCTTTTATCAGAGGGTAGGTGATCCCTCTTTTTGGTTTGAAGCACCACACTTTAGCTGATTGAGAGAGAGCCACCACAACAATATTTCACAAGTATAATACTGTCTGCTGTCTGGCAAAGGATAGATTATTTTCTGTGGTGAAATTCAATTGCCAAACTAGCAATACCATAAATCAGTGGTTTCAGCTGTGGCTGGCAAAGTATAATAGTGTCCGCCAAAAAATATATTTTGTTCTGGGGTGAAATTCAATTGCCAAAATAGCAACACCATAAATCTGGTGTCCCAGCTGTTGCAGGCCAAGTAATAATCTGTCCGTAAAAGGGTATATTTTGTTCTGGGGTGAAATTCAATTGCCAAAATAGCAATACCATAAATCAGTGGTTTCAACTGTTGCTGGCCAAGTTTCATAGTGTCCGTAAAAACATATATTTTGTTCTGGGGTGAAATTCAATTGCCAAAATAGCAATACACTGAATCTGGTGTCCCAGCTGTTGCAGGCCAAGTGATAATCTGTCCGTAAAAGGGTATATTTTGTTCTGGGGTGAAAGTAAATTGCCAAAATAGCAATACCCTGAATCTGGTGTTCGGCTGTTGCAGGCCAATTGTAAATCTGTCCATAAAAGGATACCTTTTATCCAGGGCCTAAATACTAGCCCTAAAAGAGATATTCCCCTAAATCAGTGGTTACTGCTGTGCCTGGATTAGTGTAATACGCTACATAAATAAATAGGCAGATAGTGTTAGGTAACTGTAAAAAAAGGCCTCAATTTGAAATCAATACATTGGGCCAAATTATTTTTTTTCTTATTGTGGTGCTTGGTGAACGGTAACAATGAGGAAAACATCTAGTAAGGGACGCGGTCGTGGTGGTGTTAGTGTACCCTATTGTGCTGGGAGAGGACATGGCCATTCTGCCACAGCCACACGTCCTATTGAACCAACTACCTCAGGTTCCAGTACCCGCCAGAATTTACAGCGATATTTGGTGGGGCCCAATGCCGTTCTAAGGATGGTAAGGCCTGAGCAGGTACAGGTGCTAGTCAATTGGGTGGCCGACAGTGGATCCAGCATGTTCACAACATTATCTCCCACCCAGTCTTCTGCAGAAAGTGCACAGGTGGCAACTGAAAACCAAGCCCATCAGTCTGTCACATCACCACCATGCATATCAGGGAAACTGTCTGAGCCTCAAGTTATGCAGCAGTCTCTTATGCTGTTTGAAGACTCGGCTGGCAGGGTTTCCCAAGGTAATCCACCTAGCCCTTCCTCAGTGGTGGAAGACATAGAATGCACTGATGCACAACCACTGATGTTTCCTGATGATGAGGACATGGGAATACCACCTCATCGGAGTCCGCACGTCTCTGATGATGACGAAACACAGGTGCCAACTGCTGCGTCTTTCTGCAGTGTGCAGACCGAACAGGAGGTCAGACTGTGTGGAAGACGATGCAGGGAACGATGAGGTCCTAGACCCCACATGGAATGAAGGTCGTGCCACTGACTTTCATAGTTCAGAGGAAGAGGCAGTGGTGAGACCGAGCCAACAGTGTAGCAAAAGAGGGAGCAGGGGGCAAAAGCAGAACAGCTGCCTCCAAGAGATTTCGCCTGCTACTGGCCACCGCCACCATGGACCGAGCACCCCAAAGGCAGCTTCAAGGAGTTCCCTGGCATGGCATTTCTTTAAACAATGTGCTGACGACAAGACCCGAGTGGTTTGCACGCTGTGCCATCAGAGCATGAAGCAAGGCATTAACGTTCTGAACCTTAGCACAACCTGCATAACCAGGCATCTACATGCAAAGCATAAACTGCAGTGGAGTAAACACCTTAAAAGCAAGGAATTCACTCTGGCTCCCCCTGCTCCCTCTTCTGCTGCTGCCTCGGCCTCTTCCTCCGCCTCGGGAGGAATGTTGGCACCTGCCGTCCACCAAACAGATAATGTGCCACTGACAACACCACCTGCGTCACCAAGCATCTCCACCTTGTCACACGGCAGCGTTCAGCTTTCCATCTCACAAACCTTGGAGAGAAAGCGTAAATTCCCACCTAGCCACCCTCGAGCCCTGGGCCTGAATGCCAGCATTTCTAAACTACTGGCCTTTGAAATGCTGTCATTCAGGCTGGTGGACACAGACAGCTTCAAACAGCTGATGTCCATGGCTGTCCCACAGTATGTTGTTCCCAGCCGCCACTACTTCTCCAAGACAGCCGTGCCTTCCCTGCACAACCAAGTATCGGATAAAATCAAGTGTGTACTGCGCAACGCCATCTGTGGAAACGTCCACCTAACCACAGATACGTGGACCAGTAAGCACGGCCAGGGACGCTATATCTCCCTAACTGCACACTGGGTAAATGTAGTGGCGGCTGGGCCCCAGGTGGAGAGTTCCTTGGCGCACGTCCGTCCACCGCCAAGTATCGCAGGGCATCATTCTTTGCCTCCTGTAGCCTCCTCCTCCTACTCGGCTTCCTCCTCCTCTGCTTCCACCTGCTCATCCAGTCAGCCACACACCTTCACCACCAACTTCAGAACAGCCCGGGGTAAACGTCAGCAGGCCATTCTGAAACTCATATGTTTGGGGGACAGGCCCCCCACCGCGCAGGAGTTGTGGCGGGGAATTAAACAACAGACCGACGGGTGTTTTCTGTCGGTGGGCCTCAAGCCCGGCCTGGTGGTGTGCGATAATGGGCAAAATCCCGTTGCAGCTCTGGAACTAGCCGGTTTGACGCACATCCCTTGCCTGGCGCATGTGCTGAATTTGGTGGTGCAAAAGTTCATTCACAACTACCCCGACATGTCAGAGCTGCTGCATAAAGTGCGGGCCATCTGTGCGCGCTTCCGGCGTTCACATCCTGCCGCTGCTTGCCTGTCTGCGCTACAGCGGAACTTTGGCCTTCCCGCTCACCGCCTCATATGCGACGTGCCCACCAGGTGGAACTCCACCTTGCACATGCTGGAGAGACTGTGCGAGCAGCAGCAGGCTATAGTGGAGTTTCAGCTGCAGCACGCACGCGTCAGTCGCACTGCGGAACAGGAACACTTCACCACCAATGATTGGGCAGGATGAGAGGTCATTTTTACCACTTTCAGGCCAGTCTGTTAGAAGTGGTTCAGAGGGAGGTTTTTTGCAACAGCAGAGGCCAGATACAAATGTGGCCAGCCAGGGAGCATTATTGGAGGACGAGGAGGATGAGGAGGAGGAGGTGGAGGAGGATGAGGATGAAGCAGGTTCACAGCGGGGTGGCACCCGACACAGCTCAGGCCCATCACTGGTGCGTGGCTGGGGGGATACGGAGGACGATGACGATACGCTTCCCACAGAGGACAGCTTGTCCTTACCTCTGGGAGGCTTGCACACATGAGAGACTACATGCTGCAGTGCCTGCGCAACGACAGCAGAGTTGCCCACATTTTATCGTGTGCGGACTACTGGGTTGCCACCCTGCTGGATCCCCGGTACAAAGACAATGTGCCCACCTTACTTCCTGCACTGGAGCGTGATAGGAAGATTCGCGAGTACAAGCGCACGCTGATAGACGCGCTCCTGAGAGCATTCCCAAATGTCACAGGGGAACAGGTGGAAGCCCAAGGCGAAGGCAGAGGAGGAGCAAGAGGTCGCCAACGCAGCTGTGTCACGGCCAGCTCCTCTGAGGGCAGGGTTAGCATGGCAGAAATGTGGAAAAGTTTTGTCTCCACGCCACAGCTAACTGCACCACCACCTGATACGGAACGTGTTAGCAGGAGGCAGCATTTCACTAACATGGTTGAACAGTACATCAAGCATTTTATGCCTTGGAGGTTCTGGCCTGCCCAGCGGCCAGCGTTTTGTCTGAACGTGTATTCAGCACGGCATGGAGCTTCATTACTGACAAACGCAGCCACCTGTCTACAGCCAACGTGGACAAGCTGACGTTCATAAAAATGAACCAGGCATGGATCCCACAGGACCTGTCCCTCCCTTGTGCAGAATAGACATTTATAACTGCCTCCCCCTCAACCATGTATTATTGTACTCAGGGGTAGTGATGTCGCGAACATAAAATTTTCAGTTCGCGAACAGCGAACACGAACTTCCGCAAATGTTCGCGAACCGCCATAGACTTCAATAGACAGGCGAATTTTAAAACCCACAGGGACTCTTTCTGGCCACAATAGTGATGGAAAAGTTGTTTCAAGGGGACTAACACCTGGACTGTGGCATGCCGGAGGGGGATCCATGGCAAAACTCGCATGGAAAATTACTTAGTGGACGCAGAGTCCAGTGTGTGTATACGATCAGGTATGATGTTGTATCGATCAGGTAGTGTAAGGGTTACGCCCGCTTCACTGACATTGGCAGACCAAACTCCTCTTTTAATGCACCGCAAACAGTCCATTTGCACAACCGCAAACTCCCCATTTGCACAAGGTTGGATACCAAGCTAGCCACGTCCCGGTGATGTCATTGAAGGTTTCTTCCTCCACTCAGCCACGTAAAACACCATGGGTCCCCAAAAGGTCAATTGAATTGATTTTTCGAACGGGGAGATGGTTAAAAAAACGCTGGCTCCCTCCCCTTTGTTTTAATCCACGGTCACTGCTTCTGCGCCGTGCAATTTACTCTCACACCCGATATGAGTGGTATTTTCTGTAGTACTATTCTCATCAGTTTAATCCCTGTTACATCCCATATCAGGGATTGCCTTTTGTGAAAAATTTTTTAGGCCTGGTACCTTCGACTGCCTTCACAATGACAGACCAAACTCTCATACACCAAACTGAATTGATTTCAGGAACCGGGAGATGGAAAAAGCAGCTTGGTCGGTCCTCATACTCCCAAATTGGGGCACTGCGCGTGCACAGAGCAATGTGCTGTGACACCCTATATGAGTGGTGTCTTAACTAGTACTATTCCTATCAGCGACGGGCGGGTGCGTGGTAACTTGAGAGCAGGTGACCAAAGCTGAGCTGGAGGAAGATGGTGCGTCAAGGTTCTTAGCGGAAGCTGTTGAAGATTGGGTGTCCTGTCTAAGCCAGTCAACTACGTCCTCAGAATTTTTCGGGTTCAGGGTACATGGCCTCTGAACACTAGGCATTATTCCAGGGACAATGGAAATCACAGCACCACGACCACGACGGCCCCTGCGGGGTGGCCTGCCTCTGCCTGTCATTTTTTTTTCGATAAGTGGTACTGTGCCACCCTGTATCAGTGGTGGGCACTGGCAGTGGGCACACTACAGTCTGTGGAAGTGGGCCTGACACACACTGGCAGCAGGCAAGCAACTGAAATTAGACTAATGTGTAAAAATTAAATGCCTTATTTATCGTCAAGCTACTGTGCCACCCGGTATCAGTGGTGGGCACTGGCAGTGGGCACACTACAGTCTGTGGAGGTGGGCCTGACACGCACTGGCAGCAGGCAAGCAACTGAAATTAGACTAATGTGTAAAAATTAAATGCCTTTTTTTATGCAAAGTCCTGTGCCAGCCGGTATGAGTAGTGGGCACTGGCAGTGGGCACACTACAGTCAGTGGAAGTCAGCCTGACACACACTGGCAGGCAACTAAACTTAGATTAAAGTGAAAAATTAAATGACTTTTTTTGATGCAAAGTCCTGTGCCACATGGGATGACAGGGGTGGGCACTGGCAGTGGGCACACTACAGTCAGTGGAAGTCGGCCTGACACACACTAGCAGCAGGCAAGCAGCTGAAATTACACTAAAGTGTAAAAATTAAATGCCTATTTTGATGCAAAGTCCTCTGCCAGCCGGTATGAGTGGTAGGCACTGGCAGTGGGCACACTACAGTCACTGGAAGTCAGCCTGACACAAACTGGCAGGCAACCCACATGGGATGACAGGGGCGGGCACTGGCAGTGGGCACACTACAGTCTGTGGGCCTGCAGCTCCTCACACACAGGCAGGCCATGCAACTGCAATATGCATATAAAGGAAAAAAAAAGCAGACTAATGTTGCAGCCCTAAAAAGGGCTTTTTAGGGTGCTGTCAGGACGCTGTCCTTACAGCAGAGATCAGATGAGTCTTTCAGGACTGGAGTGGACACTGAATTCACTAGCCTAGCTATCAATTTCCCTATTAAATCAGCAGCAATTACACTCTCCCTCCTCTCACTAAGACTCCAAATTCCAAATGAATCTAAAATGGATGCTGTGCAGGAGGTGGGAGGGTCTGGGAGGGAGGGTATGCTGCTGATTGGCTGGAATGTGTCTGCTGACTGTGAGGTACAGGGTCAAAGTTTGCTCAATGATGATGTATAGGGGGCGGACCGAACATCGCATATGTTCGCCCGGCAGAGGCGAACGCGAACAAGCTATGTTCGCCGGGAACTGTTCGCCGGCGAATAGTTCGGGCCATCTCTACTCAGGGGCACTTCTTTATTGAATCCTCATTTTTTTTAACTTTGCCATGATCTTGCGGTGCAACCCAAAGTTGAATGAACCTCTCCTATGTCTGGGTGGTGGGGCCGAAATAACTGAAAGTGGCCTTGTCCGGTGGTGGGTGATATGACGCATGATTCCTTGCTGTGGGACCTCTCTCCTCTGTCTGGGTGCTGGGGCCGAAATAACTGAAAGTGGCCTTCTCCGGTGGTGGGTTATATGACGCATGATTCCTTGCTGTGGGACCTCTCTCCTCTGTCTGGGTGGTGGGGCATAAATAACTGAAAGTGGCCTTCTCCAGTGGTGGGTGTTATGACGCATGATTCCTTGCTGTGGGACCTCTCTCCTCTGTCTGGGTGCTGGTGCCGAAATAACTGAAAGTGGCCTTCTCCAGTGGTGGGTGATATGACGCCTTATTCCTTGCTGTGGGACCTGTATCCTCGGTCTGGGTTCCGGGCCGAAATAACTGAAAGTGGCCTTCTCCAGTGGTGGGTGAAATGACGCATGATTACTTGCTGTGGGACTGCTCTCCTCTGTCTGGGTGCTGGGTCTGAAATAACTGAAAGTGGCCTTCTCCAGTGGTGGGTGAAATGACGCATGATTCCTTGCAGTGGGACCTCTCTTCAATTAATATTGGTTAAATTTTATTTATTTTATTTTATTTCAATTAATTTCCCTATCCACATTTGTATGCAGGGGATTTACCTACATTTTGCTGCCTTTGGCAGCCCTCTAGCCAGTTCCTGGACTATTTTAAAGCCTTTTTAGTGCCTAAAAGTTCGGGTCCAATTGATTTCAATGGGGTTCGGGTTCGGGTTCGGGATAAAGTTCGGATCCCGAACCTGAACATTTTCGAGAAGTTCGGCCGAACTTCCCGAACCCATACTTCCAGGAGTTCGCTCATCTCTATTTGTGAGATGTAGAGCTGAACGCTGCAGTGTGACATGGTGGAGATGCTTGGTGACACAGGTGGTGGTGTCGGTGGCACATCCTCTGTTTGGTGGGCGGCAGGTGCCAACCTTCCTCCTGAGGCGGAGTATGAGGCCGAGGCAGCAGCAGAAGAGGGAGCAGGGGGAGCCAGAGTGAGTTCCTTGCTTTTAAGGTGTTTACTCCACTGCAGTTCATGCTTTGCATGTAGATGCCTGGTCATGCAGGTTGTGCAAAGGTTCAGAACATTAATGCCTCGCTTCAGGCTCTGATCGCACTGCGTGCAAACCACTCGGGTCTTGTCGTCAGCACATTGTTTAAAGAAGTGCCATGCCAGGGAACTCCTTGAAGCTGCCTTTAGGGTGCTCGGTCCCTGGTGGTGGTGGCCAGTAGCAGGCGAACTTTCTTGGAGGTTGCTGTTCTGCTTTTGCCCCCTGCTCACTCTTTTGCTACGCTGTTGGCTCGGTCTCACCACTGCCTCTTCCTCTGAACTATGAAAGTCAGTGGCACGACCTTCATTCCATGTGGGGTCTAGGACCTTATCGTCCCCTGCATCGTCTTCCTCCCTGACCTCCTGTTCGGTCTGCACACTGCAGAAAGACGCAGCAGTTGGCACCTGTATTTCGTCATCATCAGAGACGTGCGGACTCCGATGAGGTGGTATTCCCATGTCCTTATCATCAAGAAACATCAGTGGTTGTGCATCAGTGCATTCTATGTCTTCCACCACTGGGGGAGCTAGGTGGATTCCCTTGGGAAACCCTGCCAGCCGAGTCTTCAAAAAGCACAAGAGACTGCTGTATAACTTGAGGCTCAGTCGGTTTCCATGATATGCATGGGGGTGATGTGACAGACTGATGGGCTTGGTTTTAAGGCGCGACCTGTGCGCTTTCTGCAGAAGACTGGGTGGGAGATAATGTTGTTAACATGTTGGATCCACTGTCGCCCCCCCAATTGACTAGCGCCTGTACCTGCTCAGGTCTTACCATCCTTAGAACGGCATTGGGCCCCACCAAATATCTCTGTAAATTCTGGCGGGTACTGGAACCTGAGGTAGTTGGTTCACTAGGCCGTGTGGTTGTGGCAGAATGGCCACGTCCTCTCCCAGCACCAAAGGGTACGCTAACACCACCACGACCGCGTCCGCGTCCCTTACTATATGTTTTCCTCATTGTTACCATTCACCAAGCTCCACAATCAATGTATTGATTTCAAATTCAGGCCTTTTTTCACAGGCACCTAACAATATCTGCCTATTTATTTATGTAGCGTATTACACTAATCCAGGCACAGCAGTAACCACTGATTAAGGGGAATATCTCTTTTAGGGCTAGTATTTAGTCCCTGGATGAAAGGTATCCTTTAATGGACAGATTTACACTTGGAGATGCACAGTAGCGTGAGAAAAAAATATGTAGGATTATGCCTTCAGCAATTGTATTTTAACACTTTGTGTAATAAACCCTTTAATGGACAGAAATACAATGGGAGATGCACAGTAGTGTGTGAAGTTAATGAGGATGATTCTCTCAGCAATTGTTTATACACCTTGATTGTAATATACCCTTTTTACGGACAGATTAACACTTGGCCTGCAACAAATGGGACACCAGATTCAGGGTATTGCTATTTTTGCAATTGGATTTCACCCCAGAACAAAATATATGTTTTGGCGGACACTATTATACTTTGCCAGCCAGTGCTGGGACACCAAATTCAGGGTATTGCTATTTTGGCTATTGAATTTCACAACAGAAAATGATCTATCCTTTGCCAGACAGCAGACAGTATCACACTTGGCTAGCCAAAGCTGGAACACCAGATTTAGGGGATTAGTGTTTTGGCAATTGTATTTAATCCCATAATAAAATATAGAAATTGCTATCCTGAGTTTCTAGCTGTGACAATAAGCACAGCCAAGCCCCTGATGTAGGATATAGCAAAAAAAAACTAGTATTGATTGATTGATGGACATGGTGGCAGCTTGTTCAGGTGCACCACAAGTCACAAAATGGCCGCCGATCACCCCAGAAAATAAGTGACAGAAAAACGCTCTGTTCAGCCTAAAAACCAGTGAGCAATTAACTAGCAGTAGTTGAATCATTCACAGCTTTAGATCGATCAGTTCATTAGGTGCTGTTGCTGACTTTTCCCTGTGTAATCTCGCCCTCACAGAAGCTGCGTCCTCTCCCTACACTAATCAGAGCAGTGTGACGTGCGGTGCTACGTGACTCCAGCTTAAATAGAGGCTGGGTCACATGCTGCACTTGGCCAATCACAGCCATGCCATTAGTAGGCATGGCTGTGATGGCTTCTTAGGGCAAGAAGTAAAACGCTAGCTGATTGGCTGCTGTGCAGCCCTTCAGAAAGTGGGAAGAAATCGCCGAACAACGGACCCGAACCCAAACTTTTTTGAAAATGTTCAGGTCTGGGTCCGTGTCCCGAACACCCCAAAATTCGGTACGAACCCGAACTATGCTTGTACTGTTCGCTCAACACTTGTTACAATCTGTTTAGAAAGGATCGTCAAAACTGGAGAGGGGGAGGGATCTGCCTTTATGTGAAGTCCTGTCTAAAGCCCACAATCCGAGAATTCATTTGTGAAGGACATAAACATGTGGAGTCACTGTGGGTAGAAATACATGGAGCAAAAAACAATAATAAATTACTAATAAGAGTTTATTATAGACCACGTAATATACCAGAGTCCACAGAAAATCTACTGCTAAACGAGATAGATGAGACGGCAAATCATAATGAAGTCGTTATTATGGGGGACTTCAACTCGCTCAACACTACTCATGATCCAAAGCATACCACATCATCTGTAAAACACGGCAGAGGCAGTCTCATGGCTTGGGCATGCATGGCTGCCAGTGGCACTGGGTCTCTAGTGTCTATTGATGATGTGACACAGGACATAAGCAGCCGGATAAATTCTGGGGTTTTCAGAGACATATTTTGTGTTCAAATCCAGCCAAATGCAGCCAAACTGATTGGTTGGCGTTTCATAATACAGATGGACAATAACCCAGGAGTTTATTAAGGGAAAGAAGTGGAACATTCTTGAATGGCCAAGTCAGTCACCTGATCTAAACCCAATAGAGCATGCATTTCACTTGTTAAAGACTAAACTTCAGACAGAAAGGCTCACAAACAAACAGCAATTGAAAACCGCTGCAGTTAAGGCCAGGCAGAGCATTAAAAATGAGTAAACAGTGTCTGGTGATGCCTATGAGTTCAAGACTTCAGGCAGTCATTGCCAACAAAGGGTTTTCAGCCAAGTATTAGAAATTTTATTTACAATTATTTAATTTGTCCGATTACTTTTGAGCCCCCGAATTGAAGGGATTGAGTTAAAAAATGCTTTAGTTACTCACATTTTTATGCTATCATTTTGTTCAACCCACTGAATTAAAGCTGAAAGTCTGAACTTTAACTACATCTGAATCGATTTGTTCAAAATCCATTGTGGTAATGTACAGAACAAAAATTTGAAATTTTGTGTCTGTCCAAATATATATGGACCTAACTGTAGGTCATCAATATCTAAAGTCTTTTAAAGCAATTTAATGGGTTTTTGGGGGGATTTATATGGGTTTAACAGATATGATCATGCAGTAGCTTACCTCGTGTATATATTCCTCTTTTTTTTTTTTTTTTTTTTTTTTCAATTTGGACTCCCCTGTCCTGTTTTCACCATGTGAACAAAGCACGCAGGTTTTTTTAATACATCTTATATCTAGCACTTCCTGTTGTTGTATCCAACCAAACCCATAATACACTTCTCTTTCGTCTGCCATAGCTCTAGCACGACCTCTAACAACAGACAACTAGTTTATAGCTCCCTCCCACCAAGCTAGTTACATAGACAAACCCCAGTCACTGTCCCTGTTGCTGGTTCGACACGCCCATGGACATAACATCACAGATAATAAGAAAGAGCTGCATGGACATGGTCATATTACCACAGCCCAACCAACGGAATAAGAGCAATAATGGTAAAAGAATAAATTACAAAATTTCAGCATCCTTCATATATGATTATTTTAAAGCCTGTTGCCGCAAACTAGAAAACTCCTTTAAAGTGCTCAGGTGTTTTCAGGATCCGTACCACACACGAGTCCAAAAATAATATACAGTATGCAAATTACAATGGGGAACATATTGTATAGTGCTAAAAGTAAAATTTAAGCATGCTGGATTGGATGCAATATATCAGATTGCATATCCTCCACTAAAGACACATTCTTTTTCAATGGGTCTTACAGTGAAACACATGGCACCTAATTTAAAAAAATACTACCGTAACTAAAATACTGCTGTGTAAAACACACAAGTATGAGTGTTACGTATGAAGTCTTCTTTTCCTTTGTCAAGCTGTAAATTTATTATGTTACCTATTGTATGTATCCTGGCAAGCTTATGTTATTTTTATCTTAATAAATAATACTAGTGATGAGCGAGCATGCTCAGGCCGAATATTTGTTCGGCTCGAGCATCGCTATGCTCGGCACATGGCGGTACTCGACCGAGTACCGCATGTGCTTGAGCGCAATGCTCGAGTCTCTAGCCAGCATGTTTTGCGGGTTTTAAGCAGACAATAAAGGTGCTGGTAACTACTGCCCTCACAGTAATGCCATTAACCATGTTGGCTGCTGGCATTACAGTAATTGGCTGCCCAGAATGCATCATCGGGTGCTATTTAGCACCCGATGACGCATGTTCGGCTCAGACATAGACAGGGAGAGCAGAGCGTAGGAAGGGAAAGACAGTGTAGGGAGCAATTTTAACAGTTTTTATTCTGAGATAGCATTTCCAAGACCCAAAGGACTACTGTGTGTGTGTGTGTTTTAGAGCAGCAATCTATTTACCTCCTGCAGTCTCAGGGACAGTGCTTCGGAAGGGACAGATTGTGCAGGGAGAGACATTTGCTGTTTTTACTACCAAAAGCTTTTCAAAGACCCCAAAGTCCTTTTAAGGACTACTGTGTGTGTTTGACAGCAGCAAGATATATTTTTTTTAATACCCATTAGTAACATATACTGTACATCATCCGCAGACTGTGTCTTTAATAATCTGGGCCACATCTACTGTCCATAGTGTGTGGCTTTGTGTAAAAAATACTGAACTACATCTGCAAACAGTGTCTGTATTACAAATTCCAATAATCTGGGCCTAATATAGTGTCCATAATTTATGGTGTTCTGTAACCAATACTGTTGAAAATCCGAAAACAGTGTCTGTAGTGCAAATTTAAATAATAAGTGCCTAATGTAGTGTCCATACTGTGTGTCTTTCTGTGACAAACATCGTACTACATCAGAAAACAATCAGAAAATAATTTGTGCCACATCTACTGTGTGTGCATTTAATACATATCACTGACATATACTGTACTTTATCCGTAGACGGTGTATGCTAGTCTGTGACATTATCAGGGCTATATCTTCTGTGTAATGTGTGCATCCCAAATAGCTTTTTTAATTTATTGGCACATACACTTAGAAATCCTACGCTACTGTATGTGTGACATACTTTTAAGCATATATAACATTTAAAATTAAGAAGGCAGCCAGGAAGGGCTGTGAAATGGGCGTGATGCTGATGGTGCACGCAGAGGCCGTGGCCCTGGGCATGATGAAACTGATTAAAATAATCAAGCTGAGGGCCTCCAGGTGCGCTAACCCTCAACAACATTATTTGGAAGCACCTTCTGGTCAGCTGACCCTCTCAAACATAATTTGCCAGTGCCTTCAAGTCAACTGACCCTCTAAAACATCATTTGTGAATGCCTTCAGGGCAGCTGACCCACTACAACACTATTTGTGAGGGCCTGTAGGCGAACTGACCCTCTAAAACATTATATGTGAGAGCCTGCAGGGGAGCTCACCCTCTAAAACATATGTGAGGGCCTGTAGGTGAGCTGACCCTCTAAAACATTGTATGTGAGGGCATGCAGGTGAGCTGACCCTCTAAAACATTTTATGTGAGGGCCTACAGGTGAGCTGACCCTCTAAAACATTATATATTAGGGCCTGCAGGTGAGCTGACCCTCTAAAACATTATGAGTAAGAACAGCCTAAAAAACGTTGATTTGATAGAGGGGGAGGAGGAGTAGAGAATCAGGGGCAATCCAGAGTCGACCTGTCAGCATTTTCAGTTGACAGACGGATGCGCTTATCGGTGATTATGCTGCCAGCTGGCGGGGTGTCATGAAACTGTCCTAGTGTTGTTCTGCCTCTGTTGGAACTGCTGTGTGTTCTCCCCTCCTGGGTGACACAAGGAACTACCTACTCTGCCGCCAGCGTTGTCAGCTGTAAATTTATCTTCAATGACATTCTGTTCTATTATTATGGTTTGTGGTTGTATTATTATTGGTATTATTATTGTTATTATGGTTTATAGTTGTAAAATATGTTATTGTAATTTGGTTTTTGATGAGTTAATTAACAGGCCATGCCATTGGTTTACCTCCACTCTCGTGTGTTATGTTCTAAGTTATATTAATGTATAAGTTTGGGATGTTTGTTGTGCATGAGACATATATGCTGTTTGATTGCCCTTTGTGTGAGCTTGCCAAGCTCCAAAGCTGCTAACAAGTTATGGCCATTATCAGACAGAACAACCAACCATGCCTGGTTGTAGGTTGAGTGGCGAGAGCCACAGCACAATCTTGTCCCTTATACTCTGCCACAGCTCTGCGGTGTGCTGTTTGTCACCTAAACAAATGAGTTTCAGCACGGCCTGTTGCCGCTTCCCCACTGCCGTTGCTACACTGCTTCCAGCTACTGACTGATGGCTGACTGGTGCTGCAAGATGATAATTCAGAGGTGGAAGTGGAATAGGAGTAGGTTCACCCAGTGTGCCGTCCACGTTTAGTGGACCTTCCCAATAACTGCGTTGGTCAGGGCACGGGTGATGTTACAGGACACAATTGCTGGTGCAATGCGGGGATGGCACATCGAGAAATATAATGGCAGCTGGGGACTGATTAACGAGGGAGTCCGCCTCCATGAGGCGGAGGAAACCCTCTGTGTCCACAGGCCTAAATGGCAACAGCAATTTTTAAAGGTGTGCATTTAGTGCTATGGCCTGTGAGTGGGTGGCTGGGTATTTGCGCTTACGTTCAAAGACCTGGGTTAAGGACATCTGTCTGCGGGCCTATTTGGTGTGGCCCGCCTTCTCCCTTTTGCCATCCCACAGCCTCTGGAAGCTTGTGCTGAGGATCCCTTCCCCTCTGTTCTGCTGTGCTCACCACCTTCCAAGGTTGGGTCAGTTATGTCATCGTTAACCACCCCCTCTTCCACTTCCTCACTCGGGTCATCCTCCTGACTTGTGTTGTTGACCTAACAAGACCCTCACTTATTGACAACTGTGTCTCATCTGCATCATCCACCTCATGAAACACTAATTGCCATTCCTCACCGTTATCTTCTCCTGACTGTGGATGCTGAAGAGTTTGGGAATCAGTGCACAAGATCTCCTCATGTCCCTCTTCAGTGAGGGTCAGCTCACCTGGAGGCCCTCACCTACTATATTTTAGAGGGTCAGCTCACCTGCAGGCCCTCATCTACACTATTTTAGAGGGTCAGCTCTCCTGCAGGGCCTCATCTACAATATTTTAGAGGGTCAGCTCACCTGCAGGCCCTCACCTACAATATTTGAGAGGGTCAACTCACCTGTAGGCCCTCCCCTACAATATTTGAGAGGGTCAGCTCACCTGCAGGCCCTCACCTACAATATTTGAGAGGGTCAGCTCACCTGCAGGCCCTCACCTACAATATTTGAGGGGTTCAGCTCACCTGCAGGCCCTCACCTACAATATTTTAGAGGGTCAGCTCACCTGCAGGCTCTCACCTACAATATTTGAGGGGGATCAACCACGAAAATGAGTGCAAATTACACCATTAATAAATGATTAAAATGTAGTTTTTATTAATAACAAATGTTAAAAAATTTTATGAATTAATTCTCTGCTTATAATGTACTGTGTAAGTTTTTTGGTTTTAGCGTGGTTTTTAAGTCTTTTTCAGTAATTCATGATATGTTCCATCGTAAAACAATATCGCTATTAGGCTCCTCCTACTCTTTTCCTGATTGCTGTCCTTAAACTTACATGTCATCAGTGCGCATGACTGTTCTGCCCGCTGGTCAACTTCTGCCCTTTCTCCACTTGGATGCTGAGAAGGCGACGGCAATCCGTGTCATCAAGCTGTGATTGCCCTCTACATCGCCAGCCTCGGGGGAAGGGCGGCGCACTGACCAATCGGCACACACTCCATGAACACTACAGTGCGGCATCCTGGCAGCGGGGCCCGTTGCAGTCACTGTATTGCACTGTGCCCTGCTCAGAGAAGTCATACTATGAGTAGCTATAATAATAATAACAATCTTCTCTTCTTAACTTACTACATGGTGAGGTAGGAGGCTGGGCGGTTGGGCAGGCACTGACAGAGTAACTCACTATGTCATGCGCCTGCACCGCCTGCTTCATTCATGAAGTGGGTGGAGCAGGGGCGTCACTTAGTGAGTTACTCTGCAAGTGACCGCCCGCCCGCCCAGCCTCCTGCCTCACCATGTAGTAAGTTAAGAAGAGAAAATCATAATTATTAATGCAGCTGCTCATAGCATCACTTCTCTGAGCGGGGCCCGGTGCAGTGACTGCACTGGGCCCCTCTTCCATTACTGGTATGGGGGGATCTGTGGATGACACATATCATAAGATGCTATGTATCATCCACAGATACCCCCATAAGTGTCAGCCACAGACCCCCATAAGTGTCAGCCACAGACCACCCCCCTAACAGTGACAGCCATAGACCCCCATAAGTGTCAGCCACAATGCCCCCATAACAGTGTCAGCCACAGATCCCCCCATAACAGTGACATCCACAGTGCCCCCATAACAGTTTCAGCCACAGACCCCCCCATAAGTGTCAGCCACAGACCCCCCCCCCATAAGTGTCAGCCACAGACCCCCCCCATAAGTGTCAGCCACAGACCCCCATAAGTGTCAGCCACAGACCCCCCATAAGTGTCAGCCACAGACCCCCCATAAGTGTCAGCCACAGACCCCCCATAAGTGTCAGCCACAGACCCCCCATAAGTGTCAGCCACAGACCCCCCATAAGTGTCAGCCACAGACCCCCATAAGTGTCAGCCACAGACCCCCATAAGTGTCAGCCACAGACCCCCCATAAGTGTCAGCCACAGACCCCCCATAAGTGTCAGCCACAGACCCCCCATAAGTGTCAGCCACAGACCCCCCATAACAGTGACATCCACAGTGCCCCCATAACAGTGTCAGCCACAATGCCCCCATAACAGTGTCAGCCACATACCCCCATAACAGTGTCAGCCACAGATCCCCCCATAACAGTGACATCCACAGTGCCCCCATAACAGTTTCAGCCACAGACCCCCATAACAGGGTTAACCACAGATCCCCCATAACAATGTCAGCCACAGACCCCCATAACAGTGTTAGCCATAGACCCCATAACAGTGTGTCCTCCACAGATCCCCCATAACAGTGCCATTCACAGATCCCCCATAACAGTGTCAGCCACAGACCCCCATAACAGTGTTAGCCACAGATCCCCCATAACAATGTCAGCCACAGACCCCCATAACAGTGTTAGCCATAGACCCCATAACAGTGTGTCCTCCACAGATCCCCCCATAACTGTGCCATCCACAGATCCCCCATAACTGTGTCAGCCACAGATCCCCACCATAACAGTGTCAGCCACAGATCCCCACCATAACAGTGCCAGCCAGAGATCCCCCATAACAGTGCCATCCACAGATCCCCCATAACAGTGCCATCCACAGATCCCCCATAACAGTGCCATCCACTGATCCCCCATAACAGTGCCATCCACAGATCCCCCATAACAGTGCCATCCACAGATTCCCCCATAACAGTGCCAGCACTAATGTTCTAGCACCCATTATTGCAATGGGCATAATGTCTAGTCACTAAATAATACATTACTTTGATTATGTTCTCAATTTCTGTATTTAACACATTTTGAGGAAAATAATATTGACAGGTTCACATTAATGAATAATGGGTAATGGGCCTTATGCTGACCTGGGCCTCAAACTTCTTATTGATCATTGAGTTTATGGACTAGCACTTGATAAAGGTATATAAACTATAATTTAAACATTTGGTAATCTATATTCTCTTTATGCATTCCTACAGAGATTTCAAAGCTGACACACATGACACTGACAAGTGTTCTTTATTCTACAAGGATTCATGAAATACTTTTGACATTTACCTTGATTCCCTTGTCAGTCACTAGCATTCCAAACCTTAAAAGTAATCTAGAAGAGAACATTTCTAAAATAGTGGGCAGCTGAGAAGCAAGTGAAAAAATTTAGCCTTTATGGCATGGTAAATTTATTTGTTTAAAGTACAATTTGAGATATTATATAAATACATACATTACTGTTTAGGCAGTTTACACCAGCTCATCTGGAAACAAAACCATATATCATTTTAGTTACTTAGGAAAAACTACAATGTGATATATGTATGGGTGGCTGGACAGATAGATAGATCGATAGATTAGACAGACAGACAGACAGACAGACACTTAGTATTTATCATAGCCTGAATCTGTACTGTATGTTCATGTGAGCCTACACTGATAATTTTGAATGAAAATAACCACATCAGCAATTTTCTTCCTCAGCATGTGATGAGTATGTGGTGTGTTTGCAGAACAATTTATAATTAGTGTGAATTAACGCGAATATTCTAATTGCAAATTTTTATCACAAATATTGGCATTTTGAGAATTTGCAAAAATCTAGAATATAGTACTATATCTTCATAATCACAAATATTATGCTATCTACCACCCATAACCTTCTTTTTTTTAATAGTTATTATTTTACCTATCATTAATAAACTTTTATTATAAGTATTGTGGCAATGTGAATAATGTTATGGGCTGTGAAGTCTAAAAGAAGCATGTGTGTTCCATGTGTAAAAAGGGTTGTCAGCAAGGAATGTGTCACCAAGGTTCCCGACCTTGGTGGAGTAAAAGCCCTAGTTTAAGTGTCCACTATAGTAGTTGGTGGACACCATAATAGATAGTATAGCTGGTTCCACTTTTACTGGGCTTTTACTGGGAACAGGCAATGTGCTGGGTGGGTGCCTGTTCCCCATGTTCCATTCCGGGACTTGCTCACATCCAGCAATTGAATTTAGTCCGGGACTTGCTGGACTTGGGTGGAGCTCACTCTGGAGAGAGAGTGGTGTAACACAGAGGCCTAGTGCGGAGGCTGCATGCGAGTGGTCTCAGCTGGGTTGGCTGAAGGGCCACGGGTTAGGTGCTAGCCGAGACATTGGGGGACTCCGTGACCCCTGGGCTGACGGGTCACAAGGCCAGCGTCGGGTGGACCGCTTGGCCACATTCCCCCAATAAAGGTAATAGACTTGGTATAGCCTGTAAGGCTGTGGGGCGTGGAAAGCTGCACGTTAAAGCTGTATGTGAACAGCACTTTCAGTGAGTTAGGGACCCACTGCTGATGAGTAGGAGGAGCTCAGATGGGCAAGGTGTTTATTTTGTATTATGTTTATTTTGTTATGCCGTTTTCCAAAATAAATCACACTATTTGGACTGGAAACCAAGCGGTAAAGAAGAATCTTTGTGTGAATGATCCCCGGGACCAGAGCTAATCCCTACAGTATTTTCCTACCTATTGTTAATCATTTCTTTTTAAAGATGCTATATTTTATTTTTTTAAATAAATCATTACCTATAACATAAAATCACACAAAGGCTATATGCCAAACGCCGAGTATGTGCAAGCCAACAACCTAACTATGAGACAGGTACAGTCAGCATACCTTACAATGGCAGCCCTGTGTGCAATGAAACATTCAAGACCAGCTCTCATCTAACTGAGAACCAGTAAGCCTCAAATTTGTTAGATTTTTGTTGGATGGCTTGGTGACTTGTGCACCTAGATCATTATCATTAGGCTGACAAAAAATTTTTTTTATTTATTTTTGGATGCCAGCTAACTCTTCTCTCACTGCTTAGGAGGGCTGCTTAAGAAAATTCGGTTTTCTAAACTCATTTGCATAAACATGGGCATATGGGAAAGACATGCAAATAGTTTTTCAGCTGAAAAAAAGGCAAATTCAACGAATTTGTATGTCTTCAGGTCCTCACCTCCAATGCTTTATACAGTATGCTCACCTGTAGGCCATCACTGCAATGATTTATGGGGTTCGCTAGGCTTCAGGCCCTCACCTCCAATGCTTTATAAGGTCTGCTCACCTGTAGCCCATCACTGCAATATTTTATGAGGTTCAATAGGCTTCAGGACGGTATAAAGCATCAGAGGTGAGGGCCTGAAGCCTAGTGAACCCCATAAATCATTGCAGTGATGGGCTACTGGTGAGCAGACAGTATAAAGCATTGGAGGTAAGGGCCTGAAGCCTAGTGAACCCCATAAAATATTGCAGTGATGGGCTACAGGTGAGCACACCTTATAAAGCATTGGAGTTGAGGGCCGGAAGCCGAGCGAACCCTACAAAATATTGTAGTGAGGGCATATATATTCTGCATGCAAGAGGAGGCGGATGAGAAAACAAGATTCAAACATTTACCCTTTTTTGCGGTAAAAAGGGTAAAAAAATCAGAATCTTGTAGATTGAGTTTATAAAGCATACATTTTAATTGTGTTTTTGTTCATCATTAGCTCAGCTTTCCTCTAAGTGAGTGGAGAAGTCAGGTGCCATCCAGGCCTTGTTCATTTTTATCTGGGTCAACCTGTCAGCATTGTCAGTGGACAAGCGGATACGCTTATCTGTTATAATGCCACCAGCAGCACGAAATACACGCTCAGACAATACGCTGGCGGCAGGGCAGGTCAGCACCTCCAAGGCGTAGAGCACAAGTTCATGCCAAGTGTCCAGCTTGGACACCCAGTAGTTGTAAGGCACTGAGGGATCATTTAGAATGCTGACACAGTCTGCAATGTATTCCTTCACCATCTTCCAAAACTTTTCCCTACTTGTAGCACTAGGCCGCTCTTCAGGGTGAGGTTGCTGATGGGGTGTCATGAAAGTCTCCTATGCCTTGGAAAGTATTGCCCTGCCTCTGTTGCAATTACTGTCTGTTCCCCTTGTCTGCCTTCCTCGGTTGCCCAAGGAAGTACGGACTCTGGGGGCCGTATTGTCAGATGGAAAATTTTAGAGCAATCTGTCAACATGTACCTTCTAGTAATGCACGGTTTTACTCATCCTCTCCACCACAGGAATCAGAGATGAGAAGTTCTCTTTGTAGCGGGGGTCGAGAAGGGTGAACACTTAGTAATCTGTGTTACCTAAAATGCGTATAACGCGAGGGTCGTGGGAAAGGCAGCCTAACATGAAGTGAGCCATGTGTGCCAGAGTACCAACGGGCAAGACATCAATGTCAACTTCAGGATGACTCTCCATACCCTCATCCTCCTCTTCTGCCCATCCATGCTGAACAGATGGAATGAAAGTTCTATGGGTACTAGCCTCTGTAGCAGAGGCAAGTGTCTCCAGCTCCTCCTCCTCCTCTTCATGGCCCAATTGGCGCTGAGAAGATGAACTGGGGGAGGTCTGGCTATCACCCTGCGTCATCTCCATCCCCATTACCTCGTCTGCCACATTCAAAGCATCCTCCTTAATTGTGAACAGCAAACTTTGAGTAGACACAGCAGTGGGATGGTTACACTGATAATAGCGTTATCGCCACTAACCATCTGTGTGGATTTATCAAAGTTTTTTAAAACCTCACATAGGTCTGACATTAATGCCCACTCCTTGCTTGTGAATAGTGGCAGTTGACTGGAAAGGGGACGACCATGTTGCAGCTGGTATTCCACAACTGCCCTCTGCTGCCCTCAACATGTAGAATGTAGAGTTCCACTGCATGCTCACGTCGCACAACAGTTGGTAAACTGGAAGCTATATATATACTGGAGAGTGAATCTGGATCGTACATCCTCAAAACTATGCTTTTGATATAATGACTATCTCAGCATAATTACATGGCATAGCCGCCCAATTTGTAATACGTAGTACGTAGTATGCTGTGCAAAAGAGGCATTTGTATACAGTTTGATCAAAGAGCATAGGCCCACTTACTGCGAAAAGGAAGCCTCTACAAGTGGGAAACTACTCTAACCTATAATGGCGCAGCCGTGCGCGGCAACCACCGGCGCCCGAGCACCGCACCAGCAGCAGACAGCAGACACGCAGTACTGCGCCATGTGAACGGGTGCAAAGAGTTTACCCAGTCACAACCCCCAGGGAATGCATCTGAGAGGTAGTAGGAGTTCGCTGTGTGGCTTCTGGGCCCCGCCGTCTGCTGCTGGTGCGGTGCTGGGGCACCGGTGGTATATATTGTCATTATCTATTTTCTTTTTCCCCCCTCTGGTGTCAGCACTCCTCCCCATTTGGACTAGGTGTTTTTAATTAGCCTTAGCTGCAAGGGGTTTATAAACTCCTACTACCTCTCAGATGCATTTCCTGGGGGTTGTGACTGGGTGAACTCTTTTCACTCGTTCACATGGTGCAGTACTGCGTGTCTTCCATTGCTGCCTCAGTGCTGTGCTGGTGGGGCCCAGGGCCAAGGAGGCTTTGCTGCACAGTGGAGTAACTGTGTGGCTTCTGGGTCCCGCCGTCTGCTGCTGGTGCGGTGCTGGGGCACCGTTGGTCGCTGCGCACGGCTGCACCATTATAGGTTAGAGTAGTTTCCAACTTGTAGAGGCTTCCTTGTCGCGGTAAGTGGGCCTATGCTCTTTGATCAAACTGTATACTAATGCCTCTTTTGCACAGCATACTATGTATTACAAATAGGGCAGATATGCCACGCAATTATGCTGAGACAGTCGTTATATCAAAAGCATAGTTTTGAGGATGTGCGATCCAGATTCACTCTCCAGTATATATATGCTGCTGCAGCGATGACAGACCGGCTGAAGTTGTGGACGACTTTCGGAAATGAGCACACAAGCGGCGCGCCTTCACTAGCAGCTCCTGTAAATTGGGGTAGGTTTTGATAAACCGCTGAACCACTAAGTTTAAGATGTGGGCTAGGCATGGAATGTGTGTCAGGTTGCCGAGCTCCAAAGCCGCCACCAAGTTACGGCCATTGTCGGACACAACCATGCCTGTCTCTAGGTTGAGTGGCAAGAGCCACAGCTTGGTCTCGTCCCTTATACCCTGCCACAGCTCTGCGGCGGTGTGCTGTTTGTCCCCTAAACAGATCAGCTTCAGCACGGCCTGTTGACGCTTACCCATAGTACTGCTACACTGCTTCCAGCTAGCGACTGATGGCTGACTCATTTTGGAGGTGGAAGTGGAAGAGGAGGCGGCGGAGGAGGATAAGTGGGGTTTGAAGCCAGTAACATAGCTGCTGGTGTAGACCCTGATGGATGTAAGGTCCGCAATCCTGGGCGTGGGTAGCCCCTGTGCCATCCCAGGGTCCGACTCATTCCCAGGCTCCACAACATTCACCCAGTGTGCGGTCAGGGAAATGTAGCATCCCTGGCCACCAGCACTTGTCCATGTGTCCGTGGTGAGGTGGACCTTCCCAGTAAGTGCGTTGGTCAGGGCACGGGTGATGTTCTGGGACACATGCTGGTGTAAGGCGGGCACAGCACACAGTAAAAATTGTTGCAGCTGGGGACTGCGTACGGATGGATGGCTGCCCACATCAGGCTTTGGAAGGCCTCAGTGTCCACAAGCCTAAATGCCAATATTTCAAGGGCCAGTAATTTTGAAAGTTGCACATTAAGTGCTATGGCCTGTGGGTGGGTGGGTATTTGTGCTTGCTTTCAAATGTCTCTGTTATCGACATTTGGATGCTGCGCTGGGACAGGGAAGTGGATGTTTTTGCTGACGGTTCATGCAAAGCTCCAGGTGCAGGGCGAGGGGCATCCGGGCCTGCGTCTTCGACAGGGGATTGGCCAGCAGTGCATAACACATGGGAAGTGGAGGTAGTGGTGGGACCCGCAGACGCAGAGTGCGGACCCAGGCGTTCGGCCCACATATTAGCGTGCTTGAATACCATGTGTCGGATCATGCTGGTGGTGGTGAGGTTGCTAGTTTTCATGCCCCGACTCATTTTGATACGGCACAGGTTGCAGACTAGCACTCTTTTGTGCCTGCGCTTTCCTCGAAAAAGCGCCATACTGCGGAACACCTACCTCTTGGTGTGACGCTTTGCGATCCACAGCGATACTAGGAAATCGCAAATGCGCCATATTTCACAATCACAGAGACACCAGAGCCTTAACTAAAAATCTTCTCTTTTCACTAAAGGAATAATTCACAGAGCAGAGGTGCCATTATCACCTCCTTGTGACAAAACTTTCCTGCCCCATGCCAAGTTGAGTAGCCATCAATCTAGTTCTCTAGTGACAGAAGCTCATAAACCTGGTCTTTCTGCAGCAATAGTGTCTCCAATACCAGCAGGGTCCTCACACCTTCAGTCTTGCCAGTGCGCTTCAAAGAGAGCAGGACAGATCCTTATGAGACAGCTGGTTGAGACACAAGAAGAGGTCACTGGGCAGCCACCTCTAATACATAGCTTTCATATTTGCATCCATATTTCCTCATATTTCCTGGGTTCGGAACCAATGCACTGAACCATCTCTTCAGGGATTATTCCGGCCCCAATAATACACCTTTCAGGGAATCGGCCAGTCAAAGATTGTCTCTCTCAGATATCAAAGCTCTCAGGGAATCCAAATGGTAATTCTATCCTGTTTGGTATCATAGAAACATAGAAACATAGAATGTGTCGGCAGATAAGAACCATTTGGCCCATCTAGTCTGCCCAATATGCTGAATACTATGGATAGCCCCAGGCCCTATCTTATATGAAGGATGGCCTTATGCCTATCCCATGCATGCTTAAACTCCTTCACTGGATTTGCAGCTACCACTTCTGCAGGAAGGCTATTCAATGCGTCCACTACTCTCTCAGTAAAGTAATTCTTCCTTATATTACTTCTAAACCTTTGCCCCTCTAATTTAAAACTATGTCCTCTTGTAGCAGTTTTTCTTCTTTTAAATATTCTCTCCTCTTTTACCGTGATGATTCCCTTTATGTATTTAAAAGTTTCTATCATATCCCCTCTGTCTCTTCTTACTTCCAAGCTATACATGTTAAGGTCCTTTAACCTTTCCTGGTAAGTTTTGTCCTGCAATCCATGTACTAGTTTAGTAGCTCTTCTCTGAACTCTCTCCAAAGTTTCAATATCCTTCTGCAGATATGGTCTCCAATACTGCACACAATACTCCAAATGAGGTCTTACTAGTGCTCTGTAGAGCGGCACGAGCACCTCCCTCTTTCTACTGTTAATGCCTCTCCGTATACACCCAAGCATTCTGCTGGCATTAACTGCTGCTCTATGACATTGTCTGCCCACCTTTAGGTCGTCTGATATAATGACCCCTAAATCCCTTTCCTCAGATACTGAGGTTAGTACTGTATCACTGATTTTATATTCTGCTCTTGGGTTTTTACGCCCCAGGTGCATTATCTTGCACTTATCGACATTAAATTTTAGTTGCCAGATTTTTGACCATTCCTCTAGTTTTCCTAAATCCTTTTCCATTTGGTGTATCCCTCCAGGAACATCAACCCTGTTACATATCTTTGTGTCATCAGCAAAAAGACCCACCTTACCATTGAGGCCTTCTGCAATTTCGCTGATAAAGATATTAAACAAAATGGGTCCCAGAACAGATCCCTGAGGTACCCCACTGGTAACAATACCATGGTCTGAATATACTCCATTGACTACAACCCTCTGTTTTCTGTCCTTCAGCCACTGCCTAATCCATTCAACAATATGTGAGCTCAAGTAGTGTTGAGCGAACAGTTCGCGCATCGTTCGGGTTCGTACCGAATTTTGGGGTGTCCGGGACCCGGACCCGAACCCGGACATTTTCAAAAAAGTTCGGGTTCGGGTTCGGTGTTCGTCGATTTCTTCCCGCTTTCTGAAGGGCTGCACAGCAGCCAATCAGCTAGCGTCTTACTTCTTGCCCTAAGAAGCCATCACAGCCATGCCTACTAATGGCATGGCTGTGATTGGCCAAGTGCAGCATGTGACCCAGCCTCTATTTAAGCTGGAGTCACGTAGCGCCGCACGTCACACTGCTCTGACTAGTGTAGGGAGAGGATGCAGCTTCTGTGAGGGCGAGATAGGCAGGGAAAAGTCAGCAACAGCACCTAATGAACGGATCGATCTGCAGCTGAGAATCAGTGAACTTCTGCTATTTACTTGATTGCTGGTTTTTGGCTGCACAGAGCGTTTTTCTGTCACTTATTTTCTGGGTTGATCGGCGGACATTTTGTGACTTGTGGTGCTCCAGAACAAGCTGCCACACATCCATCAATGCTTCAATACTATTTTTTTTTTGCTATATCCTCCATCAGGGGCTTGGCTGTGCTAATTGTCACCCCTAGAAACTCAGGATAGCAATTTCTATATTTTATTAAGGGGTTAAATACAATTGCCCAAATACCAATCCCCTAAATCTGGTGTTCCAGCTTTGGCTAGACAAGCATAATACTGTCTGCTGTCTGGCAAAGGATAGATTATTTTCTGGGGTGAAATTCAATTGTCAAAATAGCAAAACCATAAATCAGTGGTTTCAGCAGTGGCTGGCAAAATATAATAGTGTCCGCCAAAACAGATATTTTGGTTTGGGGTTAAATTCAATTGCCAAAATAGCAATACCATACATCAGTGGTTTCAGCAGTGGCTGGCAAAATATATTAGTGTTTCCTCCAAAACATATATTTTGTTCTGGGGTGAAATTCACTTGCCAAAATAGCAACACCCTAAATCTGGTGTCACAGCTGTGCCTGGCAAACTATATTAGTATCCGCAAAAACATATATTTTCTTCTGGGGTGAAATTCACTTGCCAAAATAGCAATCCACTAAATCTGGTGTCACAGCTGAGCCTGGCAAACTATATTATTATCCGCAAAAACATATATTTTGTTCTGGGGTGAAATTCACTTGCCAAAATAGCAATCCACTAAATCTGGTGTCACAGCTGAGCCTGGCAAACTATATTAGTATCCGCAAAAACATATATTTTGTTCTGGGGTGAAATTCACTTGCCAAAATAGCAACACCCTAAATCTGGTGTCACAGCTGAGCCTGGCAAACTATATTAGTATCCGCAAAAACATATATTTTCTTCTGGGGTGAAATTCACTTGCCAAAATAGCAACACCCTAAATCTGGTGTCACAGCTGAGCCTGGCAAACTATATTAGTATCCGCAAAAACATATATTTTGTTCTGGGGTGAAATTCACTTGCCAAAATAGCAATCCTCTAAATCTGGTGTCACAGCTGAGCCTGGCAAACTATATTAGTATCCGCAAAAACATATATTTTCTTCTGGGGTGAAATTCACTTGCCAAAATAGCAACACCCTAAATCTGGTGTCACAGCTGAGCCTGGCAAACTATATTAGTATCCGCAAAAACATATATTTTCTTCTGGGGTGAAATTCACTTGCCAAAATAGCAACACCCTAAATCTGGTGTCACAGCTGAGCCTGGCAAACTATATTAGTATCCGCAAAAACATATATTTTGTTCTGGGGTGAAATTCACTTGCCAAAATAGCAACACCCTAAATCTGGTGTCACAGCTGTGCCTGGCAAACTATATTAGTATCCGCAAAAACATATATTTTCTTCTGGGGTGAAATTCACTTGCCAATATAGCAACCCCCTAAATCTGGTGTCACAGCTGAGCCTGTCAAACTATAATAGTATCCGCAAAAACATATATTTTGTTCTGGGGTGAAATTCACTTGCCAAAATAGCAATCCACTAAATCTGGTGTCACAGCTGAGCCTGGCAAACTATATTAGTATCCGCAAAAACATATATTTTCTTCTGGGGTGAAATTCACTTGCCAAAATAGCAATACCCTAAATCTGGTGTCACAGCTGTTGCAGGCCCATTGTAAATCTGTCCATAAAAGGATACCTTTCATCCAGGGCCTAAATACTTGCCCTAAAAGAGATATTCCCCTAAATCAGTGGTTACTGCTGTGCCTGGATTAGTGTAATAAGCTACATAAACAAATAGGCAGATAGTGGTAGGTGCCTGTAAAAAACGGCCTGAATTTGAAATCAATACAATGGGCCAAATATTTTTTTCCTTATTGTGGTGCTTGGTGAACGGTAACAATGAGGAAAACATCTAGTAAGGGACGCGGACGCGGTCGTGGTGGTGTTAGTGTACCCTCTGGTGCTGGGAGAGGACGTGGCCATTCTGCCACAGCCACACGTCCTAGTGAACCAACTACCTCAAGTTCCAGTACCCGCCAGAATTTACAGCGATATTTGGTGGGGCCCAATGCCGTTCTAAGGATGGTAAGGCCTGAGCAGGTACAGGCGCTAGTCAATTGGGTGGCCGACAGTGGATCCAGTACGTTCACAACATTATCTCCCACCCAGTCTTCTGCAGAAAGCGCACAGGTGGCACCTGAAAACCAAGCCCATCAGTCTGTCACATCACCCCCATGCATATCAGGGAAACTGTCTGAGCCTCAAGTTATGCAGCAGTCTCTTATGCTGTTTGAAGACTCTGCTGGCAGGGTTTCCCAAGGGAATCCACCTAGCCCTTCCCCTGTGGTGGAAGACATAGAATGCACTGATGCACAACCTCTGATGTTTACTGATGATGAGGACATGGGAATACCACCTCATCGGAGTCCGCACGTCTCTGATGATGACGAAACACAGGTGCCAACTGCTGCGTCTTTCTGCAGTGTGCAGACCGAACAGGAGGACAGGGAGGAAGACTGTGTGGAAGACGATGCAGGGGACGATGAGGTCCTAGACCCCACATGGAATGAAGGTCGTGCCACTGACTTTCATAGTTCAGAGGAAGAGGCAGTGGTGAGACCGAGCCAACAGCGTAGCAAAAGAGGGAGCAGGGGGCAAAAGCAGAACAGCCGCCGCCAAGAGAGTTCGCCTGATACAGGCCACCGTCACCAGGGACCGAGCACCCCAAAGGCAGCTTCAAGGAGTTCCCTGGCATGGCACTTCTTTAAACAATGTGCTGACGACAAGACCCGAGTGGTTTGCACGCTGTGCCATCAGATCCTGAAGCGAGGCATTAACGTTCTGAACCTTAGCACAACCTGCATGACCAGGCATCTACATGCAAAGCATGAACTGCAGTGGAGTAAACACCTTAAAAGCAAGGAACTCACTCAGGCTCCCCTGCTCCCTCTTCTGCTGCTGCCTCGGCCTCTTCCTCCGCCTCGGGAGGAATGTTGGCACCTGCCGCCCACCAAACAGAGGATGTGCCAGCGACACCACCACCTGCGTCACCAAGCATCTCCACCATGTCACACGGCAGCGTTCAGCTCTCCATCTCACAAACCTTGGAGAGAAAGCGTAAATTCCCACCTAGCCACCCTCGAGCTCTGGGCCTGAATGCCAGCATTTCTAAACTACTGGCCTTTGAAATGCTGTCATTCAGGCTGGTGGACACAGACAGCTTCAAACAGCTGATGTCCATGGCTGTCCCACAGTATGTTGTCCCCAGCCGCCACTACTTCTCCAAGACAGCCGTGCCTTCCCTGCACATGCAAGTGTCCGATAAAATCAAGTGTGCACTGCGCAACGCCATTTGTGGCAAGGTCCACCTAACCACAGATACGTCGACCAGTAAGCACGGCCAGGGACGCTATATCTCCCTAACTGCACACTGGGTAAATGTAGTGGCGGCTGGGCCCCAGGCGGAGAGTTCCTTGGCGCACGTACTTCCGCCGCCAAGGATCACAGGGCATCATTGTTTGCCTCCTGTAGCCTCCTCCTCCTACTCGGCTTCCTCCTCCTCTGCTTCCACCAGCTCATCCAGTCAGCCACACACCTTCACCACCAACTTCAGCACAGCCCGGGGTAAACGTCAGCAGGCCATTCTGAAACTCATATGTTTGGGGGACAGGCCCCACACCGTGCAGGAGTTGTGGCGGGGTATTGAACAACAGACCGACCAGTGGTTGCTGCCGGTGGGCCTCAAGCCCGGCCTGGTGGTGTGCGATAATGGGCGAAATCTCGTCGCAGCTCTGGGACTAGCCGGTTTGACGCACATCCCTTGCCTGGCGCATGTGCTGAATTTGGTGGTGCAGAAGTTCATTCACAACTACCCCAACATGTCAGAGCTGCTGCATAAAGTGAGGGCCGTCTGTGCGCGATTCCGGCGTTCACATCCTGCCGCTGCTCGCCTGTCTGCGCTACAGCGTAACTCGGCCTTCCCGCTCACCGCCTCATATGCGACGTGCCCACCAGGTGGAACTCCACCTTGCACATGCTGGAGAGACTGTGCGAGCAGCAGCAGGCCATAGTGGAGTTTCAGCTGCAGCACGCACGCGTCAGTCGCACTGCGGAACAGCACCACTTCACCACCAATGATTGGGCCTCCATGCGAGACCTGTGTGCCCTGTTGCGCTGTTTCGAGTACTCCACCAACATGGCCAGTGGCGATGACACCGTTATCAGCGTTACAATACCACTTCTATGTCTCCTTGAGAAAACGCTTAGGGCGATGATGGAAGAGGAGGTGGCCCAGGAGGAGGAGGAGGAGGAGGAGGAGGATGAGGGGTCATTTTTAGCACTTTCAGGCCAGTCTGTTAGAAGTGGCTCAGAGGGAGGTTTTTGCAACAGCAGAGGCCAGGTACAAATGTGGCCAGCCAGGGCCCACTACTGGAGGACGAGGAGGATGAGGAGGAGGTGGAGGAGGATGAGGATGAAGCAGGTTCACAGCGGGGTGGCACCCGACACAGCTCAGGCCCATCACTGGTGCGTGGCTGGGGGGATACGGAGGACGATGACGATACGCCTCCCACAGAGGACAGCTTGTCCTTACCTCTGGGGAGCCTGGCACACATGAGCGACTACATGCTGCAGTGCCTGCGCAACGACAGCATAGTTGCCCACATTTTAACGTGTGCGGACTACTGGGTTGCCACCCTGCTGGATCCCCGATACAAAGACAATGTGCCCACCTTACTTCCTGCACTGGAGCGTGATAGGAAGATGCGCGAGTTCAAGCGCACGATGGTAGAGGCGCTCCTGAGAGCATTCCCAAATGTCACAGGGGAACAGGTGGAAGCCCAAGGCGAAGGCAGAAGAGGAGCAAGAGGTCGCCAACGCAGCAGTGTCACGGCCAGCTCTTCTGAGGGCAGGGTTAGCATGGCAGAAATGTGGAAAAGTTTTGTCTCCACGCCACAGCTAACTGCACAACCACCTGATACGGAACGTGTTAGCAGGAGGCAGCATTTCACTAACATGGTTGAACAGTACGTCTGCACACCCCTCCACGTACTGACTGATGGTTCGGCCCCATTCAACTTCTGGGTCTCCAAATTGTCCACGTGGCCAGAGTTAGCATTTTATGCCTTGGAGGTGCTGGCCTGCCCGGCAGCCAGCGTTTTGTCTGAACGTGTATTCAGCACGGCAGGGGGCGTCATTACTGACAAACGCAGCCGCCTGTCCACAGCCAACGTGGACAAGCTGACGTTCATAAAAATGAACCAGGCATGGATCCCACAGGACCTGTGCCTCCCTTGTGCAGAATAGACATTTCCCTCCCCATCAACCATGTATTCTTGTACTCTGGGGCACTTCTTTATTGAATCCTCATTTTTTTTACTTTACCATGATCTTGCGGTGCAACCCAAAGTTGAATGAACCTCTCCTCTGTCTGGGTGCTGGTCCAAAATACATGAGAGTGACATTCTCCGTTGGTGGTTGATATGACGCATGATTCCTTGCTGTGGGACCTCTCTCCTCTGTCTGGGTGCTGGTCCAAAATACATGAGAGTGGCCTTCTCCGGTGGTGGTTGATATGACGCATGATTCCTTGATGTAGGACCTGTATCCTCTGTCTGGGTGCTGGTCCAAAATAAATGAGAGTGGCCTTCTCCGGTGGTGGTTGATATGACTCATGATTCCTTGATGTGGGACCTCTCTCCTCTGTCTGGGTGCTGGTCCAAAATACATGAGAGTGACATTCTCCGTTGGTGGTTGATATGACGCATGATTCCTTGCTGTGGGACCTCTCTCCTCTGTCTGTGTGCTGGGCCTAAATAAATGAGAGTGACATTCTCCGGTGGTGGGTGATATGACGCATGATTCCATGCTGTGGGACCTGTATCCTCTGTCTGGGTGCTGGTCCAAAATACATGAGAGTGGCCTTCTCCGGTGGTGGGTGATATGACGCATGATTCCATGCTGTGGGACCTGTATCCTCTGTCTGGGTGCTGGTCCAAAATACATGAGAGTGGCCTTCTCCGGTGGTGGGTGATATGACGCATGATTCCATGCTGTGGGACCTGTATCCTCTGTCTGGGTGCTGGTCCAAAATACATGAGAGTGGCCTTCTCCGGTGGTGGGTGATATGACGCATGATTCAATGCTGTGGGACCTGTATCCTCTGTCTGGGTGCTGGTCCAAAATACATGAGAGTGGCCTTCTCCGGTGGTGGGTGATATGACGCATGATTCCATGCTGTGGGACCTGTATCCTCTGTCTGGGTGCTGGTCCAAAATACATGAGAGTGACATTCTCCGGTGCTGGGTGATATGACGCATGATTCCTTGCTGTGGGACCTGTATCCTCTGTCTGGGTGCAGGGGTCAGAGTCTCTCAAAGTGGCCTTCTCTTGTGGTGGGTGATGTGAAGCTGATGTTTGTGCCATCTGACATGGTTGCCGGGGTCCCATTAAATGGTGTCCTACTCCTGTGGTGGGTGATCTAAATGCCTGATTCTCTGCTGTGAAAACCCCTCTCCTCCGCCTGGGTGCAGGGGTCAAAGTCTCTCAAAGTGGCCTTCTCTTGTGCTGGGTGATGTGAAGCTGATATTTGTGCCATCTGACATGGTTGCCGGGGTCCCATTAAATGGTGTCCTACTCCTGTGGTGGGTGATCTAAATACATGATTCTCTGCTGTGAAAACCTCTCTCCTCCGTCTGGGTGCAGGGGTCAAAGTCTCTCAAAGTGGCCTTCTCTTGTGCTGGGTGATGTGAAGCTGATGTTTGTGCCATCTGACATGGTTGCCGGGGTCCCATTAAATGGTGTCCTACTCCTGTGGTGGGTGATCTAAATGCCTGATTCTCTGCTGTGAAAACCCCTCTCCTCCGCCTGGGTGCAGGGGTCAAAGTCTCTCAAAGTGGCCTTCTCTTGTGCTGGGTGATGTGAAGCTGATGTTTGTGCCATCTGACATGGTTGCCGGGGTCCCATTAAATGGTGTCCTACTCCTGTGGTGGGTGATCTAAATGCCTGATTCTCTGCTGTGAAAACCCCTCTCCTCTGTCTGGGTGCTGGTCCCAAATAAATGAGAGTGGCCTTCTCCGGTGGTGGTTGATATGACGCATGATTCCTTGATGTGGGACCTGTATCCTCTGTCTGAGTGCTGGTCCAAAATACATGAGAGTGGCCTTCTCCGGTGGTGGGTGATATGACGCATGATTCCATGCTGTGGGACCTGTATCCTCTGTCTGGGTGCTGGTCCAAAATACATGAGAGTGGCCTTCTCCGGTGGTGGGTGATATGACGCATGATTCCATGCTGTGGGACCTGTATCCTCTGTCTGGGTGCTGGTCCAAAATAAATGAGAGTGGCCTTCTCCGGTGGTGGTTGATATGACTCATGATTCCTTGATGTGGGACCTCTCTCCTCTGTCTGGGTGCTGGTCCAAAATACATGAGAGTGGCCTTCTCCGGTGGTGGGTGATATGACGCATGATTCCATGCTGTGGGACCTGTATCCTCTGTCTGGGTGCTGGTCCAAAATACATGAGAGTGGCCTTCTCCGGTGGTGGGTGATATGACGCATGATTCCATGCTGTGGGACCTGTATCCTCTGTCTGGGTGCTGGTCCAAAATACATGAGAGTGACATTCTCCGGTGCAGGGTGATATGACGCATGATTCCTTGCTGTGGGACCTGTATCCTCTGTCTGGGTGCTGGTCCAAAATACATGAGAGTGACATTCTCCGGTGCAGGGTGATATGACGCATGATTCCTTGCTGTGGGACCTCTCTTCAATTGATATTGGTTAATTTTTATTTATTTTATTTAATTTTAATTCATTTCCCTATCCACATTTGTTTGCAGGGGATTTTTCTACACTTTGCTGCCTTTGGCAGCCCTCTAGCCCTTTCCTGGACTATTTTACAGCCTTTTTTGTGCCTAAAAGTTCGGGTCCCCATTGACTTCAATGGGGTTCGGGTTCGGGATAAAGTTCGGATCGAGTTCGAATCCCGAACCCGAACATTTCCGGGAAGTTCGGCCGAACTTCTCGAACCCGAACATCCAGGTGTTCGCTCATCTCTAAGCTCAAGCTCAAAGACTGCAGTTAAGATAAGCGATGTCTACTGCACCTCCGCCATCTATTATTTTAGTCACCCAATCAAAAAAGTCAATAAGATTAGTTTGACATGATCTCCCTGAAGTAAACCCATGCTGTTTTTTATCAATCAACCCATGGGTTTTTAGATGTTCCACAATCCTCTCCTTGAGTATGGTTTCCATTAATTTCCCCACTATTGATGTCAGGCTTACTGGCCTATAGTTGCCCGATTCCTCTCTACTACCTTTCTTGTGAATTGGCACAACGTTTGCTAATTTCCAATCTTCTGGGACGACACCTGTTACCAGTGATTGGTTAAATAAATCTGTTAATGGATTTGCTAGTACACCTCTAAGCTCTTTTAATAGCTTTGGGTGTATCCCATCAGGCCCCTGTGATTTATTTGTATTAATTTTGGACAGCTGACTTAGAACCTCTTCCTCTGTAAAGACACATGCATCAAAGGATTCATTAGTCTTCCTCCCTAACTGAGGTCCTTCTCCTTCATTTTCCTTTGTAAAAACTGAACAGAAGTATTCATTGAGGCAGTCAGCTAGTTCTTTATCCTCTTCCATATACTTTCCTTCTTTTGTTTTTAATTTGGTAATTCCTTTTTTTAATTTCCTTTTTTCATTTATGTATCTGAAGAATGTCTTATCACCTTTTTTCACTGACTGAGCTAATTTCTCTTCTGCCTGAGCTTTAGAAGCTCTTATAAATTGCTTGGCCTCTCTCTGCCTCATCTTATAGATTTCCGGTCATCCTCGTTTTGGGTGTTTTTATACTTGCTAAATGCCATCTTTTTGTTTTTAATGATTTTGGCCACTTCTGCTGAGTACCACAGTGGTCTCTTCCTTTTTTGCCTTTACTGACAAGCCTAATGCACTTTTCTGTTGCCTTCAGTAGTGCCAATTTTAAGTAGTCCCATTTCTCTTGGACTCCACTGAAATTGTTCCAGTCTGATAGGGACTCGTATACCACTGATCTCATTTTAGAAAAGTCTGTTTTCCGAAAATCTAAAACTTTTGTTTTTGTGTGGAGTGACTCAGTCACTGTACTTATAGTAAACCTCACTGACTGGTGATCACTGGATCCTAAGCTTTCCCTACAGTGATATCAGATACCAAATTGCCATTTGTGAACACCAAATCTAAAATGGCCTCCTTCCGGGTTGGCTCCTCAACTACTTGCTGTAGAGATAATCCCAGTAGGGAATTTAGAATGTCTGTACTTCTGGCAGAACTAGCTATTTTGGTTTTCCAGTTTATATCAGGAAGATTAAAGTCTCCCATAATGACAACTTCCCCTTTCAATGTCATTTTAGCCATTTCCTCAACTAGTAGATCATCCAATTCTTTGACTTGGCTTGGTGGTCTGTATATGACACCTACACGAGTTACCTTATGATTACCAAGCTGCAACGTAACCCAAACTGACTCTAAATTGGTTTCGCTGGCTTCTATTAGATTAGATTTTATGCTATTTTTCACATATAGGGCCACTCCACCCCCTTTCTTGCCTTCTCTGTCTTTCCTATATAGAGAGAACCCAGGTGTTGTTATGTCCCAGTCATTACTCTCATTGAACCATGTCTCAGTAACAGCCACTAAATCTATATTCTCAGATGCCATTACAGACTCAAGTTCAGAGGATTTGTAAAATTGTGCTGATCATCAATATGGCCTCTATGTCCTAATTTAACCCACGGATACGGAGAAACTGGCACACATCCAGCCCTGGGTCCTTCTTCTTCTTCTGACGTCGTACAACATCCCGACTGCCCGCTGGACACGGGCACACCACCATATTGGATTATACCTTGCAAAGACTTTGCCTTTTACTGGACTTTACTACAGTAATTCAGAACTTACAGACATTTTATTCCCTTCCATCTCTTCTATTTCTATCCAAACCAATCTGTTCAACTGGCAGGTATATTTATCTGTCGGTTTTAATGTATATATTTTTTGTGTATAGTTTAGGATAAAAACTAACGATTTCATCGTTCCAGTTTTGCCCTTGTTACTTGATCATCTGATCTATGCTAAGAGCTCTGTCCTCCGGAGACATACTACCAAATTGGTTTATTTTTATAATTTGTTAATTTACTAGCTAGGTTACAAATAACCGTTCTTCCATTTAGGAATAGCTAGCCGGGGTCTCTTCGCTCCGATTCAATACGAAGAGTGGTGGCAGCAAATTAAATCGATTTCCAGTGTGAAATTGATAATTTTATTTTTACAGATTGTATATGCAATCGCGATTGTATCATTTCTGGGCCCACCAACCAATCTTAAACGTCTACTGTGCTCACAGTGGATTCGCCTCCAGAAGTCTCTAGTGGAGACCTGTATGGCAACTGTGGCATAGTACGATGGGATTGGCGGGTGGTTGTCACATTGGTTGGCAGATGTGGGATAGCAGAACCCAAAACCAGGCAGAAGTCAGCTTTTGGGAGATCAGAGCACAAAGAACTGACAAGTGCAGCTTTTTGTGCAATCAGAACAATAGGACAGTGGCTACTTAGTATCCTGTCCTGCGGAACTTGAGTTCCGGGCGCAAAACGGTACACATTGATAGGAATAGATTGGTATACATTTTCCCACCTTTTCTTTGCTATATCCTATTCTTTTACTCTTCTTTTCTAAATGTCTGATTCAGTTCCAAATTACCAAAGTTGGTCTGTCTCCGACTTACAAGCAGTGTGTGAGTCGCAAGGCATAGCTATTCTGAGCAAAAATCGATCACAGTTGATCAAGGCTTTGACGGAGAGAGACGGCCAAGCGATGGAGGATTCCAATCCCATGAGGGAGGCTTCGCTGCCCCTTCGTTCAACGTCACCCAGCACCGCCAGTTATGGGAGTGCTGATGCTGCTACTTCTGCTCTGGGTGATGTGGATACCCTGGATAACACCATGTCCACAGCTCCTGCTAACCCTCAGCAAGGAACAAGCAGCTCTGGACCAAACTTCACTGCTTTGGGCCCTATGAGCCAGCAGTTGTTACCCGGCCTGACTAGCGCGGATTTACGTTTCTACCTGGAGATGCAGCAACAGCAGCAAAGAGAGGAGCGCCAGTTCCAGCTTCAGAGAGAAGCGCTGCAGCACCAGCGTGCACTAGAACTGGCCCAAGTGAGACAGGCCGAGCGGTCTTCCTCTCCTAACACTCCTGCTGCAGG
Source organism: Bufotes viridis (assembly GCA_033119425.1). Taxonomy (NCBI): domain Eukaryota; kingdom Metazoa; phylum Chordata; class Amphibia; order Anura; family Bufonidae; genus Bufotes; species Bufotes viridis. Next base: position 380,013,104 of record CM065591.1, on the reverse strand, counting down.
AGGCATACCTCCCCCCGTGGTCCCCAAAGCAAGGTTTCCAGTTATGGAGAAAAACGGGGACATTGATTTATATTTCCGCTCGTTTGAGAGAGCGTGCCGCCAGTTCTGCATCTCTGAGGATCAGTGGGCTCTACACCTGATGCCTCAGCTGACTGGTAAAGCGCTGGATGCTTTTGCGGAACTACCCACAGACCAAGATTGCGATTATCCGACTATAAAGGATGCCATAATCGCTAAGTTCCAGTTAACCCCTGAGGTTTACTGGAAAAAGTTCCGTGCCATCCAGAAAGGATCTGCAGACTCTTATGCGGATGTGGCTAGCCGCCTATGCACCACATTCCGCCAATGGACCAGAAGTCTTAAAGAAAAGACTTATGCTAACCTTGAGGATTTGATGATCCATGACCAACTCCTCGCTGTATGCCCTACAGACGTGAGACAGTTTGTGCTGGAGCGCAAGCCCCAGTCTGCGAAAGAAGCTGCTGAGCTGGCAGACATGTTTGTCTCAACCCGGGTACCGGACATTCGCAAACCTGTGATGACGGACATCTGCAGGCCTGTGGTATCAGACATCCGCAAACCCCTGGTACCTGACAGCCGCAAAACTCCAGTACCCAACCAGGACAGAGCCATGTCCCAGAACTGGAGAGAAGGCAGGCCAGCTGGCCCAGTGAACCGTGAGACAACCAGGCCTTGGTGTGAGCTGTGTCGCAGGCCCGGTCACACCAAGCAAACCTGTTACGCAGGGAAGCCGGGCCAACCTCCTAGCACTGCGACGACGCCAAGCCCTAAGGGGGCCAACGCTCCCACACCTACCTCGTCTGCTGTATTGCTGGTTGGAGGATCCGAGGTGCAAGACGGATCCCAGAATCACCAGCCTGTCACTGTGAACGGCCAGACTGTCATCGGATTCCGAGACACCGGTGCAGATGTCACCTTGGTCCGTTCACATCTTGTGACGGAGAAGGTTATCCTTCCAGGAAAGTACCTCACTCTGACCGGAGTTGGGGGCACTCGCACTCATGTGGCCCAAGCCCAAGTCACCATTGATTGGGGAATGGGACGGCAAAAGCGGGTTGTTGGGGTCCTGGATGATATTCCCGTTGCCACAGTGCTTGGCACTGATTTGGGCACCCTTGTTTCCCATTACGAATACCCTGCAAGCGCGCAGGAGGCCCAAGCAGGACTCCCTGACCAAAACCAGGTACTGTACAGCCCTTTGGGCAAACAGGGAGATGGGGACACTTTGCCTGCTATTTCTACTGTCCCTAACGCACCTAGGGAGGTATCAGATTTAAATGTACAAGTAACCGAATGTCATTTGCCTACTGCTGCACCTGTCATTGTTGATCCACATGCATGTGTTAGTGTTAGCAATGGTGATATAAATGATGCTGTACTTGTTCTTGCCATTACACGTGCTATGGCCAGCCGCCTGAACCGACAGAAGGATCCCCCTCGGGCGATTCTGACCTTCAGGTGGGTGACAATGCGAGAAAGACCTTTTTATGTGATGATGATGATTGTGTCACTGCGCTGGCAGATGCTTCCAGTGACGCCAGTAACCTGGGCTCAGATGGGGCTGCGGGGACAGAACCAGCCGTCCCTCCACCCACATCTGACCCCAGCATTGAAGGTCACTCTCCACAGCTGACTTCATACGTCACTGGTCAGCTGGAGGAGACCTGTGGCGCTGCATTCGTGCAGGCCTTGAAGGGTGACTCTAGTCTGAAGGCCCTTAAGGCCCGAGCCGGCCAGCCTCTAGGTGAGGGCACTCCATATAAAATCTATTGGGAGAATAACCGACTGTACTGTGAAGCTGTACAGCCTACAAAAGGTGGTGCAGGTGAGAACACGAGACAGCTGGTAGTCTCTAGAGAATTCCGGGCACACGTGCTCAAAGTAGCCCACGACATTCCACTTGCAGGACATTTGGGTATCAGAAAGACCCACAAACGTGTTCAGAACCATTTTTTATGGCCCACGATGGGAATGGACATAACTAAGTACTGCCGATCGTGTACCACTTGCCAGAGGGTTAAGAAGGCTGGAGGACCCCGCAAAGCAGTGGATATAATTGGTCCCCTTCCCATTCCTAGCAGTTCTGGCAAGCGCTACATCTTAACGGTCGTGGACTATGCCACCCGTTATCCAGAGGCGGTAGCACTGTCTTCCCTTAGGTCGGCCACGGTAGCGGACACCTTGATCGGGATTTTCTTGCATGTAGGTTTTCCTGCTGAGATGATCTCTTATCAGGGCTCTTGCTTCATGTCGGAGCTAATGGAAGCTCTCTGTGAGAGGATGCAAATCAAGCTCACCACTTCCAGTGTGTATCACCAGCAAACCAACGGCCTTTGCGAAGGTTTCAACGGAATGTTAAAGCAAATTCTGGCCACGTTCGTGGAATCGCATGGGAAGGACTGGGAGCGGCACCTGCCTCATTTGATGTTCGCTTACAGAGAAGTGCCATAGGAGTCCACTGGGTTCTCACCCTTTGAACTCCTATATGGATGAGACGTCCGAGGGCCCTGATTCGGGAGACCTGGGAGGGAAAAGGTGACCCCTCAGAAGTCTCCGTGGTTAAATATGTCCTAAAATTTCGGGACAAGATGGAGTCCCTCATGACCATAGTGACGGAAAACCTTGCAAAGGCACAGGCCAAACAGAAGGCTTGATATGATCAGCACGCCAGAGAGCGGTCATACCAAGCAGGTCAGTAGGTATACGCCCTACTCCCTGTCCGGCAGAACAAATTGCAGGCTGCCTGGGACAGGCCATATACCATTCTGAAACAGGTGAACTCAGTCACTTACCTAGTGAGTCTCGGGGGTAAGCGACAGAAACTGTTCCATGTGAATATGTTAAAAGCACATGAGGAAAGAGAGCAGTATGTATTAGCAGTGTGTAGCCAGCTAGAACCTGAGGAGCCAGATCCCCTGATAGACTTGCTAGCAGAGCTACGAGACGTGGCAGATGATTGGAACATCAACCCCCACCTCTCGTACCCACAGAAGCTTCAGCTCACCACTCTCCTGCGTGCGCACAGCGCCATATTCTCAGGAATCCCTGGCCAAACCAGAGTTGACACAGGGACCCACAAGCCCTTACGGCAGGGCCCCTATCGCACCTCACCCGAAGTACAGACTGAGATCAAACGAGAGATTGATGAGATACTACAGTTAGGGGTCATCCAGAAATCCTCTAGTCCATGGGCCGCCCCGGTTGTTTTAGTCCCCAAAAAGGACAAGACAACCCGGTTCTGTGTCGACTATCGGAGACTGAATGACATCACCATAACCGATGCGTATCCCATGCCTCGAATTGATGAATTGCTGGATCAGCTGGCGGCCACCAGCTATCTAACAATCATGGACTTGAGCCGTGGATACTGGCAGATTCCGCTTGCGCCAGAGGCGAGAGCGAAATCCGCATTCATCACCCCTTTGGCCTCTATGAGTTTACTCGTATGCCCTTTGGAATGAAGAATGCGCCCGCCACCTTTCAGCGGGCCATGAATGAACTGTTGGAAGGAATGCAAGGTTATGCCCTAGCATATCTGGACGATATAGCCATATATAGTCCAACCTGGGAAGATCACCTTGACCATCTGTCACAGGTATTGGGAAGACTATCTGCTGCCAATCTGACCGTTAAGCCCAACAAATGTCAGATTGCCATGACAGAGGTGCAGTACCTAGGACACAGAGTAGGCAGCCAGACCCTGAAACCTCAGATAGGGAAGGTCGATGCCATTGTAGCATGGCCACGGCCTACCACCAAAAAGCAAATACAGGCGTTTCTGGGAACGGCAGGGTACTATAGGAAGTTTGTTCCGTCCTATAGTACTCTGGCTAAACCACTGACCGATGCAACGGGCAAAAACAACCCAACTCGGTCACATGGAACTCGGAACTAGAACAGGCATTTCGGGCCCTGAAGGAAGCGCTAGCTAGCGCTCCTGTCCTTCAAGCTCCCGACTTCTCCCGTCAGTTCCTAGTACAAACTGACGCCTCAGACCACGGTCTGGGAGCCGTCCTTAGTCAGGTGGACCCAACCGGGAATGAGCACCCTGTCCTCTACCTAAGCCGAAATTACTTCCGCGGGAAGCCGCGTACTCCACCACTGAGAAAGAGTGCCTAGCGATCGTGTGGGCCTTACAGAAATTACAATCGTACCTATATGGACGATCCTTCATGGTCATCACAGATCACAACCCTCTCAGCTGGCTGAAACGTACTGCTGGTACCAACGGAAAACTCCTCCGCTGGAGCTTAGCGCTCCAACAGTACGATTTCACGATTCAGCACAAACCGGGAAGTCGCCATCAGAATGCTGACGGACTTTCCCGCTGTAATGAACTCAAATAGGGAGTTGGGATTGCTTCAGTCCCAGTCTTGCTGACCACTCCTTCCCAATCTTCCAAAGGGGGAGGTGTGACGCTTTGCGATCCACAGCGATACTAGGAAATCGCAAATGCGCCATATTTCACAATCACAGAGACACCAGAGCCTTAACTAAAAATCTTCTCTTTTCACTAAAGGAGTAATTCACAGAGCAGAGGTGCCATTATCACCTCCTTGTGACAAACCTTTCCTGCCCCATGCCAAGTTGAGTAGCCATCAATCTAGTTCTCTAGTGACAGAAGCTCATAAACCTGGTCTTTCTGCAGCCATAGTGTCTCCAATACCAGCAGGGTCCTCACACCTTCAGTCCTGCCAGTGCGCTTCAAAGAGAGCAGGACAGATCCTTATCAGGCAGCTGTTTGAGACACAAGAAGAGGTCACTGGGCAGCCTCCTCTAATACATAGCTTTCATATTTGCATCCATATTTCCTCATATTTCCTGGGTTCGGAACCAATGCACTGAACCATCTCTTCAGGGATTATTCCGGCCCCAATAATACACCTTTCAGGGAATCGGCCAGTCAATCAAAGATTGTCTCTCTCAGATATCAAAGCTCTCAGGGAATCCAAATGGTAATTCTATCCTGTTTGGTATCAGAGGATTTGTAAAATTGTGCTGATCATCAATATGGCCTCTATGTCCTAATTTGACCCACGGATACGGAGAAACTGGCACGGCAAAGATTCAGCCAGATTTTCTCTGTCCAGGGCAGGAACTGCCCCTCTTCCAATTACCCAAGGCCGGACTTGTGCAGGTCACAACCCCTCCCCACTACAGAGTGGGTTCAACCCTGCGACACATCCAGCCCTGGGTCCTTCTTCTTCTTCTGACGTCGTACAACATCCCGACTGCCCGCTGGACACGGGCACACCACCATATTGGATTATACCTTACAAAGACTTTGCCTTTTACTGGACTTTACTACGGTAATTCAGAACTTACAGACATTTTATTCCCTTCCATCTCTTCTATTTCTATCCAAACAAATCTGTTCAACTGGCAGGTATATTTATCTGTCTGTTTTAATGTATATATTTTTTGTGTATAGTTTAGAATAAAAACTAACGATTTCATCGTTCCAGTTTTGCCCTTGTTACTTGATCATCTGATCTATGCTAAGAACTCTGTCCTCAGGAGACATACTACCAAATTGGTTTATTTTTATAATTTGTTAATTTACTAGCTAGGTTACAAATAACCGTTCTTCCATTTAGGAATAGCTAGCCGGGGTCTCTTCGCTCCGATTCAATACGAAGAGTGATGGCAGCAAATTAAATCGATTTCCAGTGTGAAATTGATAATTTTATTTTTACCGATTGTATATGCAATCGCGATTGTATCATTTCTGGGCCCACCAACCAATCTTAAACGTCTACTGTGGGCCGATGTCTCCCTTTTGCCCCCCCTCTTCCTCTTCCAGACTGTGTCGGTGCTACAGATCTCTCCCTATCTGTACTGCTGACCTTGTTCGGCTTTTAACTTTCCCATGTTGGGTCATTGACCTCATCGTCCACCACCTCCTCTTCCACTTCCTCACTCTGCTCATCCTCCTGACTTGACCTAACCAACACCTCAGTGATTGGCAACTGTGTCTCATCATCATCCACCTCATAAACGAATAATTGCGGTTCACCACCATCATCTTCTTGAGTCAGTGAAGACTCAAGAGGTTGGGAATCAGGGCACAATATCTCAGGTGCCTCTTAAGCGTGCTTGGCGAGAGAGCCAAACCAAGTACTGGCGATGAAAAGAGGTCATGTGAATATCCAAGTGTGGGATCACTTGTTTGGCCAGACGTGACATGGTAGGAGGAAAGAGGATCAGAGGGAGGATTCGGTTGACCAGACTCTTGGCTACAGAAACTGGACTTTGTGAAAGAGAGGGTGGTGCTTAACTGACGAAGTATTCTCTTTTGCAATCCAACTGACCAACTGTTTGCACTGGTCCTACTTGGGCAATTTTGTAAGGTGGATTTTTTTGTTTTTTCTGGTGGACTGGCAGCAGGCACAGTTTTATTGCGCCCAGGGCCATGGTATCTGCTTGCACCATCAACATCACATCCAGGGCCACGGCCTCTGCCTGCACCAGGAAAATCACGCCCAGGGCTACGGCCTCTGCTTGCCCTATCAGCATCATGCCCAGGGCCACAGCCTCTGCATGCACCATCAGCATCATGCCAAGGGCCACAGCATCTGCTTGCACCATCAGCCTCACGCCCAGGGGCATTGCCTCTGCTTGCACCATCAGCATCACACCCACTTCCCCCTCCTTTTGTGCTCGCTTTCTTTATACTAATGGTTTTGTCTGTAGATGTGGAGTAGATTGTTTTACTGTCCGCTAAAGACACAGTTTTCTGTTGCTGGACAGTACTGTATACAGAAAAATACAGATTCTCGGCACTACACTAGCCCAGAGATAATGTAATTTTTACAGTTCACACTGTATTGGCTTGCTGTAATGAACTGAATACAGAACAATAAAGATTTTCAGGAGTACACTAGGCCACAGATAATGGCATTTTTATAGTACACACTGTATTGGCTTGCTGTAATGAACAGTTGACAGGAAATACAACTTTTCGGCAATACACTAGCCCAGAGATAATGTAATTTTTACAGTACACACTGTATTGGTTTGCTGTAATGTACAAAGAAATACAGATACAGATTTTTGGCAGTACACTAGGCAAGAGATAATGTAATTTTGCCAATACACACTGTATTCGGATGTAGTTCTATATTGGATACAAATTTGTCCCAAATAAAATGTATTCTCTGCTGTAATACTGTATATACGGTTGCAGCCTAAACACACACACAGATGTGCACAAAACTACTTAACTATCGCCAAAATATAAATCACTCTCTGCTGGAGTAATTAATATAATGGTTGCGGATTGAACACACACAAATATGGTGCACAGGGTTAATTTCCCCAGAACAAATAATTTCTCTGATGGTACAGTGTATATCTCGGTAGCGGGCACAATGTAGTGAATAATCCACTTTTAATAATGTCTGCCCAACACACTGCTTTATAGTGGTGCAGTATATATCTCGGTACTATGGAACACTGTAGTGAATAAGCCCCTTTTTATAATGTCTGCCCAACACACTGCTTTATGAGGGTGCAGTGTATATCTCAGTACCAAGGAACACTCTAGTGAATAAGCCCCTTTTGATAATATCTGCCCAACACACTACTTAACGATGGCATATTGTAGATGTCACTAATCGGAAATCTTTCTGTATTTTAAAAGTTATCAAAGCAATTTTCTGTCTTTTCCTGGTGATGCTTGTCCCTGATAGTGCTGAATTAACCCCCTTCTAAAAAAAAGGTGCTGCACGGCTGTCAAACACACTCTAGTCCTTAAAAGGACTGTTAGGTCTTTCAATAAGGTTTTTGGAGTGAAATCAGTAAGTTTAAAGCAAAACGCTATCTTTCCCTGCCTACTGTTTGCTCTCCCTGACGCTGAATGAGCCGAGCGCCGGACCTCAGCTCCTATATGAAATGGTATCACGTGTTCCGGCCAGCCAATCAGTGTAAGGCTTACAGCTTACATTGCTATGCCTTACACTGGACCTTGATTGGCTGCTTAGAAGGCACCAAACGTGTGGGGTGGAGACTCCAGCAATGCAACGAATACACGTGGTGTTCGGCTGAGAACCGAGCATAGCAATGATCGAGCTGAACCAATATTCGGTTGAGCATGCTCGCTCATCACTACTTAAGACCAAGCGTGACCTTATCTGATCCTATGCACATTCTTCAGTTTGAGAGTTTTGCATCACCAGAGCCATTAGTTCCATTTATGTCAAGTAGTTCATCTGATGAAATACCCTGATGCGCAATGCTTTTATACAAATTCATCTCACAGAAAGTGAGAAATTTCAAGAGAGCTCAACAAAGAAAGCTGCTTTTGTATGCAAAGATACTTTTTGTTATTTGAAGTTTTTCTTAATGGACAATGTCTGATGCGCTAAACATCTCCTGCCTTAATGTAAGGAGTATTAAGGGAGCATCTAAGAGAGCTGCTGTTTTGGCTTATCTGGAGATAGTCAACTGCAACATCATCTTTTTACAAGAATGTGGAATAGAATACTCCCCAAACTAAGCAAAACTAAGGGAAAGTTGGACACGGGGCCCTTCATTGTGGTCTGGAGACAACAATAACAAAGCTACAGGAGTTGGAATACTATTCAAAGGGTAACTCCCGAATTCCAGTGTCCAAACTTGCCTAATAATTGGACAGAGCATATATGAGGACAGAACGCTAAACTCCTCAATCAACAGGCAACACCAATGTTGAAGATTAATCAAGAACTGACTTTATTGAAGACCAACTCAGTATTTATACAGTGCAAGGAGTCTAACAACATAACTCAATCAAACATGAACAGCATGCAAATAGACATCCACTCCCCAGTGTCTTAATGAATGAATATGGAGAGAGGAAACACATGGGATGGGATTATCTCCTGAGTGTATCATAGGGTGATCTACTCATCTACACCAGAGCCGGCTACTCCTAGAGTCAGCTATCTTAATCCCATCACCAACACAATAAAATAAAGGGACAAAAAAACTAATACATTCATTGGGAGTCTCAGTGCAGAGTTAACCCTTTTTGTGTTGCACCATGCATCTTTAATGGAAAATAGGAAGATGTGGCCCACAAGTCCACACACAAATCAGGGCCAATAGTTCCTTGTAACTCCAAGAGGTCTAAGGGGGGTCTCCATAGTTCTGGATCCATAGTCCATAGGAAGAAAGCTATCCCTCTGGCTTCTCCAGCAGCCCCAGCGACGGTTCAGTCAGAGTTGTCAAATCATTTCATACATGCAATTGATTCCAGGAAGAACTTTATTAGTAAATATCAACTTTAATGGCAGAGAAATCAAATTACTAAATTTATATGCTTCACTTGAACTTCATGAAAGAGTTGAGATGCTAGAGGACATACAACCTTTCTTAGCTGGTCAATCACCAGTGATTATGGCTGTAGACTTTAATTGTGCCCTAAAAGAGAAAGACAGAACTGGTGAGCAAGTAAGAAAGGACAAAACAGTGCAGCAACTTAAAAATATGATTTTGGACTTTAATTTAATTGACAACACTGGATTATTTCTTCATTTCAAAAGTCCTGAAGCCTGTGACGATGTCCCTGGATGGTAATATCTTCTCTGATCATAAGTTGCTTCTAGCACAGATTCAAGTAACTGAAGGTTGAAAAGTCAATGGCGTATGGAGGCTAAATGTGGATCTATTAAATGATGAAGATGTAAAGAAAGTATTTGTTCAAAACTACAAGAAATGGACTAGTTGTAAAGAAAAATTCATGGCAATATTGCTATGGTGGGAACATGTAAAAGCCAAAACTAAAGAGTTTATCCTCAAAATTGGAATTAAAAAACCAAAAGAGAATAAACAGTGGTTCAAAAATCTTAATACCAAAACTACAGACTTATCTGAAGATGAGAAATGGAGGCATTGATATATCAATCCTGCTAGAGAAAACAGAAGGGGAAATAAAAAAAGGCAGTTTACCAGAAAGGGAAAGAAATTATATTTAATACCAAAGTGAAGCAGCTTAAAGCTTTTTTCCTAAAGTATACAGCAGGACATGTGTTCCTGAAATGCCAATGGATACAAACTCCTTTAACAGCACCAGTGTTGCTTGTCCCACCAAGGCAATATGTAATAATTGAGAAGATCATTCGACAGTACTCCTCATCTGAATAATAAGAAACAAGTCTGTCCAGTCTGAAATTATACAGAAGCCAAGTCTTTGGAATGTTGGAAGCTATGTAATTGTGCTTACCTCTCAAACTGTTTAAAGGACTTAGCCTGGATGGTAATGCAGGATTGTCTATCGACAAGAGCCTTTCGGCACAGGAGAGGACTGGTGTAAATGGCAAAGTGTCCAAGAAGTGAATGTGTTATGGATGAAACCTCTCTCTACGTAATGCACAGAATTTATGTAGGAGGGTGGGTGTGTTGCTGAAAGCATACTTGTAATCTGGGCTTCTTGAATCACAAACTGTTAATGTATGGACTTTGTACTGTGCCACAGACAGGTAAAGAAGCAGGTATTATGAACTATGGTGAACTGCTTGAAAAACACATTATGGAAAGTTCGTACTATATTGTTGTTCAGGAGAGACTTGATTGATAAAAAAGAATGCATCAATATTGTTCTAGATAATGAAATTGTGTGTGCAATATGCGTACATTACATTACCAATTTTTGCAATCATGAATTCTCAAATTTGTGAATTAATGCTGAATATTCTTCCAAAAATTTGTGAAATATTGCAAATTTGAATATTGCCTATGCCTCTCATCATTATTTGTCAGTCAGGTTAAAACACTATGAGACACATTTACTAATCCTGTCTTATGTTTAGACAGTGTAAACTTCGGCTAGACATTTAAAAGATTCACCAGGTTTTTCAAAATGGCTCAGGCTGGATAATACATATGGTAAATCTGTACATTTCTAATCTAAGCTTATACCACCAGTTACTTGATTTACTTTACTTTCTGCTAGAAGTTTGCTGTTCATTGTTTTATCTTAAGCCATGCCCTTTTATGATAACCCCCCCCCCCCCTTTCACACTAAATCATGCTCCCTTGTCAGACGATAAGTCAGCAAAAAAGTGTCTAAAACAATAAATATGGTAATAGGAAAGTACATAATTTCACTTAGTAAATCTCCTTCAATATTTGGAGTTTATGCTAATTTACCCATACTTTAAATAAAAGAAAGTAATCTGTGTGGTATGTTTTTTTAAAGTAGATATTTAAGGAATTCTATCACCAGTTTTAGCATTAATGATAGATAACAAGTCAATGAGTGAAAAAAGTCAATGAGGTGTATATTTTTTTTTAAAACTATTATATATATATATATATATATATATATATATATATATATATTCCAATACGATCAGGCAGCACTCCACTTTAACACACGGTGCACGCGTCCGCTCGTGTCCAAGAGCCGCATATAATCATAGAAAGGAGCATGGCACTCTTTCAGACGTAAAAAGCGGTGATTTATTCAGCACATGTCAGCAACGTTTCAGCTCTCTCACAGAGCCATTATCAAGCCAGTGAGTTGGCTTGATAGTGGCTCTGTGAGAGAGCTGAAACGTTGCTGACACATGTGCTGAATAAATCACCGCTTTTACGTCTGAAAGATGCTTCGCCTTTCTATGATTACTATATATATATATATATATATATATATATATATATATATATATTTACATGGCATGAGTCTGATAAAGTTCAATTTACAGTTGAAAGCTAAGTTGTAGAGAAGATGATTCCTGTAAAGTCCAATTTGTTTATCAGCTGCAGCTACTGTAGAATCAACTAGTATGTTAGAAGGAAATTGTAATTGTGAAGTCAATTTGATTTGTTCTTGTCTATGTTTTATAGGCGAGACATTCTGTGCACTATAAACACTATGCTTTAGTTCCTAACGTATCTACAAACAATTTTTTACACAAATATGTATGTGTATGTGTGTACGTTTAAGTTCATGATTCCCTTATGACACCACTACATAATTTACTGTACTCTACTATGACTATGTTAAAGTGTTGTAAAGTTCAAGGCATGTTCGTTTGTTACATGCTGAAAATAATTCATGTTTACCAAAATACCTCTTATGAACCATGTGTTCCTATTATTTCATATCTTTGTGTTCATGAAAACTAGTCAAGGTAATAGTAAAGAAGAAAACACTGGAATCAATGATAGATACCTTTTATCTTTCTCTACATGAAAATAAAAGTGCTAGATGATATATTCTCTTATTTATTTAATTTATTTATTTTTTCAATTATATAATATAATTATTTAATATATTTTTATTTTCTAAAGCAAGCAGTATAGAAAGAAAAAGGAGTTACAGCAGGGATAATATTTATTAACATTAGTGTTGAGCGAATGTAAACATTCGAAATGGAATTTGATCCGAAGTTTAGGAAAAATTTTATTTGAATCTCCATGGTACGTCATGGTAACAAATCAGATTTTTTCTAAAACGGCTGCTGCTCGTGTTGCAAAGCAAAAGAAAAAAGCCCGGGAACGCAATATAGACCATAATGCCAACAGGTAGCCAATCAGCAGATGGACATCCCCTGTGATGTCACAGCCCTATTAAAAGCCTCATCCTGCTGGGTCTCCATTGGTAGTCAAATTCATGGGAAGTAATTTATCAGTTTGAGGCGTCTTATATATAATTATCAAATAATTTGTTCGTACTTATTGCATCTATGGTATACTCATAATACATCAGAGGTAGCTATAATCAGGCTACAAAATAATTAAAGTGCAAGTGCTATATATATTTACCAAGGTGCAAACTCATTAATAATGTGTCACAGAAATCAGTAGTACATACTAACCCAAGTATCGGCCACTATCGCCACACCACACCCTTGAAAAAGCTGACAGCGAAACGCGCGTCGGGGCGTGATTGGTGTGGCGATAGTGGCTGATACTTGGGTTAGCATGTACTACTGATTTCTGTGGCACATTATTAATGAGTTTGCGCCTTGGTAAATAAATATAGAACTTGCACTTAATTATTTTGTAGCCTGATTATAGCTACCTCTGATGTATTATGAGTATAACATAGATGCAATAAGTACGAACAAATTATTTGATAATTATAAATAAAACGCCTCAAACTGATGAATTACTTCCCATGAATTTGACTACCAATACCACATGCCACCAATCAGTTCTTTTTATCTGTTTTTAATGTGATACTATATATTATGTAATTAATAAAGCTTTGTCAATTTTTGGATAAATGATTGTTGTGATGAGTATTTTCTGATTTTGTGATCTGGATATTCTTTATTGGTTGTTATTGTCTAGGCGATATCGGATCAATTATTGCTATAAGGAACCCTCTTTTTTGGTGTGTATTCATTGACTGCAGGGGAGCCTAATGAACAGGTGGCCAGATGAATATAGTAGTAGATGTACTCATAGTTCTGAAGCTCACTGGGCTGGTGTGCAGTGATAGGAACGGCACACCTTTTCTTAGCTTCAGGGCACACTCCAGTCCTGGGGTTCTGCTGCCTGATTACAGTTGAGATGCCCTTGGTGGTGAAGTTTTTGAGGTGCAAGGCAGGGTCCTGGCTGTAGTGATGGCAGCACTGTCCAATGCAATAGTAGTATAGGAAGCAATGAAAAGGCAGTTATGCAGTAAAACAGTTTTTTACTGAATAATTCAAATGCAAACCAATCAGGACAGTTCTTATCATGCAAAGGAATGGCAGTTGTTCACAAAATGCACCTTCACAGATCTTACAGGTTTCACAGCTCCACAGATAGTAATAGGCCAAAGTATTTATTTAAAGCAATTTTTCACAATCTGCACTTCACTAGCTAATTCTGGCATAAGCATCCAGACATGTGGTGTAGGCTTTAAATAACTGTAATACATCAAGAAGAGCGGTTCTCCCTCACAGCAGGCAAACTCTTCTGCTCCATTCTTAGAACAGGTTGTGGTACTCGAAGTACAATGCTTCTTGCCATATGAATATTCTCACAATAGGCCGAACTGTTCTTTGGTATGCTCAGACATCGGAAGCAACTCCTGAACATGGGTGCTGTATGTCTGCCTACTATCATGTTCTGTACCACATGGCTACTTCTTCCCCAATCATGCCACTGTGCTGGCTGCCTACCTACCATCATGTTCTGTATCATATGGCGCCTACTGCTGCCAACATTTAACTGCTGTTTTCCTACCTACCATCATGTTTAATAATACACAGCCACTGCTGCCATTGCCTTAGCTGCTATTCCCTGCTGCTAGTCCCCTACTGCCACTAGTATTACCGCTACATAGTCACTACTACTACTACTACTACTACTACTACTACTACAACACACATCTACTACTAAACATATCGACTGCCTTGTCTGTCCCATGATGTGTTACTACTGCTGCTGCTACATGCCATGATTATCCTACCTTTCCTACATCCAAACTGTACTGTTGCTGCACCCAATTAAAATTGAGAATTTTTCCAGGCTCGTTTAGAACAAACCACTGATTCTTCTGACAATTTAACACTTTCGCGTGTATAAATACGAGCAGGCATTTTGCCCTCATTAAGACATAATATTCGGTGCTGAACGGTGCTTGAGAAAGACTGGAATAGTCAAAACGTCGTAATTGTATGCTGCTATCTAAATAAAGACACCGGACTTCATTTCAAATGGAAGAGTGCTGCGGATTTATTTTTATTTTTTTCTTTATTACAAATAGTCATTGTTTATTTTCGCATAGCACCGTGTATATTAATCACCATCTGCCTCCAATAATAACATTTTTGGAAGATTTCCAAGATGAAAAAGTATATCGCCTTGCCCCCCCCAAAAAAATAATACTAATAATAATACTAATAATAACAATGATCAAAAAAGTTACACATACCACAAAAAGGGTACCAATAAAAACCACAGTATATCGAAATGGAAAAAAAGTTATGGCTGTCAGAAAATGGCAATGCAAAGAAGTTTTTCATTTTTTATATGGTCTTAATTGTGCATGCCTAAAGCAGAGCAGCAGCAAAATTAAAACTATTGCCCTGATGAAGCTATTGGCGAAACACATTGGATGAGTGAGGGCTTCTCATGCAGACTGCATTATGCTTCTTTTTTTTCTACTAAGCCATCCTATGTGGCCTGTATTGCTGGGACATGGTTAGGGATAGTTAATGGTGGTTACCACTGCGTCACTTTTACTACTGAACATTGAACTTTATGCATTCCATTGTATTGCAGTCTGTTTTTGGATGTGTTACAGTATTTTGCTATAATTTTGGGTGAAATTATATGAACCGTGCACCTTATCCATAGAATTGAAGAAGGTGAGCCACCAAACTTTCCACTATATATGTTTTTGGATGTGACTACATTTGATGACCTTTATCCTATATATGTCCAGCATTTGCATTTCATATCATATGTTTACTTGTCTGCATTAAGTTTGTTCCACACATGAATTTCTCACTCTACTGTTGTGTGTATTCCTCTATTTTAAAAAAAATGTATATATGTATTTTTAATTGCTTTCAATAAAGGATGAATAATTTTTATACACTGTGGCTGTCTCTGCTTTGGGCATTTGCACCATTTCTCTTTGTAGGTTTATTTGTATTTTTGGGTGTGCCGTTTTGATAGGTCAAATTATTGATAGGTTATTAGATTTTTTTTTCAAGCAGTAATACAAAATAATAACAATACAAATTTGGTATTGTCCTAATAATATTGACCTGCAAAATAAAGGCGTCATGTCATTTTTATCACAGAGTGAACGCCGTAATCTCAAAACTCAAAAGATGAACTGTGGAATCTGATTGGTAGCTGTGAACAACTAAGGGTACTTTCACACTAGCGTTGTTCGGATCCTGCAAGCCGTATACAAAAGGAAAGCTGTTTTTTTCCGGATCCATTAGATAGATCCAGTGATATACCAGATCCGTCTCATCCGGTATCATTCGGAATAACGGATTTGGTATTTAATTTTTTCAAAGATCAAAGGTGAAAATAGCTCCTTCTATGTCCCGGCGCAGGAGCAGACTGGAAAACAGGATCCGGCAACGCGGCATTTTACGGAACACTTGGTACTGGATCCGGCATTAATACTTCTCTATTAATGATCAGGCAAGTGCGGTAGTGTTCTGGTACTTGTGCCAGAAAAAATACCGCAGCAAGCTGCTGTATTTTGTCCGGTTAAATACCGTACAAGGGATAAAACGGAAGACATCCGGATGCATACTGAACGGATTGCTTTCCATTCCGAATACATTAGGACAAAACTGATGGGGTTTTTTCCGGTATTGAGACCCTTTACAGGATTTCAATGCCCGAAAAGAATAATGCTAGTGTGAAAGTACCCCAAGCTAGTTTTCTTTTGCACCAATTGTGATAATTCTAACCCATAGTTCACATTATTTCAAATGGTGGCTTATATAATGACTGAATGACTGATTACTACAAAAGTGAATTTTAAAGTCAGATTTTTCTACCCTCATTATGAGACATCTTGTTTTGCTTAATATTTGGGAAAACATGAAGGTTTCCTCCAATTCTTCTTTTATATGCCTGGAATATTGGCTCACGTTGCTTTATTACTATAATAAAATTGAGAATCACGGTAACTCATTCATAGAGGTCCCTATGGTGAACTCATTTGAATATCCTTTATTCTTGTTATGCTAACTGTAATCCTAAAAATTGTCATATCAGCACTTTATTGAGCTTGTTCATAAAGCTTATTACAATGATGCACTAAACTTACAACAGCTGTAATATAATGAAGTAGCCTACTTATAATTACATTTATGCAAAATCATAATAATAATTGGATTTTTGTGTTGTTGGTGGATTTAGTAGATGGATTATTATATCTTTGTCGGAAGAAGCAAAGCAGTTGGACTGATAACAGAAAAAAACTTAGTTGACTTTGAAGGTTCAGTAACTTTTTAATCATTCATACATTAGTTATACCAGTTACAATGTATTAAAAAAAGCACAGTAAAATATGTCCTAAAGTAAAAGAATAAAACAGAATTGAAACTTTTCGGGAAATTTCAAATTTATATTTGTATCTTAAAATTTTTCCTCGGAAACGTCTGTAATAAAATGTATTGAGATGTGGGTCCAAGGTCTTTGGGGAATGGGCAAGGGGCAAAGTAAACCCGCAGGACGCCTCCTTGGTACCTTGGCCCTAGTACACACATCACATGCTGAGACAAAGGCAATTACATCTTGTGACCAAGTTGGCCAATGGTAGGCTCTGGGAACTAGGGAGCACAGTTATTAAGACTGGCATTTTAGACACTGATCTTAATAAAACCCCATAGCTAGGGGAGGATCAGCTAAAGTTACAAAGAGGCGCTGGCCTCCCCATAATTCTGAAGCATCCAGAGCCAGTTCTAAACGTAAGAGAGCTTCCTTGCTGTCTTACAGTTACACCATTTTCTATGCCTAAAACAGGTGTAGAAAATGATGAATGAGAAGGGCCTTCTGGCTCGCCCTCTTCCCCACCCATTTTTTAGACCTGGAGTGAGCGAGGAGAAGTCTCAGAAAATGGTGCAAATAACCATTGAACCACCATCTGCGCCTGAAATAAGCCTAATATAGGCGTATTTCAGTATAATAAATGACCCTCTAGATGTTTAGTTCCAGCTATACCCAGATGACCTGCCAGTACAGAACAATTACCTTTAGAATCCAGAGGGAAAAAAAACAGCAGCTTGGTTTGAAGAGCAGCACCTATACAAAGCAAATAAACCACACGAGATTCTAAGCGTTCACGTTTGATTTCAAGTGTGTGTTTATATTACGTGTGTGACTTTATTTTAAGTGACTTTAGATTCTGAGACTTTAGGAGGGGACTACAGTAAGTCAGTTGCTTATGATTGCACTGTATTGTTGTATTTTTTCTTTCTCTTTTCTTGTGTGGTCCCCATTAGTTTATGTTCCATTATTGACAACTAAGGTTGTACGTGAATATTTGAATCGCAAATATTAATCGCAAATATTGGCACTTCGAGAATTTGCGAATGTTTAGAATATAGTGGTATATATTCATAACCTCCCTTCTTGCTTGTGGACCAATGAGAAGGCTGCAATGTCTTTGTCTGAGCTTAGCGATATCCCTAGCAATCAATAGGAAAGTTGCCTACCCCATTAGAATATAAGAACCTCCCCAGCAGCCACTGTATGCAGTATTTTGCAGATCTGAGAGAGACAGCAGTGTTATTGCTGTGCTCTTTGCTTTCCTGTATCATGACATTAGATAGGTAATTAGTTACTTAGCATATATATATATATATATATATATATATATATATATATATATATATATATATAATATAGATAGTTAGTGGGAAAGAGTCAGTGCAGTAGTAATCCTAATATAGTGTAGCTGAATTCGATCCGAATTTCAGGAATTATTCGATTCGCACCGAAACCGCATTTTCTTGCGACTCGTGGTAACGAATCACACTTTTTCCTAAAATTTCTGCTGCACATGTGAGGACATGGAGAAAGAAACTCTGGGAAGGCGGGATGACCCATAATGCAATGCATGCCATAACTAAGCATCCCCCCCCCCCCCCAAGTCTCACCAGAGCTCAAGGACAGGCCAGCATCAGGACGTTCTGTGTGGGCAGAGGAAACATAACCCTGCCCCCCAGCCTTTGCCTGCACTTGCTCTAGGCTGCAATGCCCAAATATTAGACTGGGTGACTGGGCCTTCTGCTGCATCTGACCCACAGGCTCTGACCTCAGCTGCTGGACTGCTGGAGCTCCCAGGACCTTCCTGTTAAGCACCTAGTAAGTCCATCTAGTAAGAAGCATGCAGCAGTGTCTGTGGAGGAGGGGGTGCAGGGCTGCTGGGGTCACACTCTCATTGTAGCAGCCCTGCACTGCCCTCAAGTACTGATGGTTACTGACCTGTGAGTTCCCACTGTCAGCTCTGTGTTTTCTCTGTGCCCCTTAGGCCTCTGTGTGAGCTCCTTGTGTCCTGTGAGCTCCCTGTGACTGGGAGGGCACAACAAAACGACATGCTCGTGTGGTGCTTGTGACACTTGCTTGTGTGGTGCTTGCTCGTGTGGTGCTTGTGATAGAGGGCTCTAGTTAAACTAATAAAGACAAGATTGTTTAGGTGGTCTGCATTGTTAATGGGGGGGGGGCTCTACTTGTATGGGCATTTAATAGAACAGTTTCTGTAGATATCTATGTGGAATCAGCTGACAATGATGTAAAAGGAGTGTGCTTCTTCTTAACGCTTACATCGACCTGTAATGCTGAGTTCATATTTGAGTTACTTGGATAGTTTTTGCCCCGTGACTGCCCAAATAAGTGAAGTGAGCAGTGATTCTAATAGTGACGCCAGTCATCTGCATGTCATACTGACTCACAGTGTTATTTCACTACCAAAGCATACTCCCTATGCGTGTTACTGTAAGGCACAGTGTTCTACACCCCTATAAAGGCTCTCTGCAGCCCGTAAATAGCAGTTTTTTAATGCAATTCGCCGCAAATAAATTCGTATCGATGCCAATTTTTCCGGAAAATTCGGCGAACCAGCCGAATCAAATTGTTGAGAAATCCGCTCATCTCTAATAGTGCTGTATGTATGTATGTATGCTAGATACATACATGCATAGTGCTGTGATGTCACAAGTTCACAACAGTACTAAGGTCACCAATCAGCAATACGTAGTCAGACCTGTTAAAATGTGAAGTTGCACATATTGCGCCAACATATTTGAATAGTGCCGATTTTGCAATCGCGAATATATTGATGCACTCTATCAGCATATAAAGTTATTGTAATGTTCTGCTGTGCCAACCATTTTTTCCAGTCTCAGAAAACTTATAGCAGCTCGAAAAATATAGCTATAGTGACCCACGCCTGTATTTTGCTCGCATTTCGCGAATATTACATTGCCGATTTTTTGCAATCAAGAAATTAATCTGGAATATATGCCGAATATTCTACCAAATATTTGCTAAATATCGCAAATTCGAATATTGCCCCTGCCGCTCATCACTATTGACAACGCAGTCCAGTGCACATCTTGTCACATGTATGTAGTCCTGGAAAACCCGTTTGAGGGTGAATTAATTTGCTCAAAATGTGAGCAAATTACCTGTTTAGAACAGCTGGTTTCAACACTGAGAATCATTGGGTGATTACATTATAGGTGGGGAAGATCCTGTCTAAAGCCCACACTCCAGGAAAATGTAAGTGAGGGAAATGAACATGTGGAGTCACTGTGGGTAGAAATACAAAGACGAAAAAAACAAATATAAAATACTGACAGGAGTTTGTTATAAGCCATCTAATATACCAAAGTCCACAGAAAATGTTCTACTAAAGAACACTGATGAGGCGGCAAATCATAATGAGTTTGTTATTATGGGGACTTTAACAACCCAGATATAGACTGGGAAACTGAAATTTCATAAAGAAAACAGGTTCTTGGTAGCGATGAACAAAGTTTTTAAAAATTCAATTCAGACGCTTCACCGAATCTTTCCAAAAAATTTGATTTGATCCAAATTAATGCATCACAATATATATTTAAATTATAAATCAGCTATTTTCTGGCCTGCAGGTATAGTGTATCTCACTGTACATCACTCGGTGTATATCTCAGAAACATGCACAGCTAGTCCATTGTGGTAGTGAAACAGTTACTATGCGTCAGTATGACAGGCATCACTATTAGACTCAGTACACACTTCACATATTTGGTCACTTATGGGTCAAAATAACTGAAGTCAGTCTTAAAGGTAAATTTTAGAGGCAGGTATAACACGTGCAGTGGCCCAACATTTTACTATAAAATGAAAGATCACTCTCCTTTTAAATTGTCTGTTGGTTCCACATAGATTGCTACAGAACCTGATGGTTCTCTGGTTACACGCTGATACAAGTAGCGGCGCCATGACAGAGTGGAGAGAATGTCAGCAATAAGGTTTGTATTGACGTCACTGTTTATTTTTCCTTTCTTTTGATCTGTCAGAAGAACAACTCCAAAAAAATGGAAACTGTCTTTTGAGTATCTTCCTTCACATGGTCAGTATTTTCTGGACTTCTCTGAAAAGGCCTCACTGATTCGGGCCTTCTAGGTGTAAAACACTGCTCGAGATCCGCCATCAACAATTGTTAATCTTTGAGGACTTTTCAGAAAAGGTTACATGACGCAGAAGAGAATTTTCTTCACTTTGCTCTGAGCTGTATCAAGTGACATTTGCACTGATCTACACAGCCATTTTAGGGATCTATAATAAATATGGCTCTACCCACACCTACCATACTATCTAAGTTGCTTTCGCTGGACTCCCTCCACCATTCTGATGTGTCAGGGCAGGGGATTCAGCGAGAGAGATACTCATCAAACGAGACCCTTGTGACAAAGGAATCGATTGAGAGAAGCAAGCAGATGCCTAAGGAACAAAAAAAGCGGTCACAGGCACAATCGGCTCTGAGAGGCCCCCCTGTTCTGCCAGGATTAAAGCTTAGTGGTAGAGGTGTTACAGCATATGGCGATGACAAAAAGTTAATTTAAAGGTATGGGGGTGTTAAAGAGACTCAGATATGCTCCTCATTACTAGGGACTCTATTTTGGACCAATTTGATACTATTGAACAACGTCTTACTTCCAGAACAGCAAATTTTATATGCTAAAATATTAGATATTTGTTATCCCATTGTTTTGTTCTTTTTCTACCAAACCTTTCAAATGAGCAGCCAAAGCAGTTTCCCTTTCGTATGAGCATGTCTTGAAGTTCTAACATCTTCTTCATGCCGGGAAGTTCTGGAAAGGTTTTATATATGCACTGTTTTCTCTATTCTTTTCAATTATTGTATTCCAGAACCCAATATTATTGTTTAATATTCCAGGTTGGGATTGTTTGGTTAGGGGAAAGTTAGGGATTAAGTGGGATATGTCTTACATCATCTCCTAAGATCATGGGTTATTGTATATCTACTTTTTGCCTTAACTATGACCAAAATTATCTCAGTTCACCCCATAAAAGACAGCTCAAACACCTGCAGGTGGATATAGCCCTGCTCCCGGAAACCCATTTACCCAGGAATGATTTCTTCTGTATGCAATGACTGTGGGTGGGTCTGGTCCTGGGATCATCCCCTAGGGACACAAAATGGGTATTGCTACAGTACCTCACAAGGTAATAAATTTCACAGAGGATCAGGAGGGCAGAATGTTACACATCCACTTTAGCTCCGCATCTGAGAATTTATAATATTTATAGTCTGGATGTCCTCCCTGATCACGTCTTTGAAAAATGAACAAAGCCCATTATGTCACCTACCAAAGGAGATAAATGACATCAAGAAGGATTTTTACAGGGACCTCGGCCCCTGCAGATCTCGCAACATTAAATCTATCCATAACAGAAGAGAAGGTGAGAAGGGTAATCCGGCAGTAGATAATGATCTCAAATATCTCTCGAAAATACTAGTAGATAGGTTAGCAGTTTACCTCCCCACACTTATAATTCCGACCAAGTGGGCTTTGTTTAGGGCAGAGCAATGGTTTATAACATACGGAAAGTCCTGGCTGTTTTAGATGAAGTTAACATGATCCTCTGCTTCATCCTTCCCAAGATCAACTCACAATCATGCTAAAAAAGCTTTTCACAGTTTGAGCTGTGGATGGATGAATGAGGTTTTTGATGTCATGGTATTTGGAGGTCTGTTTAGGACGTACATTGCTTCATTATATTCTTCATCCTTGGCTAGGATATCCACCCCGGGTTTCTTATCACCAACCTTTATAATGCAAAAAGGCACTCGACAGGAATGTTCTCTCTCCCCCCTGTCAGGGACAGATTGGCCATAAACCTTACAGGGAAATTTCCCTGTGGGTTGATGCCCAGAGGGCCACCCAAGCCCTCCTCTCTGCTGCTAGTCGGGAACACATTAAGCTCTCAGTGGTAACGTTGTGAGAATTAGATACTCATGTATTCAGCCAGAGACCACACATGCCCTCCTTAATTAATCTGCTGTGGCACACATCTCACCTCCTAAGCCCCTGTTCCATATCTTAATCACAGTCAACTGAAGGAGGAGGGCAGAAAATGGTAGCTATTGGTGGCCACCACAGAGGGACAGCTTTTGAGGCAGTATATTATGCTGCTCTGTGGTGTATGGTTCTGATGGGATGGTATTTTGCGCCATGTTATTTCTGATAATGCCTACCTGTATTGTCCCGCCTTGTGTTAATTTAAACCCCACCCCCCTACAACATGGGACCGCTTTTACATTTTTTTCCAGTGCCACTTTAAGTTCCCAGTTCGCCCCAGCCCCCTGGCACTGAAACCGTTATCAAAGACACTCACCATGGCTGAACATATTGATGGCATTTCTATTGTCAAGTAAGAAATTAAACATGCTTTTTTTGCCGATGATCTCATAATGTTTCTTGCACAGCCACAAAGAGACCTCACAGCCTTGTTTGAACTTATCGCCCACTTTGGGTCCATGTCGGGCTTTACATTCAACATGGTCAGATGTGAAATTTTGGATTTATTCCATACCCAGGTTATGCATAAACAGTGACTACGAAATCTCCTAATTACTTTAGCAAAGCAATACATTAAGTATCTAGGCATAAGAATAGGAAAAACCCTAGGATCCCTGTATACTCTTAATTACCCTCCTTTGTTTAAAAACTTACTTTCTGATCTCAAGGTTTGGCCCAACCTCCAAATTACATTTTTAGGCAGGTGCCACTTATTAAAGCTGATGGGCTTTAGCAAGTTACTATACCCTCTGCAAACCCTCCCAATCTTAATAAGGCATACAGGTATCAAAATCCTGCAAAAAGCTTTCCGAGAATTTATATGACAGTCCAGGCGAAGCAGAATATCTCAAACTAAACTGACCAGACATAGAGATAAAGGAGGAATGGGCCTACAGGATATTTGGGGTTATAATCTGGCTAGTTTGCTGAGGCATTGTTTACACTGGCTGTGCGGCACAACTTATTATTCGATTGTGCACTTAGAATCTGAGTTAGCCCGGTCACAGAGTCTCAACGCTATTTTGCACCTTACCTAGCTCTATCAAACACAGTATCCTGCTAAGGGATACAATTTCTACTTGGAAAGCGATTAGAAAAATGTATGACCTACCTTTTATAATATCTAAGCACATGACAGTATGGACGCATCTGGAATTTATTGCGGCCTCTTTAGGCAATAAGCAATTTCAAACATGGTCAGATAAGAGGATAAGGGAAATAAAGCGTCTTTGGAACGACAAGAGGGGAGATACAGTACCTCGCAAGAATTGCAGGAAACCGTTGCCTTCGGATCATTTTCAGGCTAATCACCAGCCATGGTGAGTGTCTTTGATAACGGTTTCAGTGCCAGGGGGCTGGGGCGAACTGGGAACTTAAAGTGGCACTGGAAAAAAATGTAAAAGCGGTCCCATGTTGTAGGGGGGTGGGGTTTAAATTAACACAAGGCGGGACAATACAGGTAGGCATTATCAGAAATAACATGGCGCAAAATACCATCCCATCAGAACCATACACCACAGAGCAGCATAATATACTGCCTCAAAAGCTGTCCCTCTGTGGTGGCCTTCTGTCGTCCTTGGGTCAAAAACTTAACACAGGAATTACCATCCAACTCGTGTGAGTGTTGGATAGAGAATTCCGAAAGACACTTCCTTATTTTAGACCTGGCTATGAGATTTCCCAGATGTGGATCTCCCTTCCCAGATACTAGATGGCTGGACTACAATTCAAAAAACAGTTAGTAGTTAGGCATGGAGAGAAACCTAATTCAAGATGATTCATAGTGCCATATATGGTTTTTATGCACCTCGAGATGCCAGCAGAGTCATAGAAGGTCGGATTACCCACTGTCCAAAATGTCAGTTATCCAATGCTAACCTCACACATGGACTTTGGTCTTGTCCGAAGGTGCAACTCTACTGGCAGTCTCTCATATCATTAACTACTAGGAAATGCATGGTGCAGATCCCACTATCACCAGGGATCCTGTTGTTCCATTAAGGGAGGGAGGTTAACATAATTAATGCTGCTCTACGTGCACTTATTCTGGTGGCCAAAAGGTGTCTATTATTACATTGGCTTCATCCTGAAGTGTATGTGTTGGCAAAAGATAAGAAAACATAGACCAGTAACTAATTGATATGCAGGTAGGGTGTATTTATATCTCATGACATAACATGCAGACAGAACACTAATTCATAGTATATTGTTGGTTGGCAAAGTAATCATGAGCAAATGAGCAACTATAACCAGTAACTAGTTAACATGCAGGCTGGGTGTCTTCATATTACATGATATAACATGCAGGCAAAACCCTAATTCATGGTATATTGTAAGTTGGCAAAGTAATCAATAGATATCAAGGATAGTGCCAAAGAAAATCCAGAGTATGGAGAGTTCAATGAGCCAGGCTAGGGGCCCTTATGAATTACAATAAATATAGCCAGAGGACATACCTTTGTAAAAGAGCAGTTTGACATGCTGGATGGTGTGCTTGCAAGGGCCGAGGCCCCAGAGTTACCGGCATTTGCTGGAGATGACGCTGTGTGTCTGACGTCATCGGCGTCATGGCTAGAGATGTCACGAACATAACATTTTCCGTTTGGCGAACGCAAATTTCCGCAAATGTTCGCGAACGGGCGAACAGGGGGAACCGCCATAGACTTCAATAGGCAGGCAAATTTTAAAACCCACAGGGACTCTTTCTGGCCACAAAAGTGATGGAAAAGTTGTTTCAAGGGGACTAACACCTGGACTGTGGCATGCCGGAGGGGGATCCATGGCAAAACTCCCATGGAAAATTACGTAGTTGACGCAGAGTCGGGTTTTAATCCATAAAGGGCACAAATCACCTAACATTCCTAAATTGTTTGGAGTAACGTGCTTTAAAACATCCAGTGTGTGTATATGATCAGGTATGATGTTGTATCGATCAGGTAGTGTAAGGGTTAAGCCCGCTTCACAGTGACAGACCAAACTCCCCGTTTAACACAACGTAAACAACCTCAAACAGTCTATTTGCACAACCGCAAACTCCCCATTTGCACAAGGTTGGATACCAAGCTAGCCATGTCCCGTTCCTTGTCCTCACTGACGTTATTGAAGGTCTTTTCCTCCACCCAGCCACATACAACACCAACGATCCCCGAAAGGTGACAACAAGCCCCCTGGGATGCCTGCTGTGGTTTGTCTTCCACCTCCTCAAAGCCTCCTTCCTCCTCTGACTCCTCTTCTTCAGACTCCTCTTTCTGCGTTGCCGCAGGTCCAGCAATCAACGACGACAAGGCTGCTTCTGGTGGTGATGGTGACCACAACTCTTCCTCTTCATGCTCATCTACGGCCTGATCCAGCATTCTTTGCAGGGCACGCTCCAGAAAAAACGCATATGGGATGATGATGTTGCCTTGGGTTTGACTGACCAGGTTTGTCACCTCTGCAAAAAAACGCATGAGTATACAGCCATTGTGCATGAGCGTTCAGTAAAGTGGCCAAAAAATACCCAGCTCCGCAGAGGCTGTCCTCTTTTTTTAAATAAAAAAAATCTGTTCTTACCAGTTTAATCTCTGTTTTGTCCCCTATCAGGGGGCTGGTGTATCTAATAGATTTTAGGAACCAGGAGATGGAAAAGGATGGTTGGTCGGTCCTCCTCCTTCCAATTTGGGGCACTGCGCGTGTGCCGTGCAATGTACTGTGCCACCCTATATGAGTGGTGTGTTAAGTAGTACTATTCCTATCAGTTTAATCCCTTTTACGTCCCCTATCAGGGGACATGTATTGAATAGATTTTAGGAACCGGGAGATGGAAAAAGATGATTGGTCGGTCCATTTACTTCCAATTTGAAGCACTGCGTGTGCGCCGCGCAATGTACTATGCCACCAATACAAATAATGTGAACTACTATTCTTACCATTTTAATCTTTGTTAAGTCCCCTATCAGGGGACGTGTATTGAATTGAATCCTTGCATGGGGAGATAGAGAAAAAAGCTTGCTCTGTCTGCTTCCTTCTAATTTTGGGCACTTGCAATGGAATTTGCCACCAATGCAACTAGTGTTAACTAAGGACTATTCCTATAAGTTTAATCTCTGTTTTCTCCCTTATCAGGGCCACGGCTGGTGTAGTGAATAGATTTTTGGAACCGGGAGATGGAAAAAGACCCATGCTCGATCCAATACGTTTGAATTTTAGGTCACTTCGCGTGCGGCGTGCAATGTACTGTGCCACCCTATATGAGTGGTGGGCAGTGGGCACAGTACAGTCAGTGGGCCTGACACACACTGGCAGGCAACTGCAATTATATTAAAGGGTAAAAATTAAGTGACTTTTTTTTATCTCCAAGGTATCTCCGCAGATCCGATCCGCAGATCCTCAAAACACGGACACCGGCAATGTGCTTTCTGCATTTTGCAGATCCGCACATTGCCAGAACTATATAGAAAATGCTTTTTCTTGTCCGCAATTGCGGACAAGAATAGGACATGTTCTATATTTTTGCGGAACGGAAGTGCAGACCCGGAAGCGCGGATCCGTAATTCCGGATCTGAGCGGGACAAAGTCTGTCCCCATAGAAATGAATGGGTCCACAATTCCGTTCCGCAAACAGAATTTCGGACGTGTGAATGGGGCATAAGAGTCCCCTATCACTGCCAGTTAGTTAGCTACTTGTTAGGTAGCTAGCGCCCAGCCCACCGCACCGCAGTCACTGATTTTGGCAGAGATTTTTTCATCCACATTACCCGTATGCTCAATATAAGGAGAATCGCAGATACTCCTAATGCTGGCCATATGTGTAATTATTGCGGAGACCCTCAAATGCCAGGACAGTATAAATACCCCACATGTGACCCCATTTTAGAAAGAAGACACCCCAAGGTATTCGCTGAGGGGTATGGCGAGTTCATGCAAAATTTTATACCCCACATGTGACCCCATTTTGGAAAGAAGACACTCCAAGGTATTCGCTGAGGGGCATAATGAGTCCATGAAAAATTTAACTTTTTGTCAAAAGTTAGCGGAAAGGGAGACTTTGTGAGAAAAAACAATAAAAAATCTATTTCCACTAACTTGTGCCAAAACAAAAATCTTCTATGAACTCGCCATGCCCCTCATGGAATACCTTGGGGTGTCTTCTTTGCAAAATGTGGTCACATCTGGGGTATTTCTACTGCCCTGGCATTTTAGGGGCCCTAAAGCGTGAGAAGAAAAATGCGTAAAAATGCCCTCCTAAAAGGTACTCATTGGAATTTGGGCCCCTTTGCGCATCTTGGCTGCAAAGTGATCACTCATGTGGTATCGCCGTACTCAGGAGAAGTGAAGGTCTTAGGGTGTATTTTTACATATCCCATGCTGGGTGAGAGAAATATCTCTGTAAATTGACAACTTTGAATAAAAAAATGTAAAAAGTTGTCGTTTACAGCGATATTTCTTACACGCAGCATGGGTATATGTAAAAATACACCCCAAAACACATTTCCCTACTTCTCCTGAGTACAGGGATACCACATGAGTGACACTTTTTTGCAGACTGGGTGCGCAAAGGGGCCCTAAAACCAATGAGTACCTTTAGGATTTCACAGGCCATTTTTATGCATTTGGATTCTCACGCTTTAGGGGCCCCTAAAATGCCAGGTGAGTATAAATACCCCACATGTGACCCCATTTTGGAAAGAAGACACCCCAAGGTATTTTATAAGGGGCATGGCGAGTCCACAGAATCTTTATTTTTTGGCACAAGTTAGCGGAAATTGATATATTTTTTTTTAATTTTGTTTTTTTACAAAGTCTCATATTCCACAAACTTGTGACAAAAAATAAAATTTTACATGAACTCACCATACCCCTCACGGAATACCTTGGGGTGTCTTCTTTCTAAAATGGGGTCACATGTGGGGTATTTATACTGTCCTGGCATTTTCGGGGCCCCTAAAGCGTGAGAAGAAGTCTGGAATCCAAATGCGTAAAAATGCCCTGTGAAATCCTAAAGGTACTCATTGGTTTAGGCCTTTATGCATCCAGGCTGCAAAAGTGAGACACATGTGGTATGCATCAGGAGAAGTAGGGCAATGTGTTGGGGTGTATTTTTATATATACCCATACTTTGTGTGAAAAATATCTCTGTAAACGACAACTTTTAAAACATTTTATACAAGGTTGCCAATTTACAGAGATATTTCTCTCACCCAGCATGTGTATATGTAAAAATACACACCAAAACACATTGCCCTACTTCTCCTGAGTACGGCGATACCACATAAGTGACACTTTTTTGCAGCCTGGGTGCACAAAGGGGCTCAAATTCCAACGAGTACCTTTAGGTTTTACATGGCGGCTCACAATTTAGCCCCGCCCAAAATGCCAGAACAGTAAACACACCCCAAAAATGACCCCATTTCGGAAAGTAGACACCCCAAGGTATTCACTGAGGGGCATAGTGAGTCCGTCTGAGATTTTTTTTTTTTTGCCAGAAGTTATCAGAAATTGAAACTTTTTTTTTTTTTTTTTTCTCAGAAAGTGTCATTTTCCGCTAACTTGTGAAAAAAAATGAAATGATACATCAACTCACCATGCCCCTCCGCGAATACTTTGGGGTGTCTTCTATCTAAAATGGTGTGATTTGGGGGGTATTTATACTATCCTGACATTCTAGCACCTGAAGAAACATGACAGGCGCTCAGAAAGTGAGAGCTGCTTCAAAATGCCGTAATTCACTTTTTTGCACCATAGTTTGTAAACGCTATAACTTTTACCCAAACCAATAAATATACACTTATTGGACTTTTTTTTATCAAAGACATGTAGAACAATAAATTTAGAGAAAAATGTATATAGAAATGTAGTTTTTTAAAAAAAAAAATTTACAACAGAAAGTGAAAAATGTCATTTTTTGCAAAATGTCGTTAAATTTGTATTAATGGCAAAAGTAAAAATGTCAGCAACAATGAAATACCACCAAATGAAAGCTCTATTAGTGAGAAGAAAAGGAGGTAAAATTCATTTGGGTGGTAAGTTGCATGACGGAGCAATAAACGGTGAAAGTAGTGTAGTGTGGAATTGTAAAAAGTGGCCTGGTCATTAAGGGTGTTTAAGCTAGGGGGGCTGAAGCGGTTAAAGGGTAAAAATTAAATTACCTTTTTATTGGCAAGGTACTGTGCCACCCTATATGAGTGGTGGGCGTGGGCACAGTACAGTCAGTGGGCCTGACACACACTGGCAGACAACTGCAATTATATTAATGGGTAAAAATTAAATGACTTTTTTATCTGCAAGGTACTGTGCCACCCTATATGAGTGGTGGGCAGTGGGCACAGTACAGTCTGTGGGCCTGACACACACTGGCAGGCAACTGCAATTATAATAAAGGGTAAAAATTAAATGACTTTTTTTTATCTGCAAGGTATTGTGCCAGCCGATATAATTGGTGGGTAGTGGGCACAGTACAGTCTGTTGGCCTGACACACACTGGCAGGCAACTGCAATTACATTAAAGGGTAAAAATTAAATGATTTTTTTATCTGCAAGGTACTGTGCCACCCTATATGAGTGGTGAGCACACAGTTCAGTCTGTGGGCCTGCGGTCTCTTACACACGGGCAGGCAACTGCTATATATATCTATAAAGAAAAAAAAAAGCAGACTGACGTATCAGCCCTAAACTGGGCTTTTTGGGGTGCTGTCAGGATGCTTTCCTTACAGCAGATGAATCTTTGAGGACTGGAGTGGACACAGAACAATGGCCTAGCTAACGCTTTCCCTATTAATTCATCAGCAGCAGCACTCTCCCTGCTCTAACTGAGGCCCCATTCACACGTCCGCAACTGTTTTGCGGATCCAGGGGTCCGCGGAACCGCAAAACACCGACATCGGCGATGTGCGTTCCACAATTTGTGGACCGCACATTGCCGGCACTGTATAGAAAATGCCTTTTCTTGTCCGCAATTGCAGATAAGAATAGGACATGTTATATTTTTTTGGGGAACGTGATTGCGGACCCGGAAGTGCAGATACGCAATTGCGGACTCGGGCTGGACATAGAGTGTCCCCATAGGAATGAATGGGTCCGCAATTCCGTTCCGCAAAATGCTGAACAGATTTGCGGACGTGTGAATGGGGCCTAACACTGCAGCTTCAGAATGAATCTAAGATGGATGCTGTCCTTGCTTTTTGATAGGAGGTGGGACGGTCTGGGAGGGAAGGTATGCTGATTGGCTGGAATGTGTCTGCTGACTGTGAGGTACAGGGTCAAAGTTTGCTCAATGATGACGTATAGGTGGCGGACAGAACATCGCGGCGAATGCGAACATGTGATATTCGCCGTTAACTGTTCACCAGCGAATAGTTTGGGACATCTCTAGTCATGGCACGTGTGACGTCATGCGCATGCTCAGATGTGGACAGCAGCGCTATACTGAATATGGACACTTGCATGATTGTTTCTCTCATCTATACTTGTATATATGCGGCTGTACATAGCAGGAAAGCTACAGTAAATAAGTATATATATATATATATATATATATATATATATATACAAAAATGAGGCAGCACCACCTGCAAATGACTGGGTGCAAGGCTCTTGAGAGGACAAACCGATCCAAAAATAATGTAGTGATAAAAGTAGAGCAGCACTCCAAAAATTGATAAAAAGCAAAAGTGTTTCTTTATTCACCCAGAAGGCATGGCAACGTTTCAGCTCCTATATCGGAGCCTTTCTCAAGCAAACTGTGCAGTGCATACAGGCATTATATAGTCAGTGAATCGTGACATCATCATCAAGCGTCATCCAAGTTCATTAACCCTTCACATATGTGTCATTGAGTCAATCATGTAACAAGCTCCACAAAGTGACATCAAATAGTTGATGCAAAAGTTGATATGTGCAATATACAATTTCAAAAATACGTGTAGTACAAACATGATTCAAATTAATTCATAAGTGATTCCATAAAAAGTCCATCCATTAAGAAATGTGCTGGTGCATAATCGGTTAATAATTCCAATCGTCACAGGGAGATGACGATATTCCAGACACATACCCCCTATCCGGAAGTTTCACAGCGACCTCAGGATGATCATTCAATGCCGTACATGCCGGCGTCAGGAAGTACAACACTGCGCATGTCAGACAGAGCGTGCGACATGACATCACCCGCTACTGAGAGATACGCACAAACGTTATTACAATCCTGACGTCCTGGTATTTCCCGAGTCTGCGCAGTGCCACACACAAGACTAGGGCCGCCATCTTAAGTGTGGGAAACCGTACCCGGTACCCAAACACACAATGTTGGCAGTCCAACTCATACATAACTCACCCACAAAATACTCTGCCTATTAAAGTCCTGTATCAGTGGCCGGCGTGATATTTCACACGCCAACCCACCAACAACAGGGCACCGAGCATCAAGCGCCCGTGCCTACAGGCTCCTGACCCTTAGTGCAATATTGGCAGAAGGAGGGTTCTCCTCCATGGGATAAAACACACATCATCACCAGGCACCACAGAGAATATTGCAGAGACAAATCGTGATTTCCATAAATATTCATACGATGTCCTAAAGAGTCGCCTGTCACCTCACTTCTGGGGGCAATAAGTAACTGGAAATCAGCCGTCTCCCTGTGAAGAAAAAAGGAGAAAGATTTTTTTTTTTAGATCAAATATTTAATATACAGGGAGTGCAGAATTATTAGGCAAATGAGTATTTTGACCACATCATCCTCTTTATGCATGTTGTCTTACTCCAAGCTGTATAGGCTCGAAAGCCTACTACCAATTAAGCATATTAGGTGATGTGCATCTCTGTAATGAGAAGGGGTGTGGTCTAATGACATCAACACCCTATATCAGGTGTGCATAATTATTAGGCAACTTCCTTTCCTTTGGCAAAATGTGTCAAAAGAAGGACTTGACAGGCTCAGAAAAGTCAAAAATAGTGAGATATCTTGCAGAGGGATGCAGCACTCTTAAAATTGCAAAGCTTCTGAAGCGTGATCATCGAACAATCAAGCTGCTTCATTCAAAATAGTCAACAGGGTCGCAAGAAGCGTGTGGAAAACCAAGGCGCAAAATAACTGCTCATGAACTGAGAAAAGTCAAGCGTGCAGCTGCCAAGATGCCACTTGCCACCAGTTTGGCCATATTTCAGAGCTGCAACATCACTGGAGTGCCCAAAAGCACAAGGTGTGCAATACTCAGAGACATGGCCAAGGTAAGAAAGACTGAAAGACGACCACCACTGAACAAGACACACAAGCTGAAACGTCAAGACTGGGCCAAGAAATATCTCAAGACTGATTTTTCTAAGGTTTTATGGACTGATGAAATGAGAGTGAGTCTTGATGGGCCAGATGGATGGGCCCGTGGCTGGATTGGTAAAGGGCAGAGAGCTCCAGTCCGACTCAGACGCCAGCAAGGTGGAGGTGGAGTACTGGTTTGGGCTGGTATCATCAAAGATGAGCTTGTGGGGCCTTTTTCGGGTTGAGGATGGAGTCAAGCTCAACTCCCAGTCCTACTGCCAGTTTCTGGAAGACACCTTCTTCAAGCAGTGGTACAGGAAGAAGTCTGCATCCTTCAAGAAAAACATGATTTTCATGCAGGACAATGCTCCATCACACGCGTCCAAGTACTCCACAGCGTGGCTGGCAAGAAAGGGTATAAAAGAAGAAAATCTAATGACATGGCCTCCTTGTTCACCTGATCTGAACCCCATTGAGAACCTGTGGTCCATCATCAAATTTGAGATTTACAAGGAGGGAAAACAGTACACCTCTCTGAACAGTGTCTGGGAGGCTGTGGTTGCTGATGCACGCAATGTTGATGGCGAACAGATCAAAACACTGACAGAATCCATGGATGGCAGGCTTTTGATTGTCCTTGCAAAGAAAGGTGGCTATATTGGTCACTGATTTGTTTTTGTTGTTTTTGAATGTCAGAAATGTATATTTGTGAATGTTGAGATGTTATATTGGTTTCACTGGTAAAAATAAATAATTGAAATGGGTATATATTAGTTTTTTGTTAAGTTGCCTAATAATTATGCACAGTAATAGTCACCTGCACACACAGATATCCCCCTAAAATAGCTAAAACTAAAAACAAACGAAAAACTACTTCCAAAAATATTGAGCTTTGATATTAATGAGTTTTTTGGGTTCATTGAGAACATGGTTGTTGTTCAATAATAAAATTAATCCTCAAAAATACAACTTGCCTAATAATTCTGCACTCCCTGTATAACAATAATGTTTTTTTGAAAATCTACTGTACAGTCATCCCACTTCACAATGGTCACAGTGCAGACCCTCCGGGGACAGGGCAAGTATTTCCCTCAATACAAACACAATCTATAGTCTATATTTAAACCCTGTGGGGACAAGGTACCCAGTGTATATATCCAGTGGAGTTCCTTTTTTTTTTTTTTTTTTTTTTAAAAGGGCAACTCTATTGCCACCTCGTCTGGGTATTGGTACATGGTCAATTATCCAGCATTGAAGATCCCTTTCTCTATGCTTTGCATCATGAAAATGTCTTGATACTGGTAAATCAAGTTTGGTTTTTCGAATCGTATTCCTGTGATTATTAAGACGAGTTTTCAAGTCCGTGGACGTCTCGCCGACATATAAAACCTCACACGGACATGATAATACATAAACCACATATTCCGAGTTGCAAGTTAAATGATATCTGATGGGGTATGCATTTCCCGTAATGGGATGTACAAATTCTCGACTCCTTTTTATGTATTTACAATTGACACACCCCAGGCATGGGAAACATCCCATGCCTGGCTGTGTAAGTGTCGTCTATCTCACTATTTTCTTTGGTCCAAGGTCAGCCCTGATCAGTTGATCCTTGAGGCTTTTGGATCGCCGGTAGGAGAATAAAGGGGGACTACTAAACTCAGGCACGTCTCTAATGGATTTTCCCAAAATGGGCCAATGTTTTTTAATAATAGACCCTATTGTCTGACTACTCTCCGTATACATAGAGATAAAAGGAATCCGGGGTTTTGTTTGTTTGGTTCCATTCTGTTGTAATAATAGACCTCTATCTAAATCAGATACCGCTTTCTTATGTTTCCCCAACAAAGGATCCGGATAACCACGTTGTTTAAATTTGGTTACCATGACATCCAATGTTTGTTCCATCTCAAGTTCATTCGATACAATACGTTTGGCCCTTAACATTTGCGAGTATGGCAGAGACTGGACCATCCTTTTTGGGTGATTGCTAGTATACATCAAAGTTGTATTACGATTAGTTGGTTTAACAAATAATCTAATTTGAAATTTCCCTTTGTCCCATATCACTTCCGTGTCCAAAAACTGAAGACTTTCCCTAGAAAATACTAACGTAAATTTAAGGGACTCATGTGCATCATTAAGATAATTATGGAATGCATGCAACTGCAATTCAGATCCAGTCCATATGAGGAAGACGTCGTCTATGTATCGCCACCACACCAGAACATGTTGGAAGTGGCGCGACCCATAGACGACGTCCTCCTCAAATATGCGCATGTATACATTAGCGTACGTTGGGGCCATGTTAGACCCCATCGCCACGCCCCTTTTTTGTCTATAAAAAGTATCCTCAAAGAGAAAGTAATTGTGGTCCAGAATAATCTTTAAGAGTCGCACAATAAATTGTGTACCCTCATCAGATATAGTGGATAATGTCAACATACGCTCCACCGCCCTTAATCCTCTCACATGTTCAATAGAGGTATATAGTGAGGTCACATCAAAAGAAGCAATAATTACCTCACTATAACCTGTCATATTCAAAGTTTGTAACTTATTGAGAAAATCAACAGTGCCCTTTACATATGATTTAGCGCCAATTGAAAAACCCCTCAATACCTTATCCAAAAAAATAGCTGGATGGCTAAAAATAGAGTCAGATCCAGATACTATAGGTCTACCAGGGGGATCGATGAGTGACTTGTGTATCTTGGGAGAATATATAGAACCGGAGTCACCGGATGTGTGACTGTAAGGTAATACAACAAGTCCCCATCGATCACCCCGGCCCCATAGGCATCATTAAGACAATCCCGCATAAGTACAGCAATTTTAAACTTAGGGTCACCATTTAATTCTTCATAGACATTCCTGTCTGCCAATTGTCGTGCAACCTCCCTGACATATTTCTGTTTGTCCATGACAATGACGGCGCCCCCCTTGTCCGCCGGTTTGAGGACAAGGGAGGCGTCGCGTCTCAAGGACATCAAAACATCTGCTTCCTCCTTTCTCAAATTAGGATGTAAAAATTGACCTCCATTATTCACAGCTTTTAATTCCTCTATATCCCGAATAACATTATGTATAAATGTATCAACTGCTGGTTCATTCACCTTGGGGTTAAAGTTACTCCCCTGACTGACGCTTGATGATGATGTCATTATTCACTGACTATATAATGCCTGTATGCACTGCACAGTTTGCTTGAGAAAGGCTCCGATATAGGAGCTGAAACGTTGCCATGCCTTCTGGGTGAATAAAGAAACACTTTTGCTTTTTATCAATTTTTGGAGTGCTGCTCTACTTTTATCACTACATTATTTTTGGATCGGTTTGTCCTCTCAAGAGCCTTGCACCCAGTCATTTGCAGGTGGTGCTGCCTCATTATTGCATATACATATTTAAACCAGAGGCTCAGCACACCATTGATTTGAATTTTTGCATTCTTTCGATTTTTTTGCATTTTTCAAAATTAGTTCACCGGAAGGTGTGTCCTACTCACAAGACACAGTGGAACGACTACTCCGTGGGATACAGGGAGATGCATCTTTCCTCAATACACCCTCCTTAAAGGAACTTAAAAGGAAGCATGAGACCTTAATGAAGAGATCCATTGCTTTACGTCTACACATGACCACCCTTGGGGAATATTTCAAGGTACAGAGAATACCCAGAGGTATGAGGTCACACCTGCAACCTAATTTGTTCATGTATAACCAGGAATTCTGCAAGAGATTTGAATTATTATCAAATAAGTATGCATTTGACTTTATTTTAATGAATATTGAATTTTTGCAACAAGAACTTTGTACAAATGCCTGTGAGATTACTGATACTGCACAAAAAATCAATGTGTTGATGTCTCAAGAGGAATTTGATAATTATATGGAAAACTTGAACAATTATCTGAGCAAGTATCAATCTGAATTAGAAGAAGGGAAAAGAGGCAAGTGGATCAGGGATATGGAGGATTATAGAAGGGGTGCTATTTATACGTGGCAGAAGGATGGTACACAAAAACGTATGGTGAAAGACAATAACAACAGCAAGAAGAGGAGACGTTTACCCACATTGTCCAACAAGGAAGTTTTTTTAGACATTCCAATAACGTCTGCGGGACAAAATGGAGAACCAGGAGAGGGGTCCGTAGACATAGACGGCAGCATCGGGACTCAACAAAAGAAACCTGCACTGAACACCAGATCACAGAAAATCACCAAGAAACAAACGTAGTGAATCTATCCTCCAGGACTCTTACGACAGCTGAAGTGAGTGTTTTAAACAAGGGTTTTTCCTTTTGTCCTAATACTCATGTTAACTGGATGATGATTGATAATGATTTGTTTAATTTTTTTCGTTCTATTAAACTGAAAGTGTGGTTCAAGAACAAGGAAAGTAGGAGTGCAGGGCCACCCACTAGTGAGTTCACTTTGGGGAAGTTGGCTCTCAGTCAGGGGAGTAACTTTAACCCCAAGGTGAACGAACCAGCAGTTGATACATTTATACATAATGTTATTCGGGATATAGAGGAATTAAAAGCTGTGAATAATGGAGGTCAATTTTTACATCCTAATTTGAGAAAGGAGGAAGCAGATGCTTTGATGTCCTTGAGACGCGACGCCTCCCTTGTCCTCAAACCGGCGGACAAGGGGGGCGCCGTCGTTGTCATGGACAAACAGAAATATGTCAGGGAGGTTGCACGACAATTGGCAGACAGGAATGTCTATGAAGAATTAAATGGTGACCCTAAGTTTAAAATTGCTGTACTTATGCGGGATTGTCTTAATGATGTCTGTGGGGCCGGGGTGATCGATGGGGACTTGTTGTATTACCTTACAGTCACACATCCGGTGACTCCGGTTCTATATATTCTCCCCAAGATACACAAGTCACTCATCAATCCCCCTGGTAGACCTATAGTATCTGGATCTGACTCTATTTTTAGCCATCCAGCTATTTTTTTGGATAAGGTATTGAGGGGTTTTTAAATTGGCGCTAAATCATATGTAAAGGACACAGTTGATTTTCTCAATAAGTTACAAACTTTGAATATGACAGGTTATAGTGAGGTAATTATTGCTTCTTTTGATGTGACCTCACTATATACCTCTATTGAACATGCGAGAGGATTAAGGGCGGTGGAGCGTATGTGGACATTATCCACTATATCTGATGAGGGTACACAATTTATTGTGCGACTCTTAAAGATTATTCTGGACCACAATTACTTTCTCTTTGAGGATACTTTTTATAGACAAAAAAGGGGCGTGGCGATGGGGTCTAACATGGCCCCAACGTACGCTAATGTATACATGCGTGTATTTGAGGAGGACGTCGTCTATGGGTCGCGCCACTTCCAACATGTTCTGGTGTGGTGGCGATACATAGACGACGTCTTCCTCATATGGACTGGATCTGAATTGCAGTTGCATGCATTCCATAATTATCTTAATGATGCACATGAGTCCCTTAAATTTACGTTAGTATTTTCTAGGGAAAGTCTTCAGTTTTTGGACACGGAAGTGATATGGGACAAAGGGAAATTTCAAACTAGATTATTTGTTAAACCAACTGATCGTAATACAACTTTGATGTATACTAGCAATCACCCAAAAAGGATGGTCCAGTCTCTGCCATACTCGCAAATGTTAAGGGCCAAACGTATTGTATCGAATGAACTTGAGATGGAACAAACATTGGATGTCATGGTAACCAAATTTAAACAACGTGGTTATCCAGATCCTTTGTTGGGGAAACATAAGAAAGCGGTATCTGATTTAGATAGAGGTCTATTATTACAACAGAATGGAACCAAACAAACGAAACCCCGGATTCCTTTTATCTCTATGTATACGGAGAGTAGTCAGACAATAGAGTCTATTATTAAAAAACATTGGCCCATTTTGGGAAAATCCATTAGAGACGTGCCTGAGTTTAGTAGTCCCCCTTTATTCTCCTACCGGCGATCCAAAAGCCTCAAGGATCAACTGATCAGGGCTGACCTTGGACCAAAGAAAATAGTGAGATAGACAACTCTTACACAGCCAGGCATGGGATGTTTCCCATGCCTGGGGTGTGTCAATTGTAAATACATAAAAAGGAGTCGAGAATTTGTACATCCCATTACGGGAAATGCATACCCCATCAGATATCATTTAACTTGCAACTCAGAATATGTGGTTTATGTATTATCATGTCCGTGTGAGGTTTTATATGTCGGCGAGACGTCCACGGACTTGAAAACTCGTCTTAATAATCACAGGAATACGATTCGAAAAAACAGACTTGATTTACCAGTATCAAGACATTTTCATGATGCAAAGCATAGAGAAAGGGATCTTCAATGCTGGATAATTGACCATGTACCAATACCCAGACGGGGTGGCAATAGAGTTGCCCTTTTAAAAAAAAGGGAACTCCACTGGATATATACACTGGGTACCTTGTCCCCACAGGGTTTAAATATAGACTATAGATTGGGTTTGTATTGAGGGAAATACTTGCCCTGTCCCCGGAGGGTCTGCACTGTGACCATTGTGAAGTGGGATGACTGTACAGTAGATTTTCAAAAAAACATTATTGTGATATATTAAATATTTGATCTAAAAAAAAATTTCTTTCTCCTTTTTTCTTCACAGGGAGACGGCTGATTTCCAGTTACTTATTGCCCCCAGAAGTGAGGTGACAGGCAACTCTTTAGGACATCGTATGAATATTTATGGAAATCCCGATTTGTCTCTGCAATATTCTCTGTGGTGCCTGGTGATGATGTGTGTTTTGTCCCATGGAGGAGAACCCTCCTTCTGCCAATATTGCACTAAGGGTCAGGAGCCTGTAGGCACGGGCGCTTGATGCTCGGTGCCCTGTTGTTGGTGGGTTCGCGTGTGAAATATCACGCCGGCCACTGATACAGGACTTTAATAGGCAGAGTATTTTATGGGTGAGTTATGTATGAGTTGGACTGCCATCATTGTGTGTTTGGGTACCGGGTACGGTTTCCCACACTTAAGATGGTGGCCCTAGTCTTGTGTGTGGCACTGCGCAGACTCGGGAAATACCAGGACGTCAGGTTTGTAATAACGTTTGTGCGTATCTCTCTGTAGCGGGTGATGTCATGTCGCACGCTCTGTCTGACATGCGCAGTGTTGTACTTCCTGACGCCGGCACGTACGGCATTGAATGATCATCCTGAGGTCGCTGTGAAACTTCCGGATAGGGGGTATGTGTCTGGAATATCGTCATCTCCCTGTGACGATTGGAATTATTAACCGATTATGCACCAGCACATTTCTTAATGGATGGACTTTTTATGGAATCACTTATGAATTAATTTTATCATGTTTGTACTACACGTATTTTTGAAATTGTATATTGCACATATCAACTTTTGTATCAACTATTTGATGTCACTTTGTGGAGCTTGTTACATGATTGACTCAATGACACATATGTGAAGGGTTAATGAACTTGGATGACGCTTGATGATGATGTCACTATTCACTGACTATATAATGCCTGTATGCACTGCACAGTTTGCTTGAGAAAGGCTCTGATATAGGAGCTGAAATGTTGCCATGCCTTCTGGGTGAATAAAGAAACACTTTTGCTTTTTATCAATTTTTGGAGTGCTGCTCTACTTTTATCACTATATATATATATATATATATTGTGGGGAGTCGCTCTGGTAGATAGCAGTGCGGGTGCAGTACAGAGGCAAAACAAGAAGTCCAGAAAGTGCAATAAACAGTGTTTTATTCACACTTGCACACAATAAACGATAAACAGTCTCTTGGTGTTAATTCACACTCAGCAAACACAAAAAAGCAAAACCAAAGAGTCCAAAACCAGGTTCAATCACCTGTGAGATGTTTAGGTGCGCGTTCGCACCTGGCGGTCGGCCCAGCCGCAGGATAATCCACCTTCAGGCTTCCAGGACGACTGCACGACTCCATGCTGGGCTCATCCTTCCAGCCCAGAGAGCAACACAACACTAGCAGCAGCTCCAGGATAATCACAGCCACACCTGCTGATGTGGCTGCCTTTAAAAAGCCCCGCAAAGTCCGGCCTGGACCGTGGGGAGTAGGCACCCACCCAACTCTTTGCCTACTCCCAGTAAAAGCCGGCCCGGATTGGCTTTGCAGCCAAACTAACTATCAATGTCAAGCAGCACTAGCTGCTGCTGACACATAAAACCCGGCTCTCACCTCACCGAGGCCAGGAACCTCGGTGACACGTATCTTCCGTCCATGACGGCACCTTGCGCCCTCTTACAATATATATATATATATATTTAAAAATAAAAGCCAAATCCACGGCACCACCTTCTGTAAACTGTGTCTTTATTTCACCAAGGGCAACGTTTCGGTTTTCCCAATGAAACCGTCCTCAAGCCAGTGAAACAACAAATATGGTGCCACAAACATTTATAGGGGTGTGTTCATTACATCATTAAACAATAATTAATCGTGCAATTCATTACAAAACATAATTTGAGTGAAATATATGAAAATTTTTTTTTAAAAAAGTGCTCGATGAGTGTATGATATATACTAAAAAAGTTTGCATAATGTGCCGATACAAAATCTCCAATATAGCGAAGTGTAGAAATATTTCTAGCTAAAGTGCATAATCAATCACAGGTGACAATGTTTAAAACATAATTAAAAACAATTCATAAATTCTAACCGGTCTCGTGGCGTACATGATGTATTGGCGTGGGGTAGAACATTCTGCGCATGCGTTAGTACGCATCGCATAATCCCATCCCGTCGGCTCATCACGCGATAGTACGTATTTCCTGTCATTGGAATACAACAGTATACGTATATCCGGTATGTGGAACGCAAGCCTAAAGTGCAATCGGCGGCGCCATTTTAGAATATACAAATATTTAATTTTAGAGCGCAGCCATATTCTAGTGGTTTTAGACACTAGGTCACCAAAAAGTTCATATAAGTATGGTTGTGGGAGGATCACAGTGTGTTCCTAAAAGTTCAAAAAATGAAACATGAAATAGAAAATAAAAAATACAAAAAATAAAAAAATTGTTCCTGTGCAAATGTAAATCTGTATCCAAAAAAATATATAAAGGCCAGATATCTCACCTCGAAAAGAGGGGGAGAGACATAAAAAAATAGAGATAGTTGTCACATCTCGAGTGTGTATAACGAATACATAAACTCAAGATGTGTCACACATATCTCAATATGTCATAAATTTAAATGTAGCAATGTGTATAATATATAATATTGCGATCCTCACAAAACCATACGAAAAAATTTTTTCTTCGCGTCCGCCTATATGAAGAAGGGAGTTCTGCATCATGTATTCCAGATTCCCGTGTATGCAAAAGATTGACGGTTTCATAAAATCTTGTTCTATGAAGAAAGAAAAAAATGATAATAATGGTATAGTATCAATAAATATTATTTCAGTTGTATCAAAACCTACACACAGTACTATCAGTGGAAAGAACAATGGATGACAGTCAAAAATGACATACTAGCAAATCCAGGGTCTAAATTCAATATTCAAGCCATTAGGCTGTAGTGAGTTTAATTTCATAATCCATTGCATTTCCTTCTTTTTAAGGGACTGGACCCGGTCCCCACCTCTCCGCGCCAACGGGACATGGTCCACCAGCATCCACCTCAAATCACTCTCACCATGACCAAACTCATAAAAATGTCTTGAGACAGGTAAATCCTTACGTTCTTTTCTAATGGTGTATCGATGGTAGTTTAAGCGTGTCTTAAATTCTGTGGTGGTCTCACCAACATACAATAAATTGCATGGGCACCATAGAATGCAAATGACATGTGTTGATTGACAAGTGAGGTAATGATTGATGTTAAATCGTTGTTGGGTATTGGGGTGTACAAAAAAGATCCTCTTTGAATAAGTTTACAATTTACGCAACGTATACATGGAAAACGACCCTTTTTGGGGGACTTTAGGAACGTTTGTTTGATAGATCTAAGCGGGCCAACATCTGCCCGAACTAGTCTATCAGCAAGATTATTAGAGCGTCTGTAGGACATGATTGGTGTTGTTTTGAAAGCTGAACTGTTGCCTAGGCCATATTTCAAAATCGGCCAATGTTTTAAAATAATCTGTTTAATATGTCCACTATCTGATGTATATGTGCTCACAAAAGGGATCCGCTGATCATTTTTATTTTTTTGCCTGACAGTGTCAAGAAGATCATTACGGTCAGTGATCTCCAATTTTTGTTTGTGTGCTTGTAATAGCCCACGTGGGTAGCCTCGTTGTTGAAAGGCCATTGACATAGATTGAATGGTCTGATTCAGTTCTATTGGAGTACTAACAATTCGTTTTGCTCTCAAAAATTGGCTATATGGCAATGATTTGACCATAGGTCTTGGGTGTGCACTAGTATAATGTAGTATGGTATTACAATCAGTGGGTTTTGTGTAAATGTTTGTTTCAATTTTGTTATCTTTTATCATTACCAAGGTATCTAAAAATGACATCTGTGTTGTAGAAAAAGAAAAAGTAAATTTTATGTCATCATCCACCATATTAAGGAAGTCAAAAAATGCACATAACGTA
Source organism: Bufotes viridis (assembly GCA_033119425.1). Taxonomy (NCBI): domain Eukaryota; kingdom Metazoa; phylum Chordata; class Amphibia; order Anura; family Bufonidae; genus Bufotes; species Bufotes viridis. The sequence continues at coordinate 379,969,279 of CM065591.1, read as the reverse complement.
TCTTCTGTGTGTGTCCAAATAAAGAAAATGTCATCTATGTATCTCCACCACCCCAGAACATGTCTGAAGTGGTGGGATACATAGATGTATTTCTCCTCCAGATGCGCGACCGTCAAATTAGCATAAACCGGCGCCACGTTCGAACCCATCGCCGTGCCGCGCATCTGGAGGAAAATCATCACCAAAAAGGAAATAATTATTTGTCAACAAAGCATATAAAAGTTGCAATAGGAAATCTTGGCACTCTTTGCTATATTGTGTGGTGTCAAGGCAATCCTTGACCGCTGTAATCCCCAGTTCATGTCTGATACTGGTATAAAGCAAGTTAATATCCAAAGAAACCAAAATTGCACCCTGTGGTAAAGTGAGATCCTGTATTTGGGACAAAAAATCTGATGTGTCCCAAATATAGGATCTAGTTACTGTTACATATTCACGCAACACCTTGTCTAAAAAGACTGAGATGTTACTGAATAAAGAGTCTCTAGCAGAGACATATTGGCTAGGGGTCACTAATAAAGTGTAAAGCATGTAACTATAGAAACTATATATACTACCTGTATGGAATTGTGTCATTTTGTCTGTAGGGGGGTAAAGAAAAAAAAGAATAATTATTACACATATATATTAGTGCAAAAAAAAAAAAAAAAAAAACTTTGCTCAATTGAGCTCAATTCACCACTTTTACCCTTAATATTTAAATCAGTAAAACTTCACTTTTATTAGTAGTTCTCTAAAAATGTTTGTGAGTTTTGACACACTTGTTAAAACTACTGCTCGAATTTGCACACTGCTATCGCACAGGTTGCTAGTGGTAATGGAGGGTGTGCACTACCCTCCTAACCTTCCCACAAGTTTGCAATCAGTGTATAACTACCTGCCTGACTAATCCTGCAGGGTACTCGGTGCTGTGAACATACACCCTAAAGTAAATAACTGTTTCCTACTGTTTCCTACTCAGTGTTTAGCAACTCGAGCAGAGCTAAAACCAACAGATTCTGTCCTCAACATGCTTCACCAGATAAACTAGCGTCTTCAGGGAAAGGACAGACTCTGAGTCTGTCCTTTCCCCTGAAGACGCCAGTTTATCTGGTGAAACATGTTGGGGGACAGAATCTGTTGGTTTTAGCTCTGCTCGAGTTGCTAAACACTGAGTAGGAAACAGTAGGAAACAGTTATTTACTTTAGGGTGTATGTTCACAGCACCGAGTACCCTGCAGGATTAGTCAGGCAGGTAGTTATACACTGATTGCAAACTTGTGGGAAGGTTAGGAGGGTAGTGCACACCCTCCGTTACCACTAGCAACCTGTGCGATAGCAGTGTGCAAATTCGAGCAGTAGTTTTAACAAGTGTGTCAAAACTCACAAACATTTTTAGAGAACTACTAATAAAAGTGAAGTTTTACTGATTTAAATATTAAGGGTAAAAGTGGTGAATTGAGCTCAATTGAGCAAAGTTTTTTTGTTGCTATGGAACCCTCCCTTAATAGGGCCTCTAGTTTTTTTGTATTATATATATTAGTGCCTTACAAAAAAAAATTGGGTACATTATAGAAAATTCTATTTCTTCATACATTAATGAGAAAGTCTGATGAAGGGCATGATTCTGTAAGCCCGAAACGCGTCACCTTGTGTGTACTCTGACATTGTCCGTGGATTTTACGTATACAAGAAATCAATAAAGAAATCGGTTTTAAGGAAAGCTGGATTGGATTGTTTTCTATGAATATACCGCAAGGACCTGGTTCGGGTCTCTCATCCGTGCTTCCAGAGCTAAAGGGTGGAGGTGAGCGCTGCAGCAATTTGTTTGTATGAGTATTAATGAGAAAGTATACAAGAATATATACACTCCTATATATGTACATGCTCAGCGTATCTGTAATTACATATATGCGTACAGCCCCATAGATGTGTACTTATATGCATATGAATTATGATCAATTAATGAGGTCTGGACAGTCTATTCCGAATGTTTTGATATGATGTTAGCGACCTCTTCCTCCTCCTCTGCCTTCACCTTGTGCTTCCACTGATGCCCCAGTGTCAGGTGGGTATGCCACCAGCAGCGCGTCTACCAGCATGTGCTTGTACTCGCACATCTTCCGATCACGCTCCACTGAGTGAATTAAGGATGGCACATTGTCATTGTAACGGGATCCAGCAGGGTGGCCACCCAGTAATCAGCACAAGTTAGAATGTGGGCAACTCGGCGGTTGTTGTGCAGGTACTGCAGCATGTAGTCGCTCATGTGTGCCAGGCTGCCCAGAGGCAACAACAAGCTGTCGTCTGTGGGAGATGTATCGTCTGTGTCCTCGGTATCCCCCCAGTCATGCTGCAGTGATGGTCCTGAGCTGCTTTGGGTGCCACCCTGCTGTGAACACGGTTCCTCCTCATCCTCCCCCCCTCCTCATCCTCCAGAACTGTGCCCTTGCTGAACAATTGTGTACCTGACCTATGTTTGTGCAGGAACCCACCCTGAGCCACTTGTGAATGACTGGCCTGATAACCGTGGAAATGATCCCTCTTCCTCCTGTGCCACATCCTCTTCCATCATCGCCCGAAGCATTTTTTCAAGGAGACATAGAAGTGGGATAGTAACGCTAAGAACGGAGTCATCTGCACTGGCCATGTTGGTAGAGTAGGCGAAACAGCGCAACAAGGCACACAGGTCTCGCATGGAGGCCCACTCAATGGCTGTGAAGTGGTGCTGTTCCGCAGAGCGACTCACCCATGCATGCTGCAGCTAAAACTCCACTATCACCTGCTGCTGCTTGCACAGTCTCTCCAGCATTTGCATGGTGGAGTTCCACCTTGTGGGCACGTCGCATATGAGGCAATGAACGGGAAGGCCGAAGTTATGCTGCAGCGCAGACAGGCAAGCAGCAACAGGGTGGGAACGCTGAAAGCGCGCACAGATGGCCCACACTTTCTGCAGCAGCTCTGACATATCAGGGTAGGTTTTCAGGAATTTCTGAACCACCAAATTCAGCACATGCACCAGGCAGGGGATGTGCTTCAAACCGGCTAGTCTCAGAGCTGCTACACAATTTCGCCCATTATCGCACACCACCAGGCCGGGCTTGAGGCTCAGTGGCACCAACCACTCATCGGTCTGTTGTTCCATGCCCTTCCACAGCTCCTGCGCAGTGTGGGTTTTGTCCCCCAAACAAGATGAGTTTCAAAACTGCCTGCTGTCATTTTTCCCTGGCTGTACTGAAGTTGGTGGTGAAAGTGTTACACTGACCGGATGAGGAGGTGTTAGAGGAGGAAGAAGAGTAGGAGGAGGAGGCAACAGGAGGCAAAGAGAAATGCCCTGCAATCCTTAGTGGCGGAAGGATATGCTCCAAACAGCTATCCACTGCATGCCAAGCCGCCACTGCATTTACCCAGTGTTCTGTTAGGGAGATATAATGTCCCTGACCATGCTTACTGGTCCACGTATCAGTTGTTATGTTGACCTTGCCACAGATGGCGTTGAGCAGTGCACACCTGATTTTGTCCCCTTGTTTGTGCAGGTAAGGGATGGCTCGCCTGGAAAAGTAGTGGCAGCTGGGAATGACGTACTGTGGAACAGCCAACGCCATAAGGTTTTTAAAACTCTCCGTCTCCACCAGACGGAATGAAAGCTTTTTAAATGCCAGGAATTTTGAAATGCTGGCATTCATGGCCAGGGATCGTGGGTGGGTAGGGGGGTACTTACTCTTTCGCTCCATTGTTTGGAAGATGGACAGCTGAACGCTTCCATGGGACATTGTGGAGCTGCTTGTTGAAGGTGACGGACGTGATTGCGTTGCTGACACATCCTTCCTCTGTTTGCGGGGTGGCCGGGGTGTTTTGCGGGGTGGCCGGTGCCACTGTCACTCCAGAGGTGGAGGAAGAGGCCGATACTGCAGAAGAAGAGGGAGCAGGAGGAGCCTGAGACCTTTCTTGGTTTTGGAGGTAGTAAATCCACTGCAGATCGTGCTTTGCACTTAGATGCCTGGTCATGCAGGTTGTGCTCAGGTTTAGAACATTTATGCTTTGATTCAGGCTCTGATTGCACAGCATGCAAACCACTTGCTTCTTGTTGTCTGCACATTGTTTGAAGAACTGCCACGCCAGGGAACTCCTTGGAGCTGGCTTTGTTGTGTTCGGTCCCTGGGTGCGGTGGGCAGGAGCAGGCATACTGTCTAGGGGACGGCCGCTCTGCTTTTGCTCCCTGCTCCCTCTTTTGCTGTGGTGATGGCTCTGTGCGACCACCGCCACTCCCTCTGGACTTCACAGGTCATTTGCATGACCTCATTGTCCTCCACATCATCTTACACCAAGTCTTTACCCCTGCCCTCTTTGTCGGTTTGCACACTGATGAAAGCCACAGCAGTTGGCACCTGTGTTTCGTCATCATCAGAGACGTGCTGCGGTGGTCTTTCCATGTCCTCATCCTCAAACAAAAGTGGTTGGACATCGGTGCACTCAATCTCTTCCACTTCTGCGGCAGGGCTAGGTGGATGGCCCTGGGAAACTCTGCCAGCAGACTCATCAAAAAGCATAAGAGACTTCTGCATGACTTGGGGCTCAGACTGCTTGGCTGATTTGCAAGGGGGTGAGGTCCTAGATAGATGCCCATGGCCTGCAGGTGCCAACTCTGAACTTTCAGCAGTGGACCGATTGGGAGACAATGTGAAGATACTGGAGGCACTGTCAGCCACCCAATCTACTAGCGACTGTACTTGTTCTGGCCTCACCAATCGCCATTTGTAGAGCGGCATTCGGGCATACTAAATAACTCTGAAGGCTCTGTCATCTACACACACCTGAGGAAGGTGTTTCACTTGGTCGTGTAGCTGGCAAAGATCGACCACGTCCTCTCCATGCAACAGGAGCTCCACCAACACCAACAGCACCATGACCAGGGCCATATCCCTTATTTGAGGCTCTCCTCATTTTTTGCGGTCACCCACCAAAGTAAGAGACGTTTTTATTAAATATAGTTCCTTGTCAGCAATGCAGAGCAGGGGTTTTTCACCAGGAAAACTGGGTTAATGTCACCCACCAATGGAACAGAAAATTTTTAGACATTTATGTCCCTGTCAGCCTATGCAGAGTAGGGGTTTGTATATGATAACTGGGTTAATGTCACCCAAGAATGTAACAGATGACTTTTAGAAATGTACTTCCCTGTCACCTATGCAGAACAGGGGTTTGTATGTGGCAAAAACTGTAAAATGTCACCCGAGAGTGTAACAGATGATTTTTAGAAATTTACGTCCCTGTCACCTATGCAGAGTAGGGGTTTGTATACTGCAAAAATGGTTCAATGTCAATCACCAATTTAACAGACAAATTGTAGAAATGTATTTCCCTGTCACCTATGCAGAGCAGGGTTGTTTTTACGGCAAAAATTGGTTAATGTCACACAACAATGTAACAGATGAATTTTTGAAAATTGTTGCCCTGTCTGCTATGCACTGAAGGCCGCAAATGTACTTTATCGCCAAAAAAGGTGTTTTTTTTCACACACAATAAAACAAATAGATTTAAATGTATTTCTTTCACTAGCAGAAATGCAGCACAGGCAACAAAGGTACTTTATGGGCAAAAAAAAGTAGTTGTTTTCACACACAATGAAACTGATGGATTTAAGTGTATTTATTTCACTGTCTAATTGGACTGTCTGAAATGCAGCGCAAGCCGCAAATGTACTATCTAGCGCAAAAACTGAGTTTTTTGCAAACAACTATGTAAATGCAGTATGTTACGGTTTTATTGGAATATTGGAAATGCTGCGCAGGATGCTAATGTGCTATCTAGCACAAAAACTGTGTTTTTTGCAAATAACTATGTAAATGCAGTATGTTACAATTGTATTGGACTGTCAGAAATGCAGCGTAGCACGGAAATTTGCTATATAGCACAAAAATGTGCTTTTTTTTAAAGCAGCAATGTAACTGCAGTATGTAAAGGTTTAATTGGACTGTCACAAATGCAGCATAGCTCGTAAATTTACTATCTAGCAAAAAAAGTGTCCTTTTTTATTTCAGCAAGGTAACTGCAGTATTTAACGGTTTTATTGGACTGTCAGATATGCAGTGTCTGTTGCAGACAGATAAAAAATTGCTTCAAGTCACAAAAATATGTGACAGACTAATATAATTAAATAAATTTCACTGCCAGGTATGCACTGCTGGCCGCAGGGGTACTTGACCGGCCAAAAAAGGGAATTTGTCCACCACTGAGCTACCAGAACAGAATTAAAGTAATGTCACTGGCACACATGCAGTTCACATGCAGTTGCAAGTGCTCTGCACTTTCAAAAATGCAATCCAACTAGCAGATGGATTAAAAGTTATTTTTCAGTGTCACTGGGCTCAGGGCTGGGTACAAAAATGTAGCACAGCACCCTCAATAATCGCTGTAGTTTGAAGATTGAACACCACCAAGTTCAACATAATTCTTCTCTAATCTCTCTCTCACAGCAGTAGCAAGGGCTAAGGGCAGACTAGTGAAACGCAAGTTGATTGGCTGCCCTGCAGATTTTCAAAAAGCGCCGAGAAATCACTAAACCCGAACTTTTACAGAAATGTCTGTGTCCGGGTACCAAAAACCCTAAATTTCGGTACACTAGTGGCCCAGTAACAAACTGGTAAGGGTGGCACCAGGATTCAGTCTAGGTATTCCACCACCTGCTGGTTCAGGTTCTGCTGCTTGTCCTGCTGCTGCTGGGTGGTTTCTTCAGTAGCTGTGTGAATAAAAGTGCTCATTAGAGAGCCCAGACTTAAGTTACTGCTGATGGAGCTGGTGATGCTCCTGCCCCCCTCCACCTGGCAATCATGACAGTCAAACCTTCGAGAGGATGGGCAATAGGGCACATAGGCAGCGATAGTAGTTGAGGTTATTCTCCCTCTCAGAAGCCAATTTTGGATTGGTAGACAGGATCTAACACTGGAGGGCCAGTAGTCATCCATCTGCCAAAAGGTGATAATGTGGCAGTTACTATGAAAGCAGGTGTCATGTATGAACTGCTATTGGCTAACGTTCAAGTTACACTGGGAGTACCCCTGTCCACCTGCATCACCAAGAAAACATTCACAGCCTTCTTCTGCTCATATAGTCGGTCCAATATGTGGAGGGTGGATTTCCAACATTTGAAACGTTGCATAAGTGGAGATGTTGGGGAACACCATTCTGCCTTTAGTGATGTCGCGAACATAAAATTTTCAGTTCGCGAACAGCGAACGCGAACTTCTGCAAATGTTCGCGAACGGGCGAACCGGGCGAACCGCCATAGACTTCAATTGGCAGGCGAATTTTAAAACCCACAGGGACTCTTTCTGGCCACAATAGTGATGAGAAAGTTGTTTCAAGGGGTCTAACACCTGGACTGTGGCATGCCGGAGGGGGATCTATGGCAAAACTCCCATGGAAAATTACGTAGTGGACGCAGAGTCGGGTTTTAATCCATAAAGGGCATAAATCAACTAACATTCCTAAATTGTTTGGAATAACGTGCTTTAAAACATCCAGTGTGTGTATACGATCAGGTATGATGTTGTATCGATCAGGTAGTGTAAGGGTTACGCCCGCTTCACTGACATTGACAGACCAAACTCCCTTTTAATGCACCGCAAACAGTTCATTTGCACAACCGCAAACTCCCCATTTGCACAAGGTTGGATACCAAGCTAGCCACGTCCCGGTGATGTCATTGAAGGTTTCTTCCTCCACCCAGCCACGTACAACACCAAGGGTCCCCAAAAGATGAATTGAATTGATTTTTCGAAACCACGGTGACTGCGTCTGCGCCGTGCAATTTACTGTCACACCCGATATGAGTTGTATTTTCGGTAGTACTATTCTCATCAGTTTAATCCCTCTAACGTCCCCAATCTGGGTGCCATTTATTGAATAGATTTTTCGAACGGGGAGATGGTTTAAAAAAACTGCTGGCTCCCTCCACTCTGTTTTAATCCACGGTCACTGCGTCTGCGCCGTGCAATTTACTGTCACACCCGATATGAGTGGTATTTTCTGTAGTACTATTCTCATCAGTTTAATCCCTCTAACGTCCCCAATCTGGGGGCCATTTATTGAATAGATTTTTCGAACGGGGAGATGGTTAAAAACGCTGGCTCCCTCCACTCTGTTTTAAACCACGGTGACTGCGTCTGCGCCGTGCAATTTACTGTCACACCCGATATGAGTGGTATTTTCTGTAGTACTATTCTCATCAGTTTAATCCTCTAACGTCCCTAATCTGGGGGCCATTTATTGAATAGATTTTTCGAACGGGGAGATGGTTAAAAAACGCTGGCTCCCTCCACTCTGTTTTAAACCACGGTGACTGCGCCTGCGCCGTGCAATTTACTGTCACACCCGATATGAGTGGTATTTTCTGTAGTACTATTCTCATCAGTTTAATCCTCTAACGTCCCCAATCTGGGGGCCATTTATTGAATAGATTTTTCGAACGGGGAGATGGTTAAAAACGCTGGCTCCCTCCACTCTGTTTTAAACCACGGTCACTGCGTCTGCGCCGTGCAATTTACTGTCACACCCGATATGAGTGGTATTTTCTGTAGTACTATTCTCATCAGTTTAATCCCTCTAACGTCCCCAATCTGGGGGCCATTTATTGAATAGATTTTTCGAACGGGAGATGGTTAAAAAACGCTGGCTCCCTCCACTCTGTTTTAAACCACGGTCACTGCGTCTGCGCCGTGCAATTTACTGTCACACCCGATATGAGTGGTATTTTCTGTAGTACTATTCTCATCAGTTTAATCCTCTAACGTCCCCGACTCCCCAATCTGGGGGCCATTTATTAAATAGATTTTTTGAACGGGAGATGGTTAAAAACGCTGGCTCCCTCCACTGATATGAGTGGTATTTTCTGTAGTATTATTCTCATCAGTTTAATCCCTGTTACGTCCCATATCAGGGATTGCCTTTTGTGAAAAAAATTTAGGCCGGGTACCTTCGACTGCCTTCACAGTGACAGACCAAACTCTCGTACACTAAACTGAATTGATTTCAGGAACCGGGAGATGGAAAAAGCAGCTTGGTCGGTCCTCTTACTCCCAAATTGGGGCACTGCGCGTGCACAGAGCAATGTGCTGTGACACCCTATATGAGTGGTGTCTTAACTAGTACTATTGCTATCAGTTTAATCCCTGTTACGGACCCTATCCGGTCGAATTGATTAACCATTGTCGAATCCCCCATTGACATCCCCCTTATAAGCTGTGTAAAGCATATTTTTTAGTTTGGTTTTGAACTGCTGCATCCTTTCCGACTTTCGGTAATTTGGTAACATTTCTGCCACTTTCTGCTTATACCGGGGTCTAGTAGCGTGGCCACCCAGTACAGATCGTTCTCCTTTATCCTTTTTATACGTGGGTCCCTCAACAGACATGACAGCATGAAAGACCCCATTTGAACAAGGTTGGATGCAGAGCTACTCATTTCCCGTCCTCGTCCTCACTGATGTCATTGACGGTCTGTTCTTCCCCCAGCCACGTACAACACCATGGGTCCCAGATAGGTGACAACAACGAGCACCCTGGGGTGCCTGCTGTGGTTGGTCTTCCTCCTCCTCAAAGCCACCACATTCCTCCTCTGACTCCTCTTCCTCATACTCCTCTTCCAGCGTTGCTGCAGGTCCGGCAAGCGATGATGACAAGGCTGTTTCTGGTGGTGATGGTGACCACAACTCTTCCTCTTCCTCTTCACGCTCATCTACAGCCTGATCCAGAACTCTTCGCAGGGCACGCTCCAGGAAGAAAACAAATGGGATGAGGTCGCTGATGGTGCCTTCGGTGCGACTGACTAGGTTTGTCACCTCCTCAAAAGGACGCATAAGCCTACAGGCATTGCGCATGAGTGTCCAGTAACGTGGCAAAAGATTCCCAGCTCCGCAGAGGCTGTCCTAGCACCCCGGTCATACAAATACTCGTTGACGGCTTTTTCTTGTTGGAGCAGGCGGTCGAACATTAGGAGTGTTGAATTCCAACGTGTCGGGCTGTCGCATATCAAGCGCCTCACTGGCATGTTGTTTCGCCGCTGAATATCGGAAAAGTGCGCCATGGCCGTGTAGGAACGCCTGAAATGGCCACACACCTTCCTGGCCTGCTTGAGGACGTCCTGTAAGCCTGGGTACTTAGACACAAAACGTTGTACGATGAGATTCAACACATGTGCCATGCACGGCACATGTGACAACTTGCCCAAATTTAATGCCGCCAACAGATTGCTTCCATTGTCACACACCACTTTGCCGATCTCCAGTTGGTGCGGGGTCAGCCACTGATCCACCTGTGCGTTCAGGGCGGACAGGAGTGCTGGTCCTGTGTGGCTCTCTGCTTTCAGGCAAGTCAACCCCAAGATAGCGTGACACTGTCGTATCCGGGATGTGGAATAGCCCCTGGGGAGCTGGGGGAATCAGTTGATGTGCAGCCAGACGCCGCAGCAGAAGAGGACTCAGCCGAGGAGGATATTGAAGAGGATGGAGTAGGAGTAGAGGAGGTGGCAGTAGGTCTGCCTGCAAGTCGTGGTGGTGTCACCAACTCCGCTGCGGAGCCACGCATTCCATGCTTGTCAGCCGTCAGCAGGTTGACCCAATGCGCAGTATACGTGATATACCTGCCCTGACCGTGCTTTGCAGACCAGGTATCAGTGGTCAGATGGACCCTTGCCCCAACACTGTATGCCAGAGATGCCATGACTTCCTTTTCAATGACATGGTAGAGGTTTGGGATTGCCTTTTTGAAAAAAATTTCGTCCGGGTACCTTCCACTGTGGTGTCCCAATAGCGACAAATTTTTTGAAGGCCTCAGACTCTACCAGCTGGTATGGTAAAAGCTGGCGGGCTAAGAGTTCCGTCAAGCCAGCTGTCAGTCGCCGAGCAAGGGGGTGACTTTGTGACATTGGCTTCTTATGCTCAAACATGTCCTTGACAGACACCTGACTGTGGGCAGATGAGCAGGAACTGCTGAAGGTGAGAGATGGAGTGGCGGGTGGTTGAGAGGGGGCAGGGAGGACAGCAGTGGTTGACGTGGCTGAAGATGCTGGACCAGGAGGAGCATGGTGGCTTTGAGTTTGTGTGCTGCTTGTACTCATGTGTTGATCCCATAGGCGTTTGTGATGTGAGATCATGTGCCTTCGCAAAGCAGTTGTACCAAGGTGGGTGTTGGACTTCCCACGACTCAGTTTCTTTTGGCACAGGTTGCAAATGGCATTGCTTTTATCAGAGGCAGACACACAAAAAAATGCCACACTGCTGAGCTTTGCAATGACGGCATTCTAGTGGTGGCAACAGCATGCGTTGACTGGCGTGCTGTCTGGCTGACCCCAGGTGCCGATACATGCTGTCTGACTGTGCCACTAACTCCTTGCGACGACCTCCCCTGCTTCCAACTCGTCTCCTCATTCTCTCTGTCTCCCCTTCAGAACTTTCCCCTCTTCTTCTCTTCGAGCAGGCACCCACGTGGCATCCGTGGACACATCGTCATCATCAACCGCTTCACTTGTATCTGACACCTCAGCAAAGGAAGCAGCAGCGGGTACAACATCATCATCATCACACTGTACGTCCATGTGTGTAATCCTGCCTGACTGAGACATATCCCCGTAATCTACATCATCTGGCAATAATGGTTGCGCATCACTAATTGCATCCAACTGATGTGTAAATAACTCCTCTGACGGATCAAGTGAAGCGGCTGTGGTGGCTGTGGTGGTAGTGGTGGTGGTGGCGACGGGCGGGTGCGTGGTAACTTGAGAGCAGGTGACCGAAGCTGAGCTGGAGGAGGATGGTGCGTCAAGGTTCTTAGCGGAAGCTGTTGAAGATTGGGTGTCCTGTCTAAGCCAGTCAACTACGTCCTCTGAATTTTTCGGGTTCAGGGTACGTGGCCTCTGAAAACTGGGCATTATTCCAGGGACAGTGGAAATCACAGCACCACGACCACGACGGCCCCTGCGGGGTGGCCTGCCTCTGCCTGTCATTTTTTTTAGATAAGTGGTACTACGCGTGCTAGGTACTGTGCCACCCGGTATGAGTGGTTGGCACTGGCAGTGGGCACACTACAGTCTGTGGAAGTGGGCCTGACACACACTGGCAGCAGGCAAGCAACTGAATTTAGACTACTGTCTAAAAATTAAATGCCTTATTTATCGGCAAGCTACTGTGCCACCCGGTATCAGTGGTTGGCACTGGCAGTGGGCACACTACAGTCAGTGGAAGAGGGCCTGACACACACTGGCAGCAGGCAAGCAACTGAATTTAGACTACTGTCTAAAAATTAAATGCCTTATTTATCGGCAAGCTACTGTGCCACCCGGTATCAGTGGTTGGCACTGGCAGTGGGCACACTACAGTCTGTGGAGGTGGGCCTGACACACACTGGCAGCAGGCAAGCAACTGAATTTAGACTACTGTCTAAAAATTAAATGCCTTATTTATCGGCAAGCTACTGTGCCACCCGGTATCAGTGGTTGGCACTGGCAGTGGGCACACTACAGTCAGTGGAAGAGGGCCTGACACACACTGGCAGCAGGCAAGCAACTGAATTTAGACTACTGTCTAAAAATTAAATGCCTTATTTATCGGCAAGCTACTGTGCCACCCGGTATCAGTGGCTGGCACTGGCAGTGGGCACACTACAGTCAGTGGAAGAGGGCCTGACACACACTGGCAGCAGGCAAGCAACTGAATTTAGACTACTGTCTAAAAATTAAATGCCTTATTTATCGGCAAGCTACTGTGCCACCCGGTATCAGTGGTTGGCACTGGCAGTGGGCACACTACAGTCAGTGGAAGCGGGCCTGACACACACTGGCAGCAGGCAAGCAACTGAATTTAGACTACTGTCTAAAAATTAAATGCCTTATTTATCGGCAAGCTACTGTGCCACCCGGTATCAGTGGTTGGCACTGGCAGTGGGCACACTACAGTCAGTGGAAGAGGGCCTGACACACACTGGCAGCAGGCAAGCAACTGAATTTAGACTACTGTCTAAAAATTAAATGCCTAATTTATCGGCAAGCTACTGTGCCACCCGGTATCAGTGGTTGGCACTGGCAGTGGGCACACTACAGTCAGTGGAAGAGGGCCTGACACACACTGGCAGGCAGGCAAGCAACTGAATTTAGACTACTGTCTAAAAATTAAATGCCTTATTTATCGGCAAGCTACTGTGCCACCCGGTATCAGTGGTTGGCACTGGCAGTGGGCACACTACAGTCAGTGGAAGTCAGCCTGACACACACTAGCAGCAGGCAAGCAACTGAAATTACACTAAAGTGTAAAAATTAAATGCCTTTTTTGATGCAAAGTACTGTGCCACACGGGATGACAGGGGTGGGCACTGGCAGTGGGCACACTACAGTCAGTTGAAGTCGGCCTGACACACACTAGCAGCAGGTGAGCAGCTGAAATTACACTAAAGTGTAAAAATTAAATGCCTTTTTATGCAAAGTCCTGTGCCAGCCGGTATGAGTGGTGGACACTGGCAGTGGGCACACTACAGTCAGTGGAAGTCGGCCTGACACACACTAGCAGCAGGCAAGCAGCTGAAATTACACTAAAGTGTAAAAATTAAATGCCTTTTTATGCAAAGTCCTGTGCCAGCCGGTATGAGTGGTGGACACTGGCAGTGGGCACACTACAGTCAGTGGAAGTCAGCCTGACACACACTGGCAGGCAACTAACCTTAGATTAAAGTGTAAAAATTAAGTGCCTTTTTTTTAAGCAAAGTCCTATGCCACACGTGATGACAGGGGTGGGCACTGGCAGTGGGCACACTACAGTCAGTTGAAGTCGGCCTGACACACACTAGCAGCAGGCAAGCAGCTGAAATTACACTAAAGTGTAAAAATTAAATGCCTTTTTTATGCAAAGTCCTGTGCCAGCCGGTATGAGTGGTGGACACTGGCAGTGGGCACACTGCAGTCAGTGGAGGTCAGCCTGACACACACTGGCAGGCAACTAACCTTAGATTAAAGTGTAAAAATGAAGTGCCTTTTTTTTAAGCAAAGTCCTGTGCCACACGGGATGACAGGGGTGGGCACTGGCAGTGGGCACACTACAGTCAGTTGAAGTCGGCCTGACACACACTAGCAGCAGGTGAGCAGCTGAAATTACACTAAAGTGTAAAAATTAAATGCCTTTTTTATGCAAAGTCCTGTGCCAGCCGGTATGAGTGGTGGGCACTGGCAGTGGGCACACTACAGTCAGTGGAAGTCAGCCTGACACACACTGGCAGGCAACTAACCTTAGATTAAAGTGTAAAAATTAAATGCCTTTTTTTGATGCACCACACAAGTCCTGTACCACACGGAATGACAGGGGTGGGCACTGGCAGTGGGCACACTACAGTCTGTGGGCCTGCAGCTCCTCACACACAGGCAGGCCAGGCAACTGCAATATGTATATAAAGGAAAAAAAAAGCAGACTAATGTTGCAGCCCTAAAAGGGCTTTTGGGGTGCTGTCAGGACGCTGTCCTTACAGCAGAGATCAGATGAGTCTTTCAGGACTGGAGTGGACACTGAATTCACTAGCCTAGCTATCAATTTCCCAATTAAATCAGCAGCTACTACACTCTCCTTCCTCTCACTAAGACTGCAGCTTCAGAATGAATCTAAAATGGATGCTGTGCAGGAGGTGGGAGGGTCTGGGAGGGAGGGTATGCTGCTGATTGGCTGGAATGTGTCTGCTGACTGTGAGGTACAGGGTCAAAGTTTGCTCAATGATGATGTATAGGGGGCGGACCGAACATCGCATATGTTCGCCCGGCAGAGGCGAACGCGAACAAGCTATGTTCGCCGGGAACTGTTCGCCGGCGGATAGTTCGGGCCATCTCTATCTGCCTTTGCAACTCAAGGAGGTTTTGCAGATTAAGAGTGGCTGAAGTGTATGCACAGCTTCCTGACTATTTTCATGATGTTTTGCAGTTTGGTGGAAGACCTGAGGAACCAGTTTACAACCAGATTAAAGATCTGTGCTAATAAAACTGGAGAAATGGAATTAGTGATGTATGAGTAGGACTATGACATAGTGGGAATAACGGAGACATGGCTGGATGATAGCTATGACTGGGCAGTAAAGATGAGCAAACACCTGGATGTTCGGGTTCGAGAAGTTCGGCCGAACTTCCCGAAAATGTTCGGGTTCGGGATACAAACTCGACCCAAACTTTATCCCGAACCCGAACCCCATAGAAATCAATGGGGACCCGAACTTTTAGGCACTAAAAAGGCTGTAAAATAGTCCAGGAAAGGGCTAGAGGGCTGCAAAAGGCAGCAAAATGTAGATAAATGCCCTGCAAACAAATGTGGATAGGGAAATGAATTAAAATAAAATAAAATAAATAAAAATTAACCAATATCAATTGGAGAGAGGTCCCACAGCTAGGAATTATGCGTTATATCACCCACCACTGGAGAAGGCAACTTTCAGTTATTTCGGCCCCAGCACCCAGACAGAGGAGAGAGGTCCCACAGCAAAGAATAAGGCGTCATATGACCCACCACTGGAGAAGGCCACTTTTAGTTATTTAGGCCCAGCACCCAGACAGAGGAGAGAGGTCCCACAGCAAGGAATCATGCGTCATATCACCCACCACTGGAGAAGGCCACTTTCAGTTATTTCGTCCCCAGCACCCAGACAAAGGAGAGAGGTCCCACAGCAAAGAATAAGGCGTCATATAACCCACCACTGGAGAAGGCCACTTTCAGTTATTTAGGCCCAGCACCCAGACAGAGGAGAGAGGTCCCACAGCAAGGAATCATGCGTCATATCACCCACCACTGGAGAAGGCCACTTTCAGTTATTTCGGCCCCAGCACCCAGACAGAGGAGAGAGGTCCCACAGCAAGGAATAAGGCGTCATATGACCCACCACTGGAGAAGGCCACTTTCAGTTATTTAGGCCCAGCACCCAGACAGAGGAGAGAGGTCCCACAGCAAGGAATCATGAGTCATATCACCCACCACTGGAGAAGGCCACTTTCAGTTATTTCGTCCACAGCACTCAGACATAGGAGAGAGGTCCCACAGCAAGGAATAAGGCGTTATATGACCCACCACTGAAGAAGGCCACTTTCAGTTATTTTGGACCAGCACCCAGACAGAGGAGAGAGGTCCCAACGCAAGTAATCACGCTTCATATCAACCACCACTGGAGAAGGCCACTTTCAGTTATTTCGGCCCAAGCAAGGAATCATGCGTCATATCACCCACCACTGGAGAAGGCCACTTTCAGTTATTTTGGCCCCAGCACCCAGACAGAGGAGAGAGGTCCCACAGCAAGGAATCATGCGTCATTTCACCCACCACTGGAGAAGGCCACTTTCAGTTATTTAGGCCCAGCACCCAGACAGAGGAGAGAGGTCCCACAACAAGGAATAAGGAGTCATATCACCCACCACTGGAGAAGGCCACTTTCAGTTATTTCGGCCCCAGCACCCAGACAGAGGAGAGAGGTCCCACAGCAATTAATAAGGCGTCATATGACCCACCACTGGAGAAGGCCACTTTCAGTTATTTAGGCCCATCCAACAGACAGAGGAGAGAGGTCCCACAGCAAGGAATCATGCGTCATATCACCCACCACTGGAGAAGGCCACTTTCAGTTATTTCGTCCACAGCACTCAGACATAGGAGAGAGGTCCCACAGCAAGGAATAAGGCATCATATAACCCACCACTGGAGAAGGCCACTTTCAGTTATTTAGGCCCTGGCGCCCAGATTGAGGAGAGGTTCATTCAATTTTGGGTTGCACCGCAAGATCATAGTAAAGTTTAAAAAATGAGGATTCAATAAAGAAGTGCCCCGGAGTACAAGAATACATGGTTGAGGGGGAGGCAGTTATAAATGTCTATTCTGCACAAGGGAGGGACAGGTCCTGTGGGATCCATGCCTGGTTCATTTTTATGAACGTCAGCTTGTCCACGTTGGCTGTGGACAGGCGGCTGCGTTTGTCAGTAATGATGCCCCCTGCCATGCTGAATACACGTTCAGACAAAACGCTGGCCGCCGGGCAGGCCAGCACCTCCATGGCATAAAAGGCTAACTCTGGCCATGTGGACAATTTGGAGACCCAGAAGTTAAATGGGGCCGAACCATCAGTCAGTACGTGGAGGGGTGTGCAGACGTACTGTTCAACCATGTTAGTGAAATTGTACACACCGAAATGTGGCGCTGGGCAAGCGCCTATCACCGGACCGCCCACTTAGATAGGACACCAAAAAATACATCCGGAATAAAGAAAATTACCTTTATTAATATATTCATATATTTAAAAACATGATAAAGACATAGAAATAGCAGTAAACAAGAACTGGTGGTATAAAGAGCACCAGAGGAGTTTCAGGAGAATAATAATGTGCAAATGACAGCGTATAGCGTATGGTAATCAACCTATATAAGGAAACACATGATACAATATAAAGTGCCTAGTGCAAATAAGTAAAATGAGAATAACCTCAAAAAAGGTCAGACTACCTGATATAAACACGTGACAATCTCCTGCGTCCCCAACCCGACGTACGTTTCACCAAAGCGGCTTCTTCAAGGGTATAGAGTGCTCCATCATAGCACCATCATAAGAAAAAAAATATTTGGCCCAATGTATTGATTTCAAATGCAGGTCTTTTTTTACAGTCACCTAACACTATCTGCCTATTTATTTATGTACCGTATTACACTAATCCAGGCACAGCAGTAACCACTGATTTAGGGGAATATCTATTATAGGGCTAGTATTTAGGCCCTGGATGAAAGGTATCATTTTATGGACAAATTTACACTTGGAGATGCACAGTAGCGTGAGAAAAAATATGTAGGATTATGCCTTCAGCAATTGTATTTTAACACTTTGTGTAATATACCCTTTAACGGACAGAAATACAATGGGAGATGCACGGTAGCGTGTGAAGTTAATGAGGATGACCCTCTCAGCACTTGTATATACACCTTGAGTGTAATATACCCTTTTACGGACAGATTAACACTTGGCCTGCAACAGCTGGGACACCAGATTCAGGGTATTGCTATTTTGGCAATTGAATTTCACCCCAGAACAAAATATATGTTTTGGCGGACACTATTATACTTTGCCAGCCACAGCTGAAACCACTGATTTATAGTATGACTATTTTGGCAATTGAATTTCACCCCAGAACAAAATATACCCTTTTACGGACAGATTAACACTTAGACAGCAACAGCTGGGACACCAAATTCAGGGTATTGCTATTTTGGCAATTGAATTTCACCCCTGAACAAAATATACCCTATTACGGACAGATTAACACTTGGCCTGCAACAGCTGGGACACCAGATTCAGGGTATTGCTATTTTGGCAATTGGATTTCACCCCAGAATAAAATATATGTTTTGGCGGACACTATGAACCTTGGCCTGCAACAGCTGGGACACCAGATTCAGGGTATTGCTATTTTGGCAATTGAATTTCACCCCAGAACAAAATATACCCTTTTACGGACAGATTAACACTTGGCCTGCAACAGCTGGGACACCAGATTCAGGGTATTGCTATTTTGGCAATTGAATTTCAACCCAGAACAAAATATACCCTTTTACGGACAGATTAACACTTGGCCTGCAACAGCTGGGACACCAGATTCAGGGTATTGCTATTTTGGCAATTGAATTTCACCCCAGAACAAAATATATGTTTTGGCGGACACTATTATACTTTGCCAGCCACAGCTGAAACCACTGATTTATAGTATGGCTATTTTGGCAATTGAATTTTACCCCAGAACAAAATATAACCTTTTACGGACAGATTAACACTTAGACAGCAACAGCTGGGACACCAAATTCAGGGTATTGCTATTTTGGCAATTGAATTTCACCCCTGAACAAAATATACCCTATTACGGACAGATTAACACTTGGCCTGCAACAGCTGGGACACCAGATTCAGGGTATTGCTATTTTGGCAATTGAATTTGACCCCAGAACAAAATATATGTTTTGGCGGACACTATGAATCTTGGCCTGCAACAGCTGGGACACCAGATTCAGGGTATTGCTATTTTGGCAATTGAATTTCACCCCAGAACAAAATATACCCTTTACGGACAGATTAACACTTGGCCTGCAACAGCTGGGACACCAGATTCAGGGTATTGCTATTTTGGCAATTGAATTTCACCCCAGAACAAAATATACCCTTTTACGGACAGATTAACACTTGGCCTGCAACAGCTGGGACACCAGATTCAGGGTATTGCTATTTTGGCAATTGAATTTCACCCCAGAACAAAATATATGTTTTGGCGGACACTATTATACTTTGCCAGCCACAGCTGAAACCATTGATTTATTGTATGGCTATTTTGGCAATTGAATTTCACCCCAGAACAAAATATACCCTTTTACGGACAGATTAACACTTAGACAGCAACAGCTGGGACACCAGATTCAGGGTATTGCTATTTTGGCAATTTAATTTCACCCCAGAACAAAATATATGTTTTGGCGGACACTATTATACTTTGCCAGCCACAGCTGAAACCACTGATTTATGGTATTGCTATTTGGGCAATTGAATTTCACCCCAGAACAAAATATACCCTTTTACGGACAGATTAACACTTGGCCTGCAACAGCTGGGACACCAGATTCAGGGTATTGCTATTTTGGCAATTGAATTTCACCCCAGAATAAAATATATGTTTTGGCGGACACTATTATACTTTGCCAGCCACAGCTGAAACCACTGATTTATAGTATGGCTATTTTGGCAATTGAATTTCACCCCAGAACAAAATATACCCTTTTACGGACAGATTAACACTTAGACAGCAACAGCTGGGACACCAGATTCAGGGTATTGCTATTTTGGCAATTTAATTTCACCCCAGAACAAAATATATGTTTTGGCGGACACTATTATACTTTGCCAGCCACAGCTGAAACCACTGATTTATGGTATTGCTATTTTGGCAATTGAATTTCACCCCAGAACAAAATATACCCTTTTACGGACAGATTAACACTTGGCCTGCAATAGCTGGGACACCAGATTCAGTGTATTGCTATTTTGGCAATTGAATTTCACCCCAGAATAAAATATATGTTCTGGCAGACACTATTATACTTTGCCAGTCACAGCTGAAACCACTGATTCATGGTATTGCTATTTTGGCAATCTAATTTCACCCCAGAACAAAATATATGCTTTGGCAGACACTAGTATAGTTTGCCAGCCAGTGCTGGGACACCAGATTTAGGGGATTGCTATTTTGGCAAGGGAATTTCACCCCAGAACAAAATATATGTTTTGGCGTACACTATTATAGTTTGCCAGCCAGTGCTGGGACACCAGATTTATGGTATTGCTATTTTGGCAATTGAATTTCACCACAGAAAATAATCTATCCTTTGCCAGACAGCAGACAGTATTATACTTGGCTAGCCAAAGCTGGAACACCAGATTTAGGGGATTGGTATTTTGGCAATTGTATTTAACCCCTTAATAAAATATAGAAATTGTTATCCTGAGTTTCTAGGGGTGACAATTAGCACAGCCAAGCCCCTGGTGTAGGATATAGCAAAAAAAAAAAAAAACTAGTATTGATGGATTGATGGACTTGGTGGCAGCTTGTTCTGGTGCACCACAAGTCACAAAATGGCCGCCGATCACCCCAGAAAAAAAGTGACAGAAAAACGCTTTGTGCAGCCTAAAAACCAGTGAGTAAGTAACTAGCAGAAGTTAAATGATTCACAGCTGTAGATCGATCACTTCATTAGGTGCTTTTGATTAATTTTCCCTGCCTAATCTCGCCCTCACAGAAGCTGCGTCCTCTCCCTACACTAATCAGAGCAGTGTGACGTGCGGCGCTACGTGACTCCAGTTTAAATAGAGGCTGGGTCACATGCTGCACTTGGCCAATCACAGCCATGCCATTAGTAGGCATGGCTGTGATGGCTCTTAAGGCAAGAAGTAAAACGCTAGCTGATTGGCTGCTGTGCAGCCCTTCAGAAAGCGTGAAGAAATCGCCGAACAACGAACCTGAACCCAAACTTTTTTGAAAATGTCCGGGTTCAGGTCCGTGTCCCGAACACCCCAAAATTCGGTACGAACCCGAACTATTCTCGAACTGTTCGCTCAACACTACTGGGCAGTTAATGTACAGGGTTACAGTCTGTTTAGAAAGGATTACAAAAATTGGAGAGGGAGAGGGGTCTGCCTTTATGTAATGTCCTGTCTAAAGCCCACACTCCGGAAAAATATAAGAGAGGGACATGAACATGTGGCGTCACTGTGGGTCGAAATTCATGGAAGCACAAACAATAATAAAATACTAATATGAGTATATTATAAACCATCTAATATACCAGAGTCCACGGAATATCAGCTACTAAATGAGATAGACAAGGCTTCTGATCATAATGAGGTTGTTATTATGGGGGACTTCAACTACCCAGATATAGACTGGGAAACTGAAACCTGTATATCTGATAAAGGTTCTTGGCAATAACCAAAGACAATTACCTTTCCCAACTGGTTCAGGACCCAACTAGAGGGACAGCCATAATGGACTTAGTATTAACCAATAGACCTGACAGAACAACAGATGTGCAGACTGAGGGACACCTGGGAAATAGTGACCATAAAGTAATAACCTTCTATTTGTTATTCAAAAGAGTGTTTCTTCAGGGAGGAACAAAAATA
This sequence comes from Bufotes viridis, assembly GCA_033119425.1. NCBI lineage: Eukaryota > Metazoa > Chordata > Amphibia > Anura > Bufonidae > Bufotes > Bufotes viridis. Next base: position 379,947,596 of record CM065591.1, on the reverse strand, counting down.
CCAAACTATAAAAAAGCTAAATTTTGCCAACTAAGAGATGCCATAGGCCTAACTAACTTGGACAAAGTCCTCAAAAATTAAAATACAGCCACATAAAGGGATATTTTTAAACACATCCTAAAAACTAATTGTAAGTGGTACATATCTTATGGGAATAAAAAGTTAAGGAACAAGAAAAAAACAATGTGGAAAAATAGAGCTTTAAAGAAAGCAATAAATGACAAAAAGAAAGCATTTAATTCACTAAAACATGATGGTACTGAGGAATCACTGAAAAAAGTAGAATATGTAAAAAAGCAAATAAAAGCGGCCAAATTAGAGACCGAGAGATTAATTTCCAAAGAGAGCAAAATTAACCCTAAAATGTTCTTCAATTATATAAATGGTAAACAGTATAATTCTGAAGGTGTTGCCCCTCTACAGAGTAATGAGGGGGGAGTTGCAGAGAGTGATGAAGAAAAAGCAAAGCTATTAAATATTTTTTTCTCCACTGAATTCACTGAGGAAAGTAAACTGTGATGAAATGCAGAATGTAAAAGTACATTTCCCATTAAAAGTGCCCTGTCAGACCTAGGGAGAAGTATAGCGGCGTCTCAAAAAGATTAAAATAGACAAATTACCAGGACCAGAAGGCATACCCCTCCCCCCGTGCTAAACAAATTAAGTATTGTCATAGCCAGACCCTTATTTCTGATATTTAAGGACTCTATACTGACAGGGAGTGTTCCACAGGATTGGCGCATAGCAAATGTGGTGCCAATATTCAAAAAGGGTCCAAAAACAGAGCCTGGAAACTATAGGCCGGTAAGTTTAACATCTGTCGTGGGTAAACTGTTTGAAGGTTTTCTAAGAGATGCTATCTTGGAATACCTCAATGAAAATAAGCAAATAACGCCATTTCTGTATGGATTAATAAGGGATCGGTCATGTCAAACTAATTTATTCAGTTTCTATGAGGAGGTAAGTTCTAGACTTGACAGCGGCAAAAGAATTTGACACTGTACCGCATGAAAGGTTAGTATATAAAATTAGAATGCTTGGGCTCGGAGAAAATGTCTGTATGTGGGTATGTAACTGGCTCAGTAATAGAAAATAGAGGGTGGTTATTAATGGTACACACTCAGATTGGGTTACTGTGACTAGTGGAGTACCTCAGTATTGGGCCCTATTCTCTTCAATATATTTATTAATTATCTTGTAGAAGGCTTGCACAGTAAAATATCAATTTTTTCAGATGACAATAAACTGTGTAAAATAATGAACATGGAAGAGGACAGTATACTGCTACAGAGGGACCTGGATAGATTGAAGGCTTGGGCAAATAAGTGGCAGATGAGGTTTAACACTTACAAGGTTATGCACATGAGAAGGAATAATGCAAGTCACCCGTAAATACTAAATGGTAAAATACTGGGTAACACTGACATGGAAAATTAACCCCAAACAGGAGCGTGGCTAACCGCCGAACTGCTAAGACGCATCTCAGAGTGCTCTCTGAACTAACCTGCCAATCCTTGGCCATCGGTGGCCCAAACACCTGCTGACCCTTTAAAGTGCCCTCTACTGTGTTCCTGGGAGACACTGGACCTCGCGGAGCCCAAATCTCCGCCTGTTTGAATCCAGACCGCCTCACCTCGCGGCCTACTCCCGCCAGTAATATGCATTGCCGCGGCCTGCTACCTGTCGCTGAGGCCTATCACACCCAGATACAGTGGCGGAATGGACTGCATACCGGTTACAGACCGTCGGAACGTCTAACACGATAGCGGCCGGCGAGTCCCGAGTCCCGGTCACCTGCGGCCTACTGCGAGCGCCCCGTAGACAGTGAAGCGCTGCGGCCTGCCGACACTCCTGCCCGGCACGAGCCACTCTGTCATCCACCTGGCAGACTCCTAGAGGACCGCGGCACAGATAACGAGCATTTCCATGATCCGGGCTCACAAGCTCCATCCACCCTGCATAACTGTGAGTACCGCAGGTCCCGGTCCAATATCCCGGGTTGGATCCACTTTTGGGCGCGCTATTGTCCATCAAGCCGCCACTAGTGCTGGGTAACCACGTCCTCCATAACCCATACCTCAGCTTTCCTAGCCATACTTACCTCACCAGGTATTCACCAAACTACCAGAGCATAGCTCAAATTTTTCTGGACTGAACTCTGTCATCGGTCTGCAGACGACACGTCTGCAACTTATCAGCGTTCCTGTAATGGACTGTGTGCCATATTTTTTCTTTATCTGTGTCACCACCGATAGACTTTAATGTGTTAATTTTTTTTTCGGCTTAGCTGGCCCAACCTTTCTTAAGCACTCCTGCAGCATGGTCAAAATAGGAAATTCTGTCTCCAGAGACACTGTCACAGCACATAAAATACCAGCTACAAAGGGTGAGATGGATAAATATATGAAGAAAAAGAATCCTCATCTTAAACTGACTACCCCCTCTAAAGACGCCCTCCCAGCAGCTCACCTAGACACCGGAGCGGAGTCTGATAGTGAAAATGAGCTGGTCTCTCAACGTGACACATTGCCAGTTTCCCGCTCCTTCCTACAAAAGTCTTTAGAGAACGCCTTAGCTAAAGCCCTGGACCCCATTTCTAAAGATCTTCAAGATATAAAACACGATATTAAACATCTGCGCACTAGGGTGGAACAACTAGAAGCTACCCAAGCCTATCTCTGTACTTACACTACTGCTCTGACCTCCAGCTTCACTTCTTGCCAGAATTACCTCAATGTGGCGTTTGATGCTCTGGAAGACCAAGAGAATAGAGGTCGCAGGAAGAACCTCCGCTTAAGAGGCCTCCCAGAATCTGTTGAGAACTCTGCTCTTCTTTCAACTGTCACTGACATCTTGCGCAACATCCTTGGAGACTCCTATCCAGGGGAGATTGTCATTGAACGTGTTCATAGGGCTCTGAGGCGCAAACCCAAAGACTCTGAACTACCCAGAGATGTCATTTGTCGACTGCTGCACTTTACTGTTAAGGAAGACATTCTGCGTCTTTCCAGAACATCCCCACAAACCACCTTTGAAGACGTACAGATACATATCTACCAGGACTTATCGCCACAAACGTTACTAAAAAGAAGAACCCTCAGGCCTTTGACTGCAGCCCTTCGCTCCAAAGGGATACAATACAACTGGCAATTCCCATTCGGATTGGCTTTCATGACTGGAGGGAGGAGGTTCCTGGTCCGCACTACTGCAGATCTCCCTGGAGTCTACAATGCACTGGAACTCCCAGACTTACAAATTCCGGCTTGGGCAGTGGTTAAGGACCTGGACACTCATCCGCAGATCCCGCCTCCCACGCCCTGGGAAGAAGTAGCGTCCGGATGCACCCCAAAGTCCAGGAGAAAATCCGGCAAATTGACCCCGAAAAGCATTATACCGGAGGACACTTGAAATAAGAGAGGTTCTCACACCCCTCATCTCTTATTCTTTCCTCCCTGCCTCACGAGGCCGCTCACATAAGTGGACTTTAAATGTCGTCCTAATTTACAGATAGGATGTCTCACTCTCTCGCTCTCTCATCTCTCCTGTTCTTTCCTTCCTTCCTCTCCTTCTTTATCAACCTATTATTCTAAACTGCCCCGTCTATAGCTCACCCCCCCACCTTCCCCTTCCCTCCCCTCCCCCCCTACTCCTTACAGCACCTGCTCTGCTGTCCTACTACTGTTCGCTCATCTTCCTCCCCCCCACTGCTCTACTTTCTCTACAGTTGCTCTGGTCGCTCTTGCAGTTATTCTCTGCTTATTCTCCTGTATCCATGTGTTTGCTCACTTTATAGGTTGGGCCCCTAGGGCCGAGTTAATGTTCCTCGCTATACCTAGTTATAGCCTCTGCTTTATTACTGTTTAAAATAACGGTTTTACAGTTTAGTTTATATTTCAGGTAAACTCTTTACTGTACCTCAGTGTGCTCAAATGCAAGTTTTGTTCGCATTGCGTGTCTACATGCCATGTTTTCTTTTGGTGATACCTGTGATTAATTGTCTTTATTCCTTCCCTCCGTCTCCGTTTTTCCTCCCCCCCCCCTCAAGACTCATCTCCAACCTCCCTTGCCAAGAACCTCGTACGAACCCGGATCCTGCTATTCATACGTCGATATGGCAAGTATTAAAATTGTCACATATAATGTACATGGGCTCAACTCCCCCTCAAAGAGATCGCAAGTGCTAGGTCTTCTTGAGAGGCATAGGGCGGACATCTGTCTTCACCAGGAGACGCATTTTCAAAAACAGAAAATCCAAATTATCAAACATATGTATTATACCCAATGGTTTCACTCAGGTACTGATTCCAAAGCCTCTAAAGCGGTGAGCATAGGCCTGAGTCGGCATGTTAATTTCACACTGATCGACAAATGTACTGACGATTTGTTTTCCTTAAGGGGCGCATTGGCACTACAACGTTCACCATAGGGAACGTTTATGCACCCAACATTGAACAAATCCCTTGGCTTAGGACTGCTCTGAAGAAACTCTCGTCCTTTTCGGAAAGTACCTTAATACTAGGAGGCGACTTAAATGTAGCGTTAAACCCTATCATCGACACCTCCACGGGCCGTTTGTCCATCCGTTTTAAATCTCTAGCGAAACTGACACGTACGCTTCAATCCTTACAACTAACAGATATATGGAGAACACTACATCCATCTGTCAAAGACTATACGTTCTATTCAATTCCACATAACTCATATAGCAGGCTCGATTATCCGCACACATACAGAACTGCCAATCGGCTTGAATCTTATCACAAGTTCTCTCAGACCACTCCTTGGTAGAAGTGGTTTATGAGCTGCCTCACATGCCACCGCCTTTTAGGTGCTGGCGATTAGATGACCTGCTCTTAAAATCCCCAGAAAATGTCAAGAGAATCAACTCAAGTTTATCTGAGTTTTTTGCTCAGAACGACAATGAAGAGGTCTCTATGCAGACGCTCTGGGAAGCGCATAAATCATACGTCAGAGGCGAACTTATCTCTCTCTCTCTGCCTATGCTCGCAAAATCAGGTCACAAAAATTGTCCAACCTGCAATCTAAAATTTCCCGATTAGAGAGTCTGCATAAGAGATCCCTTTTAGCTTCTCACCTAGACGAGCTGACTAACTTACGTAGCGAGCTTAAGAACCTGCTTAACCTGTCCTCAGCTAAAGCCTATTTATCAGCTCAATTTAAACATTACGCACATGGAGACAAACCCACCAGGTTTATGTTAGCCCAAATCAAACAGAGGAAAGCTTATAAAGGTACTTTATAACTAATCTCAAAGGCTCAAATGGCGCAATTTACCATAAAACAACTGACATAGCCCGTGAATTCAGCGCGTTTTATGAAGAACTGTACAACCTAGGTTCCTCGCCAACCACCTCAGATAAGCCAAGATCTGAATTGGTTTTGGAAATCTTGGCTTCTCTAGGTCTCCCGCAAATATCTCCTGCACAATCCCATAAACTGTGCTCTCAAATATCTCCGACTGAGATTAAGGAGGCCATTGTATCCTCCCCCAAGAACAAAAGCCCAGGCCCCGAGGGCTTAACTGCACATTATTATATTTCATGTCTGGACACACTGTCGCCATATCTAGTTAGACTTTATAACTCCGCCTTGGCAGGGAACCCTTTCCACAAGCAAACCCTGATGGCCCAAATTACGGTCATACATAAAGAGGGCAAAGACCCTAGTCTATGTGGCAATTACCGCCCTATATCGCTCCTAAACTTTTACCTTAAAACCTTTGCTATAATCATCGCCCGTAGACTTCAGGACCTCCTTCCATCACTAATCGCGCCTGATCAAGTTGGTTTTGTGATGGGCAGGGAGGGGAAAGACAATATTTATAGAGTTCTACAATTGATCTCTCATGCTCAGCACTCAAAGATCCCTCTTCTGCTTCTCAGTACTGACGCCGAGAAGGCGTTTGATAGGGTGGACTGGGGATACCTGAGAGCTTCTCTGCTCGCTTTCGGTATTCCCGCCCCTTTCGTACGAGTCATATTCACTATGTATGAACGCCCTACAGCCAGAGTTCTGATCAACGGAGTACTGTCACCAGTGTTCCCTATCTCGAACCGCACCAGACAAGGGTGTCCTCTATCTCCTTTACTTTTTGTATTGACGATGGAAACACTTCTACAGAGGCTGAGACAAGAACCTGACATTTCAGGGATATCTTGTGGAGGCAGGGAACGCAAGGTGGCAGCATACGCCGACGATCTGTTGCTCTTAACTTCCAATCCGACCACAGCCTTACCGACCATTGCAGATATTTTTGATGCTTTTGGCCCCATTTCAAACTTTAAAGTTAACATGAGTAAGTCTCAAGCTCTCAATATATCCCTATCTACCCCAGTAGCGTCTCGCCTGGCGATAGACTCTCCTTTTGATTGGACGCAACCTCATATTAAATTTCTTGGCATAAAAATTTCCCCTAACACTTAGGCTCTTTATAAAAATAATTTTATACCTCTACTAAAAGATATCTCTAAAATTCTTGAGAATTGGCCCACACCCTATATTTCTTGATTTGGGCGGAAAAACATTGCAAAATGTCTTATATGGCCCAAGGTAACTTACTTGTTACAGGCCCTTCCAATCCATATCCCTGGGAGTTTTTATATCCAACTGAACAGGATTTTATCTAGACACATCTGGAACTGTAAAAAACCTAGAATAAAATACCCGACTCTCCAACTTCCTCGGAAATACGGTGGAATCGACATGCCGGCGCATCGTCTCTTTGTTCAGGCGGTCCACTTAAACCGAATCCTTGATTGGATACGGAAACCTACCCATAAACTATGGGTTTCCATAGAGCAGGCATCCTCAAACTGCGGCCCTCCAGCTGTTGCAAAACTACAACTTCCACAATGCCCTGCTGTAGGCTGATCACCTGTAGGCTGTTCGGGCATGATGGGAGTTGTAGTTTTGCAACAGCTGGAGGGCCGCAGTTTGAGGATGCCTGCCATAGAGGAAGATATCCTCCAATACCCGCTGAGACAACTTGTTTTTTCTCCTCTCACAACCTCCACAAAATTTAAGTCCCTTAATGTGCTTATACCCGAAACTTGTGCAGTATGGAACGACGCTAACGTGCGTACTAGATGTGCCCCATACCCTTCCCCTCTGCTACAAATTAGAGATCTGCTTTACACCTCAGATCCCATTTCTAACGCCGCTATCCCCAAAGACTTACGGTCTAACAATGCCTCAGTAGATTCCATCATCAGAGATGGTGTAATACCCTCTGAGGAAGCCTTATCCGACTTGCTAGAATGCTCTCTATTGCCTCCCCTGATCTATAACAAAATTATATGCGCGCTTAAAATACTGATCAAAAAAATCGACCCTCAGCGTGCCTTGACTCCGATTGAAACTTCCTTAGCTCAAACTAAACCTCCTAAGAAAGTTATTTCAAACTACTGCAAATTGCTGTCCACTCCTTTGTCACCCATTGAGCATTCTTTCATTAAAGCATGGGAGGAGGATCTCTCCAGGAAATTTACGGAATCGGAAATCCGCTCCCTCCTTGAGATCCCAAAACGGATATCACGCTGTGTGAGAATGCAGGAAAGTGGTTCTAAGATTTTAACTAGGTGGCATCTGACCCTGGTGCTCTTGCACAAATATAACCCGAGTTATAACCCTGCCTGTTGGAGATGAGGTCAGCAACTAGGCACTTACTATCATTTATGGTGGACTTGCCCGCGTATAGTGCCATACTGGGCAAATATCATAACTCAAATCAACACTGTAGCTAAAACGCACTTGCCTACAACCCTGAGATCTGTCTGTTTCACTTGCTTCCAGACAAACTCTCAAAATCCACAACGAGACTATTGAGACATCTCCTAGCCGCAGCACGTATACTGATACCCACGCTGTGGAAAGCAACACACCCCCCTCCATACACTCTATGGTTAGATAAAGTAGACTTGTTATATCGCTTAGAAGAACTTGCCAGTTGGGAATCGAAAACGCACAAGATCTTCAGCCAGGTTTGGGCCCCTTGGAGATCTTTTCGCCATTTTTCTACGTAATAGTGACCTACGCAATTATGACCTACATTCGACACAGGTTCTGGCCTAACCCCCCCCCTTCCCCACCTTTCCCTCCCCTCCTACTGTTTCTGTCTTCCCTGCCGATTGCATACTCTTCTGTCATTAAATGATAAGCATTGTTGTTGGAGGTCTGTTTCAATTGCTTTCCATATGCATGCGATTCACTGATGACGTACTGTTAATCTATTGATTATTTTCTACGTGACCCCATGTTGGCTTCCTCTGACACCATGTGATGTGTGTATATTACAATACTGTTTGGAATTGCTCTTTATTTATAAAATTAATAAAAATAAATTTGAAAAAAAAAAAAAAAAAAAAAAAAGAAAATGAACCCCAAACTAAGCTGTAGAAACCAGTGTCAGGCAGCTCCTGCCAAGGCCAATAAGATAATGGGTTGCAATAAAAGGGGCATAGATGCCCGTGATGAGAACATAGTCCTACCATTTTACAAATCACTAGTCAGGACTGTGATAAGGGGACATCCTCTGCGTCTGGAGAAAAGAAGGTTTGTACACAAATATAAAAAGGATTATTTACTGTAAGAGCAGTGAGACTATGGAAATCTCTGCTTGAGGAGGTGGTGATGGTGAGTTCATTAAAAGAGTTCAAGAGGGGCCTGGATGTATTTCTGGAGTGTAAAAATATTACAGGCTATAGCTACTAGAGATGGGTCGTTGATCCAGGGAGTTATTTTGATTTCCTGATTGGAGTCGGGAAGGAATTTTTTTAACCTTGAGTGTGGAAAATTGGCTTTTACATCTCAGTTTTTTTGTTTTTTTTTGCCTTCCCCTGGATCAACTTGAAAGATAACAGGCCGAACTGGATAGACAGATGTCTTTTTTCGGTCTTGTGGTCAACATCCAGTAAAAATGAATTTCTTTGAAGATGTTATCTGTCCATGTAATAAAGTTAATAACAATTTGGAAAAGTACTGTATATGCAAATGACTTTATTTAATGAATACATAATGTAATCTTGTTGCAGGTTAAAAAAGATAGGAATGCAAAGAATCATTTTTTAGGTTAGTATGCTAAGTTATTGAATGTCAATCATCCATTTATTTCACAGGAAGGAATATATTTCAATTAAGAGGTCTTTAGTGTCAGTTTTGTAAATGATCTATTAAATGAGGCTTTAATTTTAGTTATTTACATTTCAAATTCTGGTGTAGCAGATGTGTTTTCAATAGTTTTTGCTGGTTTACAGTAACAAAAAGTAGTAACTACTAGATTTCAGGATAAGACAAAAGACCTAGTATGCTAGCAACAATGGAAAATCAGATTGCCTTCAACATAATGCTATGAAATCATGGCAGTATTTGATATGATTGGATACATAAGAACTGAGGGACAGCTGTAGGGGTCTTCTGTTTGGATATTTCAGCTGTCACTCACAGGAGAGGGGATGTGAAACAAATCAATGTAGAGAACACTTCACAGTGAAGATTTGCCTCCAGGGCACATGCAGGAGCAGAGCCTGGCAGAACACTGTAAAACATCATATATTCTGGTGGTAAAAGCTTCAGAAAATGTGTGTCTTTCCTGTTCTCTCCACTTTCTACTGTGAGCTGTCAGTAGCTTTGCATGGTCACAATTACTGACAGGTTCCCTTTAAGAACACAGGAAAGGTAAGGATCATGATGATCAACATAAATTATGAATTTAGTTCAGTAATCAAGTGTACAGTTTATCGTTATCAGCATGTAATTAATAGTGTTGAGTGCGAATATTCAAATAGCGGATTTTTTGTTAGCGAATATTGGCACTTCGCAAATTCGTGAATATTGTGCTATATATTCGCTATTTCGAATATTCGTTTTTTCGTTTTTTTTTTAAGTTGTTAATCCTTGTTGCTCTCTGGTTGTCTTCCCACTTCCCAAAAGCTGTTCTTACCTGTCTGCAGGATTCTTGGCTCCCTGCCTGCTCCAGTCAATGCCCGTTGCCGCTTCTGCCAACTTCCCATGTGCATGGGAACGCCTCCATGCTAAAATGTACTGTCGGATGTGAGAATCACAATCTCACAAATTTGACTAAGTTGTAATCGTAATGCGATTAATATAACCTGAATTACTCGCATTGTGAATTCAACTTAGAGCTGGGTTCCTAATGATTGTATTGCTAGAATATAACGAATATCATGAATTCACGAATATAGCACTATATTCTCAATCTTCGTTATATTCTAGCAAGCCAACCATTAGGAACCTAGCTCTAAGTTGAATTCGCAATGCGAGTATATGCTCGCATTGTGAAATCAACTTTGAGCTGAGTTCCTAATGGTTGTTGGCAGTTGCTAGAATATAACGAAGATTGAGAATATAGTGCTATATTCGTGATATTTGTTATATTCTAGCAATACAACCATTAGGAACTCAGCTTTAAGTTGAATTTGCAATGCGAGTATATGTTCGCATTGCGAATTAAACTTAGAGCTGAGTTCCTAATGGTTGTTGCTAGAATATGACAAAGATTGAGAATATAGTGCTATATTAGTGATATTCTTTATATTCTAGCAATACAACCATTAGGAACTAGAGATGGCCCGAACTATTCGCCGGCGAACAGTTCCCGGCGAACATAGCTTGTTCGCGTTCGCCTCTGCCGGGCGAACATATTCGATGTTCGCGTTCGCCCCTATACTTTATCATTGAGCAAACTTTGACCCTGTACCTCACAGTCAGCAGACACATTCCAGCCAATCAGCATACCCTCCCTCCCAGACCCTCCCACCTCCTATCTAAACGCAAGGATAGGATCCATCTTACATTCATTCTGAAGCTGCAGTGTTAGTAATTGTAAATCGCAATGCGATTAATATAACCTGTATTATTCGCATTGCGATTACAACTTAGATCTGAGTTCCAAATGGTTGTATTGCTAGAATATATTAACGAAGATAACAAATATAGCGCTATATTCTCAATCTTCATTATATTCTAGCAATAAAACCATTAGGAACTCAGATCTAAGTTGAATTTGCAATGCGATTAATATAACCTGCATTAATCGCATTGCGAATTCAACTTAGAGCTGAGTTCCTAATGGTTGTTGCATTTCTAGAATATACGTTATATTCTAGCAATACAACCATTAGGAACTCAGCTTTAAGTTGTAATCGCAATGCGAATAATACTTAGAATTATTAATCGCTTTGCGAATCCATTTGATGCCTCTGTTTGATTGTATATGACGGTTGACTATGACTACCACCAACGTTCTGCTGCCTCCAAAGCAAGATATCTGAACCTCCAGGGCCATTTGGGCATTTTTAATAGAAAACGCATAAAAACGCATCTGCGTTTTTATAATTTTTCATTTTTAGTTTATTCTTTTGTGTATTTTGCCACATTTGGTTGCATATTTACATTTGGTATAGGCAAATATGGTAGTCTAGATCATGTGTCTATACCAAAACCTAGGATCATTGTTTGACAGCATATTTTCTAAGCCATGTAGCTGAATATAGATTTGGGCAGAGTAATGATCTAGACTACCATATTTGCCTATACCAAATGTAAATATGCAACCAAATGTGGCAAAATACACAAAAAATTAAACTAAAAATTAAAAATTAAAAACGCAAATGCGTTTTTGATGCGTTTTCTATCAAAAACGCCCAAATGGCCCCTGGGGGGTTCAGATATCTTGCCTCGGGGGCAGCAGAACATTGGTGGTAGTCATAGTCAACCGTCATATTCAATCAAATAGAGGCATTAAATGGATTCGCAAAGCGATTAATAATTGTAAGTATTATTCGCATTGCGATTACAACGTAGAGCTGAGTTCCTAATGGTTGTATTGCTAGAATATAACGTATATTCTAGCAATACAACAACCATTAGGAACTCAGCTCTAAGTTGTAATCCCAATGCGATTAATACAGGTTATATTAATCGCATTGCAAATTCAACTTAGATCTGGGTTTCCTAATGGTTGTATTCGTAGAATTATATAACGAAGATTGAGAATATAGAGCTAAATTCCCAATCTTAGTTATATTCTAGCAATACAACCATTAGGAACCCATCTCTAAGTTAAGTTCGCAAATATGATGTCCCAACTCCCAAACTATTCACCGGCGAGTAGTTCCCGGCGAACATAGCTTGTGCGCGTTCGTCGCGGCGGGCGAACATATGCGATGTTAGGTCCACCCCCTATCATTGAGTAAACTTTGACCCTGTACCTCACAGTCAGCAGACACATTCCAGCCAATTAGCATACCCTCCCTCCCAGACCCTCCCATCTCCTGGACACAGCATCCATTTTAGATTCATTCGGAAGCTGCAGTCTTAGTGAGAGGAGGGACAGTGTAGCTGCTGCTGAGATTTAATAGGGAAATTGATAGCTAGGCTAGTGAATTCAGTGTCCACTCCAGTCCTGAAAGACTCATCAGATCTCTGCTGTAAGGACAGCGTCCTGACAGCACCCCAAAAAGCCCTTTTTAGGGCTAGTACATCAGTCTCCCTCCCAGACCCTCCCACCTCCCATCAAAAAGCAAGGATGGCATCCATCTTAGTAGTTGTAATCGCAATGCGATTAATACAGGTTATATTAATCGCATTGCGAATTCAACTTAGAGCTGGGTTCCTATTCTCAATCTTCGTTATATTCTAGCAATACAACCATTAGGAACTCAGATCTAAGTTGTAATCACAATGCGATTAATATAACCTGTATTACCACTTACCACACTCTGCGTCAACTAGATATTTTTCCATGGGAGTTTTGCCATGGATCCCCCTCCGGCATGCCACAGTCCAGGTGTTAGTCCCCTTGAAACAGCTTTTCCATCACTATTGTGGCCAGACGGAGTCCCTTTGTTTTTTAAAATTCGCCTGTCTATTGAAGTCTATGGCGGTTCGCACTGTTCGCATGTTCGCGAACATTTGCGGAAGTTCGCGTTCGCTGTTCGCGAACTGAAAATTTTATGTTCGCGACATCACTATTAGGAACCCAGCTCTACGTTAATTCGCAATGCGAGTATATATTTGCATTGCGAATTAAAGTTAGAGCTGAGTTCCTAATAGTTGTATTGCTAGAATATAACGAAGATTGAGAATATAGTTCTATATTCTTGATATTTGTTATCTTTGTCAATTCTAGAAATACAAGTTACAACCATTAGGAACTCAGCTCTAAGTTTAATTCGCAATGCGAATATAAATTCGCGTAGCATTCACAATATATAAAATAATGATGAATATTCGATTTAGACAAATATATGACGAATATTCAATTGAATATTCGTGAAATATCGTGAAATAGAATTTTGCACCTCCCGCTCATCACAAGTAATTAAATTGAAAAAAAAAAATGCAAAAAACATGATTATTTATGATTTTTACAATACTTGTCAACTTGAGTTTACCTTTTCCTATGAACAATAACAGTACTATTTTATCATGGATAAAACAGAAGTTAAAAAATGTTTTTATCCATAGATATAGCAGATGAATAGGACAAATGTCCTGTGGTTTAAGTTGTGAAGCTATTAAAAAATCTGCAGGGTAGTTGGATATGGCCAAGCAATCATTTAACCTGAAAGATTACAGTTTTTGATTAGCAATTAAAAATGGACCCGCATACAGATTGCAGGAGTCATTAAGTAACACACACACACTCCGTGAGTTATCACATCTAGTTAGCGCGTTATTACTGTTCACTCTGCTACATGCGTACATGCCTCACAGTATGTAATTTTCCTATTATTGATTATAGAAATATATCAAATTAAGTGTACATAGGTATAGTCTGAAAGCAGTAAACTTGGAAGAATATTCATAACAATCTTGATGTATATAATTTAAAAGGGAAAAAGGAAGAAATCTGTTAGAAGTTGCTTAAAGTTATAACTATTACTTTCCGTATTAGGCTACTTTCACACTAGCGGCATCCATGTCTTGCAGGCTGTGTCGGCGGGTGAATAGCCTGCCAGATCTGTGCTGCCGCTAGTGCACGCATGCCGCCGGAGGTCCGCTCCGGCCCTATTGACTATAATGGGAGCAGGCCAGAGTTCAGGCGACAGCAAGGCAAACATGCCGAGAGGAGGCTGGAATAAAACTACGATATGTCGTAGAGATGAGTGAAGTTCTCAAAACATTGATTTAACTGCTTTGTCAAATTTCACAAGGAAATTCACTAATTGACTAATTACTTTGTTACAAAGCACATTTCTTTGTGAGTAGTGGTCGCAAAGATGGGGAATGGTGATGGTGCCCCCCCCCCCCCATCGATCATTAAACCCCACTGATTCAGTGTTCTTTGCTGATTGCGGCATCTGAGATGACGATTGATGGCTTTCAGGGGTAATCTGTTAAAAAACTAAAATAAAAATACTCATCTTATCCATTTGCTAGTGAGGAGTCCGCTATAGCCATCTTGATTGAATATCCAGCGCGAAATCTCACGCGATGCGTAATGAAGTCATCACACTGGCCGCCAAGGTGATGTCATATGTCACTGCTCACAAGATTTTGTGCAGGATCTTCAATCAAGATGGCCGTGGCAGGCGCTTCACGCTCAAATGGATGTGGGGAGTATGAATTTTTTTACTGCCATTTTATGGAAAATGATTTGTTATCACTAAGCACAAGGAAATAAGGCTTCACTGCAAATTACTTTGTCATGAATAGCATTTCTTTGTAAGTAATGGGTGCAATGACAGGGAGTATTTGCCCATCACTAGATTTATTCTATTTCTGCTGATATGTTGCAGTTAAATGTTTCTGATCATTCAGTTAATTTTTAATATAAGCTAATGACAGCACTGGTAAACACAACACTCTGCTATTGAATTATCATTCCTTTTACTACAAAGATTTATTCTAAACCTGTATCACCCATGTGAAAAAGTTATCCCCACCCCCTAAACCTGATAACTGGTTGTGCAACCCTTGGCAGTAACAACTACAGTCAAAGGTTTGCAATAACTTGTAATGAGTCTTTTATATTTGACAACTTTTTCTTTGCAGAATTGTTTTCATGTGGCTACATTGGAGGGTGGGTTTATTTTGAGCATGAACTGCCCATTTAGAGGGGTTCTTAATGGGTTTGGAGCCGAAAACCTCTAAGCTACACTCAATTTTCTGTGTTCCCACCATGCCCATGCCACTGCTCCATTCCCAGAGTCTTGGTCCCACAACCAATGTAGACAATCACAGGCCTCCTAGGTCACATCTACTTAAATGGAATACAACTGCTGTACATCGAGAGTAACAAAAGTTTCTATACTAATACAAGAGGAACTCTCTTCCAGGGAGAATAGAGAATTCATTAAACCACTTCAAAAGGGGGCGAAGTACATTTTTTGAGTGTAAGGATCTTACAAGTGAAATGTACCAAATGTCTGCAAAAGGGTCATTGACCCAATAATTAATGCTGAGTGCCAGATTTAGAGTCAGGCTGTTTTTTTTTTTTTTTTAATTAAGATTCAATTTTTGTATTCCTCTTTTATCAACATTGCAAGGTTATAGGCTGATCTGTATGGTAATATTAGTAGTATTGGAAGGATCGGCACTCAAAGTAATATTTCTTCAAAGTTCTCTTTTATTCGCCATAGAATGAGGTAACACTACACGTGTTTCGGCTGTATAAGCCTTTCTCAAGTGTGCACACTTGAGTAAGGCTTATACAGCCGAAACACGTGTAGTGTTACCTCATTCTATGGCGAATAAAAGAGAACTTTGAAGAAATATTACTTTGAGTGCCGATCCTTCCAATACTACTACTATTTGTGAGTACACCGACTCGGGATACGGGCACCGCTCCACAGTGGAGTAGTGTGGAGTGCCGCTTGCTCTTTCTTCTATTGCTGTATGGTAATATGTCTTGTTTCAGCCTTATAAACTGTTAAGTTACTTATAAATGCTACTCTAGAATAGTTTTTTCATCAAATAGAAATGAAGCTGACAGATGTTATTTAAAAGCTCTAAAAACAAAACAAAAACAAAAACCTTGAAACTAAAATATATCACAATTTGTCCCATTATCTCCAAGATATGCTTTTTATTTTTTGGGATTACTAAATTACAATATATGCTTATTGTAATGGCAGTCTTTAATGATAATTAGACATGAGCGAAGTTTTGAAAAATTCCATTCCGTCTCTGATGCAAAATACTGACTGTGTGATAGAGGTCTCATACTAAATTTGCATGAGTTTTGGCCATTTGACTGTGAAATTGACTTTGTTCGGATGGAAAAGAAGTCCTGCATGCAGGACTTTAATGGCTTCTATCCCGTGGTGAGTAATTGGTAACTTTTTTGCATCAGTATTTGATCAGTATTGGTAAGGCAAAAACCGGATTGGATCCAAAGCATAGATAACGATAACATATTTGCATGTCTTCTGTGTTTTCAACCTTCTCCTACTTTTGTCTTCCATATCATGATCAAATCCAGATGCATAATACTGACTAGGACCCATTTTTCCCCCCGATTTTTCTGTTCTGATGAATCAGAAGAAAAGAAAAATAAGATGTCCACATGGCCAAACAGGGACACAAGTGGACCCATGACAGACTGGTGAGGGTGGGAGCAGCATGAAGAGTCACCATTGTGGCGTCGGAATAGACTGGTGAGGTTGGCAACAGCATGAAGAGTAACAATAGTGGCCCTGGAACGGAGAAGTGACGGAAACAGCATGAAGAATCACAATAGTGGCCCCGGAACAGAGTTAGGAGGTGTGGGGGTGGGGGGGGGGGCAGCAGTGACAATAACAGCACAAGATGGTGGCAGATCACAGTAGAAGTTCGGGTTCGGTGTTCGGCGCTTTCTTGGTGCTTTTTGAAAAGTTGCACAGCAGCCAATCAACAAGCGTCATACTACTTGCCACAAGAGGCCATGCCTACTAATGGCATGGCTGTGATTGGCCAGAGCAGCATGTGACCCAGGCTCTATATAAGCTTGAGTCACATAGAGCTGTACGTCACTTTGCTTTTACAAGTGTAGGGAGAGGATGCTGCTGGACTTGTGATTTCAGGGAGAGAATAGGAGAGAATCTAACTCAGCGATCTACCTAGAAATAGTTATGTGGGTGCAGGGCACTATCCTTTTACCCTGCCCTGAGCTCATTGACCAAAAAATACTAACTTTTAGAATTCTGTTAGTTAGGTGGGTGGCGGCGGCCATTTTATGCATGCTCAATGCACCAGCACTGCATCTGAGCGTTTGGGACATTGCAAATCACCATTTTTTGGGGACAAACTACAACATCTGTATTAATCAGTGTGCAATTTAAGCTAGAACTACACCCATCATTTTCTGGAGTTTGAAAAACACACTTTTTTTTCTCCAAAAAACTGTATTTTCCAGATCGGCAAGTGTTAAATTCAAGTTTAATATATACAGCATTCATATTCTGTTATAAAAAAAAAGACTTTTTTGGCAATCTACAACATCTGTATTAGTCAGTGTACAATTTAAGCTAGAAATGCACCCATCATTTTCTGTGGTTTGAAAAACACACTTTTTTTTCCAAAAAAAACAGTATTTTCCAGATCTGCAAGTGTTAAATTCAAGTTTAATGTATACAGCATTCATATTCTGTTAGCAAAAAAATACTTTTTGGGCAATCTACAACATCTGTATTAGACACCAACAATTGGCGGGGAACCTACGCCACAATTCCTGGAATGGTCCCAAAATACATACACAAAAAAGCCAACAAATCCGGGAATAAAATATATCACTTTATTAAATTCATTTTAAAATTAGTATTTCCATATAAAAAACAAAACAAAAAAAAAACATATATGTATGGTTGGTGAAAAGATTTTACATTGAGGCCGTATAATCCACCAATACAGAGGTATATATAACCACAGAAGTTATGGCATTAGTATGTTGCTAGACACCGGGAGAAAATTCCCCTTATATCTAATAAAAATCCTACTAGCAGTGAGATTTCAACAATAAAGTGAACTCCTTGGTCACCAACCTCCCCTCATATCTAAAGGACACAGGGGACGTCTTAAGAAAACTGGACGGCATTTATCTGGAACCAGATATGATGTTGGTCACCTGTGATGTGGAGTCGCTTTATACTTCAATCAGACACCATGATGGCCTGGAAGCAGTTCGCTTTTTCATTTCCACCTCCAAATGGGCAGGTGAGTTCGGTGATCTAATTGTGGATTTATTAGGATTTGCCTTAAACCATAATTTCTTTTTGTTTAAGGAAACACTGTATTTACAGCTCCAGGGAACAGCAATGGGGGCTGCATGCACCCCCTCATATGCGGGGCTGTTCTTGGGGTTTTGGGAGAGACAAATCTTTTCCACAGATCCGGTGAAGTTTTGCAGTAAGGTACAGACTTGGTATCGTTATACTGACGATATCCTTTTCATTTGGCAGGGTA
Organism: Bufotes viridis; assembly: GCA_033119425.1. Classification (NCBI taxonomy): domain Eukaryota; kingdom Metazoa; phylum Chordata; class Amphibia; order Anura; family Bufonidae; genus Bufotes; species Bufotes viridis. The sequence goes on along the minus strand of CM065591.1, from coordinate 379,929,173 downwards.
CGATGCAGGAACTACAGGAACTCATAGATATCTTGAATTCAAATGAGCGGAATATCAGACTAACATACAAGGCAGGCAGGACCAAGATGGACTCCCTCGATATACGACTGGACATCGATGATAGAGGCTGTATTCAAAGTAACCAACCTTTATCGCAAGGAGACTTCGGTCAACAGCTTATTACAAGCCGATTCAGCGCATCCAAAACGTCTAAAACCAAGCATTCCTATTGGGCAATTCTTGAGAATTCGACGGATTTGCTCAAGGGATACTGACTTTTTTTCTCAAGCTAATGACCTCAAAACGAGATTTAGAAATAGAGGATATCGGGAGTCGGATATTACATCAGCATATAGGAGAGCAGTGAACACGAAACACGATTCACTACTATACGCTCCAAGAAATACATCACCTCAAACTGGTAAAGATATGGTTCGCTTTATTACTACCTTCTTCAGTGGCCATGATAAGGTTAGACATGTTCTAACAAAATATTGGAACTTACTATCCACTGATCCCATCCTAAAAAGATACCTAGGGCATGCTCCCAGGATCACATACCGAAAAAATAAAAAATTGAAGTACATACTTACCAAAAGCCATTATTCGGGAATGAAGCCGGAGAGGGCGTTTGGCTCGGGGGGGCCGAGATGGGGCTGTCGCCCTGTGGGAAGAAACAATACAGAATTATGTAAACAATTACGTTCCAAACCATGGGCGTAGTATACTTGGCGAGTTGCCCTTGCAACTTACTTTATGTCGGGCTCACTACAAGAGAATTAAAGAAAAGGGTTCGGGAACATGTCCTGTGGATCCAAGCTGCCAGAGAGATTTCAGATGTATCAACTTTGAAAACAATTCCAAGACATTTAAAACAATATCACAACTGTAACGGACGGCTTCTAAAGGTAAGAGGCATTGACAGAATACTGTTCAATCAGAGGGGAGGGGATTGGAAACGTCTCTTGGCCCAGAGAGAGACGAAGTGGATATTTACACTAAACACAGTCTCTCCCATGGGACTAAATGAGGGCATAGGCTATGCCCCTTTTCTGTGATTGTTCTCGGTTCAGGGCTGTAGATTCTTTGAGGACATTTTGTTCTTAGCCGCTTAGACAATAGTGCGTATATAAACACCTTGTTGTGTTATCATCATATATGGTTTTAATGTGTTTTATATATTTTTTGTCATCTCTAGTTTCAATCGGAGCATTTTGGAGGCGTGAAATGATTAATTCTTGTATTTTCATCACAATCAAGCTGATTGCAGGAAGACACCAACCACTGGTCCGGGATGGGGATATAAGGGGGACAATGGGGCAGTAATTTATGTATCACTTTATGAATTTATTGTTTATTATTTATTTGCCCATATAATTTTGCACTATGCATTTTTATGGTGTTTATGATATTCAATTAGATGGATTTCACAATGGATATGATTTAATTACAATTGGTCACTATATGGTTTTTATATAAATTATGTACTTATATTTAATATTTTTATATTCTCATATTTTTTCTTATATTATATTCATTCGTATTCATATGTTAATCATGAATGGTAATTATAACAATCAATGACGTCACATAGCTTTGAATTGTAAAGAAATAGTTTGGTTTAATATAATTTATTTGTCACAACTATGCACATTTCAGCACTTGCACTGAGCACCTGCATGTTTTATTTTATTTATTTTTCTCTTACGCTGGTAATCACGTGAGCACCTGTTTACCTATTATCCGGCTGGCCCAATGTAACTTTGACCCTGATCCAGTATATCGTGCGGTGCGTTCCAGGGTGGAACACACGCACGCTTTTACTGATGATCGGCTAGGGGAGGAAGTAGTTGCGTTCCAAGCTGGAACGCACTACATCACTTCCGGTCCACGGAGCGCGCTCAGCTAATGGAAAACAATACAATACTTCCGTCAAATGGGGATGACATGTCTGATTTTAACAGGTGAGAGGTGTTTGTAATTATGTGGAGCTATAAAAGGAAGGCATTATAGGGACATTCTTATACCACCCCTTGAAAAAGCCGGATATAGGCGAAACTTACGTCGGGAGGATACAGGAGGTGCCGAGATTGCGGTTTATTGTGCTAGGTATGCGATTCTATTTATTCCTGTGATGTTAGTAGGATAAGGGATTTGATGAAATATGCACTGTCACTTTATTGTTGAAATTTCACTGCTAGTAGGGTTTTTTTTTTAGATATAAGGGGAATTTACCCCGTTGTCTAGCGACATACTAATGCCATAACTTCTGTGGTTATATATACCTCTGTATTGGTGGATTATACGGCCTCAATGTAAAATCTTTTCACCAACCATACATATATGTTTTTGTTTTTTGTTTTTTTAATATGGAAATACTAATTTCAAAATAACATAGTAACATAGTATATAAGACCGAAAAAAAGACATTTGTCCATCCAGTTTGGCCTGTTTCCTACAAGTTGATCCAGAGGAAGGCAAAAAACCCCTGTGAGGCAGAAGACAATTTTCCCCACTTAAGGGGAAAAAAATTCCTCTTAAGTGGGGAAAATTGATGAGAAATGAATTTAATAAAGTGATATATTTTATTCCCGGATTTGTTGGCTTTTTTGTGTAAACATCTGTATTAGTCAGTGTGCAATTTAAGCTAGAAATACACCCATCATTTTCTGGGGTTTGAAAAACACACTTTTTTAACAAAAAACACTATTTTCAGGCCTTGCAGCATCAGCACGTGTGAAATTACAGACGTATATACTGCGGTCAAATTCAGTTGTTAAACAAACAGTCGTTTGGGCACAAAAAATTTAATTGGGCATTTGAAATACAGCCATTTGAAATACCGCCTTTTTGTGCAAAGATATATTTACTTCAGTCCTACACTGATTCAGGGCATGTGTGATCACCCCCTATACATACAGGGGTTTGAATTAGGCATTTGAAATACAGCCATTTTGTGCAAAGATATAATAACTTCAGACCTACACTGATTCAGGGTGTGTGTGATTCCCCCCTATACATACAGGGGTTTGAATTAGGCATTTGAAATACAGCCATTTGAAATACCGCATTTTTGTGCAAAGATATATTTACTTCTATTTAAAGGTGTCATTTGTTGAAGCCGTTAGATTGAATGTTCTTGCTGGTCTCCTGCCCTTCCAGAAGCTTCTTCGGAATATACCACAGTCACCTTTATACAGGTAAGATAGAATATACTGTGTATCTTTATGTGCTATGACACCATGGCTCCCATTTAGAATACTCAATTTGGTTCGCTCCAGTCTGTTGGCCACAGTGTACAGTAACTAAATCAGTAATGTAACAGATGAAGTTTGAATGGCGTATCAGATAGACTAGAAAAACGCCCCTATATAGTGCACCGCCTGTTGACAATCAGCTTGCTGCACAGTAAGTCTATGTATAACTGAACAGATTAATTATTAATGATACAGCAGATGAACTAGGTACACACGCCTTTATATTAGACTGTCTGTTGAGACTAAGTTTGATGCACAGTAAGTTTATGTATCACAAAATAGATTAGTTATAAATGACGCAGCAGGTGAACTATATAAACGTGCCTATATATTACACCGCCTGTTGACAATGAGTCTGATGCACAGTATATCTACAGTTGTGTTCAAAATTATTCAACCCCCACTGAAATTGAGTGTTTTGGCCAGTTTGACATTGATTTTGATCATTTCAGTCATCTTGTTTACAATTAAATCAAAGAGGCACTTGTAAGTCAGACAAATATAACATAACATTTATAATGAAATAACCACAAATGTCTTTTCTGTGCTCACATCATTATCAGTTTTATTCAACCCCCAAGTGACATTCAATCTTAGTACTTAGTACAACATCCTTTTCCAGTTATAACAGCTTTTAAACGTGAAGCATAGCTTGACACAAGTGTCTTGCAGCGATCTACGTGTATCTTCGCCCATTCTTCATGGGCAAAAGCCTCCAGTTAAGTCACATTCTTAGGCTTGCGCGCTGCAACTGCTTTCTTTAAGTCCCACCAGAGGTTCTCAATCGGATTTAAGTCTGGTGACTGTGATGGCCACTTCAAAATGTTCCAGCCTTTAATCTGCAACCATGCTCTAGTGGACTTGGAGGTATGCTTGGGATCATTGTCCTGTTAAAAGGTCCAACGTCTCTCAAGCCTCAGGCTTGTGACGGACTGCATCACATTTTCATCCAATATCTCCTGGTACTGAAGAGAATTCATGGTACCTTGCACACGCTGAAGCTTCCCTGTACCTGTAGAAGCAAAACAGCCCCAAAGCATGATTAACCCCCTGCCATGCTTCACAGTAGGCAAGGTGTTCTTTTCTTCATAGGCCTTGTTCTTCCTCCTCCAAACCTAGCATTGATCCATGGGCCCAAACAGTTCTAATTTTGTTTCATCAGTCCACAGAACCCTATCCCAAAACTGTTGTGGTTTGTCCACATGACTTTTGGCATACTGCAGTCGACTCTTCTTATTCTTTGGAGACTGCAAGGGGGTGCGCCTGGGAGTTCTGGCATGGAGGCCTTCATAACGCAGTGTGCGCCTTATTGTCTGAGCTCAAACTTCAGTACCCGCATCTGACAAATCTTTTTTCAGTTCCTCAGCAGTCACACGGGGACTTTTCTCCACTTTGCGCTTCAGGTAGCGCACAGCAGTCGAAATCAGCATCTTCTTTCTGCCACGACCAGGTAGTGTTTCAACAGTGTCCTTTGCCTTGAATTTGCGAATGATGCTTCCTATGGTGTCTCTTGGTATGTTTAACATCTTTGCAATCTTCTTATAGCCATTGCCCTTCCTGTGAAGAGAAATCACCTCTTCTCTTGTCTTCCTGGACCATTTTCTTGACTTCACCATGTTTGTAATCACACCAGTAAATGTCTAGAAGGAGCTGAGTATCACAGTCATTTTAAATCTGCCTAATTGGTGCCTATTATGCTTGATTGCTGCTCCTTGACATCCACAGGTGTTTTCAATACCTGATCGAAAACACTTGAATGAACCTCTGTTCTTAAGAATGGTAGTCTTTAAGGGGTTGAATAATTATGTCAATGAAGAAATCACAAAAAAAAAAACATTTAATACTGTATTACAAAAACAATTGATGTCATTTTAGTTGCATTTGGTTCTTTAAAAAGTCCTTGTAAGAATTCATTCTGAACACAATTACAAATGTACACTAAATTCCCTAAAACCCTTTACAGCATTGGGGGTTGAATAATTTTGAACACAACTGTATGTATAAATATACAGATTAATTATTAATGAAGCAGCAGATGAACTAGGAACACTTGTCTATATATTAGACTGGCAGTTGAGACTATATATGATGCACAGTCAATGTATGTATAACTGAATAGATTAAAGGGGTTGGAAACTTTTTGGCTACTTGTGACCCATGTGCAGGTAAGATATGGCACTAATATAGTCTTTGTTAGTATTCTGTGCTATATTTCATAAGCCATGCCCCCTTGTTAGGTAAATCTTCTGTGCTGTTCACGTAGAGGTCTTATCCATAAAATGGCCATTGACGCAGGGTCATGTGACAAGACATATTACTCCCCCATTCAAACACACTGCACCTGTACCAAACTCGCAAGTGCAGATGTCAGGTGCAGCGTACTTGAATGGAAGAGATATCACATGACCCTACATTAGCAGCCATTTTATGAACAAGATCTCTGTGTGGACAGCACAAAAGAATTGGCAAACAAGGGGGCATACCTTATGAAATATAGAAAATGCCACATCATTTCAAAAAAGGCTATATAATTAAGAGCTGTATAGTCATCTTGCAAACACATTGATCAAGAGTAACTAGTAAGTGGCCAACCCCTTTAAGTAAAATGGTGCAGCAGGTGAACTATACAAACGTGCCTATATATTATACCGCCTGTTTACAATGAGTCTAATCTACAGTATGTTTATATATAACTGAACAGATTAATTATTAATGGTGCAGCAGATTAACTAGGTAAACACACCTATATATTAGACTGGCTGTTGAAACTAATGCACAGTCAGTCTATGTGTAACAGAACAGGTTAAGAATGAATTGCACAGCAGTGGCAAATATGCACAGAGTGATTACACAAAGTCTGCACTGTTCTTGCACTGTTTCTGCCGTCTCCCTATGCTCTCCTTACAGTGTCTGAAAACTCTCCCTACACTGTATCTGCACTGTTCCTGCACTTCCCCTATCCAATATTCTACAATTAAAAGATTGCTAAAATACTGTCTCTAGCATTCGTCACGTCTCTCCCTATGCTCGGCTCATGGAAAAATGGTAAAGACTGGGCAGGATTAGGCTTTTTATAAGGTTGTGACATCACAGGGGATGTCTATCTGCTGCTGGATGGCTGAACTGCATTATAGTTCATATTGTGTTCCTGGTAGAGATGAGCGAACACCTGGATGTTCGGGTTCGAGAGGTTCGGCCGAACTTCCGGAAAATGTCCGGGTTCGTGATCCGAACTCAACCCGAACTTCATCCCGAACCCGAACCCCATAGAAGTCAATGGGGACCCGAACTTTTGGGTACTAAAAAGGCTGTAAAAGACACCCAGAGGGATAATATACCGCAATAAACGCATTGCGATTACAACTTTGAGCTAACGATCACCATGGGAACGCCTCCTCCAGTAGAATGTACTGTCGGATCTGAGAATTAAGTTGAAATCGTAATGCGATTCTTATATATTTGCTAATCGCATTGCGATTTCAACTTAGCATTGCTAAATAATTCCATCCATATCGTTAACTTACTGAGTCAGTAAGTTAACGAATATGGATGGAATTATTAGCAATGCTAAGTTGAACGACAATGCGATTAAGCAGATATATAATAATCGCATTGCGATTTCAACTTAATTCTCACATCCGACAGTACATTCTACTGGAGGAGGCGTTCCCATGGTGATCGGTAGCTCAAAGTTGTAATCACAATGCGATTAAGCAAATACATAAGAATCGCATTCAACTTTTAGTACTCAACTTTTAAAATCGTACACCACTTTAAGTTCCAAAGTTGCAATCGCGTTCGAATAGAACTTAAAGCTGTCTCTTAGTCAGTTTTAGTATTGGTGTGCTGTAATAGAAGTTACATTCGTGCTTGAATATAACTTAGAGCAATACAGTCAACTTTACACTGTTAGTTTTATTATCTCGATAATACAACTATTCAAGAATCGTGTACGTGCGTCTGTACGTGTGTGCGTTACCTCGGACACTATTCTATTTTGCCAGCCACAGCTGAAACCACTGATTTATGGTATTGCTATTTTGGCAATTGAATTTAACCCCAGAAAATAATCTATCCTTTGCCAGACAGCAGACAGTATTATACTTGTCTAACCAAAGCTGGAACACCAGATTTAGGGGATTGGTATTTGGGCAATTGTATTTAACCCCTTAATAAAATATAGAAATTTCTTTCCTGAGTTTCAAGGGGTGACAATTAGCACAGCCAAGACCCTGATGTAGTATATAGCAAAAAAAAAAAACTAGTATTGATGGATTGATGGACTTGGTGGCAGCTTCTTCTGGCGCACCACAAGTCACAAAATGGCCGCCGATCAACCCAGAAAATAAGTGACAGAAAAACGCTCTGTGCAGCCTAAAAACCAGCGAGCAAGTAACTAGCAGAAGTTCAATGATTCTCAGCTGTAAATTGATCCATTCATTAGGTGCTGTTGCTGACTTTAACCTGCCTAATCTCGCCCTGACAGAAGCTGCGTCCTCTCCCTACACTAATCAGAGCAGTGTGACGTGCGGCGCTACGTGACTCCAGCTTAAATAGAGGCTGGGTCACATGCTGCACTTGGCCAATCACAGCCATGCCATTAGTAGGCATGGCTGTGATGGGCTCTTAGGGCAAGAAGTAAAACGCTAGCTGATTGGCTGCTGTGCAGCCCTTCAGAAAGCGGAAAGTAATCGACGAACACCGAACCCGAACCCGAACTTTTTTGAAAATGTCCGGGTTCGGGTCCGGGTCCCGGACACCCCAAAATTCGGTACAAACGCGAACTATTCTCGAACTGTTCGCTCAACACTAGTTCCTGGGATTCTCACCTTCACTTCGTAATACATGTAGCCACCATTTTATGAAAAAAAAGATTCATTATCAAGAAGCTTTAGTAAATTCGGCTTCATGGTAAATCTACGTTTTCATGAAATTCAGATCAAATTCAATTTGTTTCACTTCGATTTGCTATCACGACCGGCGTACATACAAAACATAAAAGCCCTGGTGGGCGACAACAGCGGACAACAAAAGCCCAACAGGGATTCGGAGGGTAATGCTCTGGTACGACAACCAGGAACAACAGCTACACAGCTCCAGTGGGTCAGTATAGAAGTCCAGGCAGGAAGCTCTATATCTGGGAACCAGAGAAGTGGGAAGGGGGAATATAAGGAGGTTGGGAGTGGCGGACAAGAAACAGCTGAGGAGAAGAAGCTACGGATCCCTGAGTGAGACAAAAAGGATTGCAAGGCAAACACAGAAAGCTACCATTAAGTAACAGCATGATCTTTAGACATAGAGCGTGCAGCCACCCACTGCAACTTCCTGACCCCGGGTATAACAGAGTCAGACGTGGCTCCTGACACCCTCGTGACATTCGCTCAACACTAATGATGATATAACAATAAAACTTATTATCTTGACATAGGTTATTATTGCCATATCACATTGCATTGCTGGCTTTGAGTCCCTCAGTATCGATTCTGCACACATTTCTGATTTAGACAAATATTCCTTTAATATATAGCATATATTATGTTATAATTTGTATTCATAGCAATGCCTGTTTAGGTATAAGGGAAAAAATAGAATTCTACTAGTACTAGATTAAACTAATCCATTTACAGTATTTTTTTTTTTTTTCCTCCAAAGTATTATTCATCATCACTAATTGCAGAGTTGCTTTTGAAAAATGACAGAGCCTCTTGAAAAACCCCTGGGATGTTGCATTTTAAAATAAATATTGTATTTATGAAACTGAAAATGTTATACGTGTAAAATATATTTAATTCAAATAACTGCTGAATGTCAATTAAAGACACCTACATAGGAAGAGCATTTGTAAAATAGAAGTATTTTTTTTTTTCTGTCCCCTGTAAAATAAAATCCACTGAAAGCAGCTTTTAACACTAAGGTCATGAGTTTATAAGGATGACAAATTGCTATTCTGAAATACTTTATAGGGTCATGACCACTTTGAATTAAAAGTATGTACAGTTTTTCACTACAATACCTGTAGGAAAGAAGTAACATTGAAATGATGTGGTTTGTTATTATTGAAAATCTATATATACAGCATTTATCTATCATCCATGAATTACCTTCTTTTGAAGTATTTCGCAAAACTTACTTTGTAGGTGTCTATAGAAAGACAGTAAAATGATATGTTTTTGGCAAATGTTTTGAGGGCTAAATTTTATAAAATCAGATTCTCTATAGAAGAAGTCAGATCCATGTGTCATGAAAACATTACAAATAAAAAAAATAAAAAAAAATTATAACATGTGTTAGACCTTTGTTTTTAAGCAATGCATAGAAACACAGAATACTGTACATAAAAAGACCAAAAAAAAAGTAAGCTGAATAAAGTTTCAACGTATATTATACATATTCTAAATAAAAAAAGTTAATTCTAAAATATGTGAAGGAACTCATAAATCAGGCATGTCCAAACTCCGGTCCTCCAGATGTTGCAAAACTACAACTCCCATCATTCCTGGACAACCTACAGCTATTAACCTACAGAAGAGCATGATGGGAGTTGTAGTTCTGCAACACCTGGAGGGCTAGAGTTTGGACATGCTTGTCATAAATGGTTCACTGTTCAAGTCAATAACTAGTTCAAATATTAAAAAGCCTTTATCACTGCAATGCCTAGCAAAATCTGAAGAGTGTCTTCAATTGATTGAGTAGAAGTCAACTCACCTGAAGCATCAACTCATTTCTGTTTCCCCTGAGGAGCCTGAAAAGTAAAATCCAAGGTTGGTTTATTCTGAAATAATTTATTGTGAAAAGATTTTGGGCAGATAACTGTGAGCATAATAAAATAATTTTACAAATGTTCATTGGGGCATTGAAGCATTTTATTGTCCTTTCTCCACAAAGGAAACAAGTAATAGCACAAACACAGGTAAAACTTGTATTCCTCATTTTAGGTTCCTGATTACCACAGGAAAGTGTATACATCTCCATAATCTAGCTAAACCTACATCTATGTCACTTTGTTTAGTATTATCTATTTTTTTATTTTATTCTGTACTTCAGTATGATCCATATGTCTATTACAAAATGGCTTAATACCATTTGAGAGAAAACTAGAATCTGGAAAGAAACATTAGGAGTGAGGGCCTTCTGCTAAGCTTACCATCTGAAACATTTAGGGCGAGTGCCTGCTGTTGATCTGACCATCTAAAACATTAGGGACGAGTGCCTGCTGCTGAGCTGACCATTTAAAACATTAGGGGCGAGGGTCTGCCGCTTATCTGACTCTCTAAAACATTATGAGCAAGTGCCTGCTGCTGATCTGACAATCTACTGTAAAACATTAGGGGCGAAGGCCTGCTGCTGAGCTTACCATCTAAAACATAAAGGGCGAGGGCCTGCTTCTGAGCTGACCATCTAAAACATTAGGGGCAAGTGCTTGATGCTAAGCTGACCATCGAAAAAAATGATGGTTCAGGGCCTGCTGCTGAGCTGACCATCGAAAAAATTATGGTTGAGGGCCTGCTGCTGATCTGACCATGGAAAAAATTATGGGCGAGGGCCTGCTGCTGGGGCGGATGTCTGGATGCATCTTGGACTCCCAGGTCGCTGCTGGGAACAATGTTGTCCGAGTAGTACGCCAATTTTACAGACTGACAATAATGCGCAAAAAAACGAACATAAAATCGATTTTAGAGGAAAAATTGTTAGGAAACATTATTTCCTGCTGCTTATCTGCTCACAAAGTCTGACAAACATGTGGAGCGTGGAGTTCCAGCGTGTGCTCATGTCGCTGGCAATCAGTGAGCTGGCAATTGCAAGCAGTGGCAGCTTTAGATGACTTTCGGAAATGGGCACACAAGCGGCGCACCTTCACCAGTAGCTCAGCAAATGGGGTAGGTTTTGAAAAACCGCTGAACCACTAAGTTGAACACGTGGGCTAGGCATGGTTAGTGTGAGCTTGCCGAGCTCCAAAGCCGCCACCAAGTTGTGGCCATTATCAGACACAACCATGCCTGGTTATAGGTTGATTGTCTGGAGCCACAGCTCAGTCTGGTCCCTTATCCCCTGCCACAGCTCTGCGGCGGTGTGCTGTTTGTCACCTAATCAAATAAATTTCAGCACGGCCTGTTGCCAATTCCCGACTGCAGTGCTACACTGCTTCCAGCCACTGACTGATGGCTGACTGGTACTGCAAGATGAGAATTCGAGGTGGATGTTGCAGAGGAGGCGGAGGAGGAGAAGGGGGGTTGCAGCCACTTATGTTGGTGGTGGCGGAAATCCTGATGGAATTAGGACCTGCAATCCTTGGCGTCGGTAGCACCTGTGCCAGCCTAAGGTACAAATCGCTCCTGGCCTACACAACGTTCACCTAGGGTGTAGTGTCCCTGGCCAAAAGCACTTGTCCATGTGTCATTCGTTAAATGGACCTTCCCAATAACTGTGTTTGTCAGGGCACGGGTGATGTTATTGGACACATGCTGTTGTAAGGCGGGGACGGCACACCGGGCAAAATAGTGGCGGCTGGGGACTGAGTAACGAGGGAAGTATCCATCATGCTGTGGAAATCCTCAGTGTCCACAAGCCTAAATGGCGACTTTCCAGGTCCAGCAATTTGGAAAGGTGCACATTTAGTACTTTGGCCTGTGGGTGGGTGGCTGGGTATTTGCGCTTTTGTTCTAAGGCCTGGGGTATGGACATCTGTACGCTGTGGTGGGACATAGAAGTGGATGTGCTCGTGAAAATCCAGGTGAAGGGCGGGAGGCATTTGGGCCTGCGTCTTGGACAGGGGATTGGCCAGCACGTAGCACAGGGGAAAAGGAGGCAGTGGTGTGACCCGCAGTCACTGATTGGGGACCCAGGCGTTCTGCCCACCTATTTGGGTGTTTTGATTCCATGTGACGTATCATACTGGTGTTTGTGAGGTTGCTAGTGTTCACGCCCCTGCTCATTTTGTTACAGCACAGGTTGCAAATGACAATTCTTTTATCGTTGGCACTTTCATAAAAAAGGCGCCAGACTGCGGAACACCTACTCTTTGGCAAGGGAGATTTCCGCAATGGGGTGCTCCGGGGAACAGTTTTAGGCTTATTTGGTGTGGCCCGCCTTCTCCCTTTTGCCACCCCACTGCCTTTTCCAGCCTGTTGCGGTACTGACGATCCCTACCCCTCTGTACTACTGTCCTCGCTCGGATTGCCACCTTCCCAGGTTGGTTCAGTGATTTCATCGTCCACCACCTCCTCTTCCACTTCCTCACTCTGGTCATCCTCCAGACTCGTTGACCTAACAACAAACTCACTTATTGACAACTGTGTCTCATCCTCATCATCAACCTCTTGAGACACTAATTGAGGTTGACTTATTGGCAACTGTGTCTCATCATCATCATCCACCTCGTGAAACACTAATTGCCGTTCCCCACCTCCATCCTCTTCTGACTGTGGATGCTCAAGAGTTTGGGAATCAGGGCACAAGGTCTCCTCATGTCCTTCTTCAAGCGGGCTTAGCAAGAGGACCAAATTAAGGAATGTCGTTGCAAAGAGCTCCTCGGAATATCTGAGTGTGGGATCACTTGTTTGCAAAGACTCTTCATGGTGGGAGGAAGGAGGATCAGGGTGGGGATTCTGTTGACCAGAATTTTGGCTACTGAGACTGCACTTTGTGGAAGACAGGGTGATGCTTAATCGACTGGAAGCATTACCTGCTGAAATCCAACCAACCACCTGCTTGCACTGGTCTGACTTTGAGAGTGGTGTCCTGCGCCGCACTGCAAACTGGGACATGAAGCTAGGTATCGTGAATGAGTATGTTTCTTGTGCTCTACCAGCAGGCACAGTTTCATCCGCACCCAGGGCCATGGCCTCTGCATGCTCCATCAGCAGTACGGCCACTTCCTCGTCCCTTACTGCTCCCCTTCATCATATTAAATGGTATATATGCTTGCAAGTATGTCACAAGTACAGTAGCGCAGATTTTTTAAGTGTATGAGCAATTAAATTACAGTCAATATCACAGGTATTTGGGATGCGGAAACGTTATACAGGAGATGTAGCGTAGGTAATGTCACTGTCTGCAGCGTCTATCGAAAAAGTACACTTGATGTCACAGATATTTTTAGGATACGCAAATGTTATACAGGAGATGTAGCGCAGGTAATGTAACTGTCCGCAGCGAACACCATCTACGGAAGAAGTACACTGGATGTCACAGATATTTTTAGTATGCGCACATGTTAAACAGTAAATGTAGCGCAGAAAATGTCGCTGTCCACAGGGTCAACGGAAAAAGTACACTGGATGTCACAGATATTTGTAGAATGCGCAAACGTTATACAGGATACGTAGTGCAGGTAATGTAACTGTCCGCAGCGGACACCGTGTACGGAAAAAGTACCCTGGATGTCACAGATATTTTTAGGTAGCGCAAACGTTATGCCGGAGATGTAGTGCCGGTAATCTCACTGTCCGCAGCGGCCAAACAATTGCACGCAATTTAGCGCAGGTTGCGCTAAAAATATATATTGTTGCCAGATACAACAATAGTCCTTAAAAGGACTTTTGGGTCTCTACAATTGCACATAATTAAGCACAGGTTGCACTAAAAATATTTATTCCTGCCTGACACAACAATAGTCCTTTAAAGGACTTTTGGGTCTCTAACATCAATCCCGCCTAAAAAATAAAAAAATAAAATTCAATTCCATCACTATCTGTCCCTTCTATAGCACAGCTCTCTCTTACTAAGACTGAACCGAACACGTGTCATCGGGTGCTTTATAGCAACATGGCTATGGCAATACAATGAGTGGCAGTACTCAACTTCACGTTTATTGGCTGCATAGCGGGGAGGAGGCTCGAGCATTGCGCTCAAGCACATGCAGAATTCAGCTGGACACTGCGATGTGTCGAGCATGGCTAAGCTCAAGCCAAATTGTTGTTCGGCCGAGCATGCTTGCTCAACACTAATTATTTGATCTAACAGTATGTCAGACAGAGAAGTGCCAGGCCCTGCACAGGGGAGTGGCAGAGGCGTAAATGTTTATGGCACAGGCAGAGGTCACAGAAGAGTAAGGGGGCATGGCAGCAGGGGTCGCAGCGAGAGGCCTGAGCTCCCGGTGACATCTGGCGGTCGTGTCTTGCCCAGCAACCCAGCGGTTCTTGAATGGTTGACTCGGTCATCCACTTAGTCTCAAGTGACATCAGACACCCCCAGCCTAGAGTCGTTGGGTTCCTCTGACGCGATGCTTAGTTGGCTTGGCCCGGGAGTAGGCCCTGTGCCCTCACCTGTCCTCAACCTGCCTCTGTCCTTTTCTGTTCCCTCAGCCAGAGAAGTATTATATGCTGTGGGCTCGGCTCCACTTTTGAGAGAGGACGAGCTACTAGAGGACAGTCAGCAGCTACTGATGAGCCAAGATCTGGAGGAGACATCCACCGCTTCATCCACTAGTCAAGCAAGTACTGATGAGGAGAGTGGCGTGGGAGCTGGTGTTGCGAGCGGTCAGGCTCCTGACCCAGAGACGGTTGAGCAGGACATCAGTGACGTGCAGACAGTACTCTATGATGATGATGTAGCTGATCGCACTTGGAAGCATGCTTGCTCAACACTACTAGGTGTCCAAATAAATAAATAAGAGGATAGCTTCCATTCCAACTGCCTTGGAAAATTTAAAATCTGCACTATGTTTGTTTGCCATGGTCAATAAGAACAGTTTTTGTCTGCTAATCAGTTTTGATAAAAAAAGGGACCCAATATTTTTAAATTGCCAAATTTAAATTTTTCTCTGAAATGGGCTAATAAATTTGATGTCAATTGTGTGAATTGTCTGAAACTTTTGTTTGGAGTAAGTTCTAAGTACAACCACACTTAACCGGTCATTTATCTCAACTTGGCCAGATATGTGTAACACAAGATGCATTGCCTTTCTAATTTCACAATATCCAAATCTTGCACCTTTCTGCAAACACCAACTGTGTCTACAATACAACATTGGCTTTCTAGCTAAGGCTACTGTCACGCTTGCGTTTTGGGTTGATCCATCATGCATCTGAAAAAACTGAACCGTTACAATAATACAAACGGGTCTGTCCCGACACACAATGTAAGTCGATGGGGACGGATCCGTTTTCTCTGACATGATAGAAAACAGATCCGTCTACCATTGACTTTCAATGGAGTTCATGACAGATCCATCTTGGCTATATTACACATAATACAAACGGATCCGTTCATGACAGATGCATGCGGTTGTATTATTGTAATGGATCAGTTTTTGCAGATGCATGATGGATCAGCCCAAAATGCAAGTTTGACAGTAGCCTTAGCTAGAAAGACAATGTTGTATTGTAGACACATTTGGTATTTGCAGAAAGGTGCAAGATTGGGATATTGTGTTGAAATTAGAAAGGCAGTGCATCTCGCTTGGCTCAGTTTCGTCAAAAGGACAGCAAAACGCTGCAGGCAGCGTTTTGGTGTCTGCTTCCAGAGTGGAATGGAGACTGATCAGAGATAAACTGATGCATTCTGAGCAGATCCTTTTCCATTCAGAACGCATTAGGGCAAAACTGATCTGTTTTGGACCGCTTGAGAGAGCTCATCATGATGGATCTTACAAAAGGAAAGCCAAAACGCATGTGTGAAAGTAGCCTAAGACCTGAATACTGGGTCATGAGTTTAAGATTTGGCAGAAATCTTTTATACTTTAAATTCAGATCAGGGGTTCTCAAACGTGGCTGGATAATGGCCACACAGCAGCATCTGATACTAATGTACAGCATGTTCTGCCCTCACAATGTGTATGATGTACAAGGCTTGGCAGACAGATAACAACATTCCAATAAAGATCCGAAAGTAAAGGTAACCGATAAATCTTTACTGATAATTCAGTTTCTTAGTTGGATTAATTTTGTAAAACTGTAAAACAATACAAAACAGCGTGCATCAGCACATGACATTGCAATACAGTGCAATAATAACATTACATTGCTGCTAATATGCTGGCTAACTGAATTCTCTAACCAGATATACAGTAAAACATGTACTAATTACTAATGCAGTATAAGTCTCTGATAACAGCATTCCTAAACCTGTTACCATGTGCTAACATGCTAGCTGATAGAAAGTGAAACTAGCAAACTCTCTGCTCTATGCTGTAAAACACACATATAATGTCACTAAGCTAGCTAATATATGTAATTGCTTATTAATAGCTTTTCTACTTACAGACTTTTGGTTTCCAGAGCCAAACTTATAGGTGAGCAGTCATATAGTGCAGCTGAATGGTCTGCTTCCTCCTGGACTGGCACAGGAAGTGAAAGTAAAGCTACATCCTGTGTGTAATGGATGCTAACTTAAAGCAACAGTCCCTGGTAAATAATATACACAGAAATCTATTCTATGGAGACCAGAACACTCCCCACCTGGCATAATGACTATTATACCACTATGACCCTGTTTGAAGAAGTAAAACAACTTCAGAGATAGGTCTAAGGTACACCTTAGGGGTGCCCTGTCTCACAACTTTCACCTCAACCTTTCTGACTCTATTATCCTTACTAGGTACAGTACCAACAATGAGTCCAACTGGCCATTCGTTTCTGTGGACTTGAGAGTCTTTTAGTAGAACGACATCTCCGACTTGCAAGTTAGGTTTATTTACTTGCCATTTCTTGCGTGACTGGAGTGTCACCAAGTACTCATGTCTCCATCTTTTCCAGAAGATGTCTGCGAGGCTCTGTACTTGCTTCCATTGCTTGGTGTACAAGTCTTTGGGACTAAGGTCTCCTGTGGGAGTTGTCACTGATTCAATCTTCTGAGTTAAAAGCATCGCAGGTGTCAAGACTGCTGGCATTTCTGGGTCTGTAGACACTGGAACCAAAGGTCGAGCGTTCATGATGGCCATGACTTCAGCCATAAGTGTGATGAGAACTTCGTGTGTTAGGCGAGTAGAACCAATCTTCAGAAACATGGCATCCAGAATGCGACGAGCTATTCCAATCATTCTTTCCCAAGCTCCTCCCATGTGTGATGCATGGGGAGGATTGAAGGTCCAAGTGCATCTTTGGTCTTGAAGATAACCACTTGTCTCAGAGTCTGTTGCAATGATCTTCAACTCTTTACAGGCTCCAATAAAGTTTGTACCACGATCTGAGCGAATTTGCTTCACTGGTCCTCGAATAGAGAAAAATCTTCTCAAAGCATTGATAAAGCTCGAGGTAGATAGGGACTCAACCACTTCGATGTGTACTGCTCTAGTAGTCATACAAGAAAACAGGACAGCCCAACGTTTACTTTCTGCACTGCCTCCTCTAGTCCGACGAGTCGAGATGCTCCAAGGGCCAAAGACGTCCAAGCCAACATGGGTGAATGGAGGGTCTAAAGCAAGTCTGTCTGGAGGTAAATCCGACATCTTTTGCTCTTCAAGTTTTCCTCTAATTTTCCTGCATATTACACATTTGTTGATCACGCTGGAGACTAGTCGTTTGCTTCCTACGATCCATAATCCAGCTGACCGAACTGCTCCTTCAGTGAAGTGGCGACCCTGATGTGCCACTTGCTCATGATAGTGTCTTACCAAAAGAAAGGCAATGTGATGATTCTTGGGTATAACAAGGGGTGTTTTTCTTCGACTGTCGTATTAGCTGCTGATAAGCGACCTCCAATCCTTATCACTCCATCTTCATCAAAGGTAGGGTTCAGCTTTTTGAGTGGACTGTGTTTGGAGATCTCCTCCTTCTTATGAAGGCGTTGGATTTCTTCTTTAAAGACTTCTTGCTGAACACATTTGATTATGATGCTTTTGGCTTGTTCAAGATGATCACTATTACGCTGGTCAATGTTGATAGTTTTGCAGTAGGATTTAGCCAAGTAAATGAGCTTTCCTATTGCTCGAATGAGTGACTTCCAGCTGGAAAATCTTTCAAATCTGTATGTGCCAAGATTGTCTCTAGTAGTCAGAGTCCTGTACGCTGTAACTTGTGGCCGCACTTCTTTGTCAATATCTGGTTCTACAAGTTCAAAAGTCTCTAACTCAGAGGTCTCTTTGTTTTCTGATTTGGTCAAAAGGATGGGCCTGTGAACCAGTTAGTGTGCTTGAGGACAGCTGCTGGCACAAGTCTTGTCCCATGATCGGCTGGATTCTTATCCGTACTGACATGATGCCACTGTTCTGGGCGTGTGGACTTTCTGATGCGTGTTACTCTGTTTGACACGTATGTATAGAATCTTCTTGAAGCATTGTGAATATATCCCAACACAATCTTGCTGTCTGTGTAAAAGTTCAGTGCATGGATTTCAATGTCCAGTTCTGTAACGATCAAATCTGCCATCTCTACAGCTAAGACAGCAGCACAAAGTTCTAAGCGTGGGACAGTGTGAGCGGGACGTGGTGCCAGTTTGGACTTTCCCATAATAAACCCAACATAGCTTTGTCCTTCAATGTCCGTTACTTTTAGGTAAGCTACAGCTGCTATAGCCATAGTGGATGCATCTGAGAATAGGCATATTTCTCTTCGCTTTGTGGCAGACAAAGAAACAGGAACATATGACCTTTGGATGGCGAGTTGTTCAAGTTCTATCAATGAGTCTTTCCACGATTTCCACTGCATTTCTTTCTCTTCCGGCAGAGGTGTATCCCATTCACTTTGTTCATGTTCAATAGCAATTTCTCTCATGAGAGCCTTGCCTTGCATGGTAATGGGTGCAACGAACCCTAGAGGGTCATAAAGGCTGTTGACCGTTGACAGGACACCTCTTCTTGTGAACGGCTTCTCTTCTCTGGATACTCTAAATGTGAAGCTGTCGGTTTTCAGATCCCAACTGAGCCCTAAACTTCTTTGAAGGGGCAATGAATCTGTTCCTAGATCCAAGTCTTTGAGGTCTTTGGCACGGTCTTCTGTGGGAAACGCTTCCATGACCTTTCTGCTGTTGGAAGCTATCTTGTGCAATCTTACATTGGATTCTGCTAACATTTTTCTTGTTCTTTTCAGGATGTCGATAGCTTCTTCATTGGTGGAGAAAGAAGCAAGTCCATCATCCACATAAAAATTGCTCATGACGAACTGCTTGGCATCCGTGCCATGTTCTTCTTCTCCTTGCTGTGCTGCTCTTCTCAGGTTGTAGATAGCTACAGCTGGAGAGGGGCTGTTGCCGAACACATGTACCTTCATCCTGTATTCTGTGACATCTCTGTTGAAGTCATTATCTTCATACCACAGGAACCTCAGGTAGTCTCTGTGATCTTCACGGACCAGGAAACAGTAGAACATTTGCTGTACATCTGCTGTTACTGCAACACGTTCTTTCCGGAATCTGATGAGAACTCCAAGGAGTGTATTATTCAGGTCAGGTCCGCTGAGGAGGACATCGTTTAGGGAAATGCCTTCATGTTTTGCACTGGAGTCAAATACTACTCGTATCTGTCCTGGTTTCTGAGGATGATACACTCCGAATATTGGTAAGTACCAACATTCTTGCTTTTCTTCCAATGGTGGTGCTTTTTCGGCTTGATCGCTGTTGAACATCTTCTGCATGAAATCATGGAAGTGTTCTTTCATTTCAGGCTTTCTGTCCAGAGTGCGTTGCAATGAAGTAAGGCGTTTCTCTGCTTGTACCTTGTTGTTAGGTAGGTGATGCCGGGGTGAACGAAAGGGTAGGGGAGCTACCCAGCTGTTCGACTCGTCAATGAAGACTTCTCTGTCCATGATCTCAAGGAAAAGGTTATCTTCAACAGATGGTGCTGGTTTGTCATCATCTCGCGTTCTTTCAAACACCTTGCGTCCTAGCTCATCTGTATCTTCAGTTGAGGCTACATTTTCCATGCATCTCTGAACTCTCTGGTGTTGTATTGAGTTGACTAGTCTCTCTTTAATCTGTATGGTATTGGTACAGGGGCTAAGACATGATGTGCGGCCATTCTGCAACATGTTTGTCCTGTAGACATTCACCTTTGCTGGCTTGTGAACTCCGTCCAGACATACATCACCAACGATAACCCATCCAAGGTCAAGACGTTGTGCAAATGGTGCATTGTGTGGCCCATTGTACTGTTCTCTGGCCTTGTGTACTCTCAGTATGTCTCTTCCAAGTAGAAGGATAATTGCCGCTTCTGGGTCGAGTGCTGGAATCTTGTCTGCTATTTTTGCCAGATGAGGGTGATGACGTGCAACTTCAGGTGTGGGAATCTCTGATCGATCGTCTGGTATCATATCACATTCTATGAGGGTAGGAAGAGTCAGTTGTGTTTCTCCATCTAATGACTCAATGGTGTAGTTGTTTGCTCTTCTTCCTGCTGTCTCCATGACTCCTGAACATGTCTTCAAAGTATATGGAGTTGGACTTCCTTTATCACCGAAGAGGTCAAAGAACTCTGTTTTTGCTAGAGACCTGTTGCTTTGTTCGTCTAACACCGCATACATTCTTACTGCTCTCTCTTTGAGACCTGCAGGGTACACCTTGACTAAGCATATCTTGGAGCATGATCTAGAGCTGAATGTCTCTGTGCAGATTTCAGTGCACTTTGAGGTTATTGCTTGTGTTGCACTCTCCTTTTGCTCCCCACCATGATCTTCTTGAGTTATCGGAACTTCTGTCTTCCATGGTGCTGGCCCTGGGTGCAGTGCTGACAGATGTTTATCATTATTGCATTCTGTGCATCGTATTGCTTTCACACAGTCCTTTGCAAGATGTTGCGTTGAAGCACAGCATCTGTAACAAATGCGTTTGTCTTTAAGATAGGCCTTGCGCTCTTCTAGTGTCTTGCTTCTGAAACCACGACATTTTCTTAGTGGGTGAGGCTTGTTATGTATTGGGCACTGATTGTCTGGGTCCTCAACTTTCATCCTTGTGTTCTCGTCCCGATTGGCTGCAGACTCAGACGGCACTTCTGTTTTCCGTACAGACACTGTTGCTCTGCGTTCTTTATAGTGTGTTGATGGTTGTTTCTCTGTCCTTAAGAAGCTTGAGGCTCCCATGTTCAAGAAGGCGAAGCTTGGGTCATTGCGTTTTTAGCTTCGTTTACGATGAATCTGGCGAGGAAGGAGAATGGTGGAAATGAAACTTGATGATCTTCCTTGTATTTGGACGCTTGGGATACCCATCTTTCTTGTAAGTTGTAAGGAAGCTTCTCGATTATAGGATTGACTCCACGTGATGTATCCAAATACGAGAGACCTGGCAGATATCCACTAGTCTTCGCTGCCTCTAGTTCTAGAAGTAGGTCTCCTAGCTCTCTCAGCTTCTGATTGTCCTTGTTTGTTATTTTTGGACAATTTTCTATTTTCTTCAGAAGTGCATCTTCAATTACTTCAGGTGATCCATAGCAATCTTCCAGTCTTTGCCATACCATTGTAAGCCCTGCTGTTGCATTATGAATATGTACTGACCTGATTCTTTTGGCTTGCTCAGAGGACTCTGGTCCGAGCCATTTGGAGAGTAGGTCGAGCTTTTCTCTGTCTGTCAAATCTAAGCCTTGGGTGCTGCTTAGGAAAGATGACTTCCAGGCCCAATAGTTTTTCTGGACGGTCGTCAAACTTCAAGAGACCAGAGCTCACCATCTCACGGCGTATCAGGTATTTCGTCACGTCTGTAGCTCCTGCTGCATCCAGTGAGCACTTTCT
Organism: Bufotes viridis; assembly: GCA_033119425.1. Lineage (NCBI taxonomy): Eukaryota > Metazoa > Chordata > Amphibia > Anura > Bufonidae > Bufotes > Bufotes viridis. Next base: position 379,907,323 of record CM065591.1, on the reverse strand, counting down.
GGGCATAAACACAGGGTATGCTTGTGGCTGGTAAGGCTGTTGGGGTGCTTGGCTTAGTCCGCTTCGGTCAAGTGGTTGTTCTCCTCTACTGTAAGTATTTGGGCTATAGTCCAGATTTATATTTGCTTGAGGAGGTATTGTGTCACCATTTGTATGGTTTCTTAAAGGACCAATATTTTGGTCTCTGTGTTCGTTATCAATTGGTTTGTCATGTTGAAGTTCTGGTTCAGTCTTAAGGTGTTGAGTGTTGTCAAAGTTGTCTGCTGCTAGCGGGATCTTTGATGATTTTAATGTATCACTAGGATGTTGGTCAGTGTACGTGGTCACGTGTGATTGTACGTACTCACAAGTGCGTTGGATTGCACTGAGAGGTGTCATCTGAGCTCCTATCACAGAGTGTTCTTTGAACTGTTCTTCTGCAGCTCTCATGAGAACTTCTGCTTCAGCTATGGCTGCCGCAGCAGTTTTTTGTTGCTGTAGAATGTGTAAAGATGCTTTAACCTCTGCTTTTCTTCTAAGCGCTTCTGCTTCACTTTTAAGTGTTTCAGCCTTACTTTTCTGATTTTCTTCATCTATGTAACCTTGTTCTCTTATCAATTCAGCTTCGCGTGTTGCATAGGAAGCCATTGCACATGCAGCTTTTGCTTTTGCTTGTGCCCTGGTTGCTGCAGCACTGGCCGATGACCGATTAGAGACGGCTTGAATGTCTAGAGCTAGTGCGCTTAAACCTGGCAGCTTCAGCACTAGCTGATGTCAGATCTGATCGACTAGAGGCTCTAGAGCTTGAGCATCTTGACCTAGTCTTTGGCATGCTGTAGGTGTCTTCCTCGGTGTGTGAATGCTGAGGGATGGCTTGTGCAGTGTCTGTGTGCTGCATGGTGAGACAGGCTAGCTGCTGCTGATAATGATGATGACGATTTCACTCTAAGATTAGGCTTGCTGTGCTTTAAAGTCTTTTTACTGTTCTGCCCTCACAATGTGTATGATGTACAAGGCTTGGCAGACAGATAACAACATTCCAATAAAGATCCGAAAGTAAAGGTAACCGATAAATCTTTACTGATAATTCAGTTTCTTAGTTGGATTAATTTTGTAAAACTGTAAAACAATACAAAACAGCGTGCATCAGCACATGACATTGCAATACAGTGCAATAATAACATTACATTGCTGCTAATATGCTGGCTAACTGAATTCTCTAACCAGATATACAGTAAAACATGTACTAATTACTAATGCAGTATAAGTCTCTGATAACAGCATTCCTAAACCTGTTACCATGTGCTAACATGCTAGCTGATAGAAAGTGAAACTAGCAAACTCTCTGCTCTATGCTGTAAAACACACATATAATGTCACTAAGCTAGCTAATATATGTAATTGCTTATTAATAGCTTTTCTACTTACAGACTTTTGGTTTCCAGAGCCAAACTTATAGGTGAGCAGTCATATAGTGCAGCTGAATGGTCTGCTTCCTCCTGGACTGGCACAGGAAGTGAAAGTAAAGCTACATCCTGTGTGTAATGGATGCTAACTTAAAGCAACAGTCCCTGGTAAATAATATACACAGAAATCTATTCTATGGAGACCAGAACACAGCATACAATACCTCCCAGCAGTGTTAAATAAACAACACCTTGCAGCACAAAATACCACCACTATAGCAGTACCGAATACCACAGTTCAGCACAAAATATCTCGCCAATAGTGCCAAATAAACACCCCCATGAAGTACAAAATACCCAACATTATTGTCCTCTGACCACCACTCCTTCACTGGCAGCCATATTGTACCATGATCACCCCTCTTCCACTGGCAACAGAAATGCTCCCAGACCACACTTCTTCCAATGGCAGCAGTATTTTTCCCTGACAACCACTTGCCCATTGGAGGCAGTAAATGTCACCCACCAATGGAAAGGCCAATTTTACTTATTCAGACCTCAGCATCCATACAGAGGAGAGAGGTCCCATAGCAGATAATCAGGCTTCATGTCACCCACCAATGGAAAAGGCCACTTTCAGTTACTTAGGCCCCAGCACCCAGACAGAGGAGAGAGGTGGCATAGCAGAGAATCAGGCTTGGATCGGAAGCCCATGGAAGCACTAGAAGGTTCTTACATGGGTTTTCTGTCTGTGCCTCCAGACTGCAAAAAAGTAGTGCATGCATTACTTTTATGCTGTGCAGACCATTGGATGCAGATCGCAGACCACATTCAAGTGAATGAGTCTGCGTCCACAGACGGTGCACACACAATGCCGTGCATTGCGGACCACAATTTGTGCGTTCCTAAGCCCTTAAAAACAGAGACAATAGTACATGTGGCTCTTCTGGTGTTTAGTGATGTCGCAAACATAAAATTTTCCGTTCGCGAACGGCGAGCGCGAACTTCCGCAATTGTTCGCGAACGGACGAACCGGGTGAACCGCCATAGACTTCAATAGGCAGGCGAATTTTAAAACCCACAGGGACTCTTTCTGGTCACGATAGTGATGGAAAAGTTGTTTTCAAGGGGACTAACGCCTGGACTGTGGCATGCCGGAGAGGGATCCATGGCAAAACTCCCATGGAAAATTACATAGTTGACGCAGAGTTGGGTTTTAATCCATAAAAGGCATAAATCACCTAACAATCCTAAATTTTTTTGAACAACGTGGTTTAAAACATCCAGTGTGTGTATACGATCAGGTATGATGTTGTATCGATCAGGTAGTGTAAGGGTTACGCCCGCTTCACAGACATTGACAGACCAAACTCCCCTTTTAATGCACTGCAAACAACCGCAAACAGTCCATTTGCACCACCGCAAACTCCCCATTTGCACAAGGTTGGATTCCAAGCTAGCCATGTCCCGGTGATGTCATTGAAGGTTTCTTCCTCCACCCAGCCACGTACAACACCAAGGGTCCCCGAAAGGTGAATTGAATTGATTTTTCGAACGGTTAGATGGTTAAAAAAAAAAAAACGCTGGCTCCCTCCCCTTTGTTTTAATCCACGGTCACTGCGTCTGCGCCATGCAATTTACTCTTACACCTGATATGAGTGTTATTTTCTGTAGTTCTCTTCTCATCAGTTTAATCCCTGTTACGTCCCAATCTGGGGTCCATTTATTGAATTGATTTTTCGAACGGGGAGATGGTTAAAAAAACGCTGGCTCCCTCCCCTTTGTTTTAATCCACGGTCACTGCGTCTGCGCCGTGCAATTTACTGTCACACCCGATATGAGTGGTATTTTCTGTAGTACTATTCTCATCAGTTTAATCCCTGTTACGTCCCCTATCAGGACGTGTATTGAATGGATTTTAGACAACCGCAAACAGTTGTCAAAAGTTGACAAACTCCTTGCAGAAATGTGATTTATCTGTGTGCGTCCTTCTTGTTACTTCCAATTTGGGGCACTGCGCATGTGCCGTGCAATGTACTCTACCACACATTATGAGTGGTGTGTTAATTAGTACTATTCTTATCAGTTCAATCCTGTTACGTCCCCAATCTGGGGTCCATTTATTGGATTGATTTTTCGAACGGGAAGATGGTTAAAAAAACGCTGGCTCCCTCCCCTTTGTTTTAATCCACGGTCACTGCATCTGCGCCGTGCAATTTACTGTCACACCCGATATGAGTGGTGTCTTAACTAGTACTATACCTATCAGTTTAATCCCTGTTACGTTCCATATCTGGGATTGCCTTTTGTGAAAAAAAATGTAGGCCGGGTACCTTCGACTGCCTTCACAGTGACAGACCAAACTCTCATACACCAAACTAAATTGATTTTAGGAACCGGGAGATAGATAAAGCAGCTTGGTCGGTCCTCTTGCTCCCAAATTGGGGCACTGCGCGTGCACAGAGCAATGTGCTGTGACACCCTATATGAGTGGTGTCTTAACTAGTACTATTCCTATCAGTTTAATCCCTGTTACGTACCCTATCCGGGGACGTGTGTTGAATTGATTAACCATTGTCGAATTAACGAACCATTACGACATCATGAAATAATTTAGTTCTGAGCTCTGTACTTGCTTTGTATTGGAATTGATGGGGATTTTTTTAATTGTCTGCATTATTTCTAATAAACTATTAAGAGACTTTATTATGATTTTTTATTTTATGTATTAAAAACCCATACAACTTAAAAGAAAAAAAAAGGTAAATTAATGTTTTTTCTATGAAATATTATCCAGCCGATCGCTTTTTGTCTGACCATAATGAAGCAACGGCCTTATCATCTGGGGTGTGGCAACATTGCCAACACACTCATAGAGGTGATGATTGCTTCATTGTGATACGCAAGCCCCTTCACCACAAGGTAACGATCACGAAGGGGAATTGACACTTGTATGTGCCTTTTTTTTTGTTTTCTTTTTGCAGCCACATTGCTGCACCATAGGACAGAAAAATTAGGCATGTACACATGCCTGAAAAATAATGGCATTGTTGCAGCCGCTGTTGTCAGCCACTGATCCACCTGTGCGTTCAGGGCGGACAGGAGTGCTGGTCCTGTGTGGCTCTCTGCTTTCAGGAAAAGCCCCTGGGGAGCTGGGGGGATTCAGTTGATGTGCAGCCAGACGCCGCAGCAGAAGAGGACTCAGCCGAGGAGGATATCGAAGAGGATGGAGTAGGAGGAGTAAAGGAGGTGGCAGTAGGCCTGCCTGCAAGTCTTGGCGGTGTCACCAACTCCGCTGCGGAGCCACGCATTTCATGCTTGTCAGCCATCAGCAGGTTGACCCAATGCGCAGTGTACGTGATATACCTGCCCTGACCGTGCTTTGCAGACCAGGTATCAGTGGTCAGATGGACCCTTGCCCCAACACTGTATGCCAGAGATGCCATGACTTCCTTTTCAATAGCATAGTAGTGGTTTGGGATTGCCTTTTTTGAAAAAAAAAAATTGTCCGGGTACCTTCCACTGTGGTGTCCCAATAGCAACAAATTTTTTGAAGGCCTCAGACTCCACCAGCTGGTATGGTAAAAGCTGGCGGGCTAAGAGTTCCGTCAAGCCAGCTGTCAGATGCTGGGCAAGTGGGTGACTCTGTGACATTGGCTTCTTACACTCAAACATTTCCTTGACAAACACCTGACTGTGGGCAGATGAGCAGGAACTGCTGAAGGTGAGAGGCGGAGTGGCGGGTGGTTGAGAGGGGGCAGGGAGGACAGCAGTGGTTGACGTGGCTGAAGATACTGGACCAGTAGGAGCATGATGGCTTTGAGTTTGTGTGCTGCTTGTACTCATGTGTTGATCCCATAGGCGTTTGTGATGTGAGATCATGTGCCTTCGCAAAACAGTTGTACCTAGGTGGGTGTTGGACTTCCCACGACTTATTTTGGCACAGGTTTCAAATGGCATCCCTGTTATCAGAGGCAGACACAAAAAAAAAATGCCACACTGCTGAGCTTTGCTGCAATGACGGCATTGTGGTGGTGGCAACAGCATGCATTGATTGGCGTGCTGTCTGGCTAACCCCGGGTGCCGATACATGCTGTCTAACTGTGCCACTAGCTTCTTGTGACGACCTCCCCCTGCTTCCAACTCGTCTCCTCCTCCTCTCTGTCTCCCCATCTGAACTTTTCCCCTGTTTTTCTTCTCCTTGAGCGGACACCCACGTGACATCCACGGACACATCGTCATCATCAACCGCTTCACTTGTATCTGACAATTCAGTAGCGGGTACATCAGTAGTGGGTACATCATAATAATCACACCGTATGTCCATGTGTGTAATGCTGCCTGACTGAGACATATCCCTGTTATCTACATCCTCTGGCAATAATGGTTGCACATCAGTCATTTCTTCCAACTGATGTGTAAATAAATCTTCTGACAGATCAAATGAAGTGGCTGTGGTGCTGGTGGTGGTGGCGGGCGGGCGAGTGATAACTTGAGAGGTGCCTGAAGCTGAGCTGGAGGAGGATGGTGCGTCAAGGTTCCGAGCGGAAGCTGTAGAAGATTGGGTGTCCTGTGTAAGCCAGTCAACTATGTCCTCAGAATTTTTCGAGTTCAGGGTATGTGGCCTCTGAACACTGGGCATTATTCTAGGGCCAAAGGAAATCACAGCACCACAATGGCCCCTGCGGGGTGGCCTGCCTCTGCCTGTCATTTTTTTTTTTTTATTAGTGGTACTATGCGTGCAACCCGGTATGAGTGGTGGGCTCTGGCAGTGGGCACACTACAGTCTGTGGAAGTCGGCCTGACACACACTGGCAGGCAACTAATCTTTGATCAAAGGGTAAAAATTAAATGCTTTATTTATCGGCAAGCTACTGTGCCACCCGGTATGAGTGGTGGGCACTGGCAGTGGGCACACTACAGTCAGTGGAAGTCAGCCTGACACACACTGGCAGTAGGCAAGCAACTGAAATTAGACTAAAGTGTAAAAATGAAATGCCTTATTTATCGGCAAGCTACTGTGCCACCCGGTATGAGTGGTGGGCACTGGCAGTGGGCACACTACAGTCTGTGGAAGTCGGCCTGACACCCACTGGCAGCAGGCAAGCAACTGAAATTAGACTAAAGTGTAAAAATTAAATGCCTTATTTATCGGCAAGCTACTGTGCCACCCGGCATGAGTGGTGGGCACTGGCAGTGGGCACACTACAGTCTGTGGAAGTCGGCTTGACACACACTGGCAGCAGGCAAGCAACTGAAATTAGACTTAAGTGTAAAAATTAAATGCCTTATTTATCGGCAAGCTACTGTGCCACCCGGTATGAGTGGTGGGCACTGGCAGTGGGCACACTACAGTCTGTGGAAGTCAGTCTGACACACTAGCAGCAGGCAAGCAACTGAAATTAGACTAAAGTGTAAAAATGAAATGCCCTATTTATCGGCAAGCTACTGTGCCACCCGGTATGAGTGGTGGGCACTGGCAGTGGGCACACTACAGTCTGTGGAAGTCGGCCTGACACACACTGGCAGGCAACTAACCTTAGATTAAAGGGTAAAAATGAAATGCCTTTTTTATGCAAAGTCCTGTGCCACACGGTATGAGTGGTGGGCACTGGCAGTGGGCACACTACAGTCTGTGGGCCTGCAGCTCCTCACACACGGGCAGGCCAGGCAACTGCAATATATATATGGAGAAAAAATAAATAAAAGCAGACTAATGTAGCAGCCCTAATGAGGGCTTTTTGGGGTGCTATCATAAAGCTGTCCTTACAGCAGAGATTAGATGAGTCTTTCAGGACTGGAGTGGACACTGAATTCACTAGCCTAGCTATCGATTTACCTATTAAATCAGCAGCAGCTACACTGTCCCTCCTCTCACTAAGACTGCAGCTTCCGAATGAATCTAAAATGGATGCTGTCCAGGAGATGGGAGGATCTGAGTGGGAGGGTATGCTGCTGATTGGCTGGAATGTGTCTGCTGACTGTGAGGTACAGGGTCAAAGTTTGCTCAATGATGATGTATAGGGGGTGGACTGAACATCGCATATGTTCGCCCGCCGCGGCGAAAGTGAACAAACTTTGTTTGCCGTGAACTGTTCACCGGCGAATAGTTCGGGCCATCTCTACTGGTGTGGTTTTGATTTGGTTCTTTACAGCATCGCAACCACCGTGTTTACATATACCCATAGATATTCTTGTCAATAAAAAACTTTACTGCAATAAATGCTTGTAAAAACACATGTATTTCACTAGATTTTTTTCAAGCCACAATAAACTACCCCAAACCCCCCCAAAAGCAGTGCAGCAGCACCCTTAGGGTGCATTCACATGTGGTGTAACTTCTCCACAATGGAATTTATTTTCTGGAGAATCACCAGCATTTACAGTACATGCAAAGTGAAAAAGATTTTATTAATCTCATCTATACACTGCAGAGAAAACCCACGGCCTAATGCCTTATTTACACTTTAGTATTTTTGTTCAGTGACCTTTGAGTCAAAACTAGGTATAGCTCTAAACACAGAACAGAGGCAGATCTTTCCCTTATACCCAGGGCCGGGCCGACACAGAGGCTGGGGAGGCTCCAGCCTCAGGGCGCAGGAGCCTCTGGGCGGCAGCCGGCAGGCAGGCCACTGACCACATCCATGGGCGTAGGAAGCGGGGGGGGACGCATCCCCCCAGGCCCCAGACTGCGGTCTGCGGCGGAATATGGAGTGGCCGGCGGCGGTGTAATGTGGTATCTCCCTACTTCATGCGATTTTAGGATCCGAGGAGCAGGGGAGAGGAGGTGTGTCACTTTCCTGATAGGCCGGCATAGGCGGCGCGATGACGTCATCGCGCTGCCTCTGCTGGAGGCTGCCGGCCTATCAGGAAAGGGACACACCTCTTCCCTGCTCCAGCCCGAGACACAGACAGGGAAGCTGGCGGTGGCGGGAGCTGAAAGGAGAAGGAGAAGGGGCCAGCTCCACCATGTATGAAGAGAGCAGGATGGGCAGCCGCCGTGGAGCTGAAGAGGAGAAGAGGAATGGAGTCCTGGTGTCCAGTGCAGGGGAGTCCAGACATCCAGTGTGTGTGACAAGGTACATCACACACTGCTTTACATACATCAAACACTGATATATGTAGTACACTGTGTGTGATGTATATGGTTCAGTGTGTAGTAAATGCACAGCAGGCTATTATAGCCAAGAGATAATGTCCAGGGAAGATCCTCCATATTGGACTTTGCATTTAATACACACTGCACCACATACATCACACACCCTGCTTTACATACATCAAACACAGATATATGTAGTACACTGTGTGTGATGTATATGGTGCAGTGTGTAGTATATGCACAGGTGGTTATTATAGCCAAGAGATAATGTCCAGGGAAGATCCTCCATATTGGACTGGACTTTATCTCTTGGCTATAATAACCACCTGTGCATTTACTACACTCTGCACCATATACATCACACACAGTGTACTACATATATCAGTGTAAGATGTGTGTGGTAAATGCACAGCAGGCTATTATAGCCAAGAGATAAAGTCCAGTCCTATTATAGCCAAGAGATAAAGTCCAGTCCAATATGGAGGATCTTCCCTGGACATTATCTCTTGGCTATAATAACCACCTGTGCATATACTACACACTGGATTCACAAGGCTGGATTCATACGTCTGTGGAACACGGTCTGTGTGATTCCGGACTGGATTTCTTATGAGTGCAGGAGTGCACTGCGTAAGTGGTTGCTATGATGCTGTGCGCTTCCTGCTGCCGCCGCAGTACAGTATAGTAATACTCTCGTACAGATCAAACCAGTGCAATACTGTACTGCGGCGGCAGCAGGAGACGCACGGCGTCATAGCAACCACTTGCGCAGTGCACTCCTGCACTCAGAAGAAATCCAGGCCGGTATCACACAGACCGTGTTCCATGGACGTTCGAATCCAGCCTAAGGGTGGGCTCACACTGACGCTATGGATTCCGTTACACAACTTTCCATTGTAACATAGTTATAACAAAAAATAACGGAATCTATAAGATAGAGTTCAAAACGGAAGCCTTTAAGAGGCATTCCGTTTTGCTTACATCATAGTAGAAGTCTATAGGAATCTTAACAGATCCATCTGGTTTCCTGTCGACAGGATTAATAATAAACATACATATCTAAATGGCGGGGGGGGGGGGGGGCGCACTTGGGCAGCTCAGCCTCTGTTGGTGCTGGACCTTGTCCCAGCCCTGCTTATACCTGATCTCTTTGAAGGCTTTAGTCCTGGTTTTGGGTCACAATCCCTGATGGAAATCACTAACCAAAACACTGACATGTGAATAAGAGCTTATGCACAGGAACATATTTGTTTTCCATGTCCGTTCATTTTTTATTTGTTACCTGAATGTGGAACCATTCACTTCAATGGGTCCTCAAAAAAAGGGAAATGACTACGTGTGCATTCCGTTTCTGTCTGTCTGCATGGGCGTTCCGCAAAAAAGATAGAACATGTCCTATTCTTGTCCGTTTTGTGGACAAGGATAGCAATTGTTACAATGGATCTGCAAAAAAAACACAAAAAAAGGGATGCAATATGGATGTCCCACGGACGCCATCCGTGTTTTTTTTTGCGGTCCGCAAAATACATACAGTCATGTGCATGAGCCCTTAGGCATAAATGCACTTCCACTGTAGGTTTTCAATCTGCAGTATGTCAATTTAAGCTGTGGGTTTTACTTGTTTTATCCTTTGATCTCTGTGGTTGTTCTGTAACTTATAGAACATGTCCTATTCTGGTCCATTTTATGGGGAAGAATTGGCATTTCTATTGATAGGATTAAAAAAAAAGGGAATGCACATGGAAGGTACCAAAATAACTCAACACACAGTCATTAAAAGTGAATACACTCCTAAGTGAAAATGGCCAAATTGTGCCCAAAGTGTTAATATTTAGTGTGGCCACAATTATTTTCCAGCACTGCCTTAACTCTCTTAGGCATGGAGTTCACTAGGGCTTCTCAGGTTGCCACTGAAATCCACTTCGACTCCTCCATGATGACATAACGGAGCTGGTAGATGCTAGAGACCTTCCGCTCTGACACAGATGCTCAATAGAGTTTAGGTCTAGAGACATGATTGGCCAGTCCAGAACCTTTACCCCCAGTTTCTTTAGCAAGGCATTGGTTGTCTTGGAGGTGTGTTTGGGGTTGTTATCATGTTGGTTGAAGGGAGGGGATCATGCTTTGCTTCAGTATGTCACAGTATATGTTCCCTCAATGAACTGTAGCTCTCCACAGCTGGCAGCACTCATGCAGCCCCAAACGATGACACTACCACCACCATGTTTGACTCTAGACAAGACACATTTGTCTTTGTACTCCTCACCTGGTGTCACCATCTGAACCAAATAAGTTTATTTTGGTATCATCATACCACAGGACATATTTCCAGTAATCCATGTCCTTAGTCTGCTTGTCTTCAGCAAACTGTTGGAGGGCTTTCTTGTGCATCATCTTTAGAAGAGGCCTCCTTCTGGGACGATAGTCAAGCACACAATCACGTTGTAAAGAAACATAAAATAACCTTTATTGATAATGTTTATAAAATATTGGGAGGGACAAACATACACTCTATCTAAATCACTTGAAAAGATGACTCTACACACACCAGAGACTGGCTCAGAAACAATTCTGTTACACTATGATCTATGTCACTCTCATATAGTGTGCCTGGCCACTTAGGTGTGAATAAGAGTCACTAAGCACCATAGAGAACTGTGATATTCCTTGTGTGTTAGGAAGTGGTGATCATACCCTAGAATAGGCCAAACAAAACAAAATCCAAGGAAGGAAACACAGGCAAAACATGAGCTCTATGTACCATCAGCACAATGGGAGATAACCCCCACTGCGCCACTGTCTAGTAATACTCCAGAGGGACATGACTAAGCAACTCCTGGTATTCACTAGGGCCCCAGATGGTAGGGTTAGGCTTTGCAGCAGGGAGTTGCCAGGGTCCACTGCAGAGCGTGAACTAGACAGTGAAAACAGGAACGAACGGACAACAGGTACCAGAAGGTACCGACGGTACATAGGCAAACATAACATAGACAGGTAAATACAAAAAAGGAATCTAAACATAAACCAGGCAGTGAACAAGGCATAACAGGAGAGGCAAAGCATAACAAAATACTAAATACATAGCTCATGGCAACCAGCAACATGAGAGCTGCTGCACGGGCTAAGCCCGCTGCACCAGCAGCACGAGAGCTGCTCCGAGGGCATTGCCATGAGTGGAGAACATTCCCCCTCCGAGGAACGACAGACCACCTTCCGGGGGAAGACAGACATAAAACAAGACAGGCAAGACTAATCAGGGCAGAGGCATAAAGACATAATAATAAACACAAGGTGACTCAAACATAACTGGCAGAACTAATAGCAGAAACACAGGAATATGGATAACAATGAGCAAGTAGGCGAACCCATAGAACACAGACACGGATCCCATGTGTCAGCAGCATGGGAGACAGAGTACGAACCAGGAGCAGGACAGGACAAACACACACCAGGAGGGCTGACCCAGAACTGAGGGAACATCAGCCTTAGGCCTCATGCATCCAGTGGCGGCATGAAGCGCATGGCGTCATAGAAACCAATGACGCCGTGCGCTCCTGCTCTCAGCTGGATTCCAGGCCAGGATACCACGGCCGTGTGCATGAGGCCTTATATACAGATTCCATGAGTGCAGCACCCATTGAGCAGATAGAGAGGATTAACTAATAATAGGCACACAGGGGAGTTAACTCATACAGAAACACATACAACACACAGGAACGGAACAGTACGAGCATGGACAGAAGGTCACAGCCAGAGGTAGCGACTGTGACAATGGGGCTCTTAAATGGGTTGTCTGGTTTCCAATATTGATGACCTATTCTCAGAATAGGTCATCAATAGAGATGAGCGAATCGAAGCAGACAAAGTGGAATTTGTTTAGAATTTTAGCAAAAATTAGATTAGTAACTAGTATTAAGGCTGATCACAGCCTGGATTTGTCGGAGGGGCTGCTGCTATTTAACCCCGGGCGTTCTCTCTAGGGGGGCGGTCGTCACGTGCTTCAGATCTCCCGGCCAAGCGTGACGTCACTTCCGGCTACCGTCCCGCCAGTACAGGCCAGGGCAATGGCGTTTCCCCACTCTGGCTCCCAGACCACCTCTCGTTGTCAGTACAGCAGCTGACAGCGGGTCTCGTACGGCCGCGGCACTCACGGGTGCTGCCTGCTTGCAGTCAGCTGACGATGGACCAGGACTCGGCGGCTGCATCGGGGGAAGGGGCCGCCGGGTCCTGTACGGTAAGAGGGGCTCTTCTCAGGTTCATTGGCGGGGAGTCTCAGAGTTGTGTTGGGATAGCGGAGCTGGGCGCGTCGGGCAAGTGCTCCAAGCTGCTCTTGCCACCATACGCGGGCTCAGCTCTGCTGCCTCTGGTTTCAACTCAATGGGGGGTGTCGGCAGGCCGTTGCCACCGCATCCTACGCGGCTTGCCTTTCCCCAGGGTATTCTTGTCATTTGGGCTGGCGTCGGGATCGCTTCCCCCCGGCTCCGCAGCTCCTGCGTCCCAGATGTAGCAGAGCCGGAGATAACATTGGTTTATGGGAGCACCTGGTTGTTCCAGGATTATCCTTCACCTCACTCCCAGCTCTGATGCCTCTTGGTTCGATTATAATATAGAGTGCTCTCTTGGTCAACTAGGCATGATAGGCTTAGTTGTGGGGTTTTTGGTTTAAACTGTGTTTTCCAACATTTTGGAGCAGCATCACGCTGGTTTGCTTGTGGCTTCTGGGAACTGGGGGGAGCCCACATCTCCTTGCCGGCCCAAGTCTGGACCCGGCATCCGCCGATGGCCCCGCCATCTGGAGTAGTGTTGGATCCCTCCCTCCCAACTCCACAGCTGTAAAAAAAATAATAAAAAATTAATAAAAAAATAATATTTTTTTCTTCTCTTGTTCCAATTATGTTTATCTGCTTGGATCACCCAGGGTATGTGCCCCTCATGTTTGCTTTCTGCATCGCCCAGGTCCACGGGTCAGCCAGGTATGCCCCTGGATCCCTCAGGGGCATGTGCCTGTCATGTATGGTACCTGAATCGCTCAGGTCCATACCTATGTCACACAGATAGCCCGATTCACCCAGGTATAGGGCCCAGGTTTGTTAGTCATTCATATATAACTGCCTTAATCACTCAGGTTCATACATCATTCATGTACAGTTTGGAAACAGGTCGAACTGGATGGACAAATGTCTTTTTTCGGCCTTATATACTATGTTACTATGTTACTATGTTACAGTTGCTTGATTCACTCAGGTTCATGTATTGTTCACATATAACGGCCTGAATCGCTTAGGTTCATGTACCATTCACGTATAATTGCCTGGATCACTCAGGTTCATGCAATATTCATGTGTAGTTACCTGAATCGCTCAAGTTCATTTATCATTCATATTACTGCCTGAATCGCTCAGGTCCATGTACCATTTACATGTAACTTCCTGAATCACTCAGGGCCATGTATCATTCACGTATAACTGCCTGAATCGCTCAGGTCCATGTATCGTTCACGTATAACTGCCTGAATCACTCAGGTCCATGTATCGTTCACGTATAACTGCTTGAATCGCTCAGGTCCATGTAGTATTCACGTATAACTGCCTGAATCGCTCAGGTCCATGTATCGTTCACTTATAACTGCCTGAATCGCTTAGGTTCATACATCATTTTATGTGCATTTGCCTGAATCGCTCAGGTTCATGTTTTATTCACATACAACTACCTGAATCCCTTAGGTCCTTTAATCATTCACGTACAACTGCCTGGATCACCCAGGTTCATGCGCCATTAATGTGTAGTTGCCTGAATCACTCAGGTTCGTTTATCATTGACACATAACTGCCTGAATCGCTCAGGTCCATGTATCATTCACGTATAATTGCCTGAATCGCTCAGGTTCATGTATTATCCATGCACAACTGCCTGAATCGCTCAGGTTCATATTTTATTTAGGTATAACTGCCTGAATCACTCAAGCTCATGTATCATTCACGGTTAACTGCCTGAATCGCTCAGATTTATGTATCATTCATGTATAACTGCCTGGTTCGCTCAGTTTCACGTATCTTTCATGTATAGTTGCCTGAATCGCTCAGGTTCATGCACACTTGCCTGAATCGCTCAGGTTCATGTATAGCTCACGCATAACTGCCTGAATCGCTCAGGTTCATATATTATTCATGTATAACTGCCTGAATCGCTCAGGATCATGTATCTTTCATGTATAGTTGCCTGAATGTATTATCCATGTATAACTGCCTGAATCGCTCAGGATCATGTATCTTTCTGTATGGTTCCCTGAATTGCTCGGGTTCATGTATTATCCATGCATAACCGCCTGAATCGCTCAGGTTCATGTATTATCCATGTATAACTGCCTGAATCGCTCAGGTTCATGTATAATTCACGCATAACTGCCTGAATCGCTCAGGTTCATATATTATTCATGTATAACTGCCTGAATCGCTCAGGATCATGTCTCTTTCATGTATGGTTGCCTGAATCGCTCGGGTTCATGTATTATCCATGCATAACCGCCTGAATCGCTCAGGTTCATGTATTATCCATGTATAACTGCCTGAATCGTTCAGGTATAATTGCCTGAATCGCTCAGGTCCATGTATCTTCTATGTATAGCTGACTGAATCGCTCAGGTTCATGTATCATTCACGTATACTTGCCTGAATCGCTCTGTTGATGTTTCTGTTTGTGTAATGGCCTGAGTCGCTCAGGTTGTCTCTAATTTCTGCACTCTTGCCTGAAATCCCTCAGGTCCTGTTCCTTCCATGCGTAGTGGCCCGATTCGCTCAGGTCTCCTTCCGCGCATGTCCGGTCATGCCAGTATCCCGCTGGACAGGTCTTCTTTTGTCATGCATTTTAGTCTGAATCACTCAGGTTTCCTTCATCCATGTACGGGACACCCCGAATCGCTCCGGTCACGTGTCAATCTTGCATTTACTCCAGAATCAGGTCTCCTTCCCGTTGGTCCTGCATTGTCCTGATGTCAATCAGGCACCCGTCTTCGGTTGGTCTTCTCCCGTATCACTCAGTCTCATTCTGCTTCTCCTGGGTTCTGCTGGTTCTCATCCACGCTCTCATCACGCAGGCACGTCCCCGGCAGCTCGACTTCTGCAAGATTCGGTCCCTATTTCTTCCCTGGCATGGTAGCTGCTTCCCTCTGTCCTCCTGATCTGCATAAGCTTCATCCTGTCTTCACTATTTCCCGGCTTGCTGGTATCGGCCCAGTTGACTCACGCGCAAGTCCATATCGTCGTCTCATCCTTTCTGTTCGTTCCGTGCTTTCCCAGGTTGCAGGTTCCAGTCCCGTCAGTGAAAAAAATAAAATAAATAACAAGTCCAGTTTTGCATGGTGCACTTGTTTCAATCTTGCACATGGGCCCATGATTTTCTAGCCAATTCAGGTCCAGTCTTGTATATTATTGTTCATCACGATCCCCTCTTCGGTCCCTCGAGTCCTCCCAGTATAGGGTCATCTCCTATTCAGTCCTGCTTCACCCAGGCCATCCATCATTCAGCGCCTGTACTCTACCTGAATCCCCAGGGTAGGGTCATGTCCTATCGTTCTCCTCGTTCTCACTTACCTAGCTTACACTCTTCTATTCGTTCGCCTAGTGTTCTTGGGGTTCCTGAAGCCCTCAGGCCGTGCCACAATTGCCTGAATCGCTCAGGTTATCCTCCATGCGTTGTAACGTCGGTTCCTGAATCACTCAGGACATGTATTATTGTTCAAATCATTCAGGTTATTCTCCACAGGGTGATATTGGTTCCTGAATCCCTCAGGTCACCCATCATTCATGTATAATTGCCCGTCCCACTCGGGTCATTTTTCATGTAGTGTGACGCTTGTTCCTGAAACACTCAGGTCATGTCTCATTCATGCATAGTGGCCTGGATCACTCAGGTCGCCTCTTCGTCACCAGTATAACATCGTATCCCGCATCATTCAGGACACGCGCCTGCCAGCCATTTGGCACCATCCTAATCCTAGAATATTCCGTTGTCTTCACCCGGTTGTCACTGGTCTTCGTGTTTCAGGCCCGTCCTCAGGCAGCTTTCGATTTCGCACGAGTTTATTCACCTTTCCTTCCACTTCCCAGCACACTCATATACACATTTGTTTGTCCGCCTCATTCACGCAGGCTCTATCCCGTTACTTCGTATTTCCAGGTCTCGGTGCATTTTAGTTCAATATTGGCTGTCAGTTGTTTTCACATGCTGGTCTAAACGCTTGGTTTTATAGGTTCCCACCGATCAGTTCACTCCATCATTCCTGTTCGTTTCATGTTTCTAGGTAACTCAAGGAACAGTTGCGACGATCAGTCGCACCACTGTTTGGGGTTCTATGCCTTATTCATTTCCAGGTCTCCATTTCTGTCAGAGAAAGTTGGACAGGGTTGACTGTCCGTCCAGGTAGGACTTAAATATTACTTCTTCCTCACGCTTTTCCTGTCTCTTACCTCTCGTCTTGTTCAGGGACTGGTGCAGCTGGTGGAATCTGCAAAGTAGTTAGTGCAAGGGTCCCTAGCGGGGAACACCGCCAGGAGCTTTATGACGGAGTGCGAGGTGTTTCAGGGGGTGACCTGGACAATGGTACTTCTCAATGGCATTCATTGCTCATGGCCATACTCAGCTGCGCTTTCTTATAATACGGTCAAGTTATATTTGGCCGGAATCAAACATCACCGGGTGCTTGAGGACTCGTCTTCCCAGTCAATTTGTCCATCAAGCCATCAAGCAACCATTAGGTACGTCCGGTAAAACAGTGCAGGTCCAATAGTGCGTAGGCAGCCCATGTCGGGCAAACTGTTTCAGGAGCTGTCCCTAGCCCTGGATAGTGCTCCTTTTCGGTGCCCAACTAGCTTTATCATAAGGCAGCTCGGTATTTAGGATCTCTTGGGTTCCGTAGGCCCGGGGAATTCACTCGTAGCACACGATCACGCTCAATCCTACTCAAGCAGCTTCTAGCTTGACACGGCATTCTCACTTCCCTGCTCGTTCCATCTTCAAGACCTGTCAGGTGGGTTCCCCTGTGGAAGCTAAGTCCTTTCGTCATTAAATAGCGGGTGCCCACTTCAGATGCTCAGGGATCTCTCCAAGGTGCTTCAGCGCATGGTTCAGACGACCTGTCGCCATCACTGCAGGACAGGCCTTCGTCTCCTTTCAGTTCATTTCCTAAATCCGCTCATTAGTGGTGGGGTTAGGGCACAATCCCGATACCACCACCGGTCATTCCTCCCGCACGGGAGCGGCCTCTTCAGCCTCCCGGCACCACGTGCCAGCGCATGTCATCCACTGGATGGGGCGGGGAGGTCGGCACATAATCTAGGTGCATCACCAAACCTCTGGTCAGATTCTAGGGCGTTCTGTTCTTTAGCTTTGTGAATTACCAGGCTTTGCACTGTTAAGTTTCTTGCACCTAACTGGTTGTGAAAGTCCATTTTTGCCCACATATCCAGGCCTTACCCCTCTCCTGGCTCCGGGCACACTCCAGCCAGATAGGTCATGGAGAAACATAGGCTGGCCTTCTTCCTCTCTCTCTTACCTGCCTCAGACCATACCACAAATGTGAATTTGCGCGCACTTTGTGGTAATGAATCGCAAATTTCCTAAAATGGTGGCTACACATGTGAAGATTGAGGACATGGGGCAAAGAACTCTGGGAAGGCTGGATCATCCAGATTAACATGCCTGCATGCAGCCATTCAGCAGCCAGCCCTGTGATGTCACAGCCCTATAAATACGTCAGCCATTTTACAGTCAGACATTTTCCAGCGTTCAGTGTGCAGGGACAGACGTGTGAAGGTGCTAGGGACAGCAAGTGGAAAACGATTATGGGAAAAAAAGATAGAAAAAATGATTTATAAGTGCAGGGAAAGGATAGGGAGGAATCATTTCACAGCATCTTATTGCAGCGAGAGATGGTCAGAAGGCGCTAGGAACATTAATAGGAAGGTGATTTACAAGTGCAGGGAACGATTATTTGGGGATCCAAATAGTCATTAGACAGCTCTGTCATTCCAGCTTTTTGTTATTGGGCTGCAAGTGTTATGTTGAAAAGCTTTTAGAGGCTTATATCTTAGTATCTTATTCAGTACTACAAGAAAAATATAAACACATTTTACTTCTGCAGTTATTTCTGTTGAAAGCATATAGGGGCGTATTTCATATAGGGGCTGTCATTCCAGCTTTTTGTTATTGGGCTGCAAGTGTTATGTTGAAAAGCTTTTAGAGGCTTATATCTTAGTATCTTATTCAGTACTACAAGAAAAATATAAACACATTTTACTTCTGCAGTTATTTCTGTTGAAAGCATATAGGGGCGTATTTCAATAAAAAAGAAAAAATATATATGCACTGCACTGTTGCAGTTATTTCTGGTGAAAGCGTATAGGGTCGTATTTGAATGCAACAAGAAAAATATATACACACTGTACTCTTGCAGTTATTTGTAGTGAAAGCATATAGGGGTGTGTTTCAGTGCTACAAGAAAAATATAGACGCACTTCAATCTTTAATTTTATTGCAAAAAGAAATATATATTCTCAGGACACTGAGCGTTAAAAGCGTATAGGGACTTCCGGTTTCGGCGCCGCCATGGACAGCCGCGTGTAGCGAGAGCTCCCTGTTAACTTGCCTGAAATACCCGATACTCTCCACAAATTGGGACTAAATCCCAGCCAAGTGGACAAACACAGAATATAGTGGATCCGGAATCTCTTATATGGACCGCTATCTACTTATGATGGGAAGTAGAACCAAGAAAAAATAAAACCTCAAGACTGCAAAGCCCGCAAACGAGACACAGGAAATGGCGCCCCACAAAGATAAAGAGGGAAGCTCCGTAAGCCAATTGTCACAGTCAACTACCACTGAAGCTGTACAAGATGGAACAGTGATAGATTATCACCAGTTAGCTTTGGAAGTAGCAGCGCATATATTACCTGACCTGCAGGAATCACGCAGTCCTTCAAGCTGAACTCGCCCAACACGCAAGGCACCTAGAAAATCTTGAAGCCAAATACACACTAGTGGCGTCCGATATGCTGAATGCACAATCTGCCTTGAAAGAGGCAATGCAGGAGATAAAAAGATTGGGTGACAAGGTAGATGATCTTGAAAACCGTTCCAGGAGGAGTAAACTACGCTTAATCGGTCTCCCAGAGGGTATACCCCCGCAAGACTTAATGCACATTTGCGAACATGAGCTGCCAGAAGTGGCGGGCTTACAGATAACCTGTAAAGTAGAACGAGCACATCAAGTGGGGCCTGACTTACGTCCAGAGACTGAAAAAAGAGGGGGACAGCAAAAGCACCCTGAATTGGGTCAAAGACCCAGACAAGTGATCATGAAATACTTGAACTACTCGGATAAAGCAGATGTTACGGTTGCCTCAGGCAGGCTGAGGGTTGGACCGCTTAGATGTCCTTGTCCCCGGATTCTAGAGAGCGCTGTTAGGTTCCTTTTAGCAGTCATCCATGCTCCTGAAAGTGTGGATGAAATCCAGAGAGCTCTTACAAGGGCTAGTGATTAGTGATGCTCTACAAAACGAGTCAAAGCACGAATTGAGGCTTAAGAAGCAGAATTTCTCTTTACTGAGGGCTACCCGCCCGTATTTATGCAGGTCCCCATCTGGTGGACACTCCCCTAGGGGACCAGATGGAAGACTGTGACACAGGACAGATAAACAACAATTCAGGACACACAGACACAATACATCCCCACAATGCATCCTGGTTTCCTCCTCTCTTGCCCGGAGACAACCAAGGAGTAATTCAATTGTCTCTCAGGACAAAGGAAGATCGCCACTATACACGTGGGGACAATAGGACAGAAATCACCATTCAAACATACAATATCACAACTATTACAGTAAACATAGACATGTAACACATCCCCAGATAGCTCCGGTCTGAGTGCATATTATCAGACTACATGAATACAGTAGAATCACCATGGAGCCAAAGTCTTTACTTTCACATAGTCTTTAGTTATCTGAATGAGCTCCATGGCATAGCAATCTGGGGTATCGCTGTTCAAATCGGGCAAGTACCAAATGACCCGGCTTTCATGTTTTAAATAACCGAAATACATTGTTGCAACAAAGTATCAGCCAGAATGTAACTGTAACATAGCTCCCTCCTTGTGGAACACTCTGGAAGACACGGTTTGACCCCTTTTTGGGGCAACTTGAGGCTGTCCAGTATAACTTTATTCTGGACTGATATCAGTCTGCCGGGACAAACCATCGGCATTACCGTTTTGTTTTCCTGGTCGGTATTGAATGGTAAAATTTAAAGGTTATAATGACAGGCTCCAGCGCAATAACTGACCACTGTCTCCGGAGACACGGTTTAGCCAGACGAGAGGATTATGGTCTGTGATGAGTGTAAAATCTTGACCATATAAGTAGGGGGTTAGTCTTTTTAGGGCCCCCACCAGGGCCAAACACTCCATTTCCACCGCAGCATAGCTGACCTCTCGTGGTAGGAGCTTTCTACTGATGTAGGCAACAGGATCCCCCCCCCCCCAGTCCTCTGCAACTTGGCTTAGAACTGCTCCCAGCCCCAACATGATAGCGTCTGTGTGGACAATAAAGTGTTTGTTAGGGACTGGGGCAGCCAAAATAGGAGCATTTACAAGAGCCTTTTCAGAGCTTGAAAGGCTTCTTCACAGTGGGGAGACCACAGGACTTGTCTGGGGAGGTTCTTTTTCGTCAAATCAGTCAGGGGTTTTGCAATGATGCTATGATCGGGTACAAACTGTCTGTAATACCAGGCAGTGCCCAGAAATGCCAGTACCTATGTCTTAATAAGTGGGATTGGCCAGTTAGTGACCGCTTACATTTTTGCTGATTCAGGGTGTTGTTTACCGCATCCCACAATATGTCCCAGGTACTGCACTTCGGTCATCCCAAAATTGCATTTTTCTGGCTTCAGATTCAGGCCTACCTGAGTTAAGTGTTCCTCCCAGGACTCACTGTAAATTGCTATGTCATCCAGGTATGCGCAAGCAAAATCCTGGAAGCCATCAAGGAGTCTGTCTACCAAGCGCTGGAACGTAGCTGGGGCATTCTTCATCCCTAATGGCATGACCATAAATTGGTACAAGCCAAACAGGATGATGAAGGCTGACTTGGGGACAGCCTCCTTGGCCAGAGGGATCTGCCAATAACCTTTACAGAGGTCAATGGTAGTTAAGTAATTCCCTCTGGCTATGCGATCGGGCAACTCATCTACCTGGGGCATTGGGTATACAGTAACCGTTTTGTCGTTTAGTTTTCTATAATCTACGCAAAATCTAGTAGTACCGTCCTTTATCAGTACCAACAATACTGGGGAAGCCCAGGGAGTGTCAGATGACTCAATTACTCCTAATCGTAGCATTTCAGATATTTCCATTTCCATCCTGTCTCTAACTGTCTCAGGGATTCGGTAGGGGGCCTGTGGAAGGGGCATCTGACCTGGGGTGTCCACCTGATGGGTGGTGAGAAGTATATACCCTGGGTCTTTGGAAAAGGTAAACCTCTTTTGGTATAGTATATCACTTAACTGGCACTTATCAACGGTACTTCACTTTTCTCCCATCTGCACTTGGCTGAGTATGTCGGGGTGCAGTTTCCTATTTAAGAGATCAGGTATGGGAAGATTATCAGGGTCTTCATGTGCTGGACTACATATTGCAGTCACTTCCTCAGGTCTCTCATTGTACTCCTTGAGCATATTTATATGGAAAGTTTTCCGTAGCCTTTCATCGTGACAGCTGGCGATGACATAGGTAGTGTCACAGACTTTATCTACGACTTTATAAGGACCCTGCCAAGAGGCTCGTAACTTGTCCTGTCCTATATGAAAAATACGGCGCCGGGCTCCCTTATCATACCATACTTTCTGGCGTCTCTGTGCGGTCTGGAGCTTGGCTTGGACAAATCTGGCTAGTTGTTCCATCCGGTCCCTAAGCTTTAATACATATGGTACGATAGGGACCCCGTCATTTTCAGTGGCTCCCTCCCAGTGTTTCCTAATAAGGTCCAAGGGTCCTCGCGCTTTTCTCCCATAAAGTAGTTCAAACGGGGAGAAACCCATGGATTCCTGCGGCACCTCCCGATATGCGAACAGGAGGTGTGGCAGGAACCGCTCCCATTCCCTATACTCATTGGTAAAGGTCCTGAGCATTTGCTTGAGCGTTCCATTGAATCGCTCACACAAACCGTTTGGGGATGGTAGGGAGAACTGAGTAAAGATTTTATGTTACACACATGCCACAGCTGTTGGGTTAGTTCTGCTGTAAACTGGGTGCCTCTATCGGATAGGATTTCCCTGAGAAACCCAACACAGGAAAAAATATGTACCAAGGCATTGGCTACAGTATCGGCCTGAATGTTTGATAGCGCTACTGCCTCTGGGTACCGGGTGGCATAATCAATTACAGTAAGGATGTATTTCTTTCCCGAGGGGCTAGGGGTGGCGAGAGGTCCCATTAAATCTATGACCACCCTACTAAAAGGCTCTTCAATAATGGGCATATTGGCTAGGTGAGCTTTTGGATGATCTCCCCTTTTTCCAACTCTTTGACACACATCACAGTTCCTACAATGAGTATGCACATCATTATGTACTCCCGGACAGAAAAAGGTGTGGGTGATCCTATGTAACGTATGGGACATTTCTAGATGGCCTGCTAATGGAATGTCATGCCCGACTCTTACTATCTCCTTGCGGTATTTTAACGGAATTACCAACTGGCGTTTTGGGTTTCTCATTTTCTCTGTTAATCTGTACAATTTATTCTGTTCCCAAACAAACATTTAATTATCTAACCCCCCTATTAGAGTTGAGCAAACACCTGGATGTTCGGGTTCGAGAAGTTCGGCCGAACTTCACGAAAATGTTCGGGTTTTGGATCCGAACTCGGCCTCGAACTTGACCCCGAATCCGAAACCCATTGAAGTCAATGGGGACCCGAACTTTTCGGCAACAAAAAAGGCTGTAAAATAACCCAGGAAAGGGATAGAGGGCTGCAAAAAGCAGCAAAAGGTAGGTAAATCAACTGTAAACAAATGTGGATAAGGAAATGACCAAAAATAAAATAAATAAAAATTAACCAATGTCAATTGGCAACCTGGAGGAGGAGGTGGAATAGGAGGTTGGGTTGACGTCAGGTGGGAATGCTATGGGAGTTCAAGTTCTCATCACAGCCAAAAAGGATTCATGTCTGCCTGCAGTGCCACAGGCCTCATTCACAGACTCAGGGCCATGGCAACCATACATGGGAGTTGAAGTTCACATCACAGCCAAGAAGGATTCATGTCTGCCAGCAGTGTCACAGGCCTCACTCACAGACTCATGCCATTGGCAACCATATATGGGAGTTGAAGTTGTCATCACAGCCAAGAAGGAATCATGTCTGCCTGCAGGGCCACAGGCCTTATTCAAACACTCAGACCCACGGGACCCACAAAGAGGAGAGTTAAAATCACGCCAAGACAGTATTGATTTCACCCAGCAATGCCACAGGCCTCACTCACAGATTCAGATCCATGGCACCCACAAAGAGGAGAGTTACAATCATGTCAAATCAGTATTGATTTCACCCAGCAGTGCCACAGGCCTCATTTACTAATTCATGGCACCCGCAAGGAGGAGAGCGGTCCCGTAACAGCAACACAGGTGAACCTGCAATGGAACAGGCTATTACCATTTATGTAGGCCCCTGACACCCAAACAGAGAAGAGGTCATTTGACAGTAAAAAGAGTTTAATGTCTCCCACCAATGTAGCAAGAGATTACATGAAATATAGACCCCTGACAACCAGACAATGTAGAGGTCATTTGACAGTATAAAGAGTTTAATATGTCCCACCAATGCAGCAAGCGATGAAACAAAATATAGGCCCCTGACAACCAGACAATGGGGCAGTGATTTGACAGTAAAACGAGGTTAATGTCTCCCACCAATACAGCAGGCAATGAAACAAAATATAGACCCTGACAACCAGACAATTTAGAGGTCATTTGACAGTATAAAGAGGAAAATGTCAACCAACAAAGCAACAAATGATTAAACGACATATAGGCCCCTGACACCCACACAAAGGGGTAGTCATTTGACAGCAAAAAGAGTTAAATGTCTCCCACCAAGACTGCAAGCAAGTAAACGAAATATAGGACCCTGACACCCACACAATGGGGCAGTAATTTGACAGTAAAAATAGTTAAATGTCTCCCACCAACACAGCAAGTAAGTAAAGAAATATAGGCCCCTGACACCCACGGCAATGGGGCGGTGATTTGACAGTAAAAAGAGTTTAATATCTCCCACCAAGACAAGCAATGATTAAACGGCATATAGGCCCCTGACACCCACACAATGAGGCAGTCATTTGACAGTAAAAATAGTTAAATGTCTCCCACCAACACAGCAAGTAAGTAAACTAAATATAGGCCCCTGACACCCACGGCAATGGGGCGGTCATTTGACAGTAAAAATAATTAAATGTCTCCAACCAAGACAGCAAGCAATTAAACGAAATATAGGCCCCTGACACCCAGACAGAGTTGAGGTCATTCGACATCAAAAAAAGGATAATGTCACCAACCAAAGCAACAGGCGATTATCTGAAATGTAGGCCCCTGGCAACCAGACAGAGGAGAAAGGTCCCATAGCAGCAAATGAGGCATCATGTTACCCACAATTGGAACAGGCCACTTTCAGTAATTTAAGCCCCAGCACCCAGACAGAGGAGAGAGGTCCCATAGCAGCAAAACAGGCATTATGGAACATGCCACTTTCAGTTATTTAGGCCCCAGTACCCAGACAGAGAAGAGAGGTCCCATAGCAGAAAGACAGGCATCGTGTTACCCACCAATGGAACAGGCCACTTTCAGTTATTTACACCTAGACAGGTCATTTGACAGCAAAAGAGGTTAATGTCACACACCAAAGCAGCAGGCGATTAGCTGAAATGTAGGCCCCTGGCACCCTGACAGAGGAGAGGTTCATTCAAGTTGGTGTTGCCCCCAAAAATAATGGTACAATAAAAAAAAGAGGATTCAATAAAGAAGTGCCCTGGAGTACAAGAATGTATGGTTGAGGGCGAGGCAGTTATAAATGTTTATTCTGCACAAGGGATGGACAGGTCCTGTGGGATCCATGCCTGGTTCATTTTTATAAACGTCAGCTTGCCCACGTTGGCTGTGGACAGGCGGCTGCGTTTGTCTGTAATGACGCCACCTGCCGTGCTAAATAGATGTTCAGACAATACACTGGCCGCAGGGCAGGCCAGCACCTCCAAGGCATAAAAGACTATGATATGGCCATGTGGACAATTTGGAGACCCAGAAGTTGAATGGGGCCAAAGCATCAGTTAGTACGTGGAGGCGTGTGTACACGTACTGTTCCACCATGTTATTGAAATGCTGCCTCCTGCTAACACGTTCCCTATCAGCTAGTGGTGCAGTTAGCTGTGGCGCTGTGACAAAACTTTTCCACATCTCGGCCATGCTAACCCTGCCTTCAGAGGAGCTGGCCGTGACACAGCTGCGTTGGCGACCTCTTGCTCCTCCTCTGCTCGTGTCAGTTGGGAATGCTCTCAGGAACGTGTCTACCAGCGTGCACTTGTACTCACGCATTTTCCTATAACACTCCTGTGCGGGAATTAAGGTGGGCACGTCGTCTTTGTACCCGGGACCCAGAAGGGTGGCCACCCAGTAGTCAGCACACGTTAAAATGCGGGCAACTCTGCTGTCGTTGCGCACGCACTGGAGCATGTATTCGCTCATGTGTGCCAGGCTGCCCAGAGGTAAGGACAAACTTTCCTCTGTGGGAGGCCTATCGTTATCGTCCTCCGTTTCCCCCCAGCCACGCACCAGTGATGGGCCCGAGCTGCGTTGGGTGCCACCCCGCTGTGAACATGCTTTATCCTCATCCTCCTCCACCTCCTCCTCGTCCTCCTCATCCTCCAGTAGTGGGCCCTGGCTTGCCAAATTTGTACCTGCTCTCTGCCGTTGTAAAAGACCTCCCTCTGAGCCACTTCAAAAAGACTGGCTTGAAAGTGTTAGAAATAACCCCTCTTCCTCCTAAACCTCCTCCTGGGCCACATCCTCTTCCATCATCGCCCTAAGTGTTTTCTCAAGGAGACATAGAAGTGGTATTGTAACACTGATAATGCCGTCATCGCCACTGGCCATGTTGGTGGAGTACTCGAAACAGCGCAACTGGGCACACAGGTCTCGCATGGAGGCCCAGACATTGTTGTCGAAGTGGTGCTGTTCCGCAGTGCGGCTCACCCGTGCGTGCTGCAGCTGAAACTCCACTATGGCCTGCTGAGGCTCGCACAGTCTCTCCAGCATGTGCAAGGTGGAGTTCAACCTGGTGGGCACGTCGCATATGAGGCAGTGAGCGGGAAGGCCGAAGTTCCGCTGTAGCGCAGACAGGCGAGCAGCGGCAGGATGTGAACGCCGGAAGCGCGCACAGACGGCCCGCACTTTATGCAGCAGCTCTGACATGTCGGGGTAGTTGTGAATGAATTTCTGCACCACCAAATTCAGCACATGAGCCAGGCAAGGGATGTGCATCAAACCAGCTAGTTCCAGAGCTGCATCAAGATTTCGCCCATTATCGCACACCACCAGGCCGGGCTTGAGCAACCACTCGTCGGTCTGTTGTTCTATATATAGTCTCAGAATGGCCTGCTGACGTTTACCCCGGGGTGTGCTGAAGTTCGTGGTAAAGGTTTGTGGCTGACTGGATGAGGTGGTGAAAGCAGAGGAGGAGGAAGCCGAGGAGGAGGAGGAGGCAACAGGAGGCAAAGAATGATGCCCTGCGATCCTTGGCAGCGGAAGAACATGCGCCAAACAGCTCTCCGCCTGGGGACCAACCGCCACTACATTTACCCAGTGTGCAGTTAGGGAGATATAGCATCCCTGGCCGTGCTTACTGGTCCACGTATCTCTGGTTAGATGGACCTTTCCACAGATGGCGTTGCGCCGTGCACACTTGATTTTGATCGGATACTTGGTTGTGCAGGAAAGGCACGGCTCTCTTGGAGAAGGAGTGGTGGCTGGGAATGACGTACTGTGGGAAAGCCACCGCCATCAGCTGTTTGAAGCTGTCTGTGTCCACCAGCCTGAATGACAGCATTTCAAAGGCCAGTAGTTTAGAAATTCTGGCATTCAGGGCCAGGGATCGAGGGTGGCTAGGTGGGAATTTACGCTTTCTCTCCAAGGTTTGTGAGATGAAGAGCTGAACGCTGCCGAGTGACATGGTGGAGATGCTTGGTGATGGAGGTGGTGGTGTTGGTGGCACATCCTCTTTTTGCTGGACGGCAGGTGCCAACGTTCCTCCAGAGGCCGAGGAAGAGGCCGAGGCAGCAGCAGAAGATGGGGCAGGGGGGCCTGAGCCCTTTCTTGGTTTTGAAGGTGCTTACTCCACTGCAGCCCGTGTCTCGCATGTAGATGCCTGGTCATGCAGATTGTGCTAAGGTTCAGAACGTTTCAGGCTCTCATGGCACAGCGTGCAAACCACTCGAGTCTTATCGTCAGCACATTGTGTGAAGAAGTGCCATGCCAGGGAACTCCTTGAAGCTGCCTTTGGTGTGCTTGGTTCCTGGTGGCGTTGGCCAGTAGCAGGCGAACTCTCTTGGTGACAGCTGTTCTGCTTTTGCACCCTGCTCCCTCTTTTGCTATGCTGTTGGCTCGGTCTCACCACTGCCTCTTCCTCTGGACTCTGAAAGTCAGTGGCATGATTTTCATTCCATGTGTGGTCTAGGACCTCATCGTCCCCTGCATTGTCTTCCACACAGTCTTCCTCCCTGACCTCCTGTTCGTTCTGCACAATGCAGGAAGACGCAGCAGTTGGCACCTGTGTTTCGTCATTATCAGAGATGTGCTGACTCTGCTGAGTATTCCCATGTCCTCATCAGGAATCATAAGTGGTTGTGCTTTCAGTGCATTCTATGTCTTCCACCGCTGGGGAAGGGCTAAGTGGATGCCCTTGGGAAACCCTGCCAGCAAATTTTTCAAACAGCATAAGATAACTTGAGGCTTAGACAGGTTCCCTGATATGTATGAGGGTGAGGTGACAGACTGATGGGCTTGGTTTTCAGGCACTACCTGTGCGCTTTCTGCAGAAGACTGGGTGGGAGATAATGTGAACCTGCTGGATACACTGTCGGCCACCCAATCTACTAGTGCCTGTATTTGCTCAGGCCTTACCATCCGTAGAACGGCATTAGGCCCGACCAAATATCACTGTAGATTCTGGCGGCTACTGGAACCTGAGGTAATTGGTTCAGTAGGACGTGTAGCTGTGGCAGAACGGCCGCGTCCTCTCCCAGCACCAGAGGGTCCACTAACACCACCACGACCATGTCAGTGTCCCTTATTAAATGTTTTCCTCATTGTTACTGTTTACCACAATAAGGAAAAGTTCAAATTTAGGCCTTTATTTACAGGCACCTAACACTCTCTAGCTATCTGTTTATGTACCATATTACACTAATAATGGCACAGCAGAAACCACAGATTTAGGGGAATATCGGACAGAATTACACTTGGAGATGCACAATAGCGTGTTAAAATATAGAGGATTAAGCTTTCAGCACTTGTATTTAGACTTTGAGTGTAATATACCCTTTCACAGAGAGAAATACACTTAGAGATGCACAGTAGCGTGTGCAAATATAGAGGATTTTTTTTCAGGATTTGTATTTAGATGCTGACACGCTGAATGGAATATACGCTATTGCAGACAGAATTACACTTGGAGAGGAACAGAGGAAAGCACAGATGTTTAGGATTTCTATTTCAGGGATTTTTTTTAACCACAGAAAAAAATCTATCCTTTGACGTACAGTATTAAACTTACCCAGCCACAGCTGGAACCCCAGATTTAGGGGATTGGTATTTTGGCAATTGAATTTCACCCCCGAAAAAAATCTATCTTTTGACGGACGGTATTATACTTGGCCAGACACAGTTGCAACACCAGATTTTGGGGTTGATATTATGGCAATTGAATTTCACCCCAGAAAAAAAATCTATCCTTTGTCGGACAGTATTAAGCTTAGCCAGCCACAGCTGGAACACCAGATTTAGGGGATTGGTATTTTGGCAATTGAATTTCACCCCAGAAATAAAATCTATCCTTTTACGCACAGTATTACACTTGGCCAGCAACAGCTGAAACCACTGATTTAGGGGATTGGTACTTTGGCAATTGAATTTCACCCCAGAATAAATCTATCATTTGATGGACAGTATTAAACAGCCAGCCACAGCTGGAACACCAGATTCATGGGATTGGTATTTTGGCAATTGAATTTAACCCCAGAAATAAAATCTATCCTTTTACGCAACAGTATTACACTTGGCCAGAAACAGCTAAAACCACTGATTTAGGGGATTGGTATTTTGGCAATTGAATTTCACCCCACAAAAAAATCTATCCTTTGACGGACAGAATTAAACTTAGCCAGCCACAGCTGGAATACCAGATTTAGGGGATTACTATTTTGGCAATTGAATTTCACCCCCCAAAAAAATCTATCCTTTGATGGACAGTATTAAACTTAGCCAGCCACAGCTGGAACACCAGATTTAGGGACTTGGTATTTTGGCAATTGAATTTTACCCCAGAAATAAAATCTATCCTTTTACGCAAAGTATTTCACTTGGCCGGCAAGAGCTAAAACCACTGATTTAGGGGACTGGTATTTTGACAACAGAATTTCACCACAGAAAAAAATCTGTCCTTTGACGGACAGTATTATACTTAGCCAGCCATAGCTGGAACATCAGATTTAAGGGATTGGTATTTTGGCAATTGATTTTCACCTCAGAAAAAATGTATCCTTTGACGGACAGTATAAAACTTAGCCACCCACAGCTGGAACCCCAGATTTAGGGAATTGTTATTTTGGCAATTGAATTTCACCCCAGAAAAAAATCTATCCCTTGATGGACAGTATTAAACTTAGCCAACCACAGCTGGAACACCAGATTTAGTGGATTGGTATTTTGGCAATTTAATTTCACCCCAGAAATAAAATCTATCCTTTTACGCACAGTATTTCACTTGGCCAGCAACAGCTGATACCACTGATTTATGGGATTGGTATTTTGGCAATTGAATTTCACCCCAAAATAGATCTATCCTTTGATGGACAGTATTAAACTTAGCCAGTCGCAGCTGGAACACCAGATTTAGGGGACTGGTATTTTGGCAATTAAATTTCACCATAGAAATAAAATCTATCCTTTTAGGTACAGTATTACACTTGGCCAGCAACAGCTAAAACCATTGATTTATGGGATTGGTATTTTGGCAATTGAATTTCACCCCACAAAAAAAATCTATCCTTTGACGGACAGTATTAAACTTAGCCAGCCACAGCTTGAACACCAGATTTAGGGGATTGATATTTGGCAATTGTATTTAACCCCAGAAATAAAATCTATCCTTTTACGCACAGTATTACACTAGGCCAGCCACAGCTGGAACACCAGATTTATGGGATTGGTATTTTGGCAACTGAATTTCACCCCAGAAATAAAATCTATCCTTTTACTCTTTGTATAACTCTTGGCCTGAAACAGCTAAAACCACTGATTATGGGGATTGATATTTTGACATCAGAATTTCACCCCAGGAAAAAAATGTATCCTTTGACAGACATTATTAAACGTAGCCAGCTACATCTGGAACAACAGATTTAGGGGATTGGCATTTTGGCAATTGAATTTCACCCGAGAAAAAATGTATTCTTTGACGGACAGTATTAAACTTATCCACCCACAGCTGGAACCCCAGATCTAGGGGATTGTTATTTTGGCAATTGAATTTCACCCCAGAAAAAAATCTATCCCATGATGGACAGTATTAAACTTAGCCAGCCACAGCTGCAACACCACATTTAGGGGATTGTTATTTTGGCAATTTAATTTCACCCCAGAAATAAAATCTATCCGTTTACGCATTACACTTGGCCAGCCACAGCTGGAACACCAGATTTATGGGATTGGTATTTGGCAATTGAATTTAACCCCAGAAATCAAATCTATCCTTTTACGCAACAGTATTACACTTGGCCAGAAACAGCTAAAACCACTGATTTAGGGGATTGGTATTTTGGCAATTGAATTTAACCCCAGAAATCAAATCTATCCTTTTACGCAACAGTATTACACTTGGCCAGAAACAGCTAAAACCACTGATTTAGGGGATTGGTATTTTGTCAATTGAATTTCACCCCACAAAAAAATCTATCCTTTGACGTACAGTATTAAATTTAGCCAGCCACAGCTGGACCACCAGATTTAAGGGATTAGTATTTTGGCAATTGAATTTCACCCCAGAAGAAATCTATCCTTTGATGGACAGTATTAAACTTAGCCAGCCACAGCTGGAACATCAGATTTAGGGGATTGGTATTTTGGCAATTGAATTTCACCCCAGAAATAAAATCTATCCTTTTTCCGCACATTATTACACTTGGCCAGCAACAGCAAAAACCACAGATTTAGGGGATAGATATTTTGGCAATTGAATTTCACCCCACAAAAAAATCTATCCTTTGACGGACAGTATTAAATTTAGCCAGCCACAGCTGGACCACCAGATTTAAGGGATTGGTATTTTGGCAATTGAATTTCACCCCAGAAGAAATCTATTCTTTGTCGGACAGTATTAAACTTAGCCAGCCACAGCTGGAACACCAGATTTAAGGGATTGGTATTTTGGCAATTGAATTTCACCCCAGAAAAAATGTATCCTTTGACGGACAGTATTAAACTTAGCCACCCACAGCTGGAACACCAGATTTAGGGGATTGTTATTTTGGCAATTGAATTTCACCCCAGAGAAAAATCTATCCATTGATGGACAGTATTAAACTTAGCCAGCCACAGCTGCAACACCAGATTTAGGGGATTGTTATTTTGGCAATTTAATTTCTCCCCAGAAATAAAATCTATCCTTTTACGCATTACACTTGGCCAGATACAGCTGGAACACCAGATTTATGGGATTGGTATTTGGCAATTGAATTTAACCCCAGAAATAAAATCTATCCTTGTACGCAACAGTATTACACTTGGCGAGAAAAAGCTAAAACCACTGATTTTGGGGATTGGTATTTTGGCAATTGAATTTCACCCCACAATAAAATCTATCCTTTGACGGACAGTATTAAACTTAGCCAGCCACAGCTGGAACATCAGATTTAGGGGATTGGTATTTTGGCAATTAAATTTCACCCCAGAAATACAATCTATCCTTTTACGCACATTATTACACTTGGCCAGCAACAGCAAAAACCACAGATTTAGGGGATAGATATTTTGGCAATTGAATTTCACCCCACAAAAAAATCTATCCTTTGACGGACAGTATTAAATTTAGCCAGCCACAGCTGGATCACCAGATTTAAGGGATTGGTATTTTGGCAATTGAATTTCACCCCAGAAGAAATCTATTCTTTGTCGGACAGTATTAAACTTAGCCAGCCACAACTGGAACACCAGATTTAAGGGATTGGTATTTTGGCAATTGAATTTCACCCCAGAAAAAATGTATCCTTTGACGGACAGTATTAAACTTAGCCACCCACAGCTGGAACACCAGATTTAGGGGATTGTTATTTTGGCAATTGAATTTCACCCCAGAGAAAAATCTATCCCTTGATGGACAGTATTAAACTTAGCCAGCCACAGCAGCAACACCAGATTTAGGGGATTGTTATTTTGGCAATTTAATTTCTCCCCAGAAATAAAATCTATCCTTTTACGCATTACACTTGGCCAGATACAGCTGGAACACCAGATTTATGGGATTGGTATTTGGCAATTGAATTTAACCCCAGAAATAAAATCTATCCTTGTACGCAACAGTATTACACTTGGCCAGAAAAAGCTAAAACCACTGATTTAGGGGATTGGTATTTTGGCAATTGAATTTCACCCCACAATAAAATCTATCCTTTGACGGACAGTATTAAACTTAGCCAGCCACAGCTGGACCACCAGATTTAGGGGATTGGTATTTTGGCAATTGAATTTCACCCCAGAAATAAAATCTATCCTTTTACGCACAGTATTTCACTTGGCCAGAAACAGCTAAAACCACTGATTTAGGGGATTGGTATTTTGACAACAGAATTTCACCACAGAAAAAAAATCTATCCTTTGACGGACAGTATTAAACTTAGCCAGCCACAGCTGGAACATCAGATTTAGGGGATTGGAATTTTGGCAATTGAATTTCACCCCAGAAATAAAATCTATCCTTTTACGCACATTATTACACTTGGCCAGCAAAAGCAAAAACCACTGATTTAGGAGATTGGTATTTTGGAAATTATATTTCACCCCAGAAAAAAATCTATCCTTTGACGGACAATATTAAACTTAGCCAGCCACAGCTGCAACACCAGATTTAAGGGATTGGTATTTTGGCAATTGAATTTAACCCCAGAAATAAAATCTATCCTTTTACGCAACAGTATTAAACTTGGCCTGCAACAGCAAAAACCATTGATTTAGGGGATTGGTATTTTGGCAATTGAATTTCAACCCAGAAAAAAATCTATCCTTTGACGGATATTATTAAACCTAGCCAGCTACAGCTGGAACAGCAGATTTAGGGGATTGGTATTATGGCAATTGAATTTCACCCCTGAAATAAAATCTATCCTTTTACGCACAGTATTTCACTTGGCCAGGAAGAGCTTAAACCACTGATTTAGGGGATTGGTATTTTGACAACAGAATTTCACCACAGAAAAAAAATCTATCCTTTGACGGACAGTATTAAACTTAGCCAGCCACAGCTGGAACACCAGATTTAAGGGATTGGTATTTTGGCAATTGAGTTTAACCCCAGAAATAAAATCTATCCTTTTACGCAACAGTATTAATCTTGGCCTGCAACAGCAAAAACCATTGATTTAGGGGATTGGTATTTTGGCAATTGAATTTCAACCCAGAAAAAAATCTATCCTTTGACGGATATTATTAAACCTAGCCAGCTACAGCTGGAACACCATATTTAGGGGATTGGTATTATGGCAATTGAATTTCACCCCAGAAAAATGCATCCTTTGACGGAGAGTATTAAACTTAGCCACCAACAGCTGGAACCCCAGATTTAGGGGATTGTTATTTTGGCAATTGAATTTCACCCCAGAGAAAAATCTATCCCTTGATGGACAGTATTAAACTTAGCCTGCCACAGCTGGAACACCAGATTTAGGGGATTGGTATTTTGGCAATTCAATTTCACCCCACAAAAAAATCTATCCTTTGACGGACAGTATTAAACTTAGCCAGCCACAGCTGGACCACCAGATTTAAGGGATTGGAATTTTGGCAATTGAATTTCACCCCAGAAATAAAATCTATCCTTTTACGCACAGTATTTCACTTGGCCAGGAAGAGCTAAAACCACTGATTTAGGGGATTGTTATTTTGACAACAGAATTTCACCACAGAAAAAAAATCTATCCTTTGACGGACAGTATTACACTTAGCCAG
The DNA here is from genome assembly GCA_033119425.1 of Bufotes viridis. Taxonomy (NCBI): domain Eukaryota; kingdom Metazoa; phylum Chordata; class Amphibia; order Anura; family Bufonidae; genus Bufotes; species Bufotes viridis. The sequence continues at coordinate 379,872,304 of CM065591.1, read as the reverse complement.
CCACAGCTGGAACATCAGATTTAGGGGATTGGTATTTTGGCAATTGAATTTCACCCCAGAAATAAAATTTTTCCTTTTACGCACATTATTACACTTGGCCAGCAACAGCAAAAACCACTGACTTAGGGCATTGGTATTTTGGAAATTATATTTCACCCCAGAAAAAAATCTATCCTTTGACGGACAATATTAAACTTAGCCAGCCACAGCTGCAACACCAGATTTAAGGGATTGGTATTTTGGCAATTGAATTTAACCCCAGAAATAAAATCTATCCTTTTACGCAACAGTATTAAACTTGGCCTGCAACAGCAAAAACCATTGATTTAGGGGATTGGTATTTTGGAAATTGAATTTCAACCCAGAAAAAAATCTATCCTTTGACGGATATTATTAAACCTAGCCAGCTACAGCTGGAACACCAGATTTAGGGGATTGGTATTATGGCAGTTGAATTTCACCCCAGAAAAAATGTATCCTTTGACGGACAGTATTAAACTTAGCCACCAACAGCTGGAACCCCAGATTTAGGGGATTGTTATTTTGGCAATTGAATTTCACCCCAGAGAAAAATCTATCCCTTGATGGACAGTATTAAACTTAGCCTGCCACAGCTGGAACACCAGATTTAGGGATTGGTATTTTGGCAATTCAATTTCACCCCACAAAAAAATCTATCCTTTGACGGACAGTATTAAAATTAGCCAGCCACAGCTGGACCACCAGATTTAGGGAATGGTATTTTGGCAATTGAATTTCACCCCAGAAATAAAATCTATCCTTTTACGCACAGTATTTCACTTGGCCATGAACAGCTAAAACCACTGATTTAGGGGATTGGTATTTTAACAATTGAATTTCACCCCAGAAATAAAATCTATTCTTTTACTCACAGTATTACACTTGGCCAGCAACAGCTAAAACCACTGATTTAGGGGATTGGTATTTTGGCAATTAAATTTCACTACAGAAAAAAATTTATCCTTTGACGGACAGTATTAAACTTAGCCAGCCACAGCTGGAACACCAGATTTAGGGGATTGGTATTTTGGCAATTGAATTTCACCCCAGAAATAAAATCTATCCTTTTACGCACAGTATTTCACTTGGCCAGGAACAGCTAAAACCACTGATTTAGGGATTGGTATTTTGACAACAGAATTTCACCACAGAAAAAAATCTATCCTTTGACGGACAGTAATAAACTTAGCCAGCCAAAGCTGGAACACCAGATTTAGGGGATTGGTATTTTGGCAATTAAATTTCACCCCAGAAATAAAATCTATCCTTTTACGCACAGTATTTCACTTGGCCAGGAACAGCTAAAACCACTGATTTAGGGGATTGGTATTTTGACAACAGAATTTCACCACAGAAAAAAATCTATCCTTTGACGGACAGTATTAAAATTAGCCAGCCACAGCTGGACCACCAGATTTAGGGGATTGGTATTTTGGCAATTGAATTTCATCCCAGAAGAAATCTATCCTTTGATGGACAGTATTAAACTTAGCCAGCCACAGCTGGAACATCAGATTTAGGGGATTGGTATTTTGGCAATTGAATTTCACCCCAGAAATAAAATCTATCCTTTTTCCGCACATTATTACACTTGGCCAGCAACAGCAAAAACCACAGATTTAGGGGATAGATATTTTGGCAATTGAATTTCACCCCACAAAAAAATCTATCCTTTGACGGACAGTATTAAATTTAGCCAGCCACAGCTGGACCACCAGATTTAAGGGATTGGTATTTTGGCAATTGAATTTCACCCCAGAAGAAATCTATTCTTTGTCGGACAGTATTAAACTTAGCCAGCCACAGCTGGAACACCAGATTTAGGGGATTGGTATTTTGGCAATTGAATTTCACCCCAGAAATAAAATCTATCCTTTTTCCGCACATTATTACACTTGGCCAGCAACAGCAAAAACCACAGATTTAGGGGATAGATATTTTGGCAATTGAATTTCACCCCACAAAAAAATCTATCCTTTGACGGACAGTATTAAATTTAGCCAGCCACAGCTGGACCACCAGATTTAAGGGATTGGTATTTTGGCAATTGAATTTCACCCCAGAAGAAATCTATTCTTTGTCGGACAGTATTAAACTTAGCCAGCCACAGCTGGAACACCAGATTTAGGGGATTGGTATTTTGGCAATTGAATTTCACCCCAGAAAAAATGTATCCTTTGACGGACAGTATTAAACTTAGCCACCCACAGCTGGAACACCAGATTTAGGGATTGTTATTTTGGCAATTGAATTTCACCCCAGAGAAAAATCTATCCATTGATGGACAGTATTAAACTTAGCCAGCCACAGCTGCAACACCAGATTTAGGGGATTGTTATTTTGGCAATTTAATTTCTCCCCAGAAATAAAATCTATCCTTTTACGCATTACACTTGGCCAGATACAGCTGGAACACCAGATTTATGGGATTGGTATTTGGCAATTGAATTTAACCCCAGAAATAAAATCTATCCTTGTACGCAACAGTATTACACTTGGCCAGAAAAAGCTAAAACCACTGATTTTGGGGATTGGTATTTTGGCAATTGAATTTCACCCCACAATAAAATCTATCCTTTGACGGACAGTATTAAACTTAGCCAGCCACAGCTGGAACATCAGATTTAGGGGATTGGTATTTTGGCAATTAAATTTCACCCCAGAAATACAATCTATCCTTTTACGCACATTATTACACTTGGCCAGCAACAGCAAAACCACAGATTTAGGGGATAGATATTTTGGCAATTGAATTTCACCCCACAAAAAAATCTATCCTTTGACGGACAGTATTAAATTTAGCCAGCCACAGCTGGACCACCAGATTTAAGGGATTGGTATTTTGGCAATTGAATTTCACCCCAGAAGAAATCTATTCTTTGTCGGACAGTATTAAACTTAGCCAGCCACAACTGGAACACCAGATTTAAGGGATTGGTATTTTGGCAATTGAATTTCACCCCAGAAAAAATGTATCCTTTGACGGACAGTATTAAACTTAGCCACCCACAGCTGGAACACCAGATTTAGGGGATTGTTATTTTGGCAATTGAATTTCACCCCAGAGAAAAATCTATCCCTTGATGGACAGTATTAAACTTAGCCAGCCACAGCAGCAACACCAGATTTAGGGGATTGTTATTTTGGCAATTGAATTTCTCCCCAGAAATAAAATCTATCCTTTTACGACGTATTACACTTGGCCAGCATACAGCTGGAACACCAGATTTATGGGATTGGTATTTGGCAATTGAATTTAACCCCAGAAATAAAATCTATCCTTATGCGCAACAGTATTACACTTGGCCAGCAACAGCTAAAACCACTGATTTAGGGGATTGGTATTTTGGCAATTGAATTTCACCCCACAATAAAATCTATCCTTTGACGGACAGTATTAAACTTAGCCAGCCACAGCTGGACCACCAGATTTAGGGGATTGGTATTTTGGCAATTGAATTTCACCCCAGAAATAAAATCTATCCTTTTACGCACAGTATTTCACTTGGCCAGAAACAGCTAAAACCACTGATTTAGGGATTGGTATTTTGACAACAGAATTTCACCACAGAAAAAAATCTATCCTTTGACGGACAGTATTAAACTTAGCCAGCCACAGCTGGAACATCAGATTTAGGGGATTGGTATTTTGGCAATTGAATTTCACCCCAGAAATAAAATCTATCCTTTTACGCACATTATTACACTTGGCCAGCAACAGCAAAAACCACTGATTTAGGGGATTGGTATTTTGGAAATTATATTTCACCCCAGAAAAAATCTATCCTTTGACGGACAATATTAAACTTAGCCAGCCACAGCTGCAACACCAGATTTAAGGGATTGGTATTTTGGCAATTGAATTTAACCCCAGAAATAAAATCTATCCTTTTACGCAACAGTATTAAACTTGGCCTGCAACAGCAAAAACCATTGATTTAGGGATTGGTATTTTGGCAATTGAATTTCAACCCAGAAAAAATCTATCCTTTGACGGATATTATTAAACCTAGCCAGCTACAGCTGGAACACCAGATTTAGGGGATTGGTATTATGGCAATTGAATTTCACCCCAGAAATAAAATCTATCCTTTTACGCACAGTATTACACTTGGCCAGCAACAGCTGAAACCACTGATTTAGGGGATTGGTATTTTGGCAACTGAATTTCACCCCAGAAAAAAATCTATCCTTTGACGGACAGTATTAAACTTAGCCAGCCACAGCTGGAACACCAGATTTAGGGATTGGTATTTTGGCAATTGAATTTCACCCCAGAAATAAAATCTATCCTTTTACGCACAGTATTTCACTTGGCCATGCAACAGCTAAAACCACTGATTTAGGGATTGGTATTTTGGCAATTGAATTTCACCCCAGAAATAAAATCTATCCTTTTACTCACAGTATTACACTTGGCCAGCAACAGCTAAAACCACTGATTTAGGGAATTGGTATTTTGGCAATTAAATTTCACTACAGAAAAAATCTATCCTTTGACGGACAGTATTAAACTTAGCCAGCCACAGCTGGAACACCAGATTTAGGGGATTGGTATTTTGGCAATTAAATTTCACCCCAGAAATAAAATCTATCCTTTTACGCACAGTATTTCACTTGGCCAGGAACAGCTAAAACCACTGATTTAGGGATTGGTATTTTGACAACAGAATTTCACCACAGAAAAAAATCTATCCTTTGACGGACAGTAATAAACTTAGCCAGCCAAAGCTGGAACACCAGATTTAGGGGATTGGTATTTTGGCAATTAAATTTCACCCCAGAAATAAAATCTATCCTTTTACGCACAGTATTTCACTTGGCCAGGAACAGCTAAAACCACTGATTTAGGGGATTGGTATTTTGGCAATTAAATTTCACTACAGAAAAAAATCTATCCTTTGACGGACAGTATTAAACTTAGCCAGCCACAGCTGGAACACCAGATTTAGGGGATTGGTATTTTGGCAATTGAATTTCACCCCAGAAATAAAATCTATCCTTTCACGCATTACACTTGTCCAGCCACAGCTGGAACACCAGATTTATGTGATTGGTATTTGGCAATTGCATTTAACCCCAGAAATAAAATCTATCATTTTACGCAACATTATTACACTTAGCCAGAAACAGCTAAAACCACTGATCTAGGGGATTGTTATTTTGGCAATTGAATTTCGCCCCAGAAAAAAATCTATCCCTCGATGGACAGTATTAAACTTTGCCAGCCACAGCTGCAACACCAGATTTAGGGGATTGGTATTTTGGCAATTGAGTTTAACCCCAGAAATAAAATCTATCCTTTTACGCAACAGTATTAATCTTGGCCTGCAACAGCAAAAACCATTGATTTAGGGGATTGGTATTTTGGCAATTGAATTTCAACCCAGAAAAAAATCTATCCTTTGACGGATATTATTAAACCTAGCCAGCTACAGCTGGAACACCATATTTAGGGGATTGGTATTATGGCAATTGAATTTCACCCCAGAAAAAATGCATCCTTTGACGGAGAGTATTAAACTTAGCCACCAACAGCTTGAACCCCAGATTTAGGGGATTGTTATTTTGGCAATTGAATTTCACCCCAGAGAAAAATCTATCCCTTGATGGACAGTATTAAACTTAGCCTGCCACAGCTGGAACACCAGATTTAGGGGATTGGTATTTTGGCAATTCAATTTCACCCCACAAAAAAATCTATCCTTTGACGGACAGTATTAAACTTAGCCAGCCACAGCTGGACCACCAGATTTAAGGGATTGGAATTTTGGCAATTGAATTTCACCCCAGAAATAAAATCTATCCTTTTACGCACAGTATTTCACTTGGCCAGGAAGAGCTAAAACCACTGATTTAGGGGATTGTTATTTTGACAACAGAATTTCACCACAGAAAAAAATCTATCCTTTGACGGACAGTATTACACTTAGCCAGCCACAGCTGGAACATCAGATTTAGGGGATTGGTATTTTGGCAATTGAATTTCACCCCAGAAATAAAATTTTTCCTTTTACGCACATCATTACACTTGGCCAGCAACAGCAAAAACCACTGACTTAGGGCATTGGTATTTTGGAAATTATATTTCACCCCAGAAAAAAATCTATCCTTTGACGGACAATATTAAACTTAGCCAGCCACAGCTGCAACACCAGATTTAAGGGATTGGTATTTTGGCAATTGAATTTAACCCCAGAAATAAAATCTATCCTTTTACGCAACAGTATTAAACTTGGCCTGCAACAGCAAAAACCATTGATTTAGGGGATTGGTATTTTGGAAATTGAATTTCAACCCAGAAAAAAATCTATCCTTTGACGGATATTATTAAACCTAGCCAGCTACAGCTGGAACACCAGATTTAGGGGATTGGTATTATGGCAATTGAATTTCACCCCAGAAAAAATGTATCCTTTGACGGACAGTATTAAACTTAGCCACCAACAGCTGGAACCCCAGATTTAGGGGATTGTTATTTTGGCAATTGAATTTCACCCCAGAGAAAAATCTATCCCTTGATGGACAGTATTAAACTTAGCCTGCCACAGCTGGAACACCAGATTTAGGGGATTGGTATTTTGGCAATTCAATTTCACCCCACAAAAAAATCTATCCTTTGACGGACAGTATTAAAATTAGCCAGCCACAGCTGGACCACCAGATTTAGGGGAATGGTATTTTGGCAATTGAATTTCACCCCAGAAATAAAATCTATCCTTTTACGCACAGTATTTCACTTGGCCATGAACAGCTAAAACCACTGATTTAGGGGATTGGTATTTTAACAATTGAATTTCACCCCAGAAATAAAATCTATTCTTTTACTCACAGTATTACACTTGGCCAGCAACAGCTAAAACCACTGATTTAGGGGATTGGTATTTTGGCAATTAAATTTCACTACAGAAAAAAATCTATCCTTTGACGGACAGTATTAAACTTAGCCAGCCACAGCTGGAACACCAGATTTAGGGGATTGGTATTTTGGCAATTAAATTTCACCCCAGAAATAAAATCTATCCTTTTACGCACAGTATTTCACTTGGCCAGGAACAGCTAAAACCACTGATTTAGGGATTGGTATTTTGACAACAGAATTTCACCACAGAAAAAAATCTATCCTTTGACGGACAGTAATAAACTTAGCCAGCCAAAGCTGGAACACCAGATTTAGGGGATTGGTATTTTGGCAATTGAATTTCACCCCAGAAATAAAATCTATCCTTTTACGCACAGTATTTCACTTGGCCAGGAACAGCTAAAACCACTGATTTAGGGGATTGGTATTTTGGCAATTAAATTTCACTACAGAAAAAATCTATCCTTTGACGGACAGTATTAAACTTAGCCAGCCACAGCTGGAACACCAGATTTAGGGGATTGGTATTTTGGCAATTGAATTTCACCCCAGAAATAAAATCTATCCTTTCACGCATTACACTTGTCCAGCCACAGCTGGAACACCAGATTTATGTGATTGGTATTTGGCAATTGCATTTAACCCCAGAAATAAAATCTATCATTTTACGCAACATTATTACACTTAGCCAGAAACAGCTAAAACCACTGATCTAGGGGATTGTTATTTTGGCAATTGAATTTCGCCCCAGAAAAAATCTATCCCTCGATGGACAGTATTAAACTTAGCCAGCCACAGCTGGAACACCAGATTTAAGGGATTGGTATTTTGGCAATTGAGTTTAACCCCAGAAATAAAATCTATCCTTTTACGCAACAGTATTAATCTTGGCCTGCAACAGCAAAAACCATTGATTTAGGGGATTGGTATTTTGGCAATTGAATTTCAACCCAGAAAAAATCTATCCTTTGACGGATATTATTAAACCTAGCCAGCTACAGCTGGAACACCATATTTAGGGATTGGTATTATGGCAATTGAATTTCACCCCAGAAATAAAATGCTATCCTTTGACGGAGAGTATTAAACTTAGCCACCAACAGCTTGAACCCCAGATTTAGGGGATTGTTATTTTGGCAATTGAATTTCACCCCAGAGAAAAATCTATCCCTTGATGGACAGTATTAAACTTAGCCTGCCACAGCTGGAACACCAGATTTAGGGATTGGTATTTTGGCAATTCAATTTCACCCCACAAAAAATCTATCCTTTGACGGACAGTATTAAACTTAGCCAGCCACAGCTGGACCACCAGATTTAGGGATTGGAATTTTGGCAATTGAATTTCACCCCAGAAATAAAATCTATCCTTTTACGGACAGTATTACACTTGGCCAGGAACAGCTAAAACCACTGATTTAGGGGATTGGTATTTTGACAACAGAATTTCACCACAGAAAAAATCTATCCTTTGACGGACAGTATTAAACTTAGCCAGCCACAGCTGGAACACCAGATTTAGGGGATTGGTATTTTGGCAATTGAATTTCACCCCAGAAATAAAATCTATCCTTTGATGGACAGTATTAAACTTAGCCAGCCACAGCTGGAACACCAGATTTAGGGATTGGTATTTTGGCAATTGAATTTCACCCCAGAAATAAAATCTATCCTTTTACGCACAGTATTACACTTGGCCAGCAACAGCTAAAACCACTGATTTAGGGATTGGTATTTTGGCAATTGAATTTCACCCCAGAAAAAAATCTATCCTTTGACGGACAGTATTAAACTTAGCCAGCCACAGCTGGAACACCAGATTTAGGGGATTGGTATTTTGGCAATTGAATTTCACCCCAGAAAAAAATCTATCCTTTGACGGACAGTATTACACTTGGCCAGCAACAGCTGAAACCACCAGATTTAGGGATTGGTATTTTGGCAATTGAATTTCACCCCAGAAAAAAATCTATCCTTTGACGGACAGTATTAAACTTAGCCAGCCACAGCTGGAACACCAGATTTAGGGGATTGGTATTTTGGCAATTGAATTTCACCCCAGAAATAAAATCTATCCTTTTACGCACAGTATTACACTTGGCCAGGAACAGCTAAAACCACTGATTTAGGGGATTGGTATTTTGACAATTGAATTTCACCACAGAAAAAAATCTATCCTTTGACGGACAGTATTAAACTTAGCCAGCCACAGCTGGAACACCAGATTTAGGGGATTGGTATTTTGGCAATTGAATTTCACCCCAGAAATAAAATCTATCCTTTGACGACAGTATTACACTTGGCCAGCCACAGCTGGAACACCAGATTTATGTGATTGGTATTTTGGCAATTGAATTTCACCCCAGAAATAAAATCTATCCTTTGACGCAACAGTATTACACTTAGCCAGCAACAGCTAAAACCACTGATTTAGGGGATTGTTATTTTGGCAATTGAATTTCACCCCAGAAAAAATCTATCCTTTGATGGACAGTATTAAACTTTGCCAGCCACAGCTGCAACACCAGATTTAGGGGATTGGTATTTTGGCAATTTAATTTCACCCCAGAAATAAAATCTATCCATTTACACATTACACTTGGCCAGCCACAGCTGGAACACCAGATTTATGGGATGGGTATTTTGGCAATTGAATTTCAACCCAGAAAAAAATCTATCCTTTGATGGACAGTATAAAACTTAGCCATCCACAGCTGGAACACCAGATTTAGGGGATTGGTATTTTAACAATTGAATTTCACCCCAGAAATAAAATCTATCCTTTTACTCACAGTATTACACTTGGCCAGCAACAGCTAAAACCACTGATTTAGGGGATTGGTATTTTGGCAATTGAATTTAACCCCACAAAAAAATCTATCCTTTGACAGACAGTATTACACTTGGCCAGCCACAGCTGGAACACCAGATTTAGGGGATTGTTATTTTAGCAATTGAATTTCACCCCAGAAAAAAAACTATCCTTTGACAGACAGTATTACACTTGGCCAGCCACAGCTGGAACACCAGATTTAGGGGATTGTTATTTTGGCAATTGAATTTCACCCCAGAAAAAAATCTATCCTTTGATAGACAGTATTAAACTTAGCCACCCACAGCTGGAACACCATATTTAGGGGATTGGTATTTTGGAAATTTAATTTCACCCCAGCAATAAAATCTATCCTTTTAAGCACAGTATTACACTTGGCCAGCCACAACTGGAACACCAGATTTATGGGAATGGTATTTTGGCAATTGAATTTCACCCCAGAAAAAAATGTATCCTTTGACAGACAGTATTAAACTTAGCCAGCCACAGCTGGAACACCAGATTTAGGGGATTGGTATTTTGGCAATTGAATTTCACCCCAGAAATAAAATCGATCCTTTTATGCACAGTATTTCACTTGGCCAGGAACAGCTAAAACCACTGATTTAGGGGATTGTTATTTTGGCAATTGAATTTCACCCCAGAAATAAATCTATCCTTTGACGGACAGTATTAAACTTAGCCAGCCACAGCTGGAACACCAGATTTAGGGGATTGGTATGTTGGCAATTGAATTTCACCCCTCAATAAAATATAGCAATTTCTATACTGTGTTTCAAGGTGTGACAATAAGCACAACCCCTTATGTATGATATTACAAAAAAAAAAGCCTACTATTGAACCCAAAAATGTATGTTGAACTTGGTGGCAGTTTAAAACCTGAGCTGGTGCACCAAAAGATCACAAAATGGCCGCCGATCACCCCAGAAAAAAGTGACAGAAAAACGCTCTGTGCAGCCTAAAAACCAGTGAGCAATTAACTAGCAGAAGTTGATTGATTCACAGCTGTAGTAGATCGATCACTTCATTAGGTGCTTTTGCTGACTTTTCCCTGCCTAATCTCGCCCTCACAGAAGCTGTGTCCTCTCCCTACACTAATGAGAGCAGTGTGACGTGCGGCGCTACGTGACTCCAGCTTAAATAGAGGCTGGGCCACATGCTGCACTTGGCCAATCACAGCCATGCCATTAGTAGGCATGGCTGTGATGGCTTTTTAGGGCAAGAAGTAAAACGCTAGCTGATTGGCTGCTGTGCAACCCTTCAGAAAGTGCAAAGAAATCGTTGAACAACGGACCCGAACCCGAAATTTTTTTAAATTGTTCGGGTCCGGATCCATGTCCCGTACACTCTAAAATTCGCTAGGATTCCGAACTATATAGTTCGGGTTCGCTCAACTCTACCCCCTATGCATTGTTCAGCTTTGTCCCTATATTTCTGTAGTGTTAGGTCAGTCTTAGTCTCAGCTTCAAATGTCTCAGGAGTATCCCATTGGACTGGGGGCTGAGGGAAAGTCAGGGTAGGACTTTGTCCTACCTGTGGCTCTTGCACTGGTGAAGGTTCTCGCTCAGTCCTGGCTTGCGACCGGGTGGTTACAGGATGGACTGATGCACCATAGGAGGGGGCATAGGCAGAGGTCATCGGCCCCAAGTCATTGCCCAATAAAATTTCCGCTGGTAAATTGTCCATGATGCCCACATTCACTTGACCCTCCCCTGCACCCCAATTCCAATGTACTCAGGCACCAGTATCACGTAGTCCTTCCACTGACCGCCCTTTTATTTGTACCTGCTGTCTGTGGTGTTGACAGTTGTCCACTGATGATGCGTAGATAGGGTTGGCCTCATGTAGTTGCTCTAGGTATTTCTTTGGAGCGGAGGGTGATGACACACACATGGCACTAGGGTGGCAAGCTGGTACAGCAGTTGTTTGTGGCTTTGGTCGGTTCCATTAGGGAAGTTCTATGTTGAGTGGACACTGCCTGGCATAATGTCCTGGTTCGTGGCAGTTATGACAGGTTCCCCTGGCTCTGTCATAACTGGTATCAACTGGTCTCTGGTACCTGGTGGGGCCTGGTGGAATTGGAGCCCGAAATATTGGTCAGCGAGATGGGCAGCTGTCTTGAGCATTGTGGGTTGCTTGTCCAACAACCATAGTAATCATTTTGGCTCCAATCCTTTGAAAAAATGTTCTAGCAGAAATAATTGTAACACTTCCTCAGCGGTTACAGCTTGACTGCCCTTAATCCAATGATTTGCAGCTCGGTGCAATCGGTTGGCCCATTCTGTGTGTGTATCGCTGCGTTTCTTGGCCATACGTATCAGGTGTCACAGCGTACCTTTTTAACAATGCCTCCTTTATCCATATGTATTGGGTAACTTCCTCAGCTAGCATATCCCGGAAGGCATTATCAGCCCTACCAGTTAATTTACCCGTAAGCAATGTAATCCAATTGGTTACTTGATGTAGGGCACACAATCTTTCGTAATCTGCCAGGTATTCATCAACCTCAGTCTCTTGAAATTGTTTGAAAATGATACCAGTCCAATAATTGTCAGATGTAACGCAGCGAGTCCAATTCTGTGAAGTGGATCCAATTCACACGTTGCGGTATGTAAAAGGTATGGGAGGACCGCGCGCACAAGAAGAGTAAACTTCAAACAGGGGTTCGTCAAGGCTCCTTTAAAAGTTCAGGCATCGAGTGTCGCAGGCGCTACTCAATAATGCAACACCCTGCCGGCAACGAGAAAAAAGCCAAAAATAGTGAAGCACTGTGGATTTAGTTGCCCCACTACATATGGAATATACTCACAAGATGTAATGTTAGAGTAGGCACATCAAAGCAAGATGGGATCTTCTTATAGCAGTCTGTTCATGTCATCCGGATGTATATAATGTCTGTAAATCAAACGCTTCCACCATAGGGTAAAATCGTATAAAATCTGTATAAGTTTTATTCAGAATATACTCACAAGCAGAATTCATAAAATCGCATAAAACAAGTTTCTTTTCAATCGCCCGACCCGGGTTTCGCACCGCAAATTGCTTCGTCAGGGGCGTACAACTACTCTTCCCTCCCCCACTCTTTTTATACCCATAAAGCTGTAGTCTCACAGATCAATGCGTGATAAGCAACAGGCTTGTGGGATGTTTTTAACTCTTCCAATCCAGCTTTCGCTGTTAGTACCTCTTTCTCGAATAAAACAACTGAAAGCCGCAATGCATGGACACATAATAATAAAATGACGCACCATAGAATTAATGATCAGTTTGTTGCACCTATATGTGACTATTGAAATTTTGACCTGGCTGTTAAAAAAATTTTTCATACAAAATCGCAATGTCACAGTGTGTGAATACCTGTCAATCACACACTGTGATATATCTATATGTATCTCAGTGTAAAATAAATAAAATAAAATAAAGAATAAAAAGTCTTAACTATTCCTAATGTATTTATGAATTGCTCACTGCTATTATGGTTCATTAAATTTTCTTATATTATTCTATATTTTTATTTTGGGTTTTTTTGGTTTATATTTCCTAAAGGGACTGAATTGCTAGATAGAAGCATCAATTATAGAACTATAGATAACCCGAAATTTGTAGTTACTCTCTTAACCAATGCACTATCGCACAATGTGAACAGGCAAACGAACAAAAGGCATGCTCACACGTGCCGCATGATGTGAGTAGATGCAGGGACCAACATGTATGATCGGATGAATTATAAATTGACACAATGATAGAATTGTAGATCGATTTATTGTCCTGAGCCATACAGAACTTTTATTACATGTTCCTAATCTACAACCGTTTGGAGATCAAAATCCACATTTAAACCATTAGGTTGTAGTGTCTTCATATCAAAGATCCATTTGGATTCTTGTTTGTTGATTTTCATTTTATAATCTCCCTTCCTCCAATTTTCTTTTACTAGTTCTACGCCTATGAACTTCAAACCCTTCGGATTTTGTTGGTGCAATATTTTAAAGTGTTTGGAGACACCATGTGTCTCTATCCCCTTTTTTATGTTCCTTATGTGCTCCTGCACACGGACTTTCAATTGTCGAGTGGTGCGGCCCATGTACTGGAGGCTACATGGGCACTCCAGCACGTAGACAACCCCTCTTGTATGGCATGTGTAAGAGGGTGCAAGGTACCGTGGTTGACGGGAGGTACGTGTCACCGAGGTTCCTGGCCTCGGTGAGGTAAGAGCCGGGTTTTCTTGGGTGTCAGCAGCAGCTAGTGCTGCTTGACAGATTTGTATTTAGTTTGGCTGCAAAGCCAATCCGGGCCGGCTCTTACTGGGAGTAGGCAAAGAGTTGGGTGGGTGCCTATTCCCCACGGTCCAGGCCGGTTTTTCCCAGGCCTTTAAAACACAGCCAGCACCAGCAGGTGTGGCTGTGATTGTCCTGGAGCTGCTAACAGTGCTGTGGAGCTCTCTGACCTGGAGGAAGGAGCTCAGCAAAGTGGGGTTTTTCCTGGAAGCCTGATGGTGGTTTGTCCTGCGGCTCGGCTGACAGCCAGGTGCGAACCTGCACCTTAAACCTCACAGGTGATTGGATCCTGCTTTGGACTCTTTTTGTTTTGCCTCATGACTTCTGATGTGTGTGTGAATTAACACCAAGAGACTGTTTATCGTTTGTTTTGTGTCAGTGTGAATAAAACACTGTTTATTGCACGTTCTGGACTCCTTGTTTTGCCTCCGTACTGCACCCGCACCGCTATCTACCAGAGCGACTCCCCACATTTGGTGTCGGATGCGGGCATGCGCAGTGAGGCTGGCGTGAACGCCGAAATTTTTTTTTGTTTTTGCTGGGCACGACTGGATGTCCTATATTAGGCCGGCAAAGTTGTAGCCTGTGTTCCCTGATAAAATGGAGGCGGTTGTAAAAGCCCTTGTGGAGGCTAACTTGCAGCAGCGGGAGGCCAACAAGCAGCAGCAGGAGACCAACCAGCTACTACTTCAGCAGGTGATGGCCTTACAAGCGACAGGAGCGTCCCAGTACGTCCACGATGCCCGGAAAGCTGTCCATGCAGCGATCCCTAAAATGACCCCCTCGGATGATGTTGAGACCTATCTGGCGGTGTTCGAGAAGGTGGCCGTGAGGGAGAAATTACCCCGAGAACAGTGGGCGGAGGTCGTCGCTCCGTTCCTGGCGTCTGGACCCCAGCAAGTATTTTTTGACCTCCCAGATGATCAAGCAGCTGACTACCCGACCGTGAAAGGTGAGATCCTGGCAAGACTGGGGGTGAATGTTTTGGTCCAGGCCCAGCGGGTGCATCAGTGGGAGTTTAACCCGGCTGAACCCGCCAGACCACAATACTATGACTTGCTACATCGGTTGTAAAAATGGCTGCAGCCAGACATACTCACTCCTACTGCTATGCTAGACCGTCTGTTAGCAGATGTATTCTGGAGGGCTTTGCCATACCCTCTCCAGCACTGGATCGGCCAGGTGTCACCTGGGAATGCCTTAGAGATGGTCGACCTGGTGGAGCGATATGAGGCCACCAGAAACCTGCAGGGGGGTTCTTTTGGGAGGGGGCCAGTCAAACACCGGAAATCTCCACCCCAGACCCGGCGGCCGGCCAAACCCGCCACAGGTTTCTCTGAGACTATAGACAATAGCCACCTGTGTCAGGTGGAAGTGGTGGACACTCTGGCGGTGGCTCTGCTAGATTCAGGGAGTCAGGTGTCCCTGGTAAGAGCTGCCCTCGTGCGACCCACGGAGTATACTGGCCGAAAGGTCGGGGTGGTGTGTATTCATGGAGACTTAAAGGACTATCCCACCGCCCTGGTCTCTCTATCAACTGTGGCTGGCAGGTGGGTTCATGAGGTGGCCGTCGCTACAAAGTTACAGTATGAACTTATAATTCGGAGAGACTTCCCTGGTTTCCCAGCACTCTGGTAGGACCCGAAAGTCACCACTGCCCGGGAGGCAGAGGGAACCCTAGCAGATTGGCCTGGTTCCAGTGGGGGGCCAGAGCCCTGGGAGCCGAGTCCGAAGGGCCTGCGGTAGGGGTGACCACCACTTCTGTGATAGAGGGGGAGACACCCCCACTGAGTGTAATGGTGGGAGACATGGAGGACTTGCCACCAGGTTCTGAGTTGGCAGACCTCCACGTCTCCGGAGACAATTTTGGAACCGCCCAACACCGGGACCAAACCCTGTCCAGGGCCTGGGAGAATGTGCTGGAAATTGATGGTAAACCCCAGAAACCAGGGGCTGAGTTAACCGCTACAGGACTGCCTAACGCAGGGATGCGTCCTGCGGGCGGCCCTGTAGCTCTGTTCCGACGCATCGGCGCGTCATCTCGCGAGAGGCGAGAGGCGAGAGGCGAGAGGCGAGAGGCGAGATTTCCTGTGAACGCGCGCGCGTGCGCGCGCGCGCGTTCACAGGGAAGCGCGGCACAGCAGTTCGGCTACAGCCTGCCAGCGATGATCCATCGCTGGCAGGCTGTAGATGTGAATAAAATCGCATCAAACTGCTATATCAGACGCTGTTTTATGAACAGCGTCTGATATAGCTGCTACCTGGTCCTCTGGTGGTCCCATTTACTGGGATCGACCACCAGAGGACCAGGTAACACAGTAAAGTTGCACCAAACACTACACTAACCCCCCACCCCACCTCACCTATTAACCCCTTGATCACCCCATCTAGACCCCTGATCACCCCCTGTCATTGATCACACCCCTTGTAAGGCTCCATTCAGACGTCCATATGTGTTTTTGCGGATCCGTGATCCATAGATCCTCAAAACACGGACACCGGCAATGTGCTTTCCGCATTTTGCAGATCCGCACATTGCCAGAACTATATAGAAAATGCTTTTTCTTGTACGCAATTGCGGACAAGAAAAGGACATGTTCTATATTTTTGCAGAAACGGAAGTGCAGACTCGGAGCGCGGATCCGTAATTCCGGATCCGAGCGGGACAAAGTCTGTCCCCATAGAAATGAATGGGTCCGCAATTCCGTTCCGCAAACAGAATTGCGGACGTGTGAATGGGGCATAAGGGTCCCTATCACCACCAGTTAGTTAGCGCCCAGCCCACTGCACCGCAGTCACTGATTTTGGCAGAGATTTTTTCATCCACATTGACCGATGCGAATGAAAAAATCTGTGCCGTTCATTTTTTTTTCAGCGCAGAGGCTGAACGGAAAAAAATCTCATTACCCGTATGCTCAATATACGGAGAATCGCAGAAACTCCTAATGCTGGCCATACGTGTAATGATTGCGGAGACCCCTAAAATGCCAGGGCAGTACAAAAACCCACATGTGACCCCATTTTAGAAAGAAGACACCTAAGGTATTCAGTGAGGGGTATGGTGAGTTCATGCAAAATTTTATTTTTGTCACAAGTTAGTGGAATATGAGACTGTAAAAAAACAAAAAAAAAAAAACAATTTCCGCTAACTTGTGCCAAATTTTTTTTCTGTGAACTCGCCATACCCCTCACAGAATACCTGGGGTGTCTTCTTTCCACAATGGGGTCACATGTGAGGTATTTATACTGCCCTGGCATTTTAGAGGTCCTAAAGCGTGAGAATCCAAATGCGTAAAAATGGCCTGTGAAATCCTAAAGGTACTCATTGGTTTTAGGGCCCCTTTGCGCATCTTGTCTGCAAAAAGTGTCACACATGTGGTATCGCCGTACTCAGGAGAAGTAGGGCAATGTGGTTTGGGGTGTATTTTTACATATACCCATGCTGGGTGTGAGAATATCGCTGTAAACGACAACTTTTAAATTTTTTATTCAAAGTTGTCAATTTACAGAGATATTTCTCTCACTCAGCATGGTATATGTAAAAATACACCCCAAAACACATTGCCCTACTTCTCCTGAGTACGGTGATACCACATGAGTGACACTTTTTTGCAGCCAAGATGCGCAAAGGGGCCCAAATTCCAACGAGTACCTTTTAGGAGGGCATTTTTACGCATTTTTCTTCTCGCGCTTTAGGGCCCCTAAAATGCCAGGGCAGTATAAATACCCCACATGTGACCCCATTTTGGAAAGAAGACACCCCAAGGTATTCGCTGAGGGGCATAATGAGTCCATGAAAAATTAAACTTTTTGTCAAAAGTTAGCGGAAAGGGAGACTTTGTGAGAAAAAACTATAAAAAATCAATTTCCACTAACTTCTATGAACTCGCCATGCCCCTTATGGAATAACTTGGGATGTCTTTTTTCCAAATTGGGGTCACATGTGGGGTATTTATACTGCCCTGGCATTTTAGGGGCCCTAAAGCGTGAGAAGAAAAATGCGTAAAAATGCCCTCCTAAAAGGTACTCATTGGAATTAGGGCCCCTTTGCGCATCTTGGCTGCAAAAAAGTGTCACACATGTGGTATCGCCGTACTCAGGAGAAGTAGGGCAATGTGTTATGGGGTGTATTTTTACATATACCCATACTGGGTGAGAGAAATATCTCTGTAAATTGACAACTTTGAATAAAAAAATTTAAAATGTTGTCGTTTACAGCGATATTTCTCACACGCAGCATGGGTATGTGTAAAAATACACCCCAAACCACATTGCCCTACTTCTCCTGAGTACGGCGATACCACATGAGTGACACTTTTTTGCAGCCTGGGTGCGCAAAGGGGCCCTAAAACCAATGAGTACCTTTAGGATTTCACATGCCATTTTTATGCATTTGGATTCTCACACTTTAGGGGCCCCTAAAATGCCAGGTGAGTATAAATACCCCACATGTGACCCCATTTTGGAAAGAAGACACCCCTAGGTATTCTGTGAGGGGCATGGTGAGTCCACAGAATTTTTATTTTTTGGCACAAGTCAGCGGAAATTGTTTTTATTTATTTATTTATTTTTTTACAAAGTCTCATATTCCACTAACTTGTGACAAGAAATAAAATTTTACATGAACTCACCATTCCCCTCACAGAATACCTTGGGGTGTCTTCTTTCCAAAATGGGGTCACATGTGAGGTATTTATACTGTCCTGGCATTTTAGGAGCCCTAAAGCGTGAGAAGAAGTCTGGAATCCAAATGCGTAAAAATGCCCTGTGAAATCCTAAAGGTACTCATTGGTTTTAGGGCCCTTTGCGCAAGCTGCAAAAAGTGGCACACATGTGGTATCGCCGTACTCAGGAGAAGTAGGGCAATGTGTTTTGGGGTGTATTTTTATATATACCCATACTTTGTGTGAGAAATATCTCTGTAAACGACAACTTTTAAAAATTTTATACAAAGTTGACAATTTACAGAGATATTTCTCTCACTAACATGGGTGTATGTAAAAATACACCCCAAAACACATTGCCCTACTTCTCCTGAGTACGGCGATACCACATGAGTGACACTTTTGCAGCCTGAGTGCGCAAAGGGCCCAAATTCCAACGAGTACCTTTAGGTTTTACATGGCGACTCACAATTTAGCCCCGCCCAAAATGCCAGAACAGTAAACACACCCCACAAATGACCCCATTTCGGAAAGTAGACACCCCAAGGTATTCACTGAGGGGCATAGTGAGTCCGTCTGAGATTTATTTTTTTTGCCAGAAGTTATCAGAAATTGAAACTTTTTTTTTTTTTTCTCAGAAAGTGTCATTTTCCTCTAACTTGTGAAAAAAATGAAATGATACATGAACTCACCATGCCCCTCCGTGAATACTTTGGGGTGTCTTCTTTCTAAAATGGTGTGATTTGGGGAGTATTTATACTATCCTGACATTCTAGCACCTGAAGAAACATGACAGGTGCTCAGAAAGTCAGACCTGCTTCAAAATGCCGAAATTCACTTTTTTGCACCATAGTTTGTAAACGCTATAACTTTTACCCAAACCAATAAATATACACTTATTGGATTTTTTTATCAAAGACATGTAGAACAATAAATTTAGAGAAAAATTTATATAGAAATGTAGTTTTTTTTAAAAAATTTTACAACAGAAAGTGAAAAATGTCATTTTTTTGCAAAAATTTCGGTCATTTTTGATTAATAGCAAAAAAAGTAAAAATGTCAGCAGCAATGAAATACCACCAAATGAAAGCTCTATTAGTAAGAAGAAAAGGAGGTAAAATTCATTTGGGTGGTAAGTTGCATGACGGAGCAATAAACGGTGAAAGTAGTGTAGTGCGGAATTGTAAAAAGTGGCCTGGTCATTAAGGGTGTTTAAGCTAGGGGGGCTGATGTGGTTAATATTTCCCCGCTTTGTTGTTCACCAAGAAATGTTATATCGGGTGAACCAAATCCGGGGTGAACCTGTTGAACAGTTGGTGGTGCCCACAGCATATCGCAAGCTTGTCATGGAGCTTGCCCACAAACATGTTCTTGGGGGACACCTGGGGTGGCAGAAAACCCAGGACCGCATACTGCAGCGGTTTTATTGGCCCAGTGTGTTCAAGGAGGTAGAAAGTTATTGTAAGTCCTGTCCAACCTGTCAGTTAAATAGCCCCCAGCCACATTTCCGTAGTCCTCTGGTACCTCTTCCAATTATTGAGGTACCGTTTGAGCGAATCGCTATGGATCTAATCGGGCCTGTGCCAAAGTCTGCCACCAGACACCAACACATTCTGGTAGTTCTCGACTATGCCACTCGGTATCCGGAGGCGGTGCCTCTGCGACATACCTCAGCTAAGCTCATTGCCAAAGAGTTAATGGAAATGTTTTCCCGTGTGGGCCTGCCAAAAGAGGTTCTGACAGACCAAGGGACCCCTTTTATGTCCAAAGTTATGAGGGAACTGTGTAAATTATTGCGTATAAAGCAATTGCGGACGTCCGTTTACCATCCGCAAACGGACGGTCTTGTCGAAAATTTTAACCAAACTCTAAAAAATATGTTAAAAAGGGTGGTGTCTAGAGATGGGAAGGACTGGGACCTGCTTCTGCCCTATCTCATGTTCGCAGTGCGAGAGGTGCCCCAGGCCTCTACTGGGTTCTCGCCCTTCGAACTGCTTTATGGCAGACACCCTCGAGGCCTGTTGGATATTGCCAAGGAAGCGTGGGAACAACAGCCTGTCCCCCACAAAAGAGTCATTGAATATGTCACCCAGATGCAGGAACGGATGGAAAGGGTGTTGCCGCTGGTCCGGGAGCATATGGAGGCAGAGCAACAAGCCCAGAGTAGGGTGTATAATCGTCAGGCTCGAGTACGGGACTTCAATCCGGGAGATCGGGTTTTGGTCCTGGTACCCACCCTTGACAGCAAGTTCCTAGCTAGGTGGCAGGGCCCCTATGAGGTGATCGAGAAGGTAGGGGAAGTAAATTACAAAGTACACCAGCCAGGGCGGCGCAAGCCGGATCAGGTGTACCACGTGAATTTACTAAAGCCGTGGAAAGACAGGGACACGGCCAACGACAACAGCCCCCGGCCAGGGCTTCTAGGTGAAAAGGAGTCAGCCCCACATTTCGAGGCCTGTGAAGCAGTAACCACGGTAAAAATTGCAGACAGCCTGTCTTCCAAACAAGTTCAGGAAGTCAGGGAGATCATCAGTCGAAACACGGATGTGTTCTCGGACCTCCCTGGCCGCACGTCTCTCATCCAACATGACATCGTCACTGAGCCTCAGGTCAAGATCCGGTTAAAACCATACCGGGTACCCGAGGCTCGGCGATGGGCCATCGCGGAGGAAGTGCAATTAATGTTGAAGCTTGATGTCATTGAGGAGTCGAAAAGTGAGTGGGCCAGTCCCATAGTTCTAATACCCAAGCCGGATGGGACGTTGCGGTTTTGCAACGATTTTCGCAAATTAAATGAAGTGTCCAAGTTCGATGCATATCCCATGCCCCGGGTAGACGAGCTTGTTGAGAATTTAGGGCAAGCCCGTTATTTTTCTGTGCTAGACCTCACTAAAGGATACTGGCAAGTACCCTTAACGGAGGCAGCCAAGGAAAAAACCGCTTTTGTTACCCCGCAGGGCCTGTATCATTACAAGGTGTTACCCTTTGGCCTGCATGGCGCCCCCGCCACCTTCCAAAGGTTAATGGATATTGTACTGCGACCTCATCGTCGGTACGCTTCGGCCTACTTAGATGATGTAATCATCCACAGCACCGACTGGGAAAGCCATTTGCCCAAAGTGCAGGCGGTAGTGGATGCCCTGAGGAAAGCTGGACTAACCGCCAATTGGGTTGGAAGAGACCAAATATCTGGGATATGTTATTGGGCGGGGAGTCATCAAGCCGCAGGTTACTAAGGTAGAAGCCATACGTAACTGGCCCCGACCGGTCACCACCAGACAGGTAAAGTCGTTCCTGGGAATGGTAGGGTACTACATGCGGTTTGTGCCCCACTTTGCCACAATAGCAGCGCCGTTGACAGACCTGTTGAAGGGGCGAAAGTTTGGGAAGGTTAGCTGGAGTGAGAAGGCGGAGGAGGCTTTCTCCGCGTTGAAGTCGGCCCTGTGTGGGTCCCCGGTTTTGGTGACACCCGACTTCAACAGGGAGTTCGTCGTACAGACCGACGCCTCGGAGGTAGGCCTCGGTGCTGTACTGTCTCAGGAGGTCAACGGGGAAGAACATGCCGTTGTCTTCCTGAGCCGTAAACTCAGTCCCGCCGAGTCCAGGTATAGTATAGTGGAGTGGGAGTGCCTGGCTATCAAGTGGGCACTCGAATCTCTCCGCTACTACCCGTTAGGGAGGAGGTTCCGTCTGGTGACCGACCATTCCCCTCTCAAGTGGATGAGCCGGGCCAAGGAGAGGAATGCTCGGGTCACCAGGTGGTTCCTATCCCTGCAGAACTTCAAGTTCTCTGTAGAACACAGGGCAGGCCGCTTGCAGGGTAACGCAGATCCCCTGTCCCGCGTCCACTGCCTCACATGTGTTCACCCCCTCAGGGTTGAACAAAGGGGGGGGGGTGTAAGAGGGTGCAAGGTACCGTGGTCGACGGGAGGTACGTGTCACCGAGGTTCCTGGCCTCGGTGAGGTAAGAGCCGGGTTTTCTTGGGTGTCAGCAGCAGCTAGTGCTGCTTGACACATTTGTATTTAGTTTGGCTGCAAAGCCAATCCGGGCCGGCTCTTACTGGGAGTAGGCAAAGAGTTGGGTGGGTGCCTATTCCC
This sequence comes from Bufotes viridis, assembly GCA_033119425.1. NCBI lineage: Eukaryota > Metazoa > Chordata > Amphibia > Anura > Bufonidae > Bufotes > Bufotes viridis. The sequence goes on along the minus strand of CM065591.1, from coordinate 379,849,549 downwards.
CACGGTCCAGGCCGGTTTTTCCCGGGCCTTTAAAACACAGCCAGCACCAGCAGGTGTGGCTGTGATTGTCCTGGAGCTGCTAACAGTGCTGTGGAGCTCTCTGACCTGGAGGAAGGAGCTCAGCAAAGTGGGGTTTTTCCTGGAAGCCTGAAGGTGGTTTGTCCTGCGGCTCGGCTGACAGCCAGGTGCGAACCTTAAACCTCACAGGTGATTGGATCCTGCTTTGGACTCTTTTTGTTTTGCCTCATGACTTCTGATGTGTGTGTGAATTAACACCAAGAGACTGTTTATCGTTTGTTTTGTGTCAGTGTGAATAAAACACTGTTTATTGCACGTTCTGGACTCCTTGTTTTGCCTCTGTACTGCACCCGTACCGCTATCTACCAGAGCGACTCCCCACACATGATATATCTCCCAATATCTTTAAATTTTTTTGACCTATACGTGTATACACTTGAGTCGCTTTTTGCAATCTGTCTCTATGGGACCTGTTGAGTAGCTCCTGCGACACTCGATGCCTGAACTTTTAAAGGAGCCTTGACGAACCCCTGTTTGAAGTTTACTCTTCATGTGCACGCGGTCCTCCCATACCTTTTACATACTGCAACGTGTGAATTGGATCCACTTCACAGAATTGGACTCGCTGCGTTACATCTGACAATTATTGGACTGGTATCCTTTTCAAATTGTTTTCTTTGTTTCTTGGTGGGTCATTACCAGTTCGATAGTGATGGATATATTTGAATATAGAGCTAGCATGGTTTGTGATGTTGAGACCATTTTCTCGATTAACCAAACCAAGAGCAATCACAAAACCATGACAGAATTATTCATGAATTTGGAACGGGAAGTTAATAGAGAAATTAGAACTAAGTGTGAAATTTTAGCTTTAGAAAAATTTCTCTCAGAAAATAGAATTCCCGAAGGTTTACGCTGGCAGTTGCCGCTCAACACTGAATATATTGAGGATCTAGTGGAATGGGAACTACTCATGAACCACTGTGGCTTGAGAGTTATTGAGTTCATCATCAAAATACGCAAAAATAAATTAGTCAAAATCAATGACACTATAGAGGAACTGCAACGACTCTTAAGCCCTTTTAAAAAAGAGGAAACCTATCGGGTGTTGAGCGACAGGTGTCGAGCTAACCTAATGGAAAAAGAAAAAGAAATTAAGGATAAGAAACAGAAAAAGTATCGTATATAAGTATATAAATGGAAGAATAAAAAAGAGCAGAAGAGAGAACAACCACGGAATAACAATACTCCAAAAGTACAGGTTGAGGAGAGGAACATCAATAAATCAGAGAATAGAAGGGTATGGAATTATACCAACGAGGAAGTAAAATCAACACATATACAATCTAGAAACAATAACTATAGACCACAGAGTAATTGTAATTACAATAGGTCGTACCATCATAAGCCGAACAATTATGGATACAGATATAACGATTGGACACATCAGAATGACCATTCACAATACAACAGTGGATGGAGACCATATTATGGCCGCAGACAACAACAATACCAGAACAATTGTTTTAGGTATTTTAGAGAACAAATACAAGATAAAAAGATGCCAGTTATACAAACTGAAAAAGAAGAGAACCAGGTAGGAACAAAAATTGAAGTGCAAAATTTTCCACATCAAATGATAAAAGGGATACAGAGGGGAACATTAGAGAATTTGGGGGACAAAAAGAACCTAACAGAAGTAATTACTCCCAGTACACCACAAAAAAGACAGCTTACAGAGGAAAAAGAGGAGGGAAAAAACACCACACAACAGATGTCCAAAAAAGCAAGGTGTAAATGACGAGGGTATCTTCAACTTAAGTGATCATATTCTTACCAAAGATGAAAAAAGTGTTCTAAAAAAGGGTCTCAAGTATGCACCAACGAAAGGGTTGAACAGATTTGAGACTTTTGTAGATTTACACAAATTTATAAAAAGACTAAATATAGCCAAATTTTTTGTGGATAAAGAGAGGGCAGGAGTTAAAAATGCACAAACGAATACAGAGTTTGAACACACCAAATTAAAAGAAAAATCCAGATTTTACCCTAAAAATAGAAACAATGAATGCATAGATGCTTTTAAAAAAGCAATAACCAACGAACTGGAAACAATTAATTTAGAAATAAAGCAACATAATCTGACTAGAAAAGAGAGAAATGAGTTGAGGGAATTGGAAAATAATAACAAAATATTAATAAAACCGGCAGATAAGGGGGGTGGGGTGGTGATTATAAATATGGATGACTATATGAAAGAAATGTATAGACAATTAAATGATCATTGCACCTATATTCCTTTGAAAAAAGATCCTATGGTGGACTATCAGTTAAAATCACAGGAGCTACTTAAAACTGGTCACGAGAAAAATATCCTGACTAAGCAGGAATATGATTATTTGAATATAAAAATTCCAGTAACTCCTGTTATATATCTGTTACCCAAAATACATAAAAATCCCACCCACCCCCCATGGAGACCTATTGCCTCCGGGATTAATTCCCTAACATGCCGGCTATCAGAATATGTTGATTATTTCCTTCAGAGATATGTTGTAACTGCCCCCTCTTTTCTTAAAGACACTAGTAATATGATCCAAGTAATCAAACAAATGGGTTCTTTTAAAGAAAATATGTGGATGCCAACAATAGATGTTGCTTCTCTATATACGGTGATCCCCAAAGAAAAGGGAATTCAGTCCCTGGAACAGACCCTATATGGTGATAAACTAATGGAACGAGAACAGGCCAATTTTTTAATACGTTGCACTACTTTCTGTTTAGAACAGAATTATTTTTGGTTCAATGGAGCGTTTTTTCTCCAGAAAGTCGGAACGGCGATGGGGGCGAAATTCGCCCCCAGTTTCGCTAATATCTATATGTCCACTTGGGAAAAAGTATTCGTCGATCCTTTCCTCAATGTGGCCACTGGAAAAGGTATATTGACGATTGCTTTATGATATGGGAAGGAGAAAAGAAGGGACTTGATCATTTCATTCAACAACTAAACATAAACGATTGGAATTTGAAATTCACCAGCGATGTCAGTGCGGTTGCGGTTGACTTTCTCGACCTGACCATTTATTCCGAGGATGGCAGACAAAAAACAAAAATTTTTTTCAAACCTACAGATGTTAATGGATTCATAGAACTAACTAGCTGCCATCACACTCCATGGTTGAGAAATATACCTAAAGGTCAGGTTGAGCGAATCAGCCGCAACTGCACTGACATGGCTATGTTTCAAGAACAGAGCCAAATAATAAAAGAGAGATTCCTAGAAAGGGGTTATAAAGAAGAAATGCTGGACCAATGCATTACTATTGTAGATCAAAAGAGACATGATATACCAGTGAGAAAAACTAAAACACAAACAATAGACTTTAAATTTTCATTTATGACTCAATATACACAACAATCGGGTGTGGTTAAGAACATGATAAGAAAGCACTGGTTGATGTTAAAAAATGATCCAGTAATTGGCTCCCTAATCCCAGATAAACCTAATATAATTTTCAGAAAGGTGCCTAATATAAGTAATAAACTAGTAAGAAGCGCAGTGAATTTGGAGGAAAAGATAGAAAATAATAAACAACAATTCAATTGGTGCGGTTTTTGCGGACCATGTAAAAACAGGTCCCAAAAAGCGACTCAAGTGTATACACGTATAGGTCAAAAAAATTTAAAGATATTGGGAGATATATCATGCCATACAAGAGGGGTCGCCTACGTGCTGGAGTGCCCGTGTGGCCTCCAGTACGTGGGCCGCACCACTCGACAATTGAAAGTCCGTGTGCAGGAGCACATAAGGAACATAAAAAAGGTTGATAGAGACACATGGTGTCTCCAAACACTTTAAAATATCGCACCAACAAAATCCGAAGGGTTTGAAGTTCATAGGCGTAGAACTAGTAAAAGAAAATTGGAGGAAGGGAGATTATAAAATGAAAATCAACAAACAAGAATCCAAATGGATCTTTGATATGAAGACACTACAACCTAATGGTTTAAATGTGGATTTTGATCTCCAAACGGTTGTAGATTAGGAACATGTAATAAAAGTTCTGTATGGCTCAGGACAATAAATCGATATACAATTCCATCATTGTGTCAATTTATAATTCATCCGATCATACATGTTGGTCCCTGCATCTACTCACATCATGCGGCACGTGTGAGCATGCCTTTTGTTCGTTTGCCTGTTAACATTGTGCGATAGTGCATTGGTTAAGAGAGTAACTACAAATTTCGGGTTATCTATAGTTCTATAATTGATGCTTCGATCTAGCAATTCAGTCCCTTTAGGAAATATAAACCAAAAAAAACAAAATAAAAATATTGAATAATATAAGAAAATTTAAAGCGAACCTGTCACCGGATTTGTACATCTAAAACGGCTCACAGTACCTTACAGATCTTGTTCTTGTACTTTCCAAGCTGGTGTCATATGTAATTATGCCCTTAGTATTCTTCACGGCAGAAGTCAAGGAGGCAGACCCTCTGTGACTGCAGACAGTGACTCCCCCGCCATAACCCCGCCTCTCATCCCTGTGATAGACAGTTCTCCCCAACAGCCGGGACTGCGCTTGTATCAGGGCGCATGCGCCCTTGCCCACTTCGCAAGCGCGATCCCGAGCATCGCGCCGAGGGAAGCGCGATCCCCTTTCTCAATCGCGCCTGCGCAGTCCAGTCTCCCGACACCGGCCGGATTTTTTTTATAATGTCGCTGTTGCGCGCGCGCGAGCGATATTAGGAAAAAAAAAGAAGCCGCCCGGCGTCGGGGGACTGGACTGCGCAGGCGCGATTGAGATGGCGGGGGAGTCACTGTCTGCAGTCACAGAGGGTCTGCCTCCTTGACTTCTGCCGTGACTGCAGACGCATGGGACCAGCACTTTATAAAGTCATTTTTTCAAGAATACTAAGGGCATAATTACATATGACACCAGCTTGGAAAGTACAAGAACAAGATCTGTAAGGTACTGTGAGCCGTTTTAGATGTAAAAATCTGGTGACAGGTTCGCTTTAATGAATCATAATAGCAGTGAGCAATTCATAAATGCATTAGGAATAGTTAAGACTTTTTATTCTTTATTTTATTTTATTTTACACTGAGATACATATAGATATATTACAGTGTGTGATTGACAGGTATTCACACACTGTGACACTGCGATTTTGTGTGAAAAATTTTTTAACAGCCAGGTCAAAATTTCAATAGTCACATATAGGTGCAACAAACTGATCATTAATTCTATGGTGCGTCATTTTATTATTATGTGTCCATGCATTGCGGCTTTCAGTTGTTTTATTCGAGAAAGAGGTACTAACAGCGAAAGCTGGATTGGAAGAGTTAAAAACATCCCACAAGCCTGTTGCTTATCATGCATTGATCTGTGAGACTACAGCTTTATGGGTATAAAAAGAGTGTGGGAGGGAAGAGTAGTTGTACGCCCCTGACGAAGCAATTTGCGGTGCGAAACCCGGGTCGGGCGATTGAAAAGAAACTTGTTTTATGCGATTTTATGAATTCTGCTTGTGAGTATATTCTGAATAAAACTTATACAGATTTTATACGATTTTACCCTATGGTGGAAGCGTTTGATTTACAGACATTATATACATCCGGATGACATGAACGGACTGATATAAGAAGATCCCATCTTGCTTTGATGTGCCTACTCTAACTTTACATCTTGTGAGTATATTCCATATGTAGTGGGGCAACTACATCCACAGTGCTTCACTATTTTTGGCTTTTTTCTCGTTGCCGGCAGGGTGTTACATTATTGAGTAGCTCCTGCGACACTCGATGCCTGAACTTTTAAAGGAGCCTTGACGAACCCCTGTTTGAAGTTTACTCTTCTTGTGCGCGCGGTCCTCCCATACCTTTTATATCTTGAAATTGTTTGAACACAGCATAAGGGATCTTTTTCTTCCCAGGACTAGAGGGGACAGATGTCATTACTGTGGGTACAACAGGGGGCGGTGTCGTATACATACGGTACTCGTGGTCCCTCGGACCCTGAATCTCTTTGGCTGCTTCAGTATACAGTTCGGCAATCCTCTCCTCTGAGATAGTTGGTCCGTACGTCAGCATCCTGGCTTTTACCATTCGGGTGGCCTCATCCTCCCCGGGTGATAATGCCTCTGCCATGGTCCAATTCCGGTCCAGCTCGGTTAACTCCGGAATCAGTTCTCTCCTGGGTCGGTTGCTGGCAATTCCTCCACGTCTCTCCAACAAATCTTTTAAGGTAGTCCGTTTCAGCTTGTCATAAGTACTTTCCACTCGTTCAACTACTCTCCTGGGAAATAAAGGACCATCCCACCGCTGTGCCACCAATTGTTACGGTTGCCTAAGGCAGGCTGAGGGTTGGACCGCTTAGATGTCCTTGTCCCCGGATTCTAGCGAGCACTGTTAGGTTCCTTTTAGCAGTCATCCATGCTCCTGTAAGTGTAGATGAAATCCAAAGAGCTCTTACAAGGGCTAGTGATTAGTGATGGTCTACAAAACGAGTCAAAGCACAAATTGAAGGTAAGAAGCAGAATCTCTCTTTACTTAGGGGTACCTGCCTGTATTTATGCAGGTCCCCATCTGGTGGACACTCCCCTAGGGGACTAGATGGAAGACTCTGACACAGGACAGATAAACAACAATTCAGGACACACAGACACAATACATCCCCACAATGCATCTTGGTTTCCTCCTCTCTGCCCCGGAGACAACCAAGGAGTAATTCAGTTATCTCTCAGGACAAAGGGAGATCGCCACTATATACGTGGGGACAATAGGACAGAAATCACCATTCAAACATACAATGTCACAACCATTACAGTAAACATAGACATGTAACACATCCCCAGATAGCTCCGGTCTGAGTGCATATTATTAGGTAAATGGCACTCAGACTACACGAATACAGTAGAATCGCCATGGAGCCAAAGTCTTTACTTTCACATAGTCTTTCGTTATCCGAATGGGCTTCACGGTATAGAAATCTGTTGATCACGAATTTTCAAATTGCGAATTTTAATCGCGAAAATCGGCACTTTGAGAATTCGCGAATATTTAGAATATCGCAAAATATATTCTCATTTGCGAATATTCGTTTTTATGCCAATTTTTTATATGCAAATTTTCGCAAACAAGAAAATAATGTCATTATTTTCTGATTGCGAAAATTCGCATAAAAAATTCGCATAAAATTAGCTTAAAAATTCGCATAAATTTGCATAAAATTTTGCATAAACTGGTATTTTAAAGGTATCTTTAAAATGGCAGTTTATGCGAATTTTTATGCTAAATTTATGTGAATTTTTATGCAAATGAATGCTAATTTTTTATGCAAATTTTCGGAATCAGAGAATGACTGGAGATTACGAATTTGCAAATTTTCGAATATATGGCAAATATTGCCACTGCCGCTCATCACTACTGATGACCCACTGGTGGCGTGAATTTCTGACTGATAATGATTTACAACTCTTATGGGACACTGGAAAGGTGGTAATGAGAGGCCATATTATAGCACACATGACACACTGTAAAAAACTAACCAAAACTCAATTCCAGGATCATAGTTTAAAATTAGAGAATGCATGCACAACATTTTGTGCAGATCTGACACCAGTGAATAAACAGATTTGGATCACACAAAAACAGGAGTATGATCATTGGTTGAATTAAAGAGAGGATATGTACCGGATGCAACTAGAAGCTAAACTTTACAAGCATGGGAATAAAACAGGAAGGCTATTAGCACGTTTAGTAAAAGGGAAGCAGACATCAACAGCCATTATGGCATTAAAAGATAACAGGGGCATACTAACGCATGATCCCCAAAAATTCAATCACATCCTGAAGAAATGTTATGAAAAACTGTATTCAGATGATTCTAAGTCAAACCCTGAATCTAAACAGTGGCTGGAATTGTTGCTGATGCCAATCCTAACAGAGGAAGAGCTACACTCACTCAATGCACCTATCACATCACAAGAGGTGGATGAAGGTATAAAACAATTACACTTGGGGAAGGCGCCAGGACCCAATGGGTACACGGGTGAATTTTATAAAATATTACAAAGTGACCTGGTCCCTCTAATAACTAACCTATATAATGGCTACCTGTCAGGGAAGAAGATTCCTATGACAACCAATACAGCCTATATTAAGGTACTCCTGAAGCCTGGAAAAAATACTACAATTCCCTCATCTTACAGACCTATATCATTGATTAATGTAGATGTCAAAATCATCTCCAAGATATTGGCAGATAGGTTGGCGAATATACTGCCAAGACTCATATCAAAACACCAAGTAGGTTTTGTCAAGGGAAGAGCAGCAGTTTCGTACATACGCAAAGTACTCACGGTTCTAGACGCTATACAGATGAGGCAAAGTAGATTCACGCAGCCAGGCATTTTAAGTATCGATGCTGAAAAAGCTTTTGATAATGTTTGCTGGTCATGGCTACAAGAGGTCCTAAATTATGTCAGCTTCAAAGGATCTTATAGGAACTACTTGGACAATCTGTATACCACAGGCTAGAGTATATACAGGGGGTTTCCTGTCATCTACTTTTATGTTACAGAAGGGTACGAGACAGGGGTGCTTGCTATCACCATTGCTGTTAAACCTAGCACTAGAACCTCTCTCCAAAGCGATTTAACTAGCAACGAATATCAGAGGCATTCAGATAGGGAAAGTAGAAATAAGTCATGCATTATTTGCCGATGACATCTTATTCTTCCTACTGTAAGTGATATCAACAAAGATATACCAAGCTGAAATTGCTGAGTCGATTTGGGGACATGTCAGGATTTTAAATCAACCAACATAAATGCGAGCTACTAGACCTGACTCCGCCGACCTCCACCAGATATAAGAAGAAAATCACAAGCTCCGTTACCATTGCACATTCATCCATGAAATATCTAGGAATTTTAACCACACCAAGACCGCCTAACGCACGGATGCGTTCGGTGGCTGGGCGGTTATTCTGGGTGGACGCATCGGGAGGAAAGTAAACTACAGCCTGCCAGCGCTGATCATGCACTAACAGCGTCTGATATGCCTGCTGCTTGCTTCTCTGGTGGTCCCATTTGCTTGGGACCACCAGAGGAAACATATGTAAGTGCACCAATCACCAGACAGACCCCCCCATCCACCCCCCGTCACTGATTAACCCCTGATTAACCCCCGATTAACCCCTGATCACCTCATGTCACCCCCCTGATCACCCCCTGTCACCCCCCCTGTCACTAATCACCCCCCTGTAAGGCACATTCAGACGTCCGTATGTTTTTTGCGAATCTACGGATCTGCGGATCCACAAAACACGGACACCGGCAATGTGCTTTTCGCATTTTACGGATCTGCACGTTGCCAGAACTATATAGAAAATGCCTTTTCTTGTCCGCAATTGCAGACAAGAATAGGACATGCTCTATCTTGTGCTCTCCGCATCACCGCCGGCCCCATTCACACTGAATGGGTCCGCATCTATTCCGCAGAATTGCAGAATAGATGCAGACATTTTGGCAGACGTGTGAATGGGGCCTTACTTTTTTTTTTTGCATATTTTTTGGCAGAGATTTTTTCATCCACATTGATTGATGCGAATGAAAAAAAAAATCTCATTACCCGTATGCTCAATATAAGGAGAATAGCAGAAACTCCTAATGCTGGCCATACATGTAATGATTGCGGAGACCCTCAAATGCCAGGGCAGTATAAATACCCCACATGTGACCCCATTTTAGAAAGTAGACACCTCAAGGTATTCCGTGAGGGGTATGGTGAGTTTATGTAAAATTTTATTTTTTGTCACAAGTTAGTGGAATATGAGACTTTGTAAGAAAAAAAAAAAAAGTTAATTTCCGCTAACTTGTGCCAAAAAAAAAAATCTTCTATGAAATCGCCATGACACTCACGGAATACCTTGGGGTGTTTTCTTTCCAAAATGGGGTCACATGTGGGGTATTTATACTGCCCTGGCATTTTAGAGGTCCTAAAGCGTGAGAAGAAGTCTGGAATCCAAATATGTAAAAATGCCCTCCTAAAATGTACTCATTGGAATTTGGTCCCCTTTGCGCACCCAGGCTGCAAAAAAGTGTCACATATGTGGTATCACCATACTCAGGAGAAGTAGTGAAATGTGTTTTGCGGTGTATTTTTACATATACCCATGCTGGGTGAGAGAAATATCTCTGTAAATAACAACTTTTAATTTTATTTATACAAAGTTGACAATTTACAGAGATATTTCTCTCACCCAGTATGGGTATATGTAAAAATGCACCCCAAAACACATTGCCCTACTTCTTCTGAGTACGGAGATACCACATGTGTGACACTTTTTTGCAGCCTGGGTGCGCAAAGGGGCCCAAATTCCAACGAGTACCTTTAGGTTTTACAGGGTTGCTCACAATTTAACCCTGTCCAAAATGCCAGAACAGTAAACACACCCCACAAATGACCCCATTTCAGAAAGTAGCCAGCCCAAGGTATTCACTGAGGGGCATAGTGAGTCTGTGGGAGATTTTATTTTATTTTTTGCAAGAAGTTAGCAGAAATGGAAACTTTATTATTATTTTTTTTTCTCAGAAAGTGTCATTTTCCGCTAACTTGTGATAAAAAATGAAATCATACATGAACTCACCATGCCCCTCCGCGAATACTTTGGGTTGTCGTCTTTCTAAAATGGTGTCATTTGGGGAGTATTTATACTATCCTGGCATTCTAGCACCTGAAGAAACATGACAGGTGCTCAGAAAGTCAGAGCTGCTTCAAAATGCGGAAATTAACTTTTTTGCACCATAGTTTGTAAACACTATAACTTTTACCCAAACCAATAAATATACACTTATTGCATTATTATTATCAAAGACATGTAGAACAATAAATTTAGAGAAAAATTTATATAGAAATGTATTTTTTTTTAAAAAACATTTACAACAAAAAGTGAAAAATTTCATTTTTTTTCAAAAATGTTGGTCATTTTTGATTAATATCAAAAAAAGTTAAAATGTCAGCAGCAATGAAATACCACCAAATGAAAGCTCTATTAGTGAGAAAAAAAATCATTTGGGTGGTAAGCTAGCTAGCGTTTTATTTCTTGCCCTAAGAAGCCATCACAGCCATGCCTACTAATGGCATGGCTGTGATTGGCCAAGTGCAGCATGTGACCCAGCCTCTATTTAAGCTGGAGTCACGTAGCGCCGCACGTCACACTGCTCTCATTAGTGTAGGGAGAGGACACAGCTTCTGTGAGGGCGAGATTAGGAAGGGAAAAGTCAGCAAAAGCACCTAATGAATTGATCGATCTACAGTTGTGAATCATTCAACTTCTGCTAGTTAATTGCTCACTGGTTTTTAGGCTGCACAGAGCATTTTTCTGTCACTTTTTTCTGGGGTGATCGGCGGCCATTATGTGACTTGTGGTGCACAAGCACAAGCTGACACCAAGTCCATCAATCCATGAATACTAGTTTTTTTTTGCTATATCCTACATCAGGGTCTTGGCTGTGCTTATTGTCACCCCTAGAAACTCAGGATAGCAATTTCTATATTTTATTAAGGGGTAAAATTCAATTGCCAAAATAGCAATTCTCTGAATCTGGTGTTCCAGCTGTGACTGGACAATTTCCCTAGTGTCCGTCAAAGGATATATTATTTTCTGGGGTGAAAGTCAATAGTAAAAATAGAAATACAGTAAATCTGGTGTCCCAGCAGTGGCTGGCCAAGTTTAATATTGTCCGGCAAAGGATATATTTTGTTCTGGGGTAAAATTCAATTGCCAAAATAGCAATACCATAAATAAGTGGTTTCAGCTGTGGCTGGCAAAGTATAATAGTGTCCGCCAAAACATATATTTTGTTCTGGGGTGAAATTCAATTGCCAAAATAGCAATACCCTGAATCTGGTGTCCCAGCTGTTGCAGGCCAAGATACATAGTGTCCGCAAAAACATATATTTTGTTCTGGGGTGAAATTCAATTGCCAAAATAGCAATACCATAAATCAGTGGTTTCAGCTGTGGCTGGCAAAGTATAATAGTGTCCGCCAAAACATATATTTTGTTCTGGGGTGAAATTCAATTGCCAAAATAGCAATACCCTGAATCTGGTGTCCCAGCTGTTGCAGGCCAAGATTCATAGTGTCCGCAAAAACATATATTTTGTTCTGGGGTGAAATTCAATTGACAAAATAGCAATACCATAAATCAGTGGTTTCAGCTGTGGCTGTCCGCCAAAACATATATTTTGTTCTGGGGTAAAATTCAATTGCCAAAATAGCAATACCATAAATCAGTGGTTTCAGCTGTGGCTGGCAAAGTATAATAATGTCCGCCAAAACATATATTTTGTTCTGGGGTGAAATTCAATTGCCAAACTAGCAATACCCTGAATCTGGTGTCCCAGCTGTTGCAGGCCAAGATTCATAGTGTCCGCCAAAACATATATTTTGTTCTGGGGTGAAATTCAATTGCCAAAATAGCAATACCATAAATCAGTGGTTTCAGCGGTGGCTAAAGAGTATAATAGTGTCCTGCAAATTATATATTTTGTTCTGGGGTGAAATTCAATTGCCAAGATAGCAATACCCTGAATCTGGTGTCCCAGCTGTTGCAGGCCAAGATTCATAGTGTCCGCAAAAACATATATTTTGTTCTGGGGTGAAATTCAATTACCAAAATAGCAATACCATAAATTAGTGTTTTCAGCTGTGGCTGGCAAAATATAATAGTGTCCGCCAAAACATACAAGGCCGTCCACAATCGGTCCCCTCCCTACATCTCTGAGCTACTTTCCCGATACATCCCCACACGCAATCTTCGATCCTCACAGGACCTCCTTCTCTCCTCTCCTCTTATCACCTCTTCCCACACTCGCCTCCAGGATTTCTCCCGTGCATCCCCTTTACTCTGGAACTCGCTACCCCAACATATCAGACTCTCACCTACAGTGGAATCCTTCAAAAGCAACATGAAAACCCACCTCTTCAGACAAGCCTACGACCAGTGACACTGCTGCTTCTATACCGCCATGACCAGCTTCACCCTCGCCTACTGTCTCCATCCCCCATACCATGTAGATTGTAAGCCCTCACGGGCAGGGCCCTCTATCCTTCTGTACCAGTCTGTAACTTGTCTCGTTCATGCTTAAGGCAATTGCCTGTATTATGTATGTGCACCGCTTATGATATGTACAGAGCTATGGAATTAATGGCGCTCTAAAAATAAATAAATAATAATAATAATAATAATAACATGTATTTTGTTCTGGGGTGAAATTCAATTGCCAAAATTGCAATACCCTGAATCTAGTGTCCCAGCTGTTGCAGGCCAAGTTTCATAGTGTCCGCCAAAACATATATTTTGTTCTGGGGTTAAATTCAATTGCCAAAATAGCAATACCCTTAATATGGTGTTCGAGCTGTTGCAGGCCAATTGTAAATCTGTCCATAAAAGGATACCTTTCATCCAGGGCCTAAATACTAGCCCTAAAAGAGATATTCCCCTAAATCAGTGGTTACTGCTGTGCCTGGGTTAGTGTAATACGCTACATAAATAAATAGGCAGATAGTGTTAGGTGCCTGCAAAAAAAGGCCTGAATTTGAAATTAATACATTGGGCCAAATTCTTTTTTTCTTATTGTGGTGCATGCTGAACGGTAACAATGAGGAAAACATCTAATAAGGGACGCGGACGCGGTCGTGGTGGTGTTAGTGTACTCTCTTGTGCTGGGAGAGGACGTGGCCATTCTGCCACAGCCACACGTCCTAGTGAACCAACTACCTCAGGTTCCAGTACCCGCCAGAATTTACAGCGGTATTTGGTGGGGCCCAATGCCATTCTAAGGATGGTAAGGGCTGAGCAGGTACAGGCGCTAGTCAATTGGGTGGCCGACAGTGGATCCAGCATGTTCACAACATTATCTCCCACCCAGTCTTCTGCAGAAAGCGCACAGGTGGCACCTGAAAACCAAGCCCATCAGTCTGTCACATCACCCCCATGCATATCAGGGAAACTGTCTGAGCCTCAAGTTATGCAGCAGTCTCTTATGCTGTTTGAAGACTCTGCTGGCAGGGTTTTCCAAGGGAATCCACCTAGCCCTTTCCCAGTGGTGGAAGACATAGAATGCACTGATGCACAACCACTGATGTTTCCTGATGATGAGGACGTGGGAATACCACCTCATCGGAGTCCGCACGTCTCTGATGATGACGAAACACAGGTGACAGCTGCTGCGTCTTTCTGCAGTGTGCAGACCGAACAGGAGGTCAGGGAGGAAGACTGTGTGGAAGACGATGCAGGGGACGATGAGGTCCTAGACCCCACATGGAATGAAAGTCGTGCCACTGACTTTCATAGTTCAGAGGAAGAGGCAGTGGTGAGACCGAGCCAACAGCGTAGCAAAAGAGAGAGCAGGGGCAAAAGCAGAACAGCCGCCGCCAAGAGAGTTCGCCTGCTACTGGCCACCGCCACCAGGGACCGAGCACCCCAAAGGCAGCTTCAAGGAGTTCCCTGGCATGGCACTTTTTTAAACAATGTGCTGACGACAAGACCCGAGTGGTTTGCACGCCGTGCCATCAGAGCCTGAAGCGAGGCATTAACGTTCTGAACCTTAGCACAACCTGCATGACCAGGCATCTACATGCAAAGCATGAACTGCAGTGGAGTAAACACCTTAAAAGCAAGGAAGTCACTCTGGCTCCCCCTGCTCCTTCTTCTACTGCTGCCTCGGCCTCTTCCTCCGCCTCGGGAGGAATGTCACCAAGCATCTCCACCATGTCACACGGCAGCGTTCAGCTCTCCATCTCACAAACCATGGAGAGAAAGCGTAAATTCCCACCTAGTCACCCTCGAGCCTTGGGCCTGAATGCCAGCATTTCTAAACTACTGGCAGCTTCAAACAGCTGATGTCCATGGCTGTCCCACAGTATGTTGTTCCCAGCCGCCACTACTTCTCCAAGACAGCCGTGCCTTCCCTGCACAACCAAGTATCCGATAAAATCAAGTGTGCACTGCGCAACGCCATCTGTGGCAAGGTCCACCTAACCACAGATATGTGGACCAGTAAGCACGTCCAGGGACGCTATATCTCCCTAATTGCACAGTGGGTAAATGTAGTGGCGGCTGGGCCGCAGGCGGAGAGTTCCTTGGCGCACGTCCTTCCGCCGCCAAGGATTGCAGAGCATCATTCTTTGCCTCCTGTAGCCTCCTACTCCGCTTCCTCCTCCTCTGCTTCCACCAGCTCATCCAGTCAGCCACACACCTTCACCACCAACTTCAGCACAGCCCGGGGTAAACGTCAGCAGGCCATTCTGAAACTCATATGTTTGGGGGACAAGCCCCACACCGCGCAAGAGTTGTGGCGGGGTATCGAACAACAGACCGACAAGTGGTTTCTGCCGGTGGGCCTCAAGCCCGGCCTGGTAGTGCCTAAAAGTTCGGGTCCCCATTGACTTCAATAGGGTTCGGGATAAAGTTTGGGTCGAGTTCGGATCCCGAACCCGAACATTTTCGGGAAGTTCGGCTGAACTTCCCGAACCCGAACTTCCAGGTGTTCGCTCATCTCTACCACTGATTTGTGGTATTGCCATTTTGGCAATTGAATTTCACCCCAGAACAAAATATATAATTTGCAGGACACTATGAAAGTTGGCCAGCCACAGCTGAAACCACTGATTTATGGTATTGCTATTTTGGCAATTGAATTTCACCCCAGAACAAAATATATGTTTTTGCGGACACTATGAATTTGGCCTGCAACAGCTGGGACACCAGATTCAGGGTATTGCTATTTTTGCAATTGAATTTCACCCCATAACAAAATATATGTTTTGGCGGACACTAATATACTTTGCCAGCCACAGCTGAAACCACTGATTTATGGTATTGCTATTTTGGCAATTGATTTTCACCACATAAAATAATCTATCCTTTGCCAGACAGCAGACAGTATTATACTTGGCTAGCCAAAGCTGGAACACCAGATTTAGGGTTTGGTATTTGGGCAATTGTATTTAACCCCTTAATAAAATATAGAAATTGCTATCCTGAGTTTCTAGGGGTGACAATTAGCACAGCCAAGCCCCTGATGTAGGATATAGCAAAAAAAAAAACTAGTATTGATGGATTGATTGGCTTGGTGGCAGCTTGTTTTGGTGCACCACAAGTCACAAAATGGCCGCCGATCACCCCAGAAAATAAGTGACAGAAAAACGCTCTGTGCAGCCTAAAAACCAGTGAGCAAGTAACTAGCAGAAGTTCAATCATTCACAGCTGTAGATCAATCCGTTCATTAGGTGCTGTTGCTGACTTTTCCCTGCCTAATCTCGCCCTCACAGAAACTGCGTCCTCTCCCTACACTAATCAGAGCAGTGTGACGTTTGGCGCTACGTGACTCCAGCTTAAATAGAGGCTGGGTCACATGCTGCACTTGGCCAATCACAGCCATGCCATTAGTAGGCATGGCTGTGATGGGCTCATAGGGCAAGAAGTAAAACGCTAGCTGATTGGCTGCTTTGCAGCCCTTCAGAAAGCAGGAAGTAATCGCCGAACAACGAACCCGAACTTTTTTGAAAATGTCCGGGTTCGGGTCCGTGTCCCGGACACCCCAAAATTCGGTACGAACCCGAACTATGCTCGAACTGTTCTCTCACCACTACTTGGGAGTCGTAGTTTTACCACAGCTTGAGTGCTGGAGGTTAGCCATCGCAGTTCTACTATTAGTGAGGGACCACATTCAGCCAATCGGTAGTCATTTGCATCAGCCATTACACATGTCAATACAAACTACAATGCAGGAGAGATGATTGCTGCAGCAATAGTTTATGTTCCATACAGTTTCATTAAGCCATCTAGATAATTATAGTAGATGGTGAAAGTATAGTATTTGCAAAGGAATAGTTACAACAGTAACGACAATCACTTGTCGTTCAATTGTTCAATGCTTTTACACTACTCCATAATTGATCAATTTTACATTTTAATTATATTTTTAAATGATTATCTCATGTAATGGGACCTTATCGTTCGTCAACCAGAATTCCACAAGTGTAAACTAGTATTATTAACAACACAGATGTCTGACTTAATCCCATCGGTGCTGTTTTGTTATTACATGTGCAATGCAAGTAGTTACTAAAAAACAGACATGTCTGGAAGAATGACATATGTTCTTTAACCCCTTAAGGACCCTGACATTTTTCACCTTAAGGACCAGGCTATTTTATTGCAAATCTGACGTATCACTTTATGTGGTGATAACGTTAAAACGATTTTACATATACAAGCCATTCTGATTGTTTTCTTGTCACATATTGTACTTCATGACAATGGAAAATCTGAGTCAAAATATTTCATTTTTATTTATAAAAAAATTCAAAATTTATATTTATCTGCTTTTAAAACAGATAGTGATACCTCATTAAATAGTAAATATTTTACATTTCTCATATGTCTACTTCATGTTTTGGATCATTTTGTAAATTACATTTTATTTTTATAGGACGTTAGAAGGCTTAAAAGTTTAGAAGCAAGTCTTTTTATGGACCAGTTCAGGTCTGAAGTCACTTTGTGATGCTTACATACTATAATATAAAACAACCCATAAATGGCTCCATTTTAGAAAGCACACCCCTTTGGCAAACTTTCTTAACCCTTTAGGTGTTCCACAAGAATTAAAGGTAAATGTAGATTAAATTTCAGAATTTCACTTTTTTGGCAGA
Organism: Bufotes viridis; assembly: GCA_033119425.1. Taxonomy (NCBI): domain Eukaryota; kingdom Metazoa; phylum Chordata; class Amphibia; order Anura; family Bufonidae; genus Bufotes; species Bufotes viridis. Next base: position 379,831,798 of record CM065591.1, on the reverse strand, counting down.
TTCACCATTTTAATCCATTTTTCCAGTAACAAAGCAAGGGTTAACAGCCAAACAAAACAGTTTTGTTGGTACTATTTTAGGTACTTATGATTTTTGGTTGCTCTATATTGCACCTTTTGTGAGGCAAGGTAACAAAAAATAGCTGTTTTGGCACAGTTTTTATTTTTTGTTATTTACAATGTTCATCTCACAGGTTAGATCATGTGGTATTTTGATAGAACAGGTAGTATCGGACGCAACAATACCAAATATTTTTTAGTTGTTTGTATCAGTTTTACATAATAAAGCATTTTTGAAAACAAAAATGACTTTTTAACTCCTTAAGGATCAGAGTTTTTTATTTTTTTTTATTTTGTGTTTTCGTTTTGCGCTCCCTGCCTTCCTAGAGCCATAACTTTTTTATTTTTCGGTTCACATAGCCATTTAACAAGCGGGACAAGTTGTACTTTCCAACGACACCATTTAATATTGCATATGATGTAGTGGGAAGCGGGAACAAAATTCCAAATGGTGTGAAATTGCAAAAAAAAGCAATTCCACCACAGTTTTGCGGGTTTTTAAATTCCGACGTTTAACGTGCGATAAAACTGACCAGTTATTTTTACTCTACAGGTCAGTATGAATCCGGAGATACCCTATATGTATAGGTTTTATTGCGTTTTGATAGTGAAAAAAAAATTCAAAAGTGGGAAAAAATCTGTTTGACTTTTTTGTCACCATGTTTTGATCCCTATAACTTTTTTGTAATCATATGTACAGAGCTGTATGGGGGCTCATTTTTTGCATCATAATCTTATCTTTTAATTGATACCATTCATGGGGTGTGTATGACTTTTTGATCACCTTTTATGTAATTTTGTGAGGAAAATGAAGCAAGCAAAAATGGGGAATCCGCCATTTAGATGCTTTTTTCCGTTTTGCTGTTTGACATATGGGGAATATTTTTTTATATTTTTATAGTATGGGCGTTTTCGCACATTGCAACACCCATGATGTGTATTTTTAATTTTTTTTTTGTTTTTTAATTTTTATTTTAGAAAAAGAGGGGTGATTTGAACTTTTATGTTTTTTTTTTTTTTACTTTGATATAGTTCCCATAGGGAAATATAACTTACAATCATTTGATTGTGATTATCATACATTCCAATGCAATAGCATTGGAATGTATAAAAATCACATATTTCCTATGAAGCCTATTACAGGCAAGGCTCCATAGGAAATACTACAGAGCAGCCTGGGTTTCATTCATAGAGACCCAGGCTACTCCAGGTGCGCTCCAGCTTCAAGTAAAACTTTCGATTTGTGTGTGCTCAGATGCCGTGGTCAGGATTGACCACGGCATCTGAGGGTTTAAATGTCCGCGATCGGCATTGATGCCAGTCGCGGATATAACCCGCGGGTGTCTGCTACAAGAACAATGCGGACACCTGCGACTAAGGCGCCTGCATGAAGCAGAAGCGGACGCCATCTTTAAAGACTGCATAGAATTTCAGAGAAAACCACGGCACTCGATTGTTGGTTTTTGGAAAGCGTTATTTATTTGTATCCATCCAGGTTTATAGTATTTTTATATAGTGGCCAACGTTTTGGTCATACATGACCTTGATCACGGCCTGGAGTACAAAGAGACATTATGTATAATCGATTAGATACAATGGTTTCAAAATATCCCAGATATATAGTGGTACAGTTATATAGAAAAACATTGGGGCAAAACGATGTCAAGGGTCAGAAGATGAGAACAGAAACAATTGCAAAAGCAAGAGTAACATTCAATATGCTGAAGAGAAATTCTCCAGGGTTAATGATACAAGGCAGATCCGGGCATGTGATAGTAGCAGTTGGAATTCCAGTAAGTATACTTGATGGCTTCAGGTGTGGCGAATCTAAAAGGTAAGTATGATACTATGACGTATATAGAGCACAGCATGTTATAACTCAGGTTATGTGCTGAGTCTGAAGTGGGGGGTGACTGCAGGCTTAGCTGGATAGGAACAGAATAGGGGTGTGCATACATTCAGAATATTGTATGTTTAATGTCTTGTTATTAGAATATTGCCACTCGTCTAAGGGTATGTAGATAGATAATGCCCCTAGTCATGGATCGCAAAAAAACCTTATAATAAATCGCGGACAAAATCGCTAAATAAATTTGAGCAGAGAGGATTACAGACAAGCTAGAGTACATACCTTTGACAAAAGCACATCATGGATACTGGATGGCGTGGTGATGGAGTGTGTGGGCTCTCTGATATGCGCCGAGCGGCGTCGGACGCCGTGCGTCTGATGTCAGTGCGCGTGCGCATCACGTCGCGAACCGCGTGACATCAGTGCGCATGCGCGGAAGTGGATCGCAATATGGCCAAAAGTGTGGGCAAATAAAAAGGAGCTAAAGGTGGCTCTAGTTCTAGTAGGTACTACACCCAGAGTTGCAAAACTAGGATAATAGTCATATATATCTCTATATTTAAACACTATAGGTTCTAGATAATGGTATACTGTGTTACTTAGTCATGTATATAATAGTATCCATAATAATATATATGATACTTATAATAGCATATATGTTACCGCAAAGTCAATAGTATTGAAGAAAAAAGTCTATTATAGTGGTAACATATAGATTATTATGGACCTATAGGTTAATGATAGTAATAACCACTGGCACTATTTTAGGACTCTAAGTGCTAGAATGTTGGTATACTACCTGTAGGGATCAGGATTAGGAATCATTTTTTCTGTATGGAAGGAAAATGGAAGAGAATTAGTATATAGGCTTAACAATGATATATCGTAATAAATGTAAGTCAACATCAATTAATTAATAAATAACCACACGTTACAGTATGCAGAAGTCGAAATCTCTGTTCAAGCCGTATGTTTTGAGTCGTTTCACCTACGTATCCTAGGCCACATGGGCATTTAACGAGGTATACGACATAAGATGAGTTACATGTGTAATAGTCCCTTGTATGGTAAACTTTGCCTGAACGTGGGTGTGTGATCCTGTTGCCTTTGGTTACGTTAGTGCATTGTGCACAGTGGAGGCAAGGGTACGTGCCCATTTTGTGGGGGGACAAAGTTGTTTGTGTGTGGGTAGGTTTTTGTGGACCTATATCGGCATGTACCAATTTATCTTTGAGGTTTGCCGGTCTTTTGTAACACATGCGTGCTGGATATTGAAATTCTGTAACCGATGGATAGGACTGTTGTAGTATGGACCAATGTTTCTTGACTATGGATTGTATTTGGGGTGTGAATGGGTGGTAGGTAACAACGAGGGGAATGCGTTGAGGTGATATCGCTGGTGGGGTGCGTGTTGGGGGATCGTTAGTCAAGGTCAGTTCTTTCTTGAGAAGTGTCTCAGGGTAACCCCTTTCTTGAAATGTCTTAGACATTTCAAGCAGACGTTGGGACTTTAGATCAGGGTCTTTAACAATCCTAGTGACTCGTTTGAATTGAGAATGTGGGAGAGAATTTTTGGTGGTTTTGGGGTGGCAGCTGGAGTAGTGGAGTAAAGTATTTTTGTCTGTAGGTTTACGGTGTAAGTCTGTGGTTAATGTGCCTGTTTCAGTTTTGATGACTAGAGTATCGAGAAAGCTCACTGAGTGTGGGTCGATATGTGATGTAAATGAAAGATCAGGATCCTGTTGGTTAATATAATCTGTAAATTCTGTAAGCGTGTCAGTATTGCCTGTCCAGATGCAGAAGATGTCATCAATATAACGATGCCAGGTTTTTGCGTATGTTTGGAACAGTGGATGGGGATAGATGACATTTTCTTCAAAATAGGCCATAAACGCGTTAGCATATGGCGGTGCGACATTCGCCCCCATGGCCATGCCCCGCTGTTGAATGTGGTATTCATCACCAAAGAGGAAATAGTTGTTATGCAGGATGTATTCTAATAACGAGATACAGAAGGATTTTGCTCTGGTGGAGAGGTCAGAGTTATTGAGAAGTGAAGTGGTGGCTTGAATCCCTTTAGTATGGGAGATAGAGGTGTACAGACTGTTGACATCTAGAGTTACCAGTAGGTCACCAGGTGTAATGTCGTGGAGATTGGAAATGATAGATAGGAAATGGGAGGTGTCCAGTATGAAGGAGCGTGTGGTTTTGTCCAATGGGGTAAGGATTTTTTTCTAGGAAAACTGAGAGAGGAGAAAGTATGGAATCAGTAGAGGCTACTATCGGTCTGCCTGGTGGGTGGGAGAGATTTTTATGAATTTTTGGGAGGATGTAAAAAACTGGAGTGACTGGGTTATCGTTGGTAAGGAAGGTGTAAGTGGCTTTGTCTATTGTCCCTGTATGTAAGTGGTGATCCAGTAAGGTGTTAATTTCTCTTTTCATGCGGAACATCGGATTGGAGGACACTTTAGTGTAAATATCTGTGTCAGCTAGTTGTCTGTTGATTTCATTGGTGTAGGTCATGGTGTCCATGATGACTATTGCCCCGCCTTTGTCCGCTGGTTTAATGACAATGGACTTGTCATCCTGTAGTGCTTTAAGTGCTATATGTTCTTCGCTTTTAAGATTCTGGGAGGTGTGTAGCCTACCGTTTTGGAGATCCTTAATTTTTTTGTTAACGTCTTGTTGGACTAGATTGATGAAGATTCTGCCGCGTGGTAGTGTTTCGGAGGTTAAAAATTGCTTTTATTTTTTAGGTTCAGTGTTTTAATGGACAGGTCAGGTGATATGTAGTGTTGAGCGAACAGTTCGAGAATCGTTCGGGTCCGTACCGAATTTTGGGGTGTCCGTGACACGGACCCGAACCCGGACATTTTCAAAAAAGTTTGGGTTCGGGTCCGGTCCGTCGATTACTTCCCGCTTTCTGAAGGGCTGCACAGCAGCCAATCAGCTAGCGTTTTACTTCTTGCCCTAAGAGCCCATCACAGCCATGCCTACTAATGGCATGGCTGTGATTGGCCAAGTGCAGCATGTGACCCAGCCTCTATTTAAGCTGGAGTCACGTAGCGCCGCACGTCACACTGCTCTGATTAGTGTAGGGAGAGGACGCAGCTTCTGTGAGGGCGAGATAGGCAGGGATAAAGAAGTGAATGATCTACCTTTCTACACCTGTGCATCAAAACAACTCAGCTGAGCTGTTCACTGAAAGTCACTATTTTGTTGAGACTGGCCAGAGCGATTTTTACTGGCACATGTAACTGGGCTGACCGGCGGTGGCCATTTTGGGACTTGTGGTGCGCCAGCACAAGCTGCCACAGAGTCTACACCAAAGCTCCAAAGAAGTGAAAAATCTACACCTGTGAATCAGAACAACAGCGATTCAGCTGCTCAGTCAAAGTCAATTTTTTTTCTGGCTGGGCAGACCGTTTTCTGGCACATGTTACTTGGCTGATAGGCGGCGGCCATTTTGGGACTTGTGGTGCTACAGCAAATGCTGCCACAACGTCCATTAATCTCATGTAATAGTCGATTTTTTCATAGATATACTACATCAGGGGTTTGGCTGTGCTTGTGTCACCCATACTAACTGCAAAGATATTTAATATATCAGTGGTGAAACTGAAAGTAACCCACTTGGATAGCAAATCCCATGAATGTGCTGTTCCAGCTAGGCTAGCCAGTGCCACTACAGCCAAGTCCAATACTGTCAGCCAGAAATATTATTTTTTTAAGTGGCAGAAATATAAATTAAAAAAAGCTTTCACCGTAATAATAAAATTATTCTGGTGTTAGACCAGAAGAAGCACTCCTGTTGTAATTAATACTGTAAAAAGGCTCAGGCAATATTTCTCCCAGTGTGGGAAATTTATCTAGCAAAACTAGCATTTTAAAAATTCCGGTGTTCTGAAATACCAGCAGTCCTCTTGTAATTAAAACCGCAAAAAGGCATTATATTGTCCAGTGTTGTAATTTTGGTGAAAAAAAGGCCAATTTAATCAATCTGGTGTTAGTTACACCAGAAACAGTAGGCCTCACGTTTTTACTCCTGTAAAAAGTAATTAATACAGGAAAAAGGCATTACATTATCCAGTGTTGTAATTTTGGTGAAAAAAAGGCCAATTTGATCAATCTGGTGTTAGTTAGACCAGAAACAGTAGGCCGCACGTTTTTACTCCTGTAAAAAGGAATTATATCTCCCCGTATGGGAATCTATGTACCAAAACTAGCATTTTAAAAATTCTGGTGTCCAATTTGCAGCAGTTTTCTTGTAATTAATACCGGAAAAAGGCATTACATTGTCCAGTGTTGTAATTTTGGTGAAAAAAAGGCCAATTTAATCAATCTGGTGTTAGGTACACCAGAAACAGTAGGCCTCACGTTTTTACTCCTGTAAAAAGGAATTAATACCGGAAAAAGGCATTACATTGTCCAGTGTTGTAATTTTAGTGAAAAAAAGGCCAATTTAATCAATCTGGTGTTAGTTACACCAGAAACAGTAGGCCTCACGTTTTTACTCCTGTAAAAAGGAATTAATACCGGAAAAAGGCATTACATTGTCCATTGTTGTAATTTTGGTGAAAAAAAGGCCAATTTAATCAATCTGGTGTTAGTTACACCAAAAACAGTAGACGACACGTTTTTACTCCTGTAAAAAGGAATTATATCTCCCCGTGTGGGAATCTATGTACCAAAACTAGCATTTTAAAAATTCTGGTGTCCAATTTGCAGCAGTTTTCTTGTAATTAATACCGGAAAAAGGAATTATATCTTCCAGTGTGGGAATTTATGTACACAAACTAGCATTTTAAAAATTCTGGTGTCCAATTAGCAGCAGTCTTCTGGTAATTAATACCTGAAAAAGGCATTACATTGTCCAGTGTTGTAATTTTGGTGAAAAAAAGGCCAATTTAATCAATCTGGTGTTAGGTACACCAGAAACAGTAGGCCTCATGTTTTTACTCCTGTAAAAAGGAATTAATACCGGAAAAAGGCATTACATTGTCCAGTGTTGTAATTTTGGTGAAAAAAAGGCCAATTTAATCAATGTGGTGTTAGTTAGACCAGAAACAGTAGGCCACACGTTTTTACTGCTGTAAAAAGGAATTATATCTCCCCGTGTGGGAATCTATGTATCAAAACTAGCATTTTAAAAATTTCTGGTGTCCAATTTGCAGCAGTTTTCTTGTAATTAATACCGGAAAAAGGAATTATATCTTCCAGTGTGGGAATTTATGTACACAAACTAGCATTTTAAAATTTCTGGTGTCCAATTAGCAACAGTCTTCTTGTAATTAATACCTGAAAAAGACATTACATTGTCCAGTGTTGTAATTTTGGTGAAAAAAAGGCCAATTTAATCAGTCTGGTGTTAGGTACACCAGAAACAGTAGGCCTCACGTTTTTACTCCTGTAAAAAGGAATTAATACCGGAAAAAGGAATTACATTGTCCAGTGTTGTAATTTTGGTGAAAAAAAGGCCAATTTAATCAATCTGGTGTTAGTTACACCAAAAACAGTAGACCGCACGTTTTTACTCCTGTAAAAAGGAATTATATCTCCCCGTGTGGGAATCTATGTACCAAAACTAGCATTTTAAAAATTCTGGTGTCCAATTAGCAGCAGTCTTCTTGTAATTAATACCTGAAAAAGGCATTACATTGTCCAGTGTTGTAATTTTGGTGAAAAAAAGGCCAATTTAATCAATCTGGTGTTAGGTACACCAGAAACAATAGGCCTCACGTTTTTACTCCTGTAAAAAGGAATTAATACCGGGAAAAGGCATTACATTGTCCAGTGTTGTAATTTTAGTGAAACAAAGGCCAATTTAATCAATCTGGTGTTAGTTACACAAGAAACAGTAGGCCTCACGTTTTTACTCCTGTAAAAAGGAATTAATACCGGAAAAAGGCATTACATTGTCCAGTGTTGTAATTTTGGTGAAAAAAGGCCAATTTAATCAATCTGGTGTTAGTTACACCAAAAACAGTAGACCGCACGTTTTTACTCCTGTAAAAAGGAATTATATCTCCCCGTGTGGGAATCTATGTACCAAAACTAGCATTTTAAAAATTCTGGTGTCCAATTTGCAGCAGTTTTCTTGTAATTAATACCGGAAAAGGAATTATATCTTCCAGTGTGGGAATTTATGTACACAAACTAGCATTTTAAAAATTCTGGTGTCCAATTAGCAGCAGTCTTCTTGTAATTAATACCTGAAAAAGGCATTACATTGTCCAGTGTTGTAATTTTGGTGAAAAAAAGGCCAATTTAATCAATCTGGTGTTAGGTACACCAGAAACAATAGGCCTCACGTTTTGACTCCTGTAAAAAGGAATTAATACCGGGAAAAGGCATTACATTGTCCAGTGTTGTAATTTTAGTGAAAAAAAGGCCAATTTAATCAATCTGGTGTTAGTTACACAAGAAACAGTAGGCCTCACGTTTTTACTCCTGTAAAAGGAATTAATACCGGAAAAAGGCATTACATTGTCCAGTGTTGTAATTTTGGTGAAAAAAAGGCCAATTTAATCAATCTGGTGTTAGTTACACCAAAAACAGTAGACCGCACGTTTTTACTCCTGTAAAAAGGAATTATATCTCCCCGTGTGGGAATCTATGTACCAAAACTAGCATTTTAAAAATTCTGGTGTCCAATTTGCAGCAGTTTTCTTGTAATTAATACCGGAAAAAGGAATTATATCTTCCAGTGTGGGAATTTATGTACACAAACTAGCATTTTAAAAATTCTGGTGTCCAATTAGCAGCAGTCTTCTTGTAATTAATACCTGAAAAAGGCATTACATTGTCCAGTGTTGTAATTTTGGTGAAAAAAAGGCCAATTTAATCAATCTGGTGTTAGGTACACCAGAAACAGTAGGCCTCACGTTTTTACTCCTGTAAAAAGGAATTAATACCGGAAAAAGCAATTACATTGTCCAGTGTTGTAATTTTGGTGAAAAAAAGGCCAATTTAATCAATCTGGTGTTAGTTATACCAGAAACAGTAGGCCGCACGTTTTTACTCCTGTAAAAAGGAATTATATCTCCCCGTGTGGGAAACTATGTACCAAAACTAGCATTTTAAAAATTCTGGTGTCCAATTTGCAGCAGTTTTCTTGTAATTAATACCGGAAAAAGGAATTATATCTTCCAGTGTGGGAATTTATGTACACAAACTAGCATTTTAAAAATTCTGGTGTCCAATTAGCAGCAGTCTTCTTGTAATTAATACCTGAAAAAGGCATTGCATTGTCCAGTGTTGTAATTTTGGTGAAAAAAAGGCCAATTTAATCAATCTGGTGTTAGGTACACCAGAAACAGTAAGCCTCACGTTTTTACTCCTGTAAAAAGGAATTAATACCGGAAAAAGGCATTACATTGTCCAGTGTTGTAATTTTGGTGAAAAAAAGGCCAATTTAATCAATCTGGTGTTAGTTACACCAGAAACAGTAGGCCTCACGTTTTTACTCCTGTAAAAAGGAATTAATACCGAAAAAAGGCATTACATTGTCCAGTGTTGTAATTTTGGTGAAAAAAAGGCCAATTTAATCAATCTGGTGTTAGTTACACCAGAAACAGTAGGCCTCACGTTTTTACTCCTGTAAAAAGGAATTATATCTCCCCGTGTGGGAATCTATGTACCAAAACTAGCATATTAAAAATTCTTGTGTCCAATTTGCAGCAGTTTTCTTGTAATTAATACCGGAAAAGGGAATTATATCTGGGGCTAAAAAATAATATATTTTATTGTGGTGCGAGTTGAATCGCAACAATGAGGAAACATTCTATTAAGGGACGAGGACGCGGTCGTGGTGGTGTCCGTGGAGCCTCTGTTGCTGGCAGAGGACGTGGCCGTTCGGCCTCAGGCGCACAAAGTAGTGAACCAACTCCCTCAAGTAGCCGGCAGAATTTACAGCGATATTTGGTGGGGCCCAATGCCGTTATGAGGATGGTAAGGCCTGAGCAGGTACAGGCATTAGTCGATTGGGTGGCCGACAGTGCTTCCAGCACGTTCACCACATTGTCTTCCGCCCAGTCTTCTGCGGAAAGCACACAGGTGGCACCTGAAAACCAAGCCCATCAGTCTGTCACATCACCCCCATGCATATCAGGGAAACTGTCTGAGCCTCAAGTTATGCAGCAGTCTCTTATTCTGTTTGAAGACTCTGCTCCCACTGGTTTTCCAGGGGCGTCCACCTAGCCCTTCCCCAGCGGTGGAAGACATTCCATGCACTGACGCACAACCACTTATGTATCCAGATGATGAGGACATGGGAATACCACCACAGCAGAGTGACCGAGTCTCTGATGATGACGAAACACTGGTGCCCACTGCCGCGTCTTATTGCAGTGTGCAGACTGAACAGGAGGAGGTCAGGGAGGAAGACTGGGTGGAAGACGATGCAGAGGACGATGAGGTCTTAGACCCCACATGGACTGAAGGTCGTGCCGCTGACTTAAATAGTTCAGAGGAAGAGGCAGTGGTGAGACTGAGACAACAGCGAAGCCAAAGAGGGAGCAGGGGGCAAAAGCAGAACAGCCGCCGTCCAGAGAGTTCGCCTGCTATTGGCCAGCACCAACAGGGACCCAGCACCCCAAAGGCATCTTCAAGGAGTTCCCTGGCATGGCACTTCTTCAAACAATGTGCTGACGACAAGACCAGAGTGGTTTGCACGCTGTGCCATCAGACCCTGAGGTGAGGCATTAACGTTCTTAGCCTGAGCACCACCTGCATGATCAGGCATCTACATGCAAAGCATGAACTGCAGTGGAGTACACACCTTAAAAACAAGGAACCCGCTAAGGCTCCCCCTGCTCCCTCTACAGCTGCTGCCTCGGCTTCCGACTCGAGAGGAATGTTGCCACCTGCCGAGCAGCAAACAGAGGATGTGCCACCGACACCACCACCACCGTCACCTAGCATCTCCACTATTTCACACAGCAGCGTTCAGCTCTCCATCTCTCAAACCTTTGAGAGGAAGCGCAAATTCCCACCTAGTCACCCTCGAGCCCTTGGCCTGAATGCCAGCATTTCTAAACTACTGGCCTTTGAAATGCTGTCATTCCGGCTGGTGGACACAGACAGCTTCAAACAGCTGATGGCCATGGCTGTCCCCCAGTATGTGGTTCCCAGCCGCCACCACTTCTCCAAAACAGCCGTGCCTTCCCTGCACATGCAAGTGTCCGATAAAATCAAGTGTGCACTGTGCAACGCCATTTGTGGCAAGGTCTACCTGACCACAGATACGTGGACCAGTAAGCACGGCTAGGGATGCTATATCTACCTAACTGCACACTGGGTAAATGTAGTGGCGGCTGGGCCCCAGGCGGAGAGTTCCTTGGCGCACGTCCTTCCGCCGCCAAGGATCACAGGGCATCATTCTTTGCCTCCTGTAGCCTCCTCCTCCTACTCGGCTTCCTCCTCCTCCTCTGCTTCCACCAGCTCATCCAGTCAGCCACACACCTTCACCACCAACTTCAGCACAGCCCGGGGTAAACGTCAGCAGGCCATTCTGAAACTCATATGTTTGGGGGACAGGGCCCACACCGCGCAGGAGTTGTGGTGGGGTATTGAACAACTGACCGTGGTTGCAGTGGTTGCTGCCGGTGGGCCTCAAGCCCGGCCTGGTGCTGTGCGATAATGGGCGAAATCTCGTGGCAGCTCTGGGACTAGCCGGTTTGACGCACATCCCTTGCCTGGCGCATGTGCTGAATTTGGTGGTGCAAAAGTTCATTCACAACTACCCAGACATGTCAGAGATGCTGCATAAAGTGCGGGCCGTTTGTGCGCGCTTCCGGCGTTCACATCCTGCCGCTGCTCGCCTGTCAGCGCTACAGCGGAACTTCGGCCTTCCCGCTCACCGCCTAATATGCGACGTGCCCACCCGGTGGAACTCCACCTTGCACATGCTGGAGAGACTGTGCGAGCAGCAGCAGGCCATAGTGGAGTTTCAGCTGCAGCACGCACGGGTCAGTCGCACTGCGGAACAGCACCACTTCACCACCAATGATTGGGCCTCCATGCGAGACCTGTGTGCCCTGTTGCGCTGTTTAGAGTACGCCACCAAAATGGCCAGTGGCAATGCCACTGTTATCAGCGTGACGATACCAATTCTATGTCTCCTAGAGAAAACGCTTAGGGCGATGATGGAAGAGGAAGTGTGCCAGGGCCAGGAGGAGGAGGAGGAGGATGACGGGTCGTTTTTAGCACTTTCAGGCCAGTCTGTTAGAAGTGGTTTAGAGGGAGGTTTTTAGCAACAGCAGAGGGCAGGTACAAATGTGGCCAGCCAGGGACCACTACTGGAGGACGAGGAGGATGAGGAGGAGGTGGAGGAGGATGAGGATGAAGCAGGTTCACAGCGGGGTGGCACCCAGCACAGCGCAGGCACATCCCTGGTGCGTGGCTGGGGGGATACAGAGGATGATGACGATACGCCTCCCACAGAGGACAGCTTGTCCTTACCTCTGGGGAGCCTGGCACACATGAGCGATTACATGCTGCAGTGCCTGCGCAACGACAGCAGAGTTGCCCACATTTTAAAGTGTGCTGACTACTGGGTGGCCACCCTGCTGGATCCACGGTACAAAGACAATGTGCCCACTTTACTTCCTGCACTGGAGCGTGATAGGAAGATGCGCAAGTACAAGCACATGCTGGTAGACGCGCTCCTGAGAGCATTCCCAACTGTCACAGGGGAACAGGTGGAAGGCCAAGGCAGAGGAGGAGCTAGAGGTCGCCCACGCAGCAGTGTCACGGCCAGCTCCTCTGAGGGCAGGGTTAGCATGGCAGAAATGTGGAAAAGTTTTGTCTCCACGCCACAGCTAACTGCCCCACCACCTGATACGGAACGAGTTAGCAGGAGGCAACATTTCACTAACATGGTTGAACAGTACGTCTGCACACAACTCCACGTACTGACGGATGGTTCGGCCCCATTCAACTTCTGGGTTTCCAAATTGTCCACGTGGCCAGAATTAGCATGTTATGCCTTGGAGGTGCTGTCCTGCCCGGCGGCCAGCGTTTTATCTGAACGTGTATTCAGCACGGCAGGGGGCGTCATTACTGACAAACGCAGCCGCCTGTCCGCAGCCAACGTGGACAAGCTGACGTTTATAAAAATTAACCAGGCATGGATCCCACAAGACCTGACCCTCCCTTGTGCAGAGTAGTCCTTAATAACTGCCTTAAACCATGTTGTCTTGTACTCGTGGCCACTTCTTCATTGACAAATCAATTTTTGAAATTAAGTAGGATCTTGGGGTGCAACCCAGAGTTGAATGAACCTTCCCTCTGTCTGGGTGCCGGGGCCAAAGTACATGAAAGTGTCCTTCTACTGGGCTGGGTGATATGAATGTTATACTTGTGCTGTCTGACATGTCTCCTTTGTGTGGGTGCAGGGGGCCAAAGTTACTGAAAGCGGCCTTCTCCTGTGGTGGGTGATCGAAATGCCTGATTCTCTGCTGTGGGACCTCTTTCCTCTTTCTGGGTGCAGGGGTCAAAGAAACAAAAGGTGGCCTACTCCTGTGGTGGTTGACATGATGCCTGATTCTCTGCTGTGGGACAAACCTCTCTCCTCCGTGTGGCTGCAGGGGTCAAGGTCTCTAAAAGTGCCCATCTCCTGTGGTGGTTGATGTAAAACTGATGCTTGTGCTATCTGACCTGTCTCCTCTGTGTCGGTGCTAAGGCCTAAGTCACTGAAAGCGGCCTTCTCCTGTGCTGGCTGATATAAATGCCTGAATCTCTGCTGTGGGACCTCTGTCCTCCGTGTGGCTGCAGGGGTCAAAGTCTCTAAAAGTGCCCTTCTCCTGTGGTGGTTGATGTAAAACTGATGCTTGTGCTATCTGACCTGTCTCCTCTGTCTCGTTGCTAATGCCTAACTCACTGAAAGTGGCCTTGTCATGTGCTGGGTGATATAAATGTGATACAAGTGCCATCTGACATGGTTGAAGCTATCAAATTAACTAAAGGTGGCCGAATCATGTAGTGGGTGATCAGTAAAACTGATGCTTGTGCTATCTGACCTGTCTCCTCTTTCTCGTTGCTTAGGCCTAACTCACTGAAAGTGGCCTTGTCATGTGCTGGGTGATATAAATGTTATACTTGTGCCATCTGACATGGTTGCCGGGGTCCCATTAAATGATGGCCTACTCCTGTGGTGGGTGATCTAAATGCCTGATTCTCTGCTGTAAAAACAAACCTCTCTCCTCCGTCTGGGTGCAGGGGTCAAAGTCTCTAAAAGTGGCCTTCTCTTGTGCTGGGTGATGTAAAACTGATGCTTGTGCCATCTGACATGGTTGCCGAAGTCCCATTACATGATGCCCTACTCCTGTGGTGGGTGATCTAAATGCCTGATTCTCTGCTGTAAAAAAACCTCTCTCCTCCGTATGGGTGAAGGCTCAAAGTCTCTAAAAGTGGCCTTCTCTTGTGCTGGGTGATGTAAAACTGATGGTTGTACCATCTGACATGGGTGCAGGGGTCAAATTAACTAAATGGTGGCCTATTCCTGTGGTGGGTGATATGAGGCCTTAATATGTGCTGTGAAAACCTCTCTCCTCCGTCTGGGTGCAGGGGTCAAAGTCTCTAAAAGTGGCCTTCTCTTGTGCTGGGTGATTCCCATTAAATGATGGCCTACTACTGTGGTGGGTGATCTAAATGCCTGAATCTCTGCTGTGGGACCTCTCTCCTCCGTGTGGCTGCAGGGGTCAAGGTCTCTAAAAGTGCCCTTCTCCTGTGGTGGTTGATGTAAAAATGATGCTTGTGCTATCTGACCTGTCTCCTCTGTGTCGGTGCTAAGGCCTAAGTCACTGAAAGCGGCCTTCTCCTGTGCTGGCTGATATAAATGCCTGAATCTCTGCTGTGGGACCTCTCTCCTCCGTGTGGCTGCAGGGGTCAAAGTCTCTAAAAGTGCCCTTCTCCTGTGGTGGTTGATGTAAAACTGATGCTTGTGCTATCTGACCTGTCTCCTCTGTCTCGTTGCTAAGGCCTAACTCACTGAAAGTGGCCTTGTCATGTGCTGGGTGATATAAATGTGATACAAGTGCCATCTGACATGGTTGAAGCTATCAAATTAACTAAAGGTGGTCGAATTCTGTAGTGGGTGATCAGTAAAACTGATGCTTGTGCTATCTGACCTGTCTCCTCTTTCTCGTTGCTAAGGCCTAACTCACTGAAAGTGGCCTTGTCATGTGCTGGGTGATATAAATGTTATACTTGTGCCATCTGACATGGTTGCCGGGGTCCCATAAAATGATGGCCTACTCCTGTGGTGGGTGATCTAAATGCCTGATTCTCTGCTGTAAAAAAAACCTCTCTCCTCCGTCTGGGTGCAGGGGTCAAAGTCTCTAAAAGTGGCCTTCTCTTGTGCTGGGTGATGTAAAACTGATGCTTGTACCATCTGACATGGTTGCCAGGGTCCCATTAAATGATGGACTACTCCTGTGGTGGGTGATCTAAATGCCTGATTCTCTGCTGTGAAAACCTCTCTCCTCCGTCTGGGTGCAGGGGTCAAAGTCTCTAAAAGTGGCCTTCTCTTGTGCTGGGTGATGTAAAACTGATGCTTGTACCATCTGACATGGGAGCAGGGGTCAAATTAACTAAATGGTGGCCTATTCCTGTGGTGGGTGATATGAGGAATTAATATGTGCTGTGAAAACCTCTCTCCTCCGTCTGGGTGCAGGGGTCAAAGTCTCTAAAAGTGGCCTTCTCTTGTGCTGGGTGATTCCCATTAAATGATGGCCTACTCCTGTGGTGGGTGATCTAAATGCCTGAATCTCTGCTGTGGGACCTCTCTCCTCAGTGTGGCTGCAGGGGTCAAGGTCTCTAAAAGTGCCCTTCTCCTGTGGTGGTTGATGTAAAACTGATGCTTGTGCTATCTGAACTGTCTCCTCTGTTTCAGTGCTAAGGCCTAAGTCACTGAAAGCGGCCTTCTCCTGTGCTGGCTGATATAAATTCCTGAATCTCTGCTGTGGGACCTCTGTCCTCCGTGTGGCTGCAGGGGTCAAAGTCTCTAAAAGTGCCCTTCTCCTGTGGTGGTTGATGTAAAACTGATGCTTGTGCTATCTGACCTGTCTCCTCTGTCTCGTTGCTAAGGCCTAACTCACTGAAAGTGGCCTTGTCATGTGCTGGGTGATATAAATGTGATACAAGTGCCATCTGACATGGTTGAAGCTATCAAATTAACTAAAGGTGGCCGAATCCTGTAGTGGGTGATCAGTAAAACTGATGCTTGTGCTATCGGACCTGTCTCCTCTTTCTCGTTGCTAAGGCCTAACTCACTGAAAGTGGCCTTGTCATGTACTGGGTGATATAAATGTTATACTTGTGCCATCTGACATGGTTGCCGGGGTCCCATTAAATGATGGCCTACTCCTGTGGTGGGTGATCTAAATGCCTGATTCTCTGCTGTAAAACAAACCTCTCTCCTCCGTCTGGGTGCAGGGGTCAAAGTCTCTAAAAGTGGCCTTCTCTTGTGCTGGGTGATGTAAAACTGATGCTTGTACCATCTGACATGGTTGCCGGGGTCCCATTAAATGATGGCCTACTCCTGTGGTGGGTGATCTAATTGCCTGATTCTCTGCTGTGAAAACCTCTCTCCTCCGTCTGGGTGCAGGGGTCAAAGTCTCTAAAAGTGGCCTTCTCTTGTGCTGGGTGATGTAAAACTGATGCTTGTGCCATCTGACATGGTTGCCGAAGTCCCATTAAATGATGCCCTACTCCTGTGGTGGGTGATCTAAATGCCTGATTCTCTGCTGTGAAAACCTCTCTCCTCCGTATGGGTGCAGGGGTCAAAGTCTCTAAAAGTGGCCTTCTCTTTGCTGGGTGATGTAAAACTGATGCTTGTACCATCTGACATGGGTGCAGGGGTCAAATTAACTAAATGGTGGCCTACTCCTGTGGTGGGTGATATGAGGCCTTAATATGTGCTGTGAAAACCTCTCTCCTCCGTCTGGGTGCAGGGGTCAAAGTCTCTAAAAGTGGCCTTCTCATGTGCTGGGTGATTCCCATTAAATGATGGCCTACTCCTGTGGTGGGTGATCTAAATGCCTGAATCTCTGCTGTGGGACCTCTCTCCTCCGAGTGGCTGCAGGGGTCAAGGTCTCTAAAAGTGCCCTTCTCCTGTGGTGGTTGATGTAAAAATGATGCTTGTGCTATCTGACCTGTCTCCTCTGTGTCGGTGCTAAGGCCTAAGTCACTGAAAGCGGCCTTCTCCTGTGCTGGCTGATATAAATGCCTGAATCTCTACTGTGGGACCTCTGTCCTCCGTGTGGCTGCAGGGGTCAAAGTCTCTAAAAGTGCCCTTCTCCTGTGGTGGTTGATGTAAAACTGATGCTTGTGCTATCTGACCTGTCTCCTCTGTCTCGTTGCTAAGGCCTAACTCACTGAAAGTGGCCTTGTCATGTGCTGGGTGATATAAATGTGATACATGTGCCATCTGACATGGTTGAAGCTATCAAATTAACTAAAGGTGGCTGAATCCTGTAGTGGGTGATCAGTAAAACTGATGCTTGTGCTATCTGACCTGTCTCCTCTTTCTCGTTGCTAAGGCCTAACTCACTGAAAGTGGCCTTGTCATGTGCTGGGTGATATAAATGTTATACTTGTGCCATCTGACATGGTTGCCGGGGTCCCATTAAATGATGGCCTACTCCTGTGGTGGGTGATCTAAATGCCTGATTCTCTGCTGTAAAAAAAACCTCTATCCTCCGTCTGGGTGCAGGGGTCAAAGTCTCTAAAAGTGGCCTTCTCTTGTGCTGGGTGATGTAAAACTGATGCTTGTACCATCTGACATGGTTGCCGGGGTCCCATTAAATGATGGCCTACTCCTGTGGTGGGTGATCTAAATGCCTGATTCTCTGCTGTGAAAACCTCTCTCCTCCGTCTGGGTGCAGGGGTCAAAGTCTCTAAAAGTGGCCTTCTCTTGTGCTGGGTGATGTAAAACTGATGCTTGTGCCATCTGACATGGTTGCCGAAGTCCCAATAAATGATGCCCTACTCCTGTGGTGGGTGATCTAAATGCCTGATTCTCTGCTGTGAAAACCTCTCTCCTCCGTATGGGTGCAGGGGTCAAAGTCTCTAAAAGTGGCCTTCTCTTGTGCTGGGTGATGTAAAACTGATGCTTGTACCATCTGACATGGGTGCAGGGGTCAAATTAACTAAATGGTGGCCTACTCCTGTGGTGGGTGATCTAAATGCCTGATTCTCTGCCGTGAAAACCTCTCTCCTCCGTCTGGGTGCAGGGGTCAAAGTCTCTAAAAGTGGCCTTCTCTTGTGCTGGGTGATTCCCATTAAATGATGGCCTACTCCTGTGGTGGGTGATCTAAATGCCTGAATCTCTGCTGTGGGACCTCTCTCCTCCGTGTGGCTGCAGGGGTTAAGGTCTCTAAAAGTGCCCTTCTCTTGTGGTGGTTGATGTAAAACTGATGCTTGTGCTATCTGACCTGTCTCCTCTGTGTCGGTGCTAAGGCCTAAGTCACTGAAAGCGGCCTTCTCCTGTGCTGGCTGATATAAATGCCTGAATCTCTGCTGTGGGACCTCTGTCCTCCGTGTGGCTGCAGGGGTCAAAGTCTTTAAAAGTGCCCTTCTCCTGTGGTGGTTGATGTAAAACTGATGCTTGTGCTATCTGACATGGTTGCCGGGGTCCCATTAAATGATGGCCTACTCCTGTGGTGGGTGATCTAAATGCCTGATTCTCTGCTGTGAAAACCTCTCTCCTCCGTCTGGGTGCAGGGGTCAAAGTCTCTAAAAGTGGCCTTCTCTTGTACTGGGTGATGTAAAACTGATGCTTGTGCCATCTGACATGGTTGCCGGGGTCCCATTAAATGATGGCCTACTCCTGTGGTGGGTGATCTAAATGCCTGATTCTCTGCTGTGAAAACCTCTCTCCTCCGTATGGGTGCAGGGGTCAAAGTCTCTAAAAGTGGCATTCTCTTGTGCTGGGTGATGTAAAACTGATGCTTGTACCATCTGACATGGGTGCAGGGGTCAAATTAACTAAATGGTGGCCTACTCCTGTGGTGGGTGATATGAGGCCTTAATATGTGCTGTGAAAACCTCTCTCCTCCGTCTGGGTGCAGGGGTCAAAGTCTCTAAAAGTGGCCTTCTCTTGTGCTGGGTGATGTAAAACTGATGCTTGTGCCATCTGACATGGTTGCCGGGGTCCCATTAAATGATGGCCTACTCCTGTGGTGGGTGATCTAAATGCCTGATTCTCTGCTGTGAAACCTCTCTCCTCCGTCTGGGCGCAGGCGTCAAAGTCTCTCAAAGTGGCCTTCTCTTGTGGTGGGTGATATATATGTTATACATGTGCTATCTGACATGGTTGCCGGGGACCCATTAAAAGATGGCCTACTCCTGTGGTGGGTGATCTAAATGCCTGATTCTCTGCTGTAAAAAAACCTCTCTCCTCCATCTGGGTGCAGGGGTCAAAGACTCTCAAAGTCGCCTTCTCCTGTGCTGGGTGATATAAATGTTATACTTGTGCCATCTGACATGGTTGCCGGGGTCCCATTAAATGATGGCCTACTCCTGTGGTGGGTGATCTAAATGCCTGATTCTCTGCTGTGAAACCTCTCTCCTCCGTCTGGGTGCAGGGGTCAAAGTCTCTCAAAGTCGCCTTCTCCTGTGCTGGGTGATGTAAAACTGATGCTTGTGCCATCTGAGATGGTTGCCGGGGTCCCATTAAATGATGGCCTACTCCTGTGGTGGGTGATCTAAATGCCTGATTCTCTGCTGTGAAAACCTCTCTCCTCCGTCTGGGTGCAGGGGTCAAAGTCTCTAAAAGTGGCCTTCTCTTGTGCTGGGTGATGTAAAACTGATGCTTGTGCCATCTGACATGGTTGCCGGGGTCCCATTAAATGATGGCCTACACATGTGGTGGGTGATCAAAATGTCTGATTCTCTGCTCTGAAACCTCTCTCCTCCGTCTGGGTGCATGGGTCAAAATCTCTAAAAGTGGCCTTCTCTTGTGCTGGGTGATGTAAAACTGATGCTTGTGCCATCTGACATGGTTGCCGGGGTCCCATTAAATGATGGCCTACTCCTGTGGTGGGTGATCTAAATGCCTGATTCTCTGCTGTGAAATCTCTCTCCTCCATCTGGGTGCAGGGGTCAAAGTCTCTCAAAGTCGCCTTCTCCTGTGCTGGGTGATATAAATGTTATACTTGTGCCATCTGACATGGTTGCCGGGGTCCCATTAAATGATGTCCTACTCCTGTGGTGGGTGATCTAAATGCCTGATTCTCTGCTGTGAAACCTCTCTCCTCCGTCTGGGTGCAGGGGTCAAAGTCTCTCAAAGTCGCCTTCTCCTGTGCTGGGTGATATAAATGTTATACTTGTGCCATCTGACATGGTTGCCGGGGTCCCATTAAATGATGGCCTACTCCTGTGGTGGGTGATCTAAATGCCTGATTCTCTGCTGTGAAATCTCTCTCCTCCATCTGGGTGCAGGGGTCAAAGTCTCTCAAAGTCGCCTTCTCCTGTGCTGGGTGATATAAATGTTATACTTGTGCCATCTGACATGGTTGCCGGGGTCCCATTAAATGATGGCCTACTCCTGTGGTGGGTGATCTAAATGCCTGATTCTCTGCCGTGAAAACCTCTCTCCTCCGTCTGGGTGCAGGGGTCAAAGTCTCTCAAAGTCACCTTCTACTGTGCTGGGTGATGTAAAACTGATGCTTGTGCCATCTGAGATGGTTGCCGGGGTCCCATTAAATGATGGCCTACTCCTGTGGTGGGTGATCTAAATGCCTGATTCTCTGCTGTGAAAACCTCTCTCCTCCGTCTGGGTGCAGGGGTCAAAGTCTCAAAAAGTGGACTTCTCTTGTGCTGGGTGATGTAAAACTGATGCTTGTGCCATCTGACATGGTTGCCGGGGTCCCATTAAATGATGGCCTACTCCTGTGGTGGGTGATCTAAATGCCTGATTCTCTGCTGTGAAAACCTCTCTCCTCCGTCTGGGTGCAGGGGTCAAAGTCTCTAAAAGTGGCCTTCTCTTGTGCTGGGTGATGTAAAACTGATGCTTGTGCCATCTGACATGGTTGCCGGGGTCCCATTAAATGATGGCCTACTCCTGTGGTGGGTGATCTAAATGCCTGATTCTCTGCTGTGAAACCTCTCTCCTGCGTCTGGGTGCAGGGGTCAAAGTCTCTAAAAGTGGCCTTCTCTTGTGCTGGCTGATGTAAAACTGATGCTTGTACCATCTGACATGGGTGCAGGGGTCAAATTAACTAAATGGTGGCCTACTCCTGTGGTGGGTGATATGAGGCCTTAATATGTGCTGTGAAAACCTCTCTCCTCCGTCTGGGTGCAGGGGTCAAAGTCTCTAAAAGTGGCCTTCTCTTGTGCTGGGTGATGTAAAACTGATGCTTGTGCCATCTGACATGGTTGCCGGGGTCCCATTAAATGATGGCATACTACTGTGGTGGGTGATCTAAATGCCTGATTCTCTGCTGTGAAACCTCTCTCCTCCGTCTGGGTGCAGGGGTCAAAGTCTCTCAAAGTCGCCTTCTCCTGTGCTGGGTGATATAAATGTTATACTTGTGCCATCTGACATGGTTGCCGGGGTCCCATTAAATGATGGCCTACTCCTGTGGTGGGTGATCTAAATGCCTGATTCTCTGCTGTGAAAACCTCTCTCCTCCGTCTGGGTGCAGGGGTCAAAGTCTCTCAAAGTCGCCTTCTCTTGTGCTGGGTGATGTAAAACTGATGCTTGTGCCATCTGACATGGTTGCCCGGGTCCCATTAAATGGTGGCCTACTCCTGTGGTGGGTGATCTAAATGCCTGATTCTCTGCTGTGAAAACCTCTCTCCTCCGTCTGTGTGCAGGGGTCAAAGTCTCTAAAAGTGGCCTTCTCTTGTGCTGGGTGATTTAAAACTGATGCTTGTGCCATCTGACATGGTTGCCGGGGTCCCATTAAATGATGGCCTACTCCTGTGGTGGGTGATCTAAATGCCTGATTCTCTGCCGTGAAAACCTCTCTCCTCAGTCTGGGTGCAGGGGTCAAAGTCTCTAAAAGTCGCCATCTCCTGTGCTGGGTGATATAAATGTTATACTTGTGCCATCTGACATGGTTGCTGGGGTCCCATTAAATGATGGCCTACTCCTGTGGTGGGTGATCTAAATGCCTGATTCTCTGCCGTGAAAACCTCTCTCCTCCGTCTGGGTGCAGGGGTCAAAGTCTCTAAAAGTCGCCTTCTCCTGTGCTGGGTGATATAAATGTTATACTTGTGCCATCTGACATGTTTGCCGGGGTCCCATTAAATGATGGCCTACTCCTGTGGTGGGTGATCTAAATGCCTGATTCTCTGCTGTGAAACCTCTCTCCTCCGTCTGGGTGCAGGGGTCAAAGTCTCTCAAAGTCGCCTTCTCCTGTGCTGGGTGATATAAATGTTATACTTGTGCCATCTGACATGGTTGCCGGGGTCCCATTAAATGATGGCCTACTCCTGTGGTGGGTGATCTAAATGCCTGATTCTCTGCTTTGAAACCTCTCTCCTCCGTCTGGGTGCAGGGGTCAAAGTCTCTAAAAGTGGCCTTCTCTTGTGCTGGCTGATGTAAAACTGATGCTTGTACCATCTGACATGGGTGCAGGGGTCAAATTAACTAAATGGTGGCCTACTCCTGTGGTGGGTGATATGAGGCCTTAATATGTGCTGTGAAAACCTCTCTCCTCCGTCTGGGTGCAGGGGTCAAAGTCTCTAAAAGTGGCCTTCTCTTGTGCTGGGTGATGTAAAACTGATGCTTGTGCCATCTGACATGGTTGCCGGGGTCCCATTAAATGATGGACTACTCCTGTGGTGGGTGATCTAAATGCCTGATTCTCTGCTGTGAAACCTCTCTCCTCCGTCTGGGTGCAGGGGTCAAAGTCTCTCAAAGTCGCCTTCTCCTGTGCTGGGTGATATAAATGTTATACTTGTGCCATCTGACATGGTTGCCGGGGTCCCATTAAATGATGGCCTACTCCTGTGGTGGGTGATCTAAATGCCTGATTCTCTGCTGTGAAACCTCTCTCCTCTGTCTGGGTGCAGGGTCAAAGTCTCTCAAAGTCGCCTTCTCCTGTGCTGGGTGATATAAATGTTATACTTGTGCCATCTGACATGGTTGCCGGGGTCCCATTAAATGATGGCCTACTCCTGTGGTGGGTGATCTAAATGCCTGATTCTCTGCTGTGAAAACCTCTCTCCTCCGTCTGGCTGCAGGGGTCAAAGTCTCTAAAAGTGGCCTTCTCTTGTGCTGGGTGATGTAAAACTGATGCTTGTGCCATCTGACATGGTTGCCGGGGTCCCATTAAATGATGGCCTACTCCTGTGGTGGGTGATCTAAATGCCTGATTCTCTGCTGTGGAACCTCTCTCCTCCGTCTGGGTGCAGGGGTCAAAGTCTCTAAAAGTGGTCTTCTCTTGTGCTGGCTGATGTAAAACTGATGCTTGTACCATCTGACATGGGTGCAGGGGTCAAATTAACTAAATGGTGGCCTACTCCAGTGGTGGGTGATATGAGGCCTTAATATGTGCTGTGAAAACCTCTCTCCTCCGTCTGGGTGCAGGGTTTAAAGTCTCTAAAAGTGGCCTTCTCTTGTGCTGGGTGATGTAAAACTGATGCTTGTGCCATCTGACATGGTTGCCAGGGTCCCATTAAATGATGGCCTACTCCTGTGGTGGGTGATCTAAATGCCTGATTCTCTGCTGTGAAACCTCTCTCCTCCGTCTGGGTGTAGGGGTCAAAGTCTCTCAAAGTCGCCTTCTCCTGTGCTGGGTGATATAAATGTTATACTTGTGCCATCTGACATGGTTGCCGGGGTCCCATTAAATGATGGCCTACTCCTGTGGTGGGTGATCTAAATGCCTGATTCTCTGCTGTGAAACCTCTCTCCTCTGTCTGGGTGCAGGGGTCAAAGTCTCTCAAAGTCACCTTCTCCTGTGCTGGGTGATATAAATGTTATACTTGTGCCATCTGACATGGTTGCCGGGGTCCCATTAAATGATGGCCTACTGCTGTGGTGGGTGATCTAAATGCCTGATTCTCTGCTGTGAAAACCTCTCTCCTCCGTCTGGCTGCAGGGGTCAAAGTCTCTAAAAGTGGCCTTCTCTTGTGCTGGGTGATGTAAAACTGATGCTTGTGCCATCTGACATGGTTGCCGGAGTCGCATTAAATGATGGCCTACTCCTGTGGTGGGTGATCTAAATGCCTGATTCTCTGCCGTGAAAACCTCTCTCCTCCGTCTGGGTGCAGGGGTCAAAGTCTCTAAAAGTCGCCTTCTCCTGTGCTGGGTGATATAAATGTTATACTTGTGCCATCTGACATGGTTGCCGGAATCCCATTAAATGATGGCCTACTCCTGTGGTGGGTGATCTAAATTCCTGATTCTCTGCTGTGAAACCTCTCTCCTCCGTCTGGGTGCAGGGGCCAAGTCTCTCAAAGTCGCCTTCTCCTGTGCTGAGTGATATAAATGTTATACTTGTGCCATCTAACATGGTTGCCGGGGTCCCATTAAATGATGGCCTACTCCTGTGGTGGGTGATCTAAATGCCTGATTCTCTGCTGTGAAACCTCTCTCCTCCGTCTGGGTGCAGGGGTCAAAGTCTCTCAAAGTCGCCTTCTCCTGTGCTGGGTGATATAAATGTTATACTTGTGCCATCTGACATGGTTGCCGGGGTCCCATTAAATGATGGCCTACTCCTGTGGTGGGTGATCTAAATGCCTGATTCTCTGCCGTGAAAACCTCTCTCCTCCGTCTGGGTGCAGGGGTCAAAGTCTCTAAAAGTCGCCTTCTCCTGTGCTGGGTGATATATATGTTATACTTGTTCCATCTGACATGGTTGCCGGGGTCCCATTAAATGATGGCCTACTCCTGTGGTGGGTGATCTAAATGCCTGATTCTCTGCTGTAAAACCTCTATCCTCCGTCTGGGTGCAGGGTCAAAGTCTCTCAAAGTCGCCGTCTCCTGTGCTGGGTGATGTAAAACTGATGCTTGTGCCATCTGACATGGTTGCCGGGGTCCCATTAAATGGTTGCCTACTCCTGTGGTGGGTGATCTAAATGCCTGATTCTCTGCTGTTAAACCTCTCTCCTCCGTCTGGGTGCAGGGGTCAAAGTCTCTAAAAGTGGCCTTCTCTTGTGCTGGGTGATGTAAAACTGATGCTTGTTCCATCTGACATGGGTGCAGGGGTCAAATTAACTAAATGGTGGCCTACTCCTGTGGTGGGTGATATGATGCCTGAATATGTGCTGTGGGGCCTCTCTCCTCTTTCTGGGTGCAGGGGTCAAAGTAACTAAAAGTGGCCTTCTCCTGTGCTGGATGGTATAAATGTAATGCTTGTGCTATCTGACATGTCTCCTCTGTCTGGGTGCTAAGGCCTAAGTCACTGAAAGTGGCCTTCTCCTGTGGTGGTTGATATGATGCCAGATTCTCTGCTGTGGGACCTCTCTCCTTAGTCTGGGTGCAGGGGTCAAAGTCTCTAAAAGTCGCCTTCTCCTGTGCTGGGTGATATAAATGTTATACTTGTGCCATCTGACATGGTTGCCGGGGTCCCATTAAATGATGGCCTACTCCTGTGGTGGGTGATCTAAATGCCTGATTCTCTGCTGTGAAACCTCTCTCCTCAGTCTGGGTGCAGGGGCCAAGTCTCTCAAAGTCTCCTTCTCCTGTGCTGGGTGATATAAATGTTATACTTGTGCCATCTGACATGGTTGCCGGGGTCCCATTAAATGATGGCCTACTCCTGTGGTGGGTGATCTAAATGCCTGATTCTCTGCTGTGAAACCTCTCTCCTACGTCTGGGTGCAGGGGTCAAAATCTCTCAAAGTCGCCTTCTCCTGTGCTGGGTGATATAAATGTTATACTTGTGCCATCTGACATGGTTGCCGGGGTCCCATTAAATGATGGCCTACTCCTGTGGTTGGTGATCTAAATGCCTGATTCTCTGCTGTGAAACCTCTCTCCTCCGTCTGGGTGCAGGGGTCAAAGTCTCTCAAAGTCGCCTTCTCCTGTGCTGGGTGATATAGATGTTATACTTGTGCCATCTGACATGGTTGCCGGGGTCCCATTAAATGATGGCCTACTCCTGTGGTGGGTGATCTAAATGCCTGATTCTCTGCTGTGAAACCTCTCTCCTGCGTCTGGGTGCAGGGGTCAAAGTCTCTCAAAGTCGCCTTCTCCTGTGCTGGGTGATATAAATGTTATACTTGTGCCATCTGACATGGTTGCCGGGGTCCCATTAAATGATGGCCTACTCCTGTGGTGGGTGATCTAAATGCCTGATTCTCTGCTGTGAAAACCTCTCTCCTCCGTCTGGCTGCAGGGGTCAAAGTCTCTAAAAGTGGCCTTCTCTTGTGCTGGGTGATGTAAAACTGATGCTTGTGCCATCTGACATGGTTGCCGGGGTCCCATTAAATGATGGCCTACTCCTGTGGTGGGTGATCTAAATGCCTGATTCTCTGCTGTGGAACCTCTCTCCTCCGTCTGGGTGCAGGGGTCAAAGTCTCTAAAAGTGGTCTTCTCTTGTGCTGGCTGATGTAAAACTGATGCTTGTACCATCTGACATGGGTGCAGGGGTCAAATTAACTAAATGGTGGCCTATTCCAGTGGTGGGTGATATGAGGCCTTAATATGTGCTGTGAAAACCTCTCTCCTCCGTCTGGGTGCAGGGTTTAAAGTCTCTAAAAGTGGCCTTCTCTTGTGCTTGGTGATGTAAAACTGATGCTTGTGCCATCTGACATGGTTGCCAGGGTCCCATTAAATGATGGCCTACTCCTGTGGTGGGTGATCTAAATGCCTGATTCTCTGCTGTGAAACCTCTCTACTCCGTCTGGGTGCAGGGGTCAAAGTCTCTCAAAGTCGCCTTCTCCTGTGCTGGGTGATATAAATGTTATACTTGTGCCATCTGACATGGTTGCCGGGGTCCCATTAAATGATGGCCTACTCCTGTGGTGGGTGATCTAAATGCCTGATTCTCTGCTGTGAAACCTCTCTCCTCTGTCTGGGTGCAGGGGTCAAAGTCTCTCAAAGTCACCTTCTCCTGTGCTGGGTGATATAAATGTTATACTTGTGCCATCTGACATGGTTGCCGGGGTCACATTAAATGATGGCCTACTCCTGTGGTGGGTGATCTAAATGCCTGATTCTCTGCTGTGAAAACCTCTCTCCTCCGTCTGGCTGCAGGGGTCAAAGTCTCTAAAAGTGGCCTTCTCTTGTGCTGGGTGATGTAAAACTGATGCTTGTGCCATCTGACATGGTTGCCGGGGTCGCATTAAATGATGGCCTACTCCTGTGGTGGGTGATCTAAATGCCTGATTCTCTGCCGTGAAAACCTCTCTCCTCCGTCTGGGTGCAGGGGTCAAAGTCTCTAAAAGTCGCCTTCTCCTGTGCTGGGTGATATAAATGTTATACTTGTGCCATCTGACATGGTTGCCGGAATCCCATTAAATGATGGCCTACTCCTGTGGTGGGTGATCTAAATTCCTGATTCTCTGCTGTGAAACCTCTCTCCTCCGTCTGGGTGCAGGGGCCAAGTCTCTCAAAGTCGCCTTCTCCTGTGCTGAGTGATATAAATGTTATACTTGTGCCATCTAACATGGTTGCCGGGGTCCCATTAAATGATGGCCTACTCCTGTGGTGGGTGATCTAAATGCCTGATTCTCTGCTGTGAAACCTCTCTCCTCCGTCTGGGTGCAGGGGTCAAAGTCTCTCAAAGTCGCCTTCTCCTGTGCTGGGTGATATAAATGTTATACTTGTGCCATCTGACATGGTTGCCGGGGTCCCATTAAATGATGGCCTACTCCTGTGGTGGGTGATCTAAATGCCTGATTCTCTGCCGTGAAAACCTCTCTCCTCCGTCTGGGTGCAGGGGTCAAAGTCTCTAAAAGTCGCCTTCTCCTGTGCTGGGTGATATATATGTTATACTTGTGCCATCTGACATGGTTGCCGGGGTCCCATTAAATGATGGCCTACTCCTGTGGTGGGTGATCTAAATGCCTGATTCTCTGCTGTAAAACCTCTATCCTCCGTCTGGGTGCAGGGTCAAAGTCTCTCAAAGTCGCCGTCTCCTGTGCTGGGTGATGTAAAACTGATGCTTGTGCCATCTGACATGGTTGCCGGGGTCCCATTAAATGGTTGCCTACTCCTGTGGTGGGTGATCTAAATGCCTGATTCTCTGCTGTTAAACCTCTCTCCTCCGTCTGGGTGCAGGGGTCAAAGTCTCTAAAAGTGGCCTTCTCTTGTGCTGGGTGATGTAAAACTGATGCTTGTTCCATCTGACATGGGTGCAGGGGTCAAATTAACTAAATGGTGGCCTACTCCTGTGGTGGGTGATATGATGCCTGAATATGTGCTGTGGGGCCTCTCTCCTCTTTATGGGTGCAGGGGTCAAAGTAACTAAAAGTGGCCTTCTCCTGTGCTGGATGGTATAAATGTAATGCTTGTGCTATCTGACATGTCTCCTCTGTCTGGGTGCTAAGGCCTAAGTCACTGAAAGTGGCCTTCTCCTGTGGTGGTTGATATGATGCCAGATTCTCTGCTGTGGGACCTCTCTCCTTAGTCTGGGTGCAGGGGTCAAAGTCTCTAAAAGTCGCCTTCTCCTGTGCTGGGTGATATAAATGTTATACTTGTGCCATCTGACATGGTTGCCGGGGTCCCATTAAATGATGGCCTACTCCTGTGGTGGGTGATCTAAATGCCTGATTCTCTGCTGTGAAACCTCTCTCCTCCGTCTGGGTGCAGGGACCAAGTCTCTCAAAGTCTCCTTCTCCTGTGCTGGGTGATATAAATGTTATACTTGTGCCATCTGACATGGTTGCCGGGGTCCCATTAAATGATGGCCTACTCCTGTGGTGGGTGATCTAAATGCCTGATTCTCTGCTGTGAAACCTCTCTCCTCCGTCTGGGTGCAGGGGTCAAAATCTCTCAAAGTCGCCTTCTCCTGTGCTGGGTGATATAAATGTTATACTTGTGCCATCTGACATGGTTGCCGGGGTCCCATTAAATGATGGCCTACTCCTGTGGTTGGTGATCTAAATGCCTGATTCTCTGCTGTGAAACCTCTCTCCTCTGTCTGGGTGCAGGGGTCAAAGTCTCTCAAAGTCGCCTTCTCCTGTGCTGGGTGATGTAAAACTGATGCTTGTGCCATCTGACATGGTTGCCGGGGTCCCATTAAATGATGGCCTACTCCTGTGGTGGGTGATCTAAATGCCTGATTCTCTGCTGTGAAACCTCTCTCCTCCGTCTGGGTGCAGGGGTCAAAGTCTCTAAAAGTGGCCTTCTCTTGTGCTGGGTGATTTAAAACTGATGCTTGTGCCATCTGACATGGTTGCCGGGGTCCCATTAAATGATTTCCTACTCCTGTGGTGGGTGATCTAAATGCCTGATTCTCTGCTGTGAAACCTCTCTCCTCCGTCTGGGTGCAGGGGTCAAAGTCTCTCAAAGTCGCCTTCTCCTGTGCTGGGTGATATAAATGTTATACTTGTGCCATCTGACATGGTTGCCGGGTCCCATTAAATGATGGCCTACTCCTGTGGTGGGTGATCTAAATGCCTGATTCTCTGCTGTGAAAACCTCTCTCCTCCGTCTGGGTGCAGTGGTCAAAGTCTCTAAAAGTGGCCTTCTCTTGTGCTGGGTGATGTAAAACTGATGCTTGTGCCATCTGACATGGTTGCCGGGGTCCTATTAAATGATGGCCTACTCCTGTGGTGGGTGATCTAAATGCCTGATTCTCTGCTGTGAAAACTTCTCTCCTCCGTCTGGGTGCAGGGGACAAAGTCTCTAAAAGTGGCCTTCTCCTGTGCTGGGTGATGTAAAACTGATGCTTGTACCATCTGACATGGTTGCCGGGGTCCCATTAAATGATGGCCTACTCCTGTGGTGGGTGATCTAAATGCCTGATTCTCTGCTGTGAAACCTCTCTCCTCCGTCTGGGTGCAGGGTCAAAGTCTATCAAAGTCGCCGTCTCCTGTGCTGGGTGATGTAAAACTGATGCTTGTGCCATCTGACATGGTTGCCGGGGTCCCATTAAATGTTGGCCTACTCCTGTGGTGGGTGATCTAAATGCCTGATTCTCTGCTGTTCAAACTCTCTCCTCCGTCTGGGTGCAGGGGTCAAAGTCTCTAAAAGTGGCCTTCTCTTGTGCTGGGTGATGTAAAACTGATGCTTGTACCATCTGACATGGGTGCAGGGGTCAAATTAACTAAATGGTGGCCTACTCCTGTGGTGGGTGATATGATGCCTGAATATGTGCTGTGGGGCCTCTCTCCTCTTTATGGGTGCAGGTGTCAAAGTAACTAAAAGTGGCCTTCTCCTGTGCTGGATGGTATAAATGTAATGCTTGTACTATCTGACATGTCTCCTCTGTCTGGGTGCTAAGGCCTAAGTCACTGAAAGTGGCCTTCTCCTGTGGTGGTTGATATGATGCCAGATTCTCTGCTGTGGGACCTCTCTCCTTTGTCTGGGTGCAGGGGTCAAAGTCTCTAAAAGTCGCCTTCTCCTGTGCTGGGTGATATAAATGTTATACTTGTGCCATTTGACATGGTTGCCGGGGTCCCATTAACCACTTCAGCCCCCCTAGCTTAAACACCCTTAATGACCAGGCCACTGTTTTACAATTCCGCACTACACTACTTTCACCGTTTATTGCTCCGTCATGCAACTTACCACCCAAATGAATTTTACCTCCTTTTCTTCTCACTAATAGAGCTTTCATTTGGTGGTATTTCATTGCTGCTGACATTTTTACTTTTTTTGCTATTAATCAATAATGACCGAAATTTTTGCAAAAAAATGACATTTTTCACTTTCTTTTGTAAAATTTTTCAAAAAAAACTACATTTCTATATAAATTTTTCTCTAAATTTATTGTTCTACATGTCTTTGATAAAAAAAAATCCAATAAGTGTATATTTATTGGTTTGGGTAAAAGTTATAGCATTTACAAACTATGGTGCAAAAAAGTGAATTTCGGCATTTTGAAGCAGCTCTGACTTTCTGAGCGCCTGTCATGTTTCTTCAGGTGCTAGAATGCCAGGATAGTATAAATACCCCCCAAATCACACCATTTTAGAAAGAAGACACCCCAAAGTATTCGCGGAGGGGCTTGGTGAGTTCATGTATCATTTCATTTTTTTTCACAAGTTAGCGGAAAATGACACTTTCTGAAAAAAAAAAAAAAAAGTTTCAATTTCTGATAACTTCTGGCAAAAAAAAATAAATCTCAGATGGACTCACTATGCCCCTCAGTGAATACCTTGGGGTGTCTACTTTCCGAAATGGGGTCATTTGTGGGGTGTGTTTACTGTTCTGGCATTTTGGGCGGGGCTAAATTGTGAGCCGCCATGTATAACCTAAAGGTACTCGTTGGAATTTGGGCCCCTTTGCGCACCCAGGCTGCAAAAAAGTGTCACTCATGTGGTATTGCCGTACTCAGGAGAAGTAGGGCAATGTGTTTTGGGGTGTATTTTTACATACACCCATGTTGGGTGAGAGAAATATCTCTGTAAATTGTCAACTTTGTATAAAATTTTTTAAAAGTTGTCGTTTACAGAGATATTTTTCACACAAAGTATGGGTATATATAAAAATACACCCCAAAACACATTGCCCTACTTCTCCTGAGTACGGCGATACCACATGTGTGACACTTTTTGCAGCCTGGGTGCGCAAAGGCCCTAAAACCAATGAGTACCTTTAGGATTTCACAGGGCATTTTTACGCATTTGGATTCCAGACTTCTTCTCACGCTTTAGGGGCCCCTAAAATGCCAGGACAGTATAAATACCCCACATGTGACCCCATTTTGGAAAGAAGACACCCCAAGGTATTCTGTGAGGGGTATGGTGAGTTCATGTAAAATTTTATTTTTGTCACAAGTTAGTGGAATATGAGACTTTGTAAAAAAAAAAAAAAAAAAAAAACAATTTCCGCTGACTTGTGCCAAAAATAAAAATTCTGTGGACTCACCATGCCCCTCACAGAATACCTAGGGTGTCTTCTTTCCAAAATGGGGTCACATGTGGGGTATTTATACTCACCTGGCATTTTAGGGGCCCCTAAAGTGTGAGAATCCAAATGCATAAAAATGGCCTGTGAAATCCTAAAGGTACTCATTGGTTTTAGGGCCCCTTGCGCACCCAGGCTGCAAAAAGTGTCACTCATGTGGTATCGCCGTACTCAGGAGAAGTAGGGCAATGTGGTTTGGGGTGTATTTTTACATATACCCATGCTGCGTGTGAGAAATATCGCTGTAAACGACAACTTTTAAAATTTTTTTATTCAAAGTTGTCAATTTACAGAGATATTTCTCTCACCCAGCATGGGTATATGTAAAAATACACCCCAAAACACATTGCCCAACTTCTCCTGAGTACGGCGATACCACATGTGTGACACTTTTTGCAGCCAAGATGCGCAAAGGGGCCCTAAATCCAATGAGTACCTTTTAGGAGGGCATTTTTACGCATTTTTCTTCTCACGCTTTAGGGCCCCTAAAATGCCAGGTCAGTATAAATACCCCACATGTGACCCCATTTTGGAAAGAAGACACCCCAAGGTATTCCATGAGGGGCATGGCGAGTTCATAGAAGATTTTCTTTTTTGGCACAAGTTAGTGGAAATTGATTTTTTATTGTTTTTTCTCACAAAGTCTCCCTTTCCGCTAACTTTTGACAAAAATTTTAATTTTTCATGGACTCATTATGCCCCTCAGCGAATACCTTGGGGTGTCTTCTTTCCAAAATGGGGTCACATGTGGGGTATTTATACTGCCCTGGCATTTTAGGGGCCCTAAAGCGTGAGAAGAAAAATGCGTAAAAATGCCCTCCTAAAAGGTACTCGTTGGAATTTGGGCCCCTTTGCGCATCTTGGCTGCAAAAAAGTGTCACTCATGTGGTATCAACGTACTCAGGAGAAGTAGGGCATTGTGTTTTGGGGTGTATTTTTACATATACCCATGCTGGGTGAGAGAAATATCTCTGTAAATTGACAACTTTGAATAAAAAAATTTAAAAAGTTGTCGTTTACAGCGATATTTCTCACACCAGCATGGGTATATGTAAAAATACACCCCAAACACATTGCCCTACTTCTCCTGAGTTCAGCGATACCACATGAGTGACACTTTTGCAGCCAAGATGCGCAAAGGGCCCTAAACCAATGAGTACCTTTAGGATTTCACAGGCCATTTTTACGCATTTGGATTCTCACGCTTTAGGACCCTAAAATGCCAGGGCAGTATAAATACCCCACATGTGACCCCATTGTGGAAAGAAGACACCCCAAGGTATTCTGTGAGGGGTATGGCGAGTTCACAGAAAAAAAAATTTGGCACAAGTTAGCGGATATTTTTTATTTTTTTTTTTACAGTCTCATATTCCACTAACTTGTGACAAAAATAAAATTTTACATGAACTCCCCATACCCCTCACGGAATACCTTAGGGTGTCTTCTTTCTAAAATGGGGTCACATGTGGGGTTTTGTACTGCCCTGGCATTTTAGGGTCTTCGCAATCATTACACGTATGGCCAGCATTAGGAGTTTCTGCGATTCTCCGTATATTGAGCATATGGGTAATGAGATTTTTTCCGTTCAGCCTCTGCGCTGAAAAAAAAAAATGAGCGGCACAGATTTTTCATTCGCATCGGTCAATGTGGATGAAAAATCTCTGCCAAATCAGTGACTGCGGTGCAGAGGGCTGGGCGCTAGCTACCTAACAAGTAGCTAGCTAACTGGCGGTAAAGGGGCCCTTATGCCCCATTCACACGTCCGAAATTCTGTTTGCGGAACGGAATTGCGGACCCATTCATTTCTATGGGGACAGACTTTGTCCCGCTCGGATCCGAATTACGGATCCGCGCTTCGAGTCTGCACTTCCGTTCTGCAAAAATATAGAACATGTTCTATTCTTGTCCGCAATTGCGGACAAGAAAAGCATTTTCTATATAGTTCTGGCAATGTGCGGATCTGCAAAATGCGGAAAGCACATTGCCGGTGTCCGTGTTTTGAGGATCTGCGGATCGGATCCGCGGATCGGATCCGTGAATCCACGGATCCGCAAAAACACATATGGACGTCTGAATGGAGCCTTACAAGGGTGTGATCAATGACAGGGGGTGTTCAGGGGTCTAGATGGGATGATCAATGGGTTAATAGGTCAGGGGGGTGGGGGCCTTATTGTAGTGTTTGGTGCATCTTTACTGTGTTACCTGGTCCTCTGGTGGTCGATCCCAGTAAATGGGACCACCAGAGGACCAGGTAGCAGCTATATCAGACGCTGTTCATAAAACAGCGTCTGATATAGCAGTTTGATGCGATTTTATTCGCATCTACAGCCTGCCAGCGATTGATCATCGCTGGCAGGCTGTAGCCTAACTGCTGTGCCGCGCTTCCCTGTTAACGCGCGCGCGCACGCGCGCGCGTTCACAGGAAATCTCGCCTCTCGCGAGATGACGCGCCGATGCGTCGTATCAGAGCTACAGGGCCGCCCGCAGGACGCATCCCTGCGTTAGGCGGTCCTGTAGCGGTTAAATGATGGCCTACTACTTCTGGAGTGTAATAATATTACAGGCTATAGCTACTAGAGAGGGGTCGTTGATCCAGGGAGTTATTCTGATTGCCTGATTGGAGTCGGGAAGGAATTTTTTTTCCCCTTAAGTGAGGAAAATTGGCTTCTGCCTCACAGGGGTTTTTTGCCTTCCTCTGGATCAACTTGTAGGAAAC
Organism: Bufotes viridis; assembly: GCA_033119425.1. NCBI lineage: Eukaryota > Metazoa > Chordata > Amphibia > Anura > Bufonidae > Bufotes > Bufotes viridis. Next base: position 379,797,197 of record CM065591.1, on the reverse strand, counting down.
AGGCCGAACTGGATGGACAAATGTCTTTTTTCGGTCTTATATACTATGTTACTATGTTACTGTGGTGGGTGATCTAAATGCCTGATTCTCTGCTGTGAAACCTCTCTCCTCCGTCTGGGTGCAGGGGCCAAGTCTCTCAAAGTCTTCTTCTCCTGTGCTGGGTGATATAAATGTTATACTTGTGCCATCTGACATGGTTGCCAGGGTCCCATTAAATGATGGCCTACTCCTGTGGTGGGTGATCTAAATGCCTGATTCTCTGCTGTGAAACCTCTCTCCTCTGTCTGGGTGCAGGGGTCAAAGTCTCTCAAAGTCGCCTTCTCCTGTGCTGGGTGATGTAAAACTGATGCTTGTGCCATCTGACATGGTTGCCGGGGTCCCATTAAATGATGGCCTACTCCTGTGGTGGGTGATCTAAATGCCTGATTCTCTGCTGTGAAACCTCTCTCCTCCGTCTGGGTGCAGGGGTCAAAGTCTCTAAAAGTGGCCTTCTCTTGTGCTGGGTGATTTAAAACTGATGCTTGTGCCATCTGACATGGTGGCCGGGGTCCCATTAAATGATGGCCTACTCCTGTGGTGGGTGATCTAAATGCCTGATTCTCTGCTGTGAAACCTCTCTCCTCCGTCTGGGTGCAGGGTCAAAGTCTCTCAAAGTCGCCTTCTCCTGTGCTGGGTGATATAAATGTTATACTTGTGCCATCTGACATGGTTGCCGGGGTCCCATTAAATGATGGCCTACTCCTGTGGTGGGTGATCTAAATGCCTGATTCTCTGCTGTGAAAACCTCTCTCCTCCGTCTGGGTGCAGTGGTCAAAGTCTCTAAAAGTGGCCTTCTCTTGTGCTGGGTGATGTAAAACTGATGCTTGTGCCATCTGACATGGTTGCCGGGGTCCTATTAAATGATGGCCTACTCCTGTGGTGGGTGATCTAAATGCCTGATTCTCTGCTGTGAAAACCTCTCTCCTCCGTCTGGGTGCAGGGGACAAAGTCTCTAAAAGTGGCCTTCTCCTGTGCTGGGTGATGTAAAACTGATGCTTGTACCATCTGACATGGTTGCCGGGGTCCCATTAAATGATGGCCTACTCCTGTGGTGGGTGATCTAAATGCCTGATTCTCTGCTGTGAAACCTCTCTCCTCCGTCTGGGTGCAGGGTCAAAGTCTCTCAAAGTCGCCTTCTCCTGTGCTGGGTGATGTAAAACTGATGCTTGTGCCATCTGACATGGTTGCCGGGGTCCCATTAAATGATGGCCTACTCCTGTGGTGGGTGATCTAAATGCCTGATTCTCTGCTGTGAAAACCTCTCTCCTCCGTCTGGGTGCAGGGGTCAAAGTCTCTCAAAGTGGCCTTCTCTTGTGCTGGGTGATGTAAAACTGATGCTTGTGCCATCTGACATGGTTGCCGGGGTCCCATTAAATGATGGCCTACTCCTGTGGTGGGTGATCTAAATGCCTGATTCTCTGCTGTGAAAACCTCTCTCCTCCGTCTGGGTGCAGGGGTCAAAGTCTCTCAAAGTGGCCTTCTCCTGTGCTGGGTGATGTAAAACTGATGCTTGTGCCATCTGACATGGTTGCCGGGGTCCCATTAAATGATGGCCTACTCCTGTGGTGGGTGATCTAAATGCCTGATTCTCTGCTGTGAAACCTCTCTCCTCCGTCTGGGTGCAGGGTCAAAGTCTCTCAAAGTGGCCTTCTCTTGTGCTGGGTGATGTAAAACTGATGCTTGTGCCATCTGACATGGTTGCCGGGGTCCCATTAAATGGTGGCCTACTCCTGTGGTGGGTGATCTAAATGCCTGATTCTCTGCTGTGAAACCTCTCTCCTCCGTCTGGGTGCAGGGGTCAAAGTCTCTAAAAGTGGCCTTCTCTTGTGCTGGGTGATGTAAAACTGATGCTTGTGCCATCTGACATGGTTGCCGGGGTCCCATTAAATGATGGCCTACTCCTGTGGTGGGTGATCTAAATGCCTGATTCTCTGCTGTGAAACCTCTCTCCTCCGTCTGGGTGCAGGGTCAAAGTCTCTCAAAGTCGCCGTCTCCTGTGCTGGGTGATGTAAAACTGATGCTTGTGCCATCTGACATGGTTGCCGGAGTCCCATTAAATGGTGGCCTACTCCTGTGGTGGGTGATCTAAATGCCTGATTCTCTGCTGTTAAACCTCTCTCCTCCGTCTGGGTGCAGGGGTCAAAGTCTCTAAAAGTGGCCTTCTCTTGTGCTGGGTGATGTAAAACTGATGCTTGTACCATCTGACATGGGTGCAGGGGTCAAATTAACTAAATGGTGGCCTACTCCTGTGGTGGGTGATATGATGCCTGAATATGTGTTGTGGGGCCTCTCTCCTCTTTCTGGGTGCAGGGGTCAAAGTAACTAAAAGTGGCCTTCTCCTGTGCTGGATGGTATAAATGTAATGCTTGTGCTATCTGACATGTCTCCTCTGTCTGGGTGCTAAGGCCTAAGTCACTGAAAGTGGCCTTCTCCTGTGGTGGTTGATATGATGCCAGATTCTCTGCTGTGGGACCTCTCTCCTTTGTCTGGATGCTGGCGTCGAAATAATAGTAAGCGACCTTCTCCATTGGTGGGTGATTTGAAGCCTGATTCTGTGCTATGGGACCTAACTCCAATTAATATTGGTTAATTTTTATTTATTTTATGTTAAGTCATCATTTCCCTATCTACATTTGTTTGCAGGGGATTTACCTACATTTTGCTGCCTTTTGCAGCCCTCTAGCCCTTTCCGGGTGTCTTTTACAGCCTTTTTAGTGCCCAAAAGTTCGGGTCCCCATTGACTATTATGGGGTTCGGGTTCGGGATGAAGTTCGGGTTGAGTTTGGATCATGAACCCGGACATTTTCCGGAAGTTCGGCCGAACCTCTCGAACCCGAACATCCAGGTATTCGCTCAACTCTAGTGATGTGGTGTCTGAAGGTGGTGATGGTGGGGTGTTGTCGGGTTGGGAGAAATGTACCTTTAGCCGAATAGATCTGTAAAACCTTTGTAGTTCCTGTTCTAATGTGTATTGGCGGATTTTCCCATATGGGCAGAAAGAGAGACCCTTAGAGAGGACGCTGAGTTCTGCTGGTGATAAGGTGCGCGAGGAAATGTTCACAACAGTGTTCATACCTGTGAGCGGGTTAGTATTCCTGTTTGGCTTTGATCGGTGGGTGCCTTTTCCTCTCTGTTTGCGGCGGTTCGTCGTCTCCCGGGTCTGTAGCCTCGGCTTTGAAAAAAACGGGGATTCCGGTGGCCAGTAGATCTTTCGCTTCCCGAGGACGAGGAGGCATAGTCGAGAAATGTTGTGTAGTCGAAGCCCATTGAGGTATTCTGCTATTGCCAGCGGTAAACACGATGGAGTTGATAATCCTCACAATCACGGATAAATTTGGTCCCCTTGGTGTTCTCAAGGTATTTGCGGTGGTCCTCAAGGATTTTGTCAGTTTTCTTCTTTAGTTCGGTCCACTCGTCCAAGGGTGTAGTGGCAGTCAGTTGTGTTTCGATGGAAACCAGTTTGTCTCTTGGATTGATTTTTGTAGAAATTCAATACTCAGGACTATAATGTCCAATGAACATTTGTTGATGATTGATTCAAACTTTGTGCAATATTCGGAATTTGAGTGAAACAGAGTTAGTCGAAGGTGGACTCGGAGGCCCCTCGGGATCTTCTTTTGTCGATGGTATTCTGCGAGAGTGGTGCAGTGTAACTCAGCGGCTGTGAGTTTCTTTGACTCCCGTTCCCAGTCCCTCATTCGGAACTTACTGTGGGGAATGTGGAGAAAGTTGCTTGATGAGTTTACCTGAGAGACAATCTCTTCAGCTATTGAGTTGTCGTAGGAGAATGTTGTAGATGACATCTGGAGGGTGCTCAATCCAAAGGAGAATATACTATATAGAGGTGGTTTGGATGGCACTCCAAATTGTGGTTCGGTGCTCAGTGGTAGAAAATTTGCATAGAATTTCAGAGAAAACCACGGCACTCGATTGTTGGTTTTTGGAAAGCGTTATTTATTTGTATCCATCCAGGTTTATAGTATTTTTATATAGTGGCCAATGTTTCGGTCATACATGACCTTGATCACGGCCTGGAGTACAAAGAGACATTATGTATAATCAATTAGATACAATGGTTTTAAAATATCCCAGATATATAGTGGTACAGTTATATAGAAAAACATTGGGGCAAAACGATGTCAAGGGTCAGAAGATGAGAACAGAAACAATTGCAAAAGCAAGAGTAACATTCAATATGCTGAAGAGAAATTCTCCAGGGTTAATGATACAAGGCAGATCCGGGCATGTGATAGTAGCAGTTGGAATTCCAGTAAGTATACTTGATGGCTTCAGGTGTGGCGAATCTGGAAGGTAAGTATGATACTATCAAGTGTATATATAGCACTGCATGTTATAACTCAGGTTATGTGCTGAGTCTGAAGTGGGGGGTGACTGCAGGCTTAGCTGAATGGTAACAGAATAGGGGTGTGCATACATTCAGAATATTGTATGTTTAATGTCGTGTTATTAGAATATTGCCACTCTTCTAAGGGTATGTAGATAGATATTGCCCCTAGTAATGGATCGCAAAAAAATCGTATAATAAATCGCGGACAAACTCGCAAAATAAATTTGAGCAGAGAGGATTCCAGACAAGCTAGAGTACATACCTTTGACAAAAGCACATCATGGATACTGGATGGCGTGGTGATGGAGTGTGTGGGCTGTCTGATATGCGTCGGACGCCGTGCGTCTGATGTCAGTGCGTGTGCGCATCACGTCGCGAACCGCGTGACATCAGTGTGCATGCGCGGAAGTGCATCGCAATATGGCCAAAAGTGTGGGCAAATAAAATATATATATTTTATTTATCTATATCAATTGTGCATAATTATTGGTCAACCTCCTTTCCTTTGGCAAAATGGGTCAAAAGAAGTACTTGACAGGCTCAGAAAAGTCAAAAATAGTGAGATATCTTGCAGAGGGATGCAGCACTCTTAAAATTGCAAAGCTTCTGAAGCGTGATCATCGAACAATCAAGCGTTTCATTCAAAATAGTCAACAGGGTAGCAAGAAGCGTGTGGAAAAACCAAGGCGCAAAATAACTGCCCATGAACTGAGAAAAGTCAAGCATGCAGCTGCCAAGATGCCACTTGCCACCAGTTTGGCCATATTTCAGAGCTGCAACATCACTGGAGTGCCCAAAAGCACAAGGTGTGCAATACTCAGAGACATGGCCAAGGTAAGAAAGGCTGAAAGACGACCACCACTGAACAAGACACACAAGCTGAAACGTCAAGACTGGGCCAAGAAATATCTCAAGACTAAGGTTTTACTGATGAAATGAGAGTGAGTCTTGATGGGCCAGATGGATGGGCCCGTGGCTGGATTGGTAAAGGGCAGAGAGCTCCAGAACGACTCAGACGCCAGCAAGGTGGAGGTGGAGTACTGGTTTGGGCTGGTATCATCAAAGATGAGCTTGTGGGGCCTTTTCGGGTTGAGGATGGAGTCGAGCTCAACTCCCAGTCCTACTGCCAGTTTCTGGAAGACACCTTCTTCAAGCAGTGGTACAGGAAGAAGTCTGCATCCTTCAAGAAAAACATGATTTTCATGCAGGACAATGCTCCATCACATGCGTCCAAGTACTCCACAGCGTGGCTGGCAAGAAAGGGTATAAAAGAAGAAAATCTAATGACATGGCCTCCTTGTTCACCTGATCTGAACCCCATTGAGAACCTGTGGTCCATCATCAAATGTGAGATTTACAAGGCGGGAAAACAGTACACCTCTCTGAACAGTGTCTGGGAGGCTGTGGTTGCTGCTGCACGCAATGTTGATGGTAAACAGATCAAAACACTGACAGAATCCATGGATGGCAGGCTTTTGAGTGTCCTTGCAAAGAAAGGTGGCTATATTGGTCACTGATTTGTTTTTGTTTTGTTTTTGAATGTCAGAAATGTATATTTGTGAATGTTGAGATGTTATATTGGTTTCACTGGTAAAAATAAATAATTGAAATGGGTATATATTAGTTTTTTGTTAAGTTGCCTAATAATTATGCACAGTAATAGTCACCTGCCCACACAGATATCCCCCTAAAATAGCTAAAACTAAAAACAAACTAAAAACTACTTCCAAAAATATTGAGCTTTGATATTAATGAGTTTTTTGGGTTCATTGAGAACATGGTTGTTGTTCAATAATAAAATCAATCCTCAAAAATACAACTTGCCTAATAATTCTGCACTCCCTGTATATTTAAACACTATAGGTTCTAGATAATGGTATACTGTGTCACTTAGTAATGTACATAATAGTATACATAATAATATATACGATACTTATAATAACCTATATGTTACTGCAAAGTCAATACTATTGAAGAAAAAAGTCTATTATAGGGGTAACATATAGATTATTATGGACCTATAGGTTAATGATAGTAATAACCACTGGCACCCACCGATCAAAGCCAAACAGGAATACTAACCCGCTCACAGGTATGAACACTGTTTTGAACATTTCCTTGTGCACCTTATCACCAGCAGAACTCAACGTCCTCTCTAAGGGTCTCTCTTTCTGCCCATATGGGAAAATCCGCCAATACACATTAGAACAGGAACTACAAAGGTTTTACAGATCTATTCCACTAAAGGTACATTTCTCCCGACCGCACCCCACCATCACCACCTTCAGACACCACATCACCTGACCTGTCCATTAAAACACTGAACCTAAAAAATAAAAGCAATTTTCAACCTCCAAAACACTACCACGCGGCAGAAGCCTTCATCAATCTAATCCAACAAGACGTTAACAAAAAAATTAAGGATCTCCAAATTGGTAGGCTACACACCTCCCAGAATCTTAAAAGCGAAGAACATATAGCACTTAAAGCACTACAGGACGACAAGTCTATTGTCATTAAACCAGCGGACAAAGGCGGGGCAATAGTCATCATGGACACCATGACCTACACCAATGAAATCAACAGACAACTAGCTGACACAGATATTTACACTAAAGTGTCCTCCAATCCGATGTTCCGCATGAAAAGAGAAATTAACACCTTACTGGATCACCACTTACATACAGGGACAATAGACAAAGCCACTTCACTTTCCTTGCCAACGATAACCCAGTCACTCATAAAAATCTCTCCCACCCACCAGGCAGACCAATAGTATAGTGATGCGCACGCGCACTGACGTCAGACGCACGGCGTCTGACGCCACTCGCCGAATATCAGACAGCCCACACACTCCATCACCACGCCATCCAGTATCCATGATGTACTTTTGTCAAAGGTATGTACTCTAGCTTGTCTGTAATCCTCTCTGCTAAAATTTATTTTGCGAGTTTGTCCGCGATTTATTATACGATTTTTTTGAGATCCATGACTAGGGGCAATATCTATCTACATACCCTTAGACGAGTGGCAATATTCTAATAACAAGACATTAAACATACAATATTCTGAATGTATGCACACCCATATTCTGTTACCATCCAGCTAAGCCTGCAGTCACCCCCCACTTCAGACTCAGCACATAACCTGAGTTATAGTATGCAGTGCTATATATACGTCATAGTATCATACTTACTTTCCAGATTCGCCACACCTGAAGCCATCAAGTATACTTACTGGAATTCCAACTGCTACTATCACATGCCCGGATCTGCCTGGTATCATTAACCCTGGAGAATTTCTCTTCAGCATATTGAATGTTACTCTTGCTTTTGCAATTGTTTCTGTTCTCATCTTCTGACCCTTGACATCGTTTTGCCCTAATGTTTTTCTAAATAACTGTACCACTATATATCTGGGATATTTTGAAACCATTGTATCTAATCGATTATACATAATGTCTCTTTGTACTCCAGGCCGTGATCAAGGTCATGTATGACTGAAACGTTGGCCACTATATAAAAATACTATAAACCTGGATGGATACAAATAAGAACAATCAAGTGCCGTGGTTTTCTCTGAAATTCTATGCAAATTTTCTACCACTGACCATCGAACCACAATTTGGAGTGCCGTCCAAACCACCTCTATCTTTAAAAACTGGACACAGGACATACGGGTACGTCCTTTGTCCTTAAGAGGTTAAAGTCTTTAGTGTCTTTATATTCTGAAAGCCATATTTTTTTTTTTTTTTTTAGACGGCCATCTTATTTAGGGGCCCTTTTTTTTAGTATGAGATGACGGTTGGTACTATTTTGCGGTGATTATGACTTTTTGATCGCTTGGTATTACAATATGTGTGATGTAAGGTGACAAAAAATTGCTTTTTTGACACTTTTATTTTTTTATTTTTTACGGTAGGTCATGTGATATTTTATACAGCAGGTTCTTACGGATGCGGAAATAACTAATATGTATACTTTTTTATTTATTTAAGTTTTACACAATAACAGAATTTCTGAAACAAAAAAGAAATCATGTTTTAGTGTCTCCATATTCTGAGAGCCATAGTTTTTTAATTTTTTGGAGCGATTGTCCTAGATAGAGTCTCATTTTTTGCGAGATTAAATGATGGTTTGATTGGTACAGTTTTTGGAGTGTGTATGACTTTTTGATCGATTGGTATTACACTTTTTTGTGATATAAGGTGAATAAAAATGGCTTTTTTGACACTTTTTTTTTTTTTTACGGTGCTCACCTGAGGGGTTAGTTAATGTGTAATTTTTACACAGCAGGTTCTTACAGACGCGGTAATACCTAATTTGAATATGTTTTGATTTATTCAAGTTTTACACAATAATCGCTTTTTGTAAACAAAAAAAAATCATGTTTTAGTGTCTCCATAGTCTGAGAACCATATTTTTTATTTTTTTTGGGTGATTGTCTTAGGTAGGGGCTCATTTTTTGCGGGATGAGGTGATGGTTAGATTGGTACTACTTTGGGGGGCAACGCCTTTTTATCGCTTGGTGTTGCACTTTTAGTGATGTAAGGTGACAAAAAATGTTTTTTTAGCACAGTTTTTTTTTTTTTTACGGTGTTCATCTGAAGGGTTAGGTCATGTGATATTTTTATAGAGCTGATCGATACGGATGCGGAGATATTTCACCACTTTAGGACCGCCGCACGCAGGATCGCGTGATCTCGTTGGTCCTTCTGTTCCTCGTTGACACGCGGGCGCGTCATCTCGCAAGAGGCGAGATGACGCGATCTGTGCGCCTGAACTGGTGCACAGACTGTCGGGAGCTGCTCAGGACAAGTTCGTCACCAGCCTGCCAGCCAATGATCGGCGAGAGCACTCTTCTACTGTAAGTACACCAAGCATCACACTTCAGGCCCTGATCACCCCCATCACCCAAAATAACCCCTTGATCACCCCTCTCAGTCACCTGTCAATCACTAGTGAAAGGGAAAAAAGTGTAAACTGTCACTTTTTTTTCACTAGTTTTGACTGTTAGGTTTAGATTTAGTTTAGGCCCCTTTGGTAGGTAGTTAGCGTTAGCGCCCAGCCCACCGCACCGCAGTCACTGATTCACTGATTAGCGTAGCGCTAATCAGCATTTGTACTTTTATAGTATCTGTAAGTGATCAGAACTGATCACAGTCAGATCTATATTAGTATTACTGTCACTTTAGCTTGCCCCCCACCCAAAATGCAGTGTTTCCCCGATCAGGCCTGATCGTTCGCCCACACGTGCGTTCACCCACGCCCGCCCCTGCGCAGTGACAAAAAATTTTTTTTTTGTAATCACTGCACAATCACTTCACAAGCACTGTGGCGATAAAAAAAACTGTTTTAATCTTTTTTTATCAATCGCAGCGGCTTCTGTACTTCACTACCCTCCCATTTGTAAGACAGGCTTGCTCTCTTTCTTGGGTAGTCTTAGGGAATACCCCCTAAATTTAGTCGTCCAAATGTCAAATAAGGGGTATTCTCTTGAAGAGGCCTACAGGATTCTGACCCAGTCGGATAAGGAATGGGAACCTTCATCTGTCGAATCTAGCGGGTCAGAATATGAACCTGTAGAAAGCAGTGGCAGTCTGACCCAAAGTTCGGACAAGGAGGTTGAGGTCCCTGATACCACCAGGCGTACCCGGCCCCGTGTCGCTAGACCACAGGTAGCGCAAGATCCGTTTCAAGGGCAGCAGAGTGGGGCTGGCGCTGCCGGATTACGTGGTGAGGCATACACCAGCAGCGCAGCCCATCCTGGACCTACTACCAGCACTGCCGTACAACATGGTGAAGAGGCGAGCACCAGAAGGGCAGTTGAAGCTGGTACGGTGGCACGTACAGTAGTTCCCCCGTCGCAGCCACTGCGCAGAAAGGCCCGTAGAGCCCCTAGAATTCCTGAGGTGCTGGCAAACCCTGATTGGCAGCCCCCATCTTCAGCCGCACCATTAGTTCCCCCTTTCACCGCCCCCAGTCAGGAGTTCGGGTGGAGACAGCTGAGATCGGATCGGCACTGGGGTTTTTTGAGCTGTTCTTCACTGTGGAGCTCTATGACTTAGTCGTGGCAGAAACAAATCGGTATGCCACTCAATTTATAAATGCCAACCCGGAAAGCTTCTATGCCCAGCCGTTCCGGTGGAAACCACTCCAAGTTTCCGAATGTAAAACTTTTCTGGGCCTTCTATTCAACATGAGCCTGACAAAAAAACATGAATTGCGGTCATATTGGTCCACGAACCCCAAGGTATTCCGTGAGGGGTATGGTGAGTTCATGTAAAATTTTAGTTTTTGTCACAAGTTAGTGGAATATGAGACTTTGTAAAAAATAAAATAAAATTCCATTTCCGCTAACTTGTGACAAAAAATAAAAACTTCCATGAACTCACTATGCCCATCAACGAATACCTTAGGGTGTCTACTTTCCGGAATGGGGTCAATTGTGTGGTATTTTTACTGTCCTGGCATTTTAGGGGCCCCTAAAGCGTGAGAAGTAGTTTGGAATCCAAATGCGTAAAATTGCCCTGTGAAATCCTAAAAGTACTCATTGATTTTAGGGACCCTTTGCGCATCTTGGCTGCAAAAAATTGGCACACATGTGGTATCGCCGTACTCAGGAGAAGTAGGGCAATGTGTTTTGGGGTGTATTTTTACATAAACCCATGCTGGGTGAGAGAAATATCTACAGAGATATTTTTCACACACAGAATTGGTATATATAAAAATACACCCCAAAACACATTGCCCTACTTCTCATGAGTATGGCGATACCACATGTGTGCCACTTTTTTGCAGCCAAGATGCGCAAAGGGGCCCTAAATCCAATGAGTACCTTTAGGAGGCCCCTAAAATACCAGGGCAGTATAAATACCCCACAAGTGACCCCACTTAGTAGACACCCTAAGGTAGACGAGCATAGTGAGTTCATGGAAGGTTTTATTTTTTGTCACCAGTTAGCGGAAAATGAAATTTTTTGAAATAAAAAAAAAAAACATTTCCGCTAACTTGTGACAAAAAATAAAAACTTCCATGAAATCACTATGCCCCTCAGTGAATACCTTAGGGTGTCTACTTTCCAAAATGGGGTCATTTATGCGGTGTTTCTACCATCTGGGCATTGTAGTACCTCAGGAAACAGGACAGGTGCTCAGAAAGTCAAAGTGCGGAAATTCACTTTTTTGCACAGAAAGTGAAAAATGTCATTTTTTTTGCAAAAATTTAGCAAAATTTTGATTAATAGCAAAAAAAGTAAAAATGTCATCAGCAATGAAATACCACCAAATGAAATCTCTATTAGTGAGAAGAAAAGGAGGTAAAATTCATTTGGGTGGTAAGTTGTATGACGGAGCAATAAACGGTGAAAGTAGTGTAGTGCAGAATTGTAAAAATTGGCCTGGTCATTAAGGGTGTTTAAGCTAGGGGGGCTGAAGTGGTTAAGATATCTTTTCTTTTTTTCCTTATTTTTTATATATTTTTTTTTTCTTTATTTTGGGAAAAGGATGCTTTTCTTTTTTTTTTTTTACTTGAAAATGTAAATTTTTTGTAAATCTAATTTTTCACTCTGGGACTTCAAATTTTGGTGGTCTGTTCCCTTTTACAATGCATTACAGTACTTTTGTATTGCAATGCATTGACTGTAAGTGTATTACACCTCGTAATATACTTCAGCCTGCTTGCCTGTGACGGGGGGCTGGATCTCACATGATGCAACGGAAGGCAGCCATGATGCCTAAGGAAGGCATCGGGCTATCTTCCCTGCCATTGGGTCCCCATCAAAGCAGCGTGGGGACCCGATGGCCACCCTGCACCCGGCGGGATGCCGCACGTGCCACGGTCAGTGCTGACCGCGGCAGTGCTAGGGTTAATGTGCCAGCATCTGTGTTTTCACTGATGTCGGCGCATACAGCAGGGGTCCGGCTATCAGTGACTGTCCTGCAGCTGATCGGGTGGGCGCAGCTTCTACACCTGCCCGATCAGCCCGCCATACATGTATGGCGCTGGTCCTTAAGTCAAGTCCGGTTGCGCCGTACATTGTATTGAAGAACTAACAATGTGAGACCACCCCAATCCCCACTGAGCACCAGATAGATGATTTGTGATCTGAATTATGATACACTGGACACCCAGAGTTTATGCCTAGAAAGCTGTATATCCCCAAGCAGATCATTATCACTGTCTCTTTGGTATGCAGCCCTCATATAGGGCTTGTTGATAAAGAATTCCTGGACATAAATGTATCTATATCAAGTTACTAATTTAGTAATTAGTAACTGAGGCTACACACTGACAAAACAAATATAGCCGCTTCGATCCTGGAGGATTATTCATTTTTGTACTTTTTACCCAAAGAACCATATCTTTTTTATTTTTCCACTCACACAGCCGTATGAAGGCTTATCTTTTGCAGGAAAAATAGTACTTTCTAATGGCACCAAATAATTTTGCCTACAATGTAGTGGGAAGCTGGAAAAAATTCCAAATATACTGTAGTGAAATTGGAAAAAAAAATGCAACTCTGCCATAGTTTTATGGATTTAGATTTTACCACATTCCCTACGCAGTAAAACTAACCTCTTACCTTTATTTCCCAGTCTAGCACGATTAAAGCAATACAACATTTATTTAATTTTTCTTTTTTATAATGCCTAAAATAAAAACTTAAAGAGAACCTGTCACCAGGAAATTCACTGATAAAGCAGGCATGCTGCCTTGTAGGGCTCACTCTGCTGAATATAATGATACCTTTCACTTGGTGATCTGTTGCTTTATTGTGGAGAAATAGTATTTTTAATCCATATGCTAATGAGCTGATTGGAGTCCAGTAGTTGATATGAGTCCAGCATTTTTTCTATTCAGAGTTGTAGCCACTCCCCTATTCACTTCTATAGATCAATAAATAAATGAACCACGCCCCTTTTACAACTGAAGAAGTGAATAGGGGAGGGGCTACAACTCTGAATATAAAAAATGCTGGACTCATATCAACTACTGGACTCCAATCAGCTCATTAGCATATGGATTAAAAATACTATTTCTCCACAATAAAGCAACAGATCACCAAGTGAAAGGTATCATTATATTCAGCAGAGTGAGCCCTACAAGGCAGCATGCCTGCTTTATCAGTGAATTTCCTGGTGACAGGTTCTCTTTAAATATCCTAACCACCTTAACATTTTACTTTTACATCTACAGAGCTGTGTGAGGTATCATTTTTTGCACTACAATTTATAGTTTTTATTAATACCATTTTGGTATGTATGATTTTTCGATGACTTTTTATTACATTGTTTGGGAGGTCAATCGACGAAAAAAATAGCAGTCTGCAGTTCAATGTACTGTATGGGATAAGTACTTTTATATTTAATAGTAAAGGTATTTTTAGACATGGCAATGCCTATGATGTTTATTTTTTATTGTTTATTTTTATTTTGAGAAAAGGGATTTGAAATTTTTATATATTTTTTTTTAGTCACCCTAGGTGACTACAACATACAATCATTAATTGTTTGTATTCTGTAATTCATTTATTTATTTATTTATTTTGTTTACAGAATTCTGTATATTCCAATGCAGTGCTGCCTCCTGCAGGCTAGCATTGGAATACACTGGTAAACAACATAAAAAAACTTGTACAGATTCAGCCCTATTAGCACCATTGGATGCCTTCCCCAGTCTCAGCCAGGGACAGACATTCCAATTACATGTTTCAGTTTTTACTGCTGTCAGATGCCATTATCATATTTAACCATGGATGTGAGGGGTTAAATAGTGTTTTTGCTGATCAAAGATATTAGCAAGGGGTGTCGGCTGTTTAAACCAACAGGCACTTGCCAGCTATGGCACCTGCTGCACTCATAAGTGGGCACCATCTTTAAATCCCACACTTCAACTGTACATGTACAGTGCTGGAAGATAAGAGGTTATGGCTAATTCTCTATTAAATCACACTTTTGAATCATTTGAGAATTTTGCATTTTAGTCCTTCAAATTATCACTCAGCTCCATGTCAGGATAATATATCTACTGTGTCATTGGCATATGGGACCTTTCTAATTTCAAATAATATTCTAAACTTAAACAGAGTTGGAACACACAGAGAAGTCTGCAAAGTGAATAATTGTAATCTACAGTCTATTATAAACAAGTAAATACATTTGAACTTCATAAAGCAAGTTATTTGTAAACTATTAAAAACTGTAAAGGCAAATATTATAAAGTTTAAGAAGATGGTTAATATATAATGGAAATAATCCAAAGTTTTAAACTATGAAATATTTTGTGATCTGGAAACTTGAAGATATAAAAAAAAAAGTAATTTTTACCTAGACCATAAAATGTGTCAAGGTTATTCCAGTTATCATTTCTTTTCCTTTCTCCATTAGTACTGTACATCACAAATAAGTTTGTAATTGATATGATTGAATTTTGATATAAAACATTCCAGGTTTTAAAGTAGAAAGATATGTGTGATCTGGAAACTTGAAAATGTAAAGACTATTTCTTTTACTTTTCCATAAAACCACAAGGTATGTAAGGGCTGATTCTAATTATCATTTCTATTTCTTTCCCCATTAGTAATGTACACCATGAATAAGGAAACATCTTTACTAGAGATGCTAATAAACGTATATGTCAAGTTAATATACATTATTCTCTTGAATAACGCAGGTCTCATTATAGTCAATGATGCTTGAAAAAAAATAGATGATAAACTACCATATTAAAGGTCACACAAATGGCCACTAAAATCTAATTGAATTCTTAATACACTGAGGAATTAAATCTAGTTAGGAACATCATCATCCATATAACAGATCTTTGCTCAAAAAATCAACTTATCTTTATGTTCTGTTTTGTTGTTTCCCTATATCAAACAGCTATGTTCATTACCTGTTAGTCTTCTTCTAGTAGCTAAGTTCAAGAAGTATATAGCTAAGTTAGTATAGCTATGTTTAGCAACTTAAGAGTAATAGGCCTCTTCAGAATTATTATCCTCTGCTCACTTCCCTCCTCTTCTCTTATGCCTCTGTGGAAAAAAAAGTATAATTCTATAAACTAAATTATTTATGGATTCTGGTAATGAGCCTAGTTAAAGAATCTGCTACAACAGGCAAAGTGCCTTGTAGGGCTCGCCAAATGAATGTAATGAAACCTTTTATTTAGCGATCCATTGCTTCTTTCTGGAAAGAAAGAGCTTTTAAATTAATTAATATGCAAATAAGTAGTTAAGTGCAATATGATCGGCCCAAGCCACTTTGTGCACTCTTGTTCCTCCTGCTTCCTCTGCCAGCCCCTTCCTCTCCTTCTTGATTGGCAGGGTTAGGTTCCTGCTACTTACCTGGCTTTGTGAATCAAAGAGGAGAAGAATTGGCTGGACTGGCCGAGGAAGCAGGAGATGCTAGGGAGCACAGACTGCTTTGGACCCGCCAGAGTGCACTTAACTGCTTATTTGCACAAGTGTTATTTGGCCCAAGCAAGTCTATTCCTTTTACTTATTTCCCAAATTAGTGATTTTCTTGCAATCAGTCTACATGGAGGCCTGATTCACGCAGTTCTCTGAATAGTTCATTTGTCTGCTGCTTGAACTCATTTTAGCATTCAATTGCACTGTAACTTTTAGAGATTTAAATATTCTTGTCTTATGTAGTGAACATCAATGAAATATGTTTCATCACAGTTCTTGGTTTTTGTTGCTGGTCATTTGTAAGATTAAAAAATAGTTGTCCGGAGCAAGCGAGTTACGTTTATTTATTTTATTTTTTTTCAACGTCTGATCTGAGCTCTGATGTGGGTCTGATCTAAGGCTGGTGAGGGCTGATCTGATTTAGGCTGACTTGAGGCTGATGGGGTCTTATCTGAGGCTAATAAGGGTCCGATCTGAGGCTGATGGAGGCTGGGGGTCTGATCTGAGGTTGATTGAGCTTGGGGGTATGATTTTAAGGTCTGATCTGATCTAAGGGTCTCATGATTTTTTTTTAATTTTTATTTTACTACTCCAAATCCTAGGTGCGTCTTATAGTCCGGTGTGCCTTATAGCCCCAAAAATATGGTATGCATTTTTGGTATTAACATTGGAAAATTGTATTTTGCTAGTTTTGAAAACCATAGACTGCAATGCTAATCAATTCTATGAATAAAATGCCAACACTATGGTATACATTTTTCTCTACCTGACAGCAATAAATTGAAACCATAGAAAGTGGCCATAAATACAGTATATTGTTATGACTATCCCAAATTCTAAATAAGCTTTAAATGTGGACCAGCCCACAATATAATATGTATTGGGAGTCAGATGATGTCAGAGGAGAAACAGATCAGGCATACTGAATATTTTTGCCCATCCTTTTGTACTAAGGTGAGATAAACTGCTGCCATTTGCCATACATGTCTCAAAGCAACCTTCTCCATTAAAAATACATGCATGCTCTATCAAACCAAGTATGTATTAACAGTAAATGGGGAGTAGTGAGAGATAGTGACAATTAAATGAGTTAATCTCACAGCTATTAAAGGTGTTTAAATAGGTGTTTGTCCTAGGTTCAAATCCAATCAAGGTCCCCATCTGCATGGAGTTTGTACTGAATGTTCTCCCTGTGTTTGTGTGGGTTTCTTTCTGGTACTCTGATTTCCTCTCATACTTTAAAGACATACTGATAGGGAGCTTAGATTGTGAGCCCCATTTTTGGGAGCAGTGTGATGCTAATGTCTGTAGAGTGCTATGAAATATGTCAGTGATAAATGTGAATAAGATAAATACATATGTAAAAATCAATTCTTATACTGCACTCGCTCTTACTGTAAGTCAGTAGCCCTCTAGCTTATTTCTTTGCTTTCATATAGAGTCTTGGAGACATCATACATTTTTTCTTCTGTTTAGTTTCTCTACAAATATGCTGCATGTTCTATTAGACTTTGTACTGGATGTATGATTGTAATCTCCCATAGAATTATTTGATAACTCTAAAATGCCATGCCCGCCTTAAAGATATTCTACAGTAGATTTCATTTAAAGGGAGTCTGTCACCTACTTTACACATATTAACCACTTCAGCCCCCCTAGCTTAAACACCCTTAATGACCAGGCCACTTTTTACAATTCCGCACTACACTACTTTCACCGTTTATTGCTCCGTCATACAACTTACCACCCAAATGAATTTTACCTCCTTTTCTTCTCACTAATAGAGCTTTCATTTGGTGGTATTTCATTGCTGCTGACATTTTTACTTTTTTGCTATTAATCAAAAATGACCGAAATTTTGCAAAAATGACATTTTTCACTTTCTGTTGTAAATTTTTTTAAAAAATACATTTCTATATAAATTTTTCTCTAAATTTATTGTTCTACATGTCTTTGATAAAAAAAGTCCAATAAGTGTATATTTATTGGTTTGGGTAAAAGTTATAGCGTTTACAAACTATGGTGCAAAAAGTGAATTTCGGCATTTTGAAGCAGCTCTGACTTTCTGAGCGCCTGTCATGTTTCTTCAGGTGCTAGAATGCCAGGATAGTATAAATACCCCCAAATCACACCATTTTAGAAAGAAGACACCCCAAAGTATTCGCGGAGGGGCATGGTGAGTTCATGTATCATTTCATTTTTTTCACAAGTTAGCGGAAAATGACACTTTCTGAGAAAAAAAAAAAAAAAGTTTCAATTTCTGATAACTTCTGGCAAAAAAAAAAATCTCAGACGGACTCACTATGCCCCTCAGTGAATACCTTGGGGTGTCTACTTTCCGAAATGGGGTCATTTGTGGGGTGTGTTTACTGTTCTGGCATTTTGGGCGAGGCTAAATTGTGAGCATCCATGTAAAACCTAAAGGTACTCGTTGAATTTGGGCCTTTGCGCACCAGACTGCAAAAGTCTCACTTATGTAGTATCACCGTACTCAGGAGAAGTAGGGCAATGTGTTTGGGTGTATTTTTACATATACCCATGTTGGATGAGAGAAATATCTCTGTAAATTGTCAACTTTGTATAAAAAAATTAAAAGTTGTCGTTTACAGAGATATTTCTCACACACAGTATGGGTATATGTAAAAATACACCCCAAACACATTGCCCTACTTCTCCTGAGTACGGCGATACCACATGTGTGCCACTTTTTGCAGCCTGGTGCGCAAAGGCCCTAAAACCAATGAGTACCTTTAGGATTTCACAGGGCATTTTTACGCATTTGGATTCCAGACTTCTTCTCACGCTTTAGGGGCCCCTAAAATGCCAGGACAGTATAAATACCCACATGTGACCCCATTTTGAAAGAAGACACCGCAGGTATTCTGTGAGGGGTATGGTGAGTTCATGTAAAATTTTATTTTTGTCACAAGTTAGTGGAATATGAGACTTTGTAAAAACAAAAAAATAAAAATAAAAACAATTTCCGCTGACTTGTGCCAAAAATAAAAATTCTGTGGACTCACCATGCCCCTCACGGAATACCTTGGGGTGTCTTCTTTCCAAAATGGGGTCACATGTGGGGTATTTATACTCACCTGGCATTTTAGGGGCCCCTAAAGTGTGAGAATCCAAATGCATAAAAATGGCCTGTGAAATCCTAAAGGTACTCATTGGTTTAGGGCCCTTTGCATCCAGGCTGCAAAAAGTGTCACTCATGTGGTATCGCCATACTCAGGAGAAGTAGGGCAATGTGTTTGGGGTGTATTTTTACATATACCCATGCTGCGTGTGAGAAATATCGCTGTAAACGACAACTTTTTACATTTTTTATTCAAAGTTGTCAATTTACAGAGATATTTCTCTCACCCAGCATGGGTATATGTAAAAATACACCCCAAATCTCATTGCCCTACTTCTCCTGAGTACGGCGATACCACATGTGTGACACTTTTTTGCAGCCAAGATGCGCAAAGGGGCCCAAATTCCAATGAGTACCTTTTAGGAGGGTATTTTTACGCATTTTTCTTCTCACGCTTTAGGGCCCCTAAAATGCCAGGGCAGTAGAAATACTCACATGTGACCCCATTTTGGAAAGAAGACACCCCAAGGTATTCCATTAGGGGCATGGCGAGTTCATAGAAGATTTTTTTTTTGGCACAAGTTAGTGGAAATTGATTTTTTATTGTTTTTTCTCACAAAGTCTCCCTTTCCGCTACCTTTTGACAAAAAGTTTAATTTTTCATGGACTCATTATGCCCCTCAGCGAATACCTTGGGGTGTCTTCTTTCCAAAATGGGGTCACATGTGGGTATTTATACTGCCCTGGCATTTTAGGGGCCCTAAAGCGTGAGAAGAAAATGCGTAAAATGCCCTCCTAAAAGGCACTCGTTGGAATTTGGGCCCCTTTGTGCATCTTGGCTGCAAAAGTGTCACTCATGTGGTATCGCCGTACTCAGGAGAAGTAGGGCAATGTGCTTTGGGGTGTATTTTACATATACCCATACTGGGTGAGAGAAATATCTCTGTAAATTGACAACTTTGAATAAAAAATTTAAAAAGTTGTCGTTTACAGCGATATTTCTCACACCCAGCATGGGTATATGTAAAATACACCCTAAAACACATTGCCCTACTTCTCCTGAGTACGGCGATACCACATGAGTGACACTTTTGCAGCCTGGGTGCGCAAAGGGGCCCTAAAACCAATGAGTACCTTTAGGATTTCACAGGCCATTTTTATGCATTTGGATTCTCACACTTTAGGGCCCCTAAAATGCCAGGTGAGTATAAATACCCCACATGTGACCCCATTTTGGAAAGAAGACACCCAAGGTATCCCGTGAGGGGCATGGTGAGTCCACAGAATTTTTATTTTTGGCACAAGTCAGCGGAAATTGTTTTTATTTTTTTATTTTTACAAAGTCTCATATTCCACTAACTTGTGACAAAAAATAAAATTTTGCATGAACTCACCATACCCCTCACGGAATACCTTGGGGTGTCTTCTTTCTAAAATGGGGTCACATGTGGGGTATTTATACTGTCCTGGCATTTGAGGGTCTCCGCAATCATTACACGTATGGCCAGCATTAGGAGTTTCTGCGATTCTCCGTATATTGAGCATACGGGTAATGAGATTTTTTCGTTCAGCCTCTGCGCTAAAAAAAAAAAAATGAACGGCACAGATTTTTCATTCGCATCGGTCAATGTGGATGAAAAATCTCTGCCAAAATCAGTGACTGCGGTGCGGTGGGCTGGGCGCTAGCTACCTAACAAGTAGCTAACTAACTGGCAGTGATAAGGGACCCTTATGCCCCATTCACACGTCCGCAATTCTGTTTGCAGAACGGAATTGCGGACCCATTCATTTCTATGGGGACAGACTTTGTCCCGCTCGGATCCGGAATTACGGATCCGCGATTCCGGGTCTGCACTTCCGTTCCGCAAAAATATAGAACATGTCCTATTCTTGTCCGCAATTGCGGACAAGAAAAAGCATTTTCTATATAGTTCTGGCAATGTGCGGATCTGCAAAATGCGGATAGCACATTGCCGGTGTCCGTGTTTTGAGGATCTGCGGATCGGATCCGCAGATCGGATCTGCGGATCAGATCCACGGATCCGTGAATCCACGGATCTGCAAAACACGGACACCGGCAATGTGCTATCCGCATTTTGCAGATCCGCACATTGCCAGAAGGGGTGTGATCAATGACAGGGGGGTGATCAGGGGGTCTAGATGGGGTGATCAAGGGGTTAATAGGTGAGGGGGGGTGGGGGGGGGTCAGTGTAGTGTTTGGTGCAACTTTACTGTGTTACCTGGTCCTCTGGTGGTCGATCCCAGCAAATGGGACCACCAGAGGACCAGGTAGCAGGTATACCAGACGCTGTTCACAAAACAGCGTCTGGTATACATGTTTGATGCGATTTATATCGCATCTACAGCCTGCCAGCGATTGATCATCGCTAGCAGGCTGTAGTATAACTCTCCAGACGCGCGCTCCTGTGAACACGCGCGCGCCTGCTCGCGCGTTCACAGGAACTCACGGGTCTCGCGAGAGGACGCGCCGATGCGTCCACTCAGAAGATCCCGGCCGCCCGCAGGACGCAATCCTGCGTACGGCGGTCCGGGAGTGGTTAAACTGCCATCATTGCCCTGTAGGTGACATGAACAGTTAACAGCCCATACCTTGTTGATATTGTAATTCTTATGATATATGCTAATGACTTGCAAATGCCCAGTGGAGTTCCCCGGGATGAAAGTTCCCATACCCTTCTGAGACTGCCATTGATCTCTCCTCCCATGTTTTGCTGTGTCTTTATTTCACTGACTTTGCTCACTACACTACCAAGCCCAGGCATGTGCCGTACACTGCCCACTGTAGGTAGCTGCATCAATGAACTGACTATGCATGCCTGGGCCTGGCAGTGAAGTAAGCTGGCATGGTATTTCAGGGAACAGAGTCAAACAGTAACACTGTGCTGTCCTGGCATTAAGCAGTCACAAATATGTAATATGGCTATGTTTTATGCACTATATTATGAGACAAAAATTCACTCGATGAGACTTGACTATTTCATTTTCCTCTTTTTCTATAACAAATTATGGGGCATTTCAATAGTTAATATAGTCAAATAGTTTTGTGAATTCAATTTCAGTATTGAAACATTAAAAACATTGTAAGACACTTCCCATTACCAGAACTTTCCAATTACTTGAGTCTTTTTATAGCACTTGTTTTAATTGGGACATGATTTGACTCAAGTTTCACTTATAATTAATGCTTGAACTGTGAACTCTCCTTTGAGATTTTTATGATCTTTATGGTATATTAATATACATGCCAGTGTCTTGCCTTCCTATTATTATTTCCAAACAAATTCTTGTCAAGACGTTCATGCACAGTTTATTTTATTTGTCTTTTTGTAAGCAGACACTATTGACTTAGCTCACATACAGGCTTATAAGGTCATTCAATTTCTCAAGTTCAAGATATACATTTTAGAGACTTATCTAGTATATGTATAATGTATTTTCTTTTTTTTTAATTAGTAAATAAATACATTAATTTAATTAATTAATAACAGGTTTGGTTTTAAAACTTTTTGTTTTATAAAGCACAATTAAATTGACGAGAAAAAAGTAAATATATTAGCAATATGTTTGTATTTCATAATGCAAATACAAACTAAAGACATTTGATCTTCTCACCCAAGATAAATATAGGTTAAGGTCTTTTCAGGATCTACTGTCTTATCAGACAGTCTTTTAAGTGAATGCCTTGACAGCATGCTGTTTTTAAATTTAACATTATGAGGGACATTTATCAAATCAGATACATAAGCTAAATTTGCGACAGTTCATGTGCCTTGGCACTTTCACAGTGGCCTATGTTTAAGGGATAAAAGTGAGATTTGACCTGGATTATGGCTCATTTACTATGTGCGACTTTTGCAAGTCGCAAAAAAGTCGCAACCCACGCCAGGCAATTCCCAGGTGTACTTTTAACCAAAAGGTGTAAACTACATTACGTACACGTCAGATATATTATTAAGGTGACCATTTCATAAATTTGGTGCAGTCACACAGACAGACTTAAAATTGACACAAAAACTACTTAGAGGGGTTGTCTCATCTGAGACAACAGGGGCATATCTCAAGGATATGCCCCTATTGTCTGATAAGTCTCACCTCTAGTACCCACACCTATCTCATAAACGGAATTCCACAAAGTGGTGGCTAGAGGACTTCGATCTGGCCACGACCAAGTGCTCTCCACACCTATCAGACAATAGGGTATACCCTAGCGATATGCCACCATTTTTTCAGATGAGACAACCCCTTTAACCACTTCAGCCCCCCTAGCTTAAACCCCCTTAATGACCAGGCCACTTTTTACAATTCTGCACTACACTACTTTCACGGTTTATTGCTCGGTCATACAACTTACCACCTAAATCAATTTTACCTCCTTTTCTTCTCACAAATACAGATTTCTTTTGGTGGTAGTTGATCGCTGCTGAGATTTTTCGTTTTTCTCAAAAGAAGTGTATTTTTAACTTTTTCTGGTAAAATTGTTCAAATATAATTACATTCGCAGAGGGGCATGGTGAGTTCATGTATGATTTAATTTTTTTTCACAAGTTAGCGGAAAATGACACTTTCTGAGGGAAAAAAAATAATAAACTTTCCATTTCTGCTAACTTCTGGCAAAAAAAAAAAAAGAATATCTCCCACGGACTCACTATGCCCCTCAGTGAATACCTTGGGGTGTCTACTTTCCGAAATGGGGTCATTTGTGGGGTGCGTTTACTGTTATGGCATTTTGGGTGGGACTAAATTGTGAGAAACCTTGTAAAGTCTAAATGTACTCGTTGGACTTTCGGCCCCTTTACGCGCCTAGGCTGCAAAAAAATGTCACACATGTGATATCGCCATACTCAGAAGAAGTAGGGCAATGTGTTTTGGCGTGTATTTTTACATATACCCATGCTGGGTGACATAAATATCTCTGTAAATTGACAACTTTGTATAAAATTTTTTTAAAAGTTGTCATTTACAGAGATATTTCTCACACCCAGCATGGGTATATGTAAAAATACACCCCAAAACACATTGTCCGACTTCTCCTGAGTACGGAGATACCACATGAGTGACACTTGTTTGCAGCCAAGATGCGCAAAGGGGCCCAAATTCCAATGAGTACCTTTGTGATTTCACAGGGCATTTTTACGCATTTGGATTCCAAACTACTTCTCACGCATTAGGGGCCCCTAAAATGCCAGGGCAGTATAAATACCGCACAAGTGACCCCATTTTAGAAAGAAGACACCCCAAGGTATCCCATGAGGGGTATAGTGAGTTCATGTAAAATTTTACTTTTTGTCACAAGTTTATGGAATATGAGACTGTGAGAAAAAAAAGAAAAATAAAATCAATTTCCGCTAACTTGTGCCAAAAAAAAAAATCTTCTATGAACTCGCCATGCCCCTCACGGAATACCTTGGGGTGTCTTCTTTCTAAATTGTGGGGTATTTATACTGCCCTGGCATTTGAGTGTCTCCGCAATCATTACATGTATATCCAGCATTAGGAGTTTCTGCTATTCTCCTTATATTGAGCATATGGGTAATGAGATTTTTTTTTTCCGTTCAGCCTCTGGGGTGAAAAAAAAAAAATGAACAGCACAGATTTCTTCATTCGCATCGGATAAAATGTGGATAAAAATTCTCTGCCAAAAAATGTGCAAAAAAAAAAAAAGAGGGGAAAGGACATAGGAGTGCTTGCGAAGTAAAGCTGCGATCGCTAATAAAGATCCAAAAATTTCAAAAGTGATCTTTATAGCGCCGCAGCGATTTTACAGTGTTTTTGCAGTGATCAGAAAAAAAAAATTCTGACACTGCGGTGGGGCGGACTGAACGCAAGTGTGCGCACAAGATCAGGCCAGATCAGGCGAACAATGCGTTTTTTTGTAGAGCCTAAGGTGACCGTAATGTACTGATATAGATCTGATTGCGGTCAGTCTTGATCACTTACAGATACTATATAGTACTAGTGCTGATTAGCGACAGCGATTACGCTAATCAGCGACTAATCAGTGACTGAGGTGGGCGCTAACTACTTAACAAGTAGCTAACTAACTGGCGGTGATAAGGAACCCTTAGGCCCCATTCACACGTCCGCAATTCTGTTCCGCATTTTGTGGAACGGAATTGCGGACCCATTCATTTCTATGGGGACAGACTTTGTCCCGCTCGGATCCGGAATTGCGGATCCGCACTTCCGGGTCCGCACTTCCGTTCCGCAAAAATATAGAACATGTCCTATTCTTGTCCGCAATTGGGGACAAGAAAAGGCATTTTCTATATAGTTTTGGCAATGTGTGGATCCGCAAAATGTGGAAAGCACATTGCCGGTGTTCGTGTTTTGCGGATCCGCGGATCCGTGGATCCGCAAAACACATATGGACGTTTGAATGGAGCCTTACAGGGGGGTGATCAATGACAGGGCAGTGATCAGGGAGTCTATATGGGGTGATCAGGGGTTAATAAGGGGTTGATAAGTGACGGGGGGTGTAGTGTAGTGTGGTGCTTGGTGCTACTTATAGAGCTGCCTGTGTCTTTTGGTGATCGATCCAAGTAAATGGGACCACCAGAGGACCAGGTAGCAGGTATATCAGACGCTGTTAACAAAACAGCGTCTGATATACCTATTTGATGCTTTTTATTTTACATATACAGCCTGCCAGCGAATGATCATCGCTGGCAGGCTGTAGTATAACTTCACAGCCGCACGCTGCTGCGATTTCAGAAATGTAGGCCCCTGGCACCCAGACAGAGGAGAGGTTCATTCATGGGAAAAAGAGGTCAATGTCACCCACCAATGGAACAGGCGATTTTTAGTAAGTTAGGCCCCTGGAATCCAGACAGAGTACAGGTCCATTCATGGCAAAAAAAGTTTAATGTCACCCACCAATGGAACAGATGATTTTCAGTAAGTTAGACCCCTGGCATCCAGACAGAGGAGAGGTTTATTCACGGCAAAACAGGCTTCATGTCATCCATCAATGCAACAGGCCATTTTCAGAAATGTAGGCCCCTGGCACCCAGACAGAGGAGAGGTTAATTCACGGAAAAACAGGCTTCATGTCATCCACCAATGCAACAGGCGGCTTTCAGTAAGTTGGGGCCCTGGCACCCAGACATAGGAGAGGTTAAGTCACGAAAAAAAGAGGTTGATGTCACCCACCAATGGAACAGGCGATTTTTAGTAAGTTAGGCCCCTGGCATCCAGACAGAGGAGAGACTTATTCATGGCAACACAGGCTTCATGTCACCCACCAATGAAGTGAATGTGTACCTGAACTTTTGGGCACAAATATGGCTGTAACAAAGTCCTGGTAAGAACTATAGGGCTGCAAAAAGCAGCAAAATGTGGGTAAGTGCCCTGCAAACAAATGTGGATAAGGAAATAACTTAAAACAAAAAGAAATAAAACAAATAAAAATAAAACATTAACAACCAGCAACTCGGAGGAGGAGGTGGATGCGGAGTCAGAGGTTGAGGAGGCGGCAAATGTTGTGTTGTTGGTGGAAGCGGTATCATCAAAGGTTTTATTGTTTATATATTTTTTTGGGGGGGGGGTTAAAATGGTACAAAAAAAAGGATTCAATGAATAAGTGCACTGGAGTACAAGAATGTATGGTTGAGGCGGTTATAAATGTCTATTCTGCACAAGGTACGGACAAGTCCTGTGGGATACATGCTTGGTTTATTTTAATAAACTTGAGCTTGTCCATGTTGGCTATGGAAAGGCGGCTGCATTTGTCTGTAATGACGCCCCCTGCCGCGCTAAATACACTTCCAGACAATACACTGGCTGCAGGGCAGGCCAGCACCTCCAAGGCATAAAGGGCAAGCTCAGGCCATGTGGACAATTTGGAGACCCAGAAGTGTATGAGGCAGAACCATCAGTAAGTACGTGTAGACGTGTGCACATGTACTGTTCCACCATGTTGTTCAAATGCTGCCTCCTGCTAAGACGTTAAATATCAGCTGGTGGTGCAGGTTGCTGTGGCGCAGTGACAAAGCTTTTCCACATGTCGACCATGCTAACCCTGCCTTCTGAGGTGCTGCCCGTTAAATAACTGAGTTGGTGACCTCTTCCTCCTCTGCCTTTGCCTTGTGCTTCCACTTGTCCCCAGTGTCAGTTGGGAATGCCCCCAGAAGCGCGTCTACCAGCGTGCTCTTGTAGTCGCGCATCTTCCTATCATTCTCCACTGCGGGAATT
The DNA here is from genome assembly GCA_033119425.1 of Bufotes viridis. Taxonomy (NCBI): domain Eukaryota; kingdom Metazoa; phylum Chordata; class Amphibia; order Anura; family Bufonidae; genus Bufotes; species Bufotes viridis. The sequence goes on along the minus strand of CM065591.1, from coordinate 379,770,111 downwards.
AAGGAGGGCACGTTGTCTTTGTAGTGGGGATCCAGCAGGGTGACAACCCAGTAGTCAGCACAAGTTACAATGTGGGCAACTCTGTTGTCGTTGCGCAGGCACTGCAGCATGTAGTCGCTCATGTGTGCCAGGCTGCCCAGAGGTAAGGATAAGCTGTCCACTGTAGGTGGTGTATATTCTGTGTCCTCCTTATCCCCCCAGCCACGCTCCAGTGATGGTCATGAGCTGAGTTGAGTACCACTCTGCAGTGAACCCGGTTCCTCCTCCTCCTCTACCTCATCCTCCTCCTCCTCGTACTACAGAACTGTGCCCTGGCTGGCCACATGTGTACCTGGCCTCTGCTGGAGCCAGAACCAACCCTCTGAGTCACTTCTGAATGACCGACCTCAAACCCTATGAAATGCCCCTTCTTCCTCCTCCTTCTGTACCACATCCTCTTCCATCATCGCGGTAATTGTTTTTTCAAGGAGACATAGAAGTGGTATTGTAATGCTAACAACGGCGTAATCAGCACTGGCCATGTTGGTTGAGTACTCTAAAGACCGCAACAAGGTACACAGGTCTCGCATGGAGGCTCAGTCAGTGGTGGTGAAGTGGTGACCCGTGCGTCCTGCAGCTGAAACTCCACTATCGCCTGCTGATGCTCGCACAGTCTCTCCAGCGTATGCAAGGTGGAGTTCTACCTGGTGGGCACGTCGCACATGAGGCGGTGAGCGGGAAGGCCGAAGTTATGCCGCAGCACAGACAGGCCAGCAGCAGGGTGAGAACGCTGAAAGCGCGCACAGACGGACCACACTTTCTGCAGCAGCTCTGACATGTCTGGGTAGTTTTTAAGAAACTTCTGCACCACCAGATTCAGTACATGCGCCAGGCAAGGGATGTCCGTCAAACCGGCTAGTCTCAGAGCTGCAACGAGATTTTGCCCATTATCGCACACCACCAGGCCGGGCTTGATGCTCACTGGCAGCAACCACTCATCAGTCTGTTCTTCTATGCCCCTCTACAGCTCTTGTGCAGTGTGGGGTTTGTCCCCCAAACACATGAGTTTTAAAACTGCCTGCTGACGTTTACCCCTGGCTGTGCTGAAGTTGGTGGTGAAGTTCTTTCGCTGACCAGATGTGGGGGTGGTAGAAGAGGAGGTGGAGGATGCAGAGTAGGAGGAGAAGGCAAAAAATAATGCCTTGCAATCTTCGGTGGTGGAAGGACACGTGCAAACCACTCTTGTCGTCAGGACAAGAGTCTTCAAAAAGCATAAGAGTTTGCTGCATGACTTGGAGCTAAGACTGCTTGGCTGATTTGCAAGGGAGTGAAGTGAAAGACTGATGGGGATGGGCTGCAGTTGTCAACTCTGAGCTTTCTGCAGAGGAATGGGTGGGACATACTGTGAAGGAACTGGAACCACTGTCAGCCATCCAATCTACTATTGCCTGTACTTGTTCTGGCCTCACCATCAGTAGAGCGGCATTTGGGCCTACCAAATAACGCTGCAAGTTCTGTCGCCTACTTGCACCCGAGGAAAGTGTTTCACTTGGACCTGTAGTTGGCGCTGAACGGCCACTTCCTCTCCCAGCAACAAGAGCTCCACCAACACCACCACTACCATTCCCACGTCCCTTATTTTATGTTCTCCTCATTATTTGAGTTCACCCACCAGATGGTTTATCTCCGGTGTCAATTTAACTGGCAATAGTCAACAATTCAACAATTAAGTTCACTTACACTAAGGCAGTGCCCGTGTCATAAAAATGCTCTGTGGACCAAAAATACAGATTTTTTCCCAAAAATACACTACTGCCCTATTTCACTGTAGAAATGTTAATGAGGTATTTTTACACTGTTTTTGAAGCATGAATACGGCTTTTTTTCACAAAAATACATTAATGCACTATTTCACAATAGAAATGTAAAATAAGTATGTGGGCGGTGTATTTTAAACGGCTTTGTGGACCAAGAATAATGCTTTTTTCCCAAAAATTCACCAATGCACTATTTAACGGCTGGAAATTAAACGTAGGTATTTGTATGCTGTATGCACAACTGCTTTGTGAACCAAGGACACGTCTTTTTTTCCCTAAAACACACTAATGCACTATTTCAGTGCTGAAATTTAAAATAGGTATTTGTATGCTGTATGCACAACTGCTTTGTTGGCCAAGAACACAGCTTTTTTTCCCTAAAACACAATAATGCACTATTTCAGTGTGGCAATTTAAAATAGGTATTTTTACGCTGTATGAACAACTGCTTTGTGGACCGAGAACACGACTTTTTTCCCAAAATTCACAAATACACTATTTAACGGCTGAAAATTAAACGTAGGTATTTGTACGCTGTATGCACAACTGCTTTGTGTACCGAGAACACAGCTTTTTTCCCCCTAAAACACACTAATGCACTCAGGGCTGGTGTAAGGATTTTTGCCAACACAAGCAAAGCTACATTTTGGCGCCTCCCCCCCCACCCCCCACCAGAACTCCCCCTAAGACCAGCTCCCCCACCCCCCTTGTCACATTTCTCCCCCTCCATGATGTCACATCACCCCCTCCTCTTTATATGGCTCTCATGACCCCTATTATGTCACATTTTCTCCCCCTCCAGGGCACACCATCCCCCTCCCCCATGTCACATTTGTCCCCCTCCATGATGTCACATCACCCCCTCCTTTTTGTATGCTAGTGAACGGCCATAGTGACCAACTTGTGACCACAGGCACTGCCATATGGACTGTCAACAGACACATGGCTACAAAGTGCACAGAGGTTGTAGTTGCACCTGAGCCCTGGAGTCTGAGGGGCCATGACGGCTCCCAGTGCCGTACTAAAGTCACCCAGAGTTATAAAATATGGGTGACAGCTGGGTGGCCCTCTCTCTGACACCACCGCGCACCACCATTAGCAGTTATGACACATGGAACCATGTGCCACCTCCACCACCCTGCTGACAGGTGGCAATGCCAGTCTATATCCCTCTAACTAGACCATTCCTGAGGTAAACTCTTTCCACTGTCCCTCACACATAAAGCAGAGGCTGCACATACAATGGCTGGTCCAGTCAGCTGCCCGCTGTTAATCAGCAGAAGGGTCTCTGGTACAGATGATAGCTGATGGCCTCTACGGGGCGCTGTACCTGCATTGTGTGTGTCACCCAGCGCAACACTGCATCCACTGTGACCCGCTCCTGCAGCAGCAGCTGCAGAACACTGCCTGGGTGACATCACCAATCAGGGCGGAGCTGAGGAGGACCAGAGGCGGAGTTACATACACAGTAAAGAGGGTAAAGGGGCGGGCGTATGGAGCAGATGTGGGCGTGGCTTGATGTAGACGGGCACATAGAGTGTTTCGGCCTTCATCACGTGCTGCTCCGTGTGTGAGAGGCGCCGCTGGCGGCGCAAGTAGTACTCGTAAGTTATTTATTTAAAAAAAAAATAAAAATTTCCGCCTACCAGGCCCGGCGCTATAGGTGCGCCCTAAGGCAGCCGCTTGGTCTGCCTTATTATAGCGCCGGGCCTGAATGCACTATTTCATTGATGAAATTTAAAATAGGCATTTGTACGATGTATGCACAATTGCTTAGTGGACCAGGAATACCACTTTTTTCCCAAAAATACACTGATGCACTATTTCACTACAGAAATGTAAAATAGGAATTTGGGTGGTGTATTTTAAACTGATTTCTGGACCAGGAAGACTGCTTTTTTTACCCAAAAATACACTGATGCACTATTTCACTGCAGAAATGTAAAATAGGTATTTGGGTGGTATATTTTAAACTGCTTTGTGGACCAGGAATGCGTTGTATGCACAAGTGCTCTATAGCACCACAGTACAGATTTTTGCCCCAGACTACAGAAAAAGCCAAACAATGGACCCGAACCAGAATATTTATGAAAATACAGTTCTGGTTCGCCCAAATCTAGTTGTATTGTATAATAGCACTGTTTAATCTTCCATATAATGTTTCGATAAACTTGATATTGATCATTTGTTCAGTGGAATGGGAAAAATGCATTTCTGCTGTTGTTTTTGGTCGTTTATTTATGGTTATAACACCCTTTACTGTACTGTAAACATGTATGTAATTGTTATGATGTTCAACTACTTTTAAAGATTTAAATGTTAACATAAATAGCTTGTGTTGACACATTTTGACACTTGTAACTTTTTTTTGTCAGTTGAGAATTAGGCTTTGTGAGGTATTGTTTTTTTTCCCTTTTACATTTATGGGATGTGAAGTGAACAAAAAATGTACCTTAAATTCTAGCATTTTTTTTATTCATGGAATTCCTTAAGGGAGTTATATCAATTGATATTTTTAACTTTTTGTTTACATTTTCTTTTATTCTTTCAAGGGGACTTGAACCTGCTCTCATTTAACAACTTATACAATGCACTGTGTGGTAAGGTGCAGGGTGCCGTCGTAGATGGCAGGTACTTGTCACCGAGGTTCATAGCCTCGGTGAAGTAAGAGCCGTTTTGTTGATGTCAGTAGCAGGTAGTGCTACTGACACAGTTGCTAAATAGCGTGGCTGCAAAGCCGATCCAGGCCGGCTCTTACCGGGAGCAGCTAAAGTGTAGGGTGGGTGGCTGCTCCCCACGACCCAGTCTTGGTTTTGGGGCTGGGTTTAAAACTCAGCCAGCACCAGCAGCTGTCCTGACCAGTGATTGTCCTGGAGCTGCTGATCGTGCTGTGGAGCTCCCTGGGCTGGAAGCAAGAGCCCAGCAAGGAGGTGTGCAGTCGGCCTGGAAGCCTGTGGTGGATTGTCTTGCGGCTGGGCTGACAGCCAGGTGCGAACCCGCACCTAAACCTCCCAGGTGATTGGAACCTGTATGTGACTTTTTCTTTTGCCTCACGTTTTTCTGATGGGTGTGAATTAACACCAAGTGACTGTTTGCTGAATACTTTATGCAAGTGTGAATTAAACACTGTTTTGCTGCACTTTCTGGACTCCCCTTTTGCCTCTGTACTGCACCCGCACCGCTATCTCCCAGAGCGACTCCCCAAATTTGGTGTCGGATGCGGGCATGCGCAGTGAGGCTGGCGTGAACGCCGAAAATCTTTGTTTTTGCTGGGCACGACTGGATGTCCTATATTAGGCCGGCAAAGTTGCAAACAGGAATTTCTGGCAACATGGAGGCTGCTGTGAAGGCTCTCATAGAGGCTAACGTGCAGCAGCGGGAGACCAACCAGCTACTATTACAGCACGTGATGGCTTTACAAGCTGCAGGAGCGTCCCACCGTGTCCATGATGCCCGGAAAGCGGTCCGTGCGGCGATCCCAAAGATGACCCCCTCGGACGACGTTGAAACGTATCTGGCGGTCTTTGAGAAGGTAGCCGTGAGGGAGAAGTTACCCCGTGACCAGTGGGCCGAGGTGGTCGCTCCGTTCCTGGCGTCCGGACCCCAGCAGTTTTTTTTTGACTTAGCAGATGACCAAGCTGCTGATTACCCCACGGTGAAGGGGGAGATCCTGGCCAGACTGGGGGTAAACATGTTGGTCCGGGCTCAGCGGGTCCACCAGTGGGACTTTAAAACGGCTGAACCCGCCAGGCCGCAGTACTATGAGTTGCTGCACAGGTTGCAAAAGTGGCTGCAGCCTGATGTTCTAAGTCCGGCTGCTATGCTGGACCGTCTGCTGGCCGACATGTTCTGGAGGGCCCTGCCTTACCCCCTTCAGCACTGGATCGGCCAGGTATCCCCCACTAATGCCCTTGAAATGGTTGATCTGGTGGAGCGCTATGAGGCCACAAAAAACTTACAAGGGGTTGTTGTTGGGAGGGGGCCGGTCAAACCCCGGAGGTCTCCCATCCAGTCCCGACGTCTGATACCTAAGAGACCTGTTCGGGGTTTGCCCCCTGTGGACCCGGCCCCGATTGTCTGCTGGCGGTGTTAGGAGCCTGGCCACGTAAGGGCCGACTGTCCACACCGGGGAGAACCCATGGAGACTAATTATGGGTACCGGGCTTCCATGTATGCCCGGAGACTGTGTGCAACCGGCACCCCCGAGACAATAGACAATCGTCACCTGTGCCGGGTGCAAGTGGGTGATAATCTGGCAGTGGCGCTGCTGGACTCAGGGAGCCTAGTAACCCTGGTAAGTGCTGCCCTGGTACAGCCCACCCAGTATACGGGCCGGAAAGTTGGTGTGGTGTGCATACACGGAGACTTAAAGGACTATCCCACTGCTGTAATGTCTCTGTCCACGGCGGCCGGCACATGGACTTGTGAAGTGGCGATCTCCACAAAGCTACCTTATGAACTAATAATTGGGAGAGACTTCCCTGGTTTTCCGTCACTATGGCCTGAGATAAAAGTGACTAATAGCCCTGAGACAGGGGTAACCCTAGCAGAGTGGCCTGGTTCCAGTGGGAGGCCAGAGCCCTGGGAGCCCGAGTCCGAAGGGCCTGCGGTAGGGGTGACTACCACTTCTGTGATAGAGGGGGAGACACCCCCACTGAGTGTAATGGTGGGAGACATGGAGGACTTGCCACCAGGACCTGAGTTGGCAGACCTCCACGTCTCCGGAGACAGTTTTGGGACCGCCCAACACCGGGACCAAACCCTAACCAGGGCCTGGGAGAATGTGCTGGAAATTGATGGTAAACCCCAGAAACCAGGGGCTGAGTTAATATTTCCCTGCTTTGTTGTTCACCAAGAAATGTTATATCGGGTGAACCAAATCTGGGTGAACCTGTTGAACAGTTGGTGGTGCCCACAGCGTATCGCAAGCTTGTCATGGAGCTTGCCCACCAACATGTTCTTGGGGACACCTGGGGTGGCAGAAAACCCAGGACCGCATACTGCAGCGGTTTTATTGGCCCAGTGTGTTCAAGGAGGTAGAAAATTATTGTAAGTCCTGTCCAACCTGTCAGATAACTAGCCCCCAGCCACATTTCCGTAGTCCTCTGGTACCTCTGCCAATTATTGAAGTACCGTTTGAGCGAATCGCTATGGATTTAATTGGGCCTGTACCAAAGTCTGCCAGGGGCCACCAACACATTCTGGTAGTTCTCGACTATGCCACTCGGTATCCGGAGGCGGTGCCTCTGCGACATACCTCAGCTAAGCTCATTGCCAAAGAGTTAATGGAAATGTTTTCCCGTGTGGGCCTGCCAAAAGAGGTTCTGACAGACCAAGGGACACCTTTTATGTCCAAAGTTATGAGGGAACTGTGTAAGTTGTTGCGTATAAAGCAGTTACGGACGTCCGTTTACCATCCGCAAACAGACGGTCTTGTTGAGAGGTTTAACCAAACTCTAAAAAATATGTTAAAGAGAGTGGTGTCTAGAGATGGGAAGCACTGGGATCTGCTTCTGCCCTATCTCATGTTCGCAGTGCGAGAGGTGCCCCAAGCCTCTACTGGGTTCTCGCCCTTCGAACTGCTTTATGGCAGACACCCTCGGGGCCTGTTGGATATCGCCAAGGAAGCGTGGGAACAACAGCCTGTCCCCCACAAAAGTGTCATTGAGTATGTCGCCCAGATGCAGGAACGGATGGAAAGGGTGTTGCCCTTGGTCCGGGAGCATATGGAGGCAGCGCAACAAGCCCAGAGTAGGGTGTACAATCGTCAGGCTCGGGTACGGGACTTCAATCCGGGAGATCGGGTTTTGGTTCTGGTACCCACCCTGGACAGCAAGTTCCTAGCTAGGTGGCAGGGCCCCTATGAGGTAATCGAGAAGGTAGGGGAAGTAAATTACAAAGTACACCAGCCAGGGCGGCGCAAGCCGGAGCAGGTGTACCACGTGAATTTGCTAAAGCCATGGAAAGATAGGGACACGGCCGACGACCACAGCCCCCGGCCAGGGCTTCTAGGTGAAAAGGGTCCAGCCCCACAGTTCGAGACCTGTGAAGCCGTAACCACGGTAAAAATTGCAGACAGTCTGTCTTCCAAACAAGTTCAGGAAGTCAGGGAGTTCATCAGTCGGAACACGGATGTGTTCTCGGACCTCCCTGGCCGCACGTCTCTCATCCAACATGACATCGTCACTGAGCCTCAGGCCAAGATCCGGTTAAAACCATACCAGGTACCCGAGGCTCGGCGACGGGCCATCGCGGAGGAAGTGCAGTTAATGTTGAAGCTCGATGTCATTGAGGAGTCGAAAAGTGAGTGGGCCAGTCCCATAGTCCTAATACCCAAGCCAGATGGGACGTTGCGGTTCTGCAACGATTTTCGCAAGTTAAATGAAGTGTCCAAGTTTGATGTGTATCCCATGCCCCGGGTAGACGAGCTTGTTGAGAATTTAGGGCAAGCCTGTTATTTTTCTGTGTTAGACCTCACTAAAGGGTACTGGCAGGTACCCTTAACGGAGTCGGCCAAGGAAAAAAACGCTTTTGTCACTCCGCAGGGCCTGTATCATTACAAGGTGTTACCCTTTGGCCTGCATGGCGCCCCCGCCACCTTCCAAAGGTTAATGGATATTGTGCTGCGACCTCATCGTCGGTACGCCTCGGCCTACTTAGATGATGTAATCATCCACAGCACCGACTGGGAAAGCCATTTGCCCAAAGTGCAGGCAGTAGTGGATGCCCTGAGGAAAGCTGGACTAACCGCCAATCCAAAGAAGTGTGTGATTGGGTTGGTAGAAACCAAATATCTGGGATATGTCATTGGGCGGGGAGTCATCAAGCCTCAAGTAAATAAGGGAGAGGCAATACGGAGTTGGCCCCGACCGGTCACCACCAGACAGGTAAAGTCGTTCCTGGGAATTGTGGGGTATTACATGAGGTTTGTGCCCCACTTTGCCACTATAGCTTCGCCGTTGACAGACTTGTTAAAGGGGCGTAAGACAGGGACGGTCCGTTGGAACGAGCAGGCAGAAAAGGCTTTCTCCGCCTTGAAATCGGCCCCGTGTCTGGGTCCCCGGTTTTGGTGAAGCCCGATTTCAAGAAGGAGTTCGTTGTCCAGACCGACGCCTCTGACGTTGGCCTTGGTGCGGTACTGTCGCAGGAAGTCAACGGGGAGGAGCATCCCGTTGTCTTCCTCAGCCGCAAACTCACCCCAGCCGAGGCCAGGTACAGCATAGTCGAGAGAGAGTGCCTGGCCATCAAGTGGGCACTCGAGGCCCTCCGTTATTACCTGTTGGGCAGAAGCTTCCGCCTGGTAACCGACCACTCCCCACTCAAGTGGATGAGCCAAGCCAAAGAGAGGAATGCTCGGGTCACCAGGTGGTTTCTGTCCCTACAGAATTATAAGTTCACGGTGGAGCACAGAGCGGGCCGGTTGTTAAAAAATGCAGATGCCCTCTCCCGGGTACACTGTTTTTCGTGTGTCCACCCCCTCAGGGTTGAACAAAGGGGGGGGTATGTGGTAAGGTGCAGGGTGCCGTCGTAGATGGCAGGTACGTGTCACCGAGGTTCATAGCCTTGGTGAGGTAAGAGCCGTTTTGTTGATGTCAGTAGCAGGTAGTGCTACTGACACAGTTGCTAAATAGCGTGGCTGCAAAGCCGATCCGGGCCGGCTCTTACTGGGAGCAGCTAAAGTGTAGGGTGGGTGGCTGCTCCCCACGACCCAGTCCTGGTTTTGGGGCTGGGTTTAAAACTCAGCCAGCACCAGCAGCTGTCTGTGATTGTCCTGGAGCTGCTGATCGTGCTGTGGAGCTCCCTGGGCTGGAAGCAAGAGCCCAGCAAGGAGGTGTGCAGTCGGCCTGGAAGCCTGTGGTGGATTGTCTTGCGGCTGGGCTGACAGCCAGGTGCGAACCCGCACCTAAACCTCCCAGGTGATTGGAACCTGTATGTGACTTTTTCTTTTGCCTCACGTTTTTTTGATGGGTGTGAATTAACACCAAGTGACTGTTTGCTGTATACTTTATGCAAGTGTGAATTAAACACTGTTTCGCTGCACTTTCTGGACTCCCCTTTTGCCTCTGTACTGCACCCGCACCGCTATCTACCAGAGCGACTCCCCACAACTGCAATACTTTTGTATTGCAGTATATTGTGATTTTGCGAGGGGGGTTGTTGATTGGAGACACGGGGATTAAATGGGTGGGTTTCAGCAGTATAAAATAGCCAGCCCTATATCCTGCCTACTTGTAACATATCTCTATGCTCTTTGTCACAGTGGGTAAAGGGGGGTTAACATTTTAATATATCTTAATGGAGGTAGGAGTTTTTTTCCTTTTTAATTCATATCTCTGAAAGTTTAAACATTTATTAGAGCTTGCAAAACTATATATTAAGAATAAATTTAATATATATCACTTTGAAAATGTGCATTTATTTAAATAGACAAAGAAAGGTATTAGAATAATTGAAAACTTTTATTTGAACCCCTCCATTTCCCATGCTGCTTCTCTGCTGGGACAAGTGATTGGCTATAGCGATCATTTGAGGTATATGGGCATATCATCATTGCAACCAAAGCTTCATCTGATCAAGAAGGAATGCATATCAAAAGCCTAAAAATGTTTGGGTGGTAAATAGGATTCCAAGAAGAAAAGTAAAAATGGAGAAAATAATAAAGAAAAGAACATGGGGCATATGACAACAGGTTGGAAACAAATGGTGACCGGGACTTACAAGAAGAATTGTACTCCATCTTTACAAATCTATACAGTATGGCTAAGCCTAATATGAAAGGTGTTCAATAAGTTGCCTACCCCAGCATGTTCTGTCACTGTTAGTGAGCTGAGCTTGTCTCTACAGGTTGAGGCATGTCTGGACATGCAACACACACATTAGCCGTTCAGTCTGATAAAAGTTATGGAAGTGACAGGATAGCAAGTGGTGTACAGTGAGGGAATACAAAGAAAATGGAGGGATTTGGAGCTTTGTTCCATGATTAAATTCCTTATAAAGCAAAAAAAGAAGCCAAAGAAATCCATAAAAGGAAGATATGGTGTATATGGTGATGATGCACCTTCCTACTAGTAAAGTTTTGGGCTAAGCAGTTAAAATGGGGTAGAGAATCCAATATAGATGACCCCCGTTCAGATCGACCTGTCGAAGCATCTTCAGAGGAAATGTGCCATAAATTTTTGAAAATCTTTGGGTCAGAGTCAGTGTTTTACCTCATAAATTAGGCATTTCAGTTCGCACAGTTTCCAAAATCATTCATGATTTTTTGATGATGTCAAAGGTCAGTGAGTGCCTCAAATGTTAATATCTGAGCAAAAAACTTGTCACCGGCAATTTAGCCAAGAATTTACACATGCTTAGAGAAAATCCAGGAGACATCTATTCTTAAATTAATACAGGTGATGAAAAATGGGCCCACCACTATGATCCTGAGTAGAAATGAACAAAGTTTAGAAAAATTTGATACGTCAGCTTTGCCAAAGTTTGCCAAAAAATTAGCTTCATTGCAAATTAATTAGTCAAGAATCACTATAAATCAGGTATATCCAGGCCACTACTTTGCCTTAGGGCACAGCCAAACAAAGCGACTGTGCTGCAGGCATGTTGCAGCTAGAGATGAGTGAAGTTCTGAAAAAATTCGATTCAGCTGATTTGCCAGAAATTTGATTCTTTACAAATTATTTAATCACAAATATGGATGAGCAATCCCTTGGATTTTTGGGTTCGACAGGTTCGGCCAAACTTTGCTTTAAGGTTTGGGTACCCAAACTTGATCAGAACTTGACAAAAAACCCAAACCTTATAAAAGTCAACAGGGACCCCAGAGAACTTTGGTGCTGTATAGTGATGAGCGAACATGCTCGGACGAGTATTGGTTCGGCTCGAGCATCGCTATGCTCAGTGCTCGGCTTTACTCGGCCGAGCACCACGTGTATTCGTCGCATTGCTTGAGTCTCCTCGCCGCACATTTGGTGCCTTCTAAACCAGCCAATGAAGGTCCAGGTAAGTAATTCCCCTCAGTTTAAGACCATAGCAATGTTAGCTGTAAGCCTTACACTGATTGGCTGGCCAGAACACTTGATACCATTTAATATAGGCGCTGAGGTCCGGCGCTCGGCTCAGTCAGCGTCAGAGAGAGCAGACAGTAGGCATGGACAGATAGCGTTTTGCTCTAAACTTACTGATTTCACACCAAAAACCTTATTGAAAGACCTAGCAGTCCTTTTAAGGACTAGAGTGTGTGTTTGACAGCAGTGCAGCACCTTTTTTTTTAAGAAGGGGGTTAATTAAGTACTATCAGGGACAAGCGTCACCAGAAAGGGACAGATAAGAGCAGGGCTTGAAAATCGCTTTGATAACTTCTAAAAGACAGAAGGATTTCCGATTAGTGACATCTACAATACACCATCATTAAGCAGTGTGTTGGGAAGATATTATCAAAAGGGGCTTATTCACAACAGTGTTCTTTGGTACTGAGATATCCACTGCACCATCATAAAACAGTGTGTTGTGCAGACATTATAAATAGGGGCTTATTCACAACAGTGTTCCTTGGTACTGAGATATACACTGAACCATCATAAAGCAGTGTGTTGTGCAGACATTATAAATAGGGGCTTATTCACAACAGTGTTCCTTGGTACTGAGATATACACTGAACCATCATAAAGCAGTGTGTTGGGCAGTCTTTATAAAAATTAGCTCATTGACTACAGTGTGCCTGGTACTGAGATATACACTGCACCATCAGAGAAATTATTTTTTCTAGGGAAATTAACCAAACTTGTGCCACATTTGTGTATGTACATTCAATCCGCAAACCGCTACATTAATTACTCCAGCAGAGAGTAATTTATATTTTGGCCATAGTTAACTAGTTTTTGGCACATCTGTGTGTACGTTTAGGCCGCAACCGTATATACAGTATTCCTTCAGAGAATACATTTTATTTGGGACAAATTTGTACCCAATATAGAACTACATCCGAATACAGTGTCTATTGTCAAAATGACATTATCTCTGGGCTAGTGTACTGCGAAAATCTGTTTTTTTCTGTATCCAGTACCATACTGGAAGCCAATACAGTATGTATAGTAAATATTACAATATCTCTGGGCTAGTGTAGTGATGAAAATATGTATTTTTCTGTATCCAGTACCTAACTGGAAGCCAATACAGTGTGTATTTACTTTCCATTTGTTTTTATTAATGTTTTCAAAATACCATACAAAACATATAACAGATTACAAAAGACAGTCAATAGGCAGACAGTAGGGTAATATCAATATACAACCTATAGGGTACTCAGTCGCCGTGGGCATAGATCTATTATATCTTACTTAGCATATTATGCAAGATCAAATCAGGTTATAAAATACAATGGGGGAGTGGTGAAGCATATTGACTTGATACCCAAGGTAGCCATTGATTAAGAGTTTTAATCCTATTTTCCATAGAAGTGGCATAAACCACTTCACACACTAAGTAGTAATTAACCTCTTGTATCACTGATATTAAGGGCGGGGTGGTAAGTTGCTTCCAATTTCTAGCTATTGACATTCTTGTCGCAGCTAGGATGTGAGCCACCACCCACACCTGATCTACCGGTAGTTCATCTAGGCCGATGCCCAGCAACGCCATCTCCGGGGTGATGGGCAACGGCGAAGAGAAAATAGAACAGATAAGATCCTCCACATTTGCCCATATTGGTCGTACTGACGGGCACAGCCACCACATATGCAACGATGAGCCTAGCTTTCCACACCCCCTCCAACAGAGATAAGAGGTATTGGCCGTCATTCGAGCCAACCTGGAAGGAGTCCAATACCAGTGGAGCTGCACTTTCCTAATCTGTTCAACATGATTAATACATTTAAAGCTTTTGTATGACCACACAAAAGCTTTGTGCCATTGGTCAAGGCTAAACTCCCTGCCTATTTCTGCCTCCCATGACAGCATACATTTTAATTTCTGATTATATTTAGCTAATGCCAATATAGCATAAAGAGTCGATATCTTAGGTCTATTACCCACACCTTCCACTACATATCTAGCCAATGAATTCTCACTGATGGCAGGTTGATGGTGAGGCAGTGTATATAGGCAATGGCGTATTTGTAAATATTGATAGAACAATTTGTTCGGTATCCCATATGCCTCAAGCAACGATTCAAAACTTAATATCCTACCACTATCATACAACTGGCCAATCAGCTGTATACCCCAGGTGTGCCATTTAATCAAAGATAGGTCGGGTATAAGATATTCCACAATTGCTAAAGGAAGTTTTTGTATTGGAAGACAGCTAAGATGTCCAGCTGTAAGAAAAAGTTTCCAAATATAAATTGAGCTCTCCATGGTGTCCAGCGGAACATTTACTGTACATGGCTGAACCCCATGGACAGCTAATGCAGATTTGAGCGATCCACCCTTAACAAGCTGTAGTTTAATCTGCATCCACCGATGATTTACCGTGGGTGACCACCATTCTAGTGTTTGATCCATCAAACTGGCCAAATAATAGTTATAAAGACATGGGACACCCAGCCCTCCATTCCTAATTGAAATGTATAAACAGGTCTTACCAATTCTGGGACGTTTACCCTGCCAAATGAAGTTCAATATCCCTGATTGGAGAGATTCAATATATTTAAGAGGTATTTTAACGGGTAGGCATCGAAACATGTAAAGCACTTTAGGGAGGATAAACATCTTAACCGCATTAATACGGGCTATCCAAGAAAGATGAATCCTAGCCAACTTAGAGTAATCTTTGCATATATCTGATTGTAAGCGCCTTACATTAATAGACACAGATTCCTTGATCGAGGACGCCAACTGCACACCCAAATAGGTAAGAGAGGAGGGTGCCCATTGATAAGCATATCGGCCTGTGATCATATCTCGCACGCTCTGAGGTACATGAAGGGATAGCAGCTGCGTCTTCCCAGCGTTTAATCTGTAATAAGAACACTTAGAATACGCAGTCAAGACGCTCGAGAGCGCCTCCATAGATCTCTCAGGGTCTGTAAGAACCAGGAGCACATCGTCAGCATAAAGGCTGACGGTGTGCTCCGAGCTCCCGACCCCGATACCCGAGATTGCGGGGCATGAGCGAATTGACTCAGCAAGAGGCTCAATAATTAACCCCTTAAGGACCGGGGGTTTTGGGATTTTTGCGTTTTTGTTTTGCGCTCCCTGCCTTCCAAAAGCCATAACATTTTTATATTTCCGCTCACATAGCCATATGACGGCTTATTTTTTGCGGGACAAGTTGTACTTTTTAACGCTACCATTTATTTTTGCATGTGATGTAGTGGGAAACGGGAAAAAAATTCCAAATGGGGTGAAATTGCAAAAAAAAAGCAATTTCACCACAGTTTTACGGGTTTTTAAATTACAACGTTCGATTTGCGATAAAACTGACTGGTTAATTTTATTCTTCAGGTCAGTACGAATCCGGCAATACCTAATATGTATAGTTTTTCTTGCGTTTTGATAGTGAAAAAAAATTAAAAGTGGGAATTTTTTTATTTTATTTTTTGTTGCCATGTTTTGACCCCTATAACTTTTTGTAATTATGCGTACGGAGCAGTGTAGGGGCTCATTTTTGCGGGGCAATCTGAACTTTTAATTGATACCATTATGGGGTGCGTATGATGTTTTGATCACTTTTTATTCATTTTTTTAGGAAATGAAGCGTCCAAAAATGGCGAATTAGCCATTTGGGCGCTTTCTTTCGTTTTTATGTTTACCGTATGGTGAATATTTTTAATATTATTATAGTATGGGCGTTTTCGCACATTGCGACACCATTATGTGTAATTTTTTATTTTTTATTTATTTTATTTTCATTTTGGGGAAAGGGGGTGATTTGAATTTTTATATTTTTTTATTTAATTTTTATTTTTAAACTTTTTTTTTTTTTTTTTACCACTTTCTTATAGTTCCCATAGGGAACTATAAGATGCAATCATCAGATTGCTATTCTCATATATTCCAATGCAATAGCATTGGAATATATGAAAAATCACATATTTCCTATGGAGCCTATTACAGTCATAGGCTCCATAGGAATACTATGTAGTACCCTAGGTTTCATTCACAGAAACCTAGGGTACTAAATACATGCTCCGGCTCCCCCTTGTGGCCATCAGGGAGCCGGAGCAAACTCAAAGTGAAACTTTCGGTTTTGCGCGATCAGATGCCGTGGTCAGGATTGACCACGGCATCTGAGGGTTAAATGTCCGCGATCGGCATCGCTGCCGGTCGCGGACATGAGCTGCGGGTGTCAGCTTGATGAATCAAGCGTTTACCCGCAGCTCGGGCGCCCGCTCCGTGCGGGAGCGGGCGCCATCTTTAAAGTGCGGACGAAGGGCGTACATGTACGCCCTTCGTCCTTAAGGGGTTAAGGAAAAAATTAGGGGAGACAGGGGGCAGCCCTGTCGAGTCCCGTTGGTAATGCCAAAGGGGCCAGACATATATCCTGCTGTTAGAACAGTAGCAGAAAGTTTAGAGTATAGCCCCATAATAGCAGTCACAACGGGACCCTTAAAGCCAAATTTCCCTAAGACAGCCTCCAGATATCCCCAGTGCACCCTATCAAACGCCTTTTCGGCGTCTAGAGAGGCAAGTACAGTGGGGATTCCGGAGGCGTCAGCGAGCTGTATCAGGTCAATAATTCACCTAGTTCCATCCCTACACTGTCGTCCTTGGATAAATCCTACTTGGTCATACGAGACCAAGGATGGAAGAACTTCATTGATACGTAAAGCCAGAATTTTAGCATATAGTTTTAAATCCCCATTTAATAATGAAATTGGTCTAAAGTTAACAGGTTCGGTCGTAGGTTTACCTGGTTTAGGGATAGTTACAATTATAGCCTGTGACATCTCTGATGGAATATTACCGGAGGTCATGAAATCATTGAAGAGCCTCACCAGATAATGCACCAGTACTGTGCTAAAGGTTTTATAATAGTCAGCGGTAAAACCGTCTGGTCCTGGTGCCTTACCACTCGGAGTACGCCTCAATGATTCCAGAACCTCCTCAGTAGTAATAGGGGTGTTCAGAGCTTCCAGTTGTTGAGTCGATAAAGAAGCCAGTGACAAAGGGTCCAAGAAAGATCTTATAGATTCAATGTCAGGTTGAGGGGTATTAACATCATCTTTAAGATTATATAGCTCAGAATAATAAGAAGCAAAGACATTAGGGATGTCCACTGGATTTGTCACAGTGACATTTTTATAGGTTAGCTGCAAAATTCTTGACACTGTGGCTCTGCTTCTAAGGCGTTTAGCCAGTATAGCCCCTGCCCTGTCTCCCATACTATAATGTGATGCCCTCGAGCGTCTCAAGTGCTTCTCATATTGATACACAAGTAAAGATCTTACCTCAGAGCGTGCGGCACGAACAAGACCAGAGAGCATATCAGAGGGGCTGGATTTATATGCCAGCTCCGCTGATTCCAGCTTAGATAATGCAGTGTGCAGCTCCTTATCCCTGACCCTCTTAAGCCTCGCTGCAGATTGTAGGAAGATACCCCTCATATATGCTTTATGCGCTAGCCACATCGACGTATTAGATATACCATCCACATCATTATTAAGATAGTAATCTTTTAAAATAGAGGCGTATCTTTCCACCCTCTGCACACACCTCAGCAGGTAAGGGTTAAGTCTCCAACTTCCAGGAGGTGGTCCCGACATCCCCACATTTATTTCTATAGCTATGTGAGCATGGTCCGACCATGTCGCACAGCCTATATGTGACTTAGTAACCCTGCTAATTAACGATCTAGAGATCAAAAAATAGTCTATGCGGGAGAGGGAAGAGTGAGAGGGGGAGACATAAGTATAATCCCTTTCATCACTGTGGTGATATCTCCAAATATCATGTAGATCATTCATCATGAGGATATTTCGGAGGTCAGGTCTCTTAATAGAGGAGTTAGATAAACAATCAATATCAGAATTTACTGGAATATTAAAGTCTCCCCCTATCACTATTCCACCTCTAGCCACCCTCCAGATCTTTTTAAAAAGTCTATTCAAGAACGTTATCTGGCGTACATTAGGAGCATACACCGACACCAGTGTAGATTGGACTCCTTCCAGGAGGCAGAGCAGAATAACATAGCGCCCCCTACGGTCTATTATACATTCTTGGAGAGTAAAAGCCGCAGTAGTCTTTATCCCTATGAATGTCCCGGCCTTGCGCCTCTTCACAGAGGGCGAGTGATAGATATTAGAAAAACTACTATGAGTACAACGGAATAAATCTGCCTCTAGTAAATGCGATTCTTGGATAAAAGCCACATCACAATTCGCCCTCTGTAGGTCAGCCCAAAGCCGGGACCTTCGATATGGGGAATTGAAACCATGAACATTATTACTATAAAATTTTAGCCCCATAATTTTACATAAAAAGGTGGCTCATACGGTGCTAAATGCCCCACTACCCACAAGAAAAACGACATAATAGAAATTTCTACAAATAGGGATCCCAATGACCAAGCGACTGATTTAAAGACATTAAACATTAATATTCCCCCAAATAGATCACACACTGATACCTCTACAAAAACAAAACACAGACAGACCAACAAATAAACATCCAGCATAGATGGTAACACGTAGTCAGCATACCAGCAGCCCACTATAGGGCTTGCAAACCCGCCTTCCGCGGCAGGTAACAGGGGAATAAGTATGCCCGACTACTCACTCACAAACGTCCTCATCCGGGTATAAATAATTGCCCTTTATCTAAGAGAGCTCTTAAACATTGTCCCAGTCCTGGGTTACTCTGGCAGCTCCGGCTGTCATCTTTTTCTGTATTGGTAGCTCAAGAGGCAGTAATTTCCACCCCTGCAGCGTCTTCATAGCTTCTTGAGATGAAGTACACACCACTTGGGATCCTTCTTTACTTATTATCAATTTAACAGGGAAGCCCCATTTGTATCCTATGCCATTATCTCGTAGTGCCTTAGTCACCACTTGGAACTCTCGCCTCTTAGCTAATGTGGCGGCCGATAAATCAGAGTATATCGAGATACCTTTAAACATAGCGGTCGGGGTGGGGTTCGGCCGCAAAGCCCTCAAAAATAACTCCTTAATCTGGAAAAAATGTATGCGGGCAATAACATCTCTAGGTTTAGAAGGATCCAACCCCTTAGGTTTGGGGATCCGGTGAATGCGATCGATCAGCAGATCTCTGTCCGTAATGGTGGGCAGTACATCTCTCATTAACTTTTGCAAAAACGCCTCAAGTTCACCCTGACCCACCGATTCAGCGATTCCACGAAGACGGACATTGTTCCGGCGGTGTCGATCTTCAAGATCTTGTAGCTTAACCTTAATAGTGGTAAGGGTTTCCTCCAGCGCCTCTTGTGCATCAACAAGTAAGTTGTGTTTCCCCGTATATTCCACCATCTTTACCTCCAAGTGTGAGGTTCGCTCTCCCAGGCTCTGCACTTCCCGGCGGATCTCCTGCACAAATGAAGCCATATCCTCTTTCAGAGAGGAGCGCAGGTCCCCCAGTAATTTCTTCATATCTCCAGCAGTAATCGGCTCTGACGCAGGATCAGGAGGTCCATGTGTCGCAGCCTGTACCTCGAGATCCAGCTCCGAGAGTATACATGGCGGCGAGTCAGGCGCGACCACATCTTCCGCGTCTTCCGCGTCAGGGGAGGCAGGCTGGGTGAAAAACTCAGTCAGTTTCTTCGAGGGCTGACGCTTCCGAAGCTTCCCCATCGCCCCTAAGTGTAGTCACAATTGTATGCGGGAGGTTAATTCGTCGCTAGGGCTAGGGCAAGTTAGTAAGCCGCTTTCGGATGTCCGGAGAGGAGCGAGCGAGCGACTATGCGGCCTGCGCCATGTGCGTTCAGGCCACGCCCCGTGCGTTCAGGCCACGCCCCGTGCGGTCAGGCCACGCCCCGTGCGGTCAGGCCACGCCCCCCGGCCTGGAAGCCTGTGGTGGATTGTCTTGCGGCTGGGCTGACAGCCAGGTGCGAACCCGCACCTAAACCTCCCAGGTGATTGGAATCTGTATGTGACTTTTTCTTTTGCCTCACGTTTTTTTGATGGGTGTGAATTAACACCAAGTGACTGTTTGCTGTATACTTTATGCAAGTGTGAATTAAACACTGTTTTGCTGCACTTTCTGGACTCCCCTTTTGCCTCTGTACTGCACCCGCACCGCTATCTAACAGAGCGACTCCCACAACTGCAATACTTTTGTATTGCAGTATATTGTGATTTTGCGAGGGGGGTTGTTGATTGGAGACACGGGGATTAAATGGGTGGGTTTCAGCAGTATAAAATAGCCAGCCCTATATCCTGCCTACTTGTAACATATCTCTATGCTCTTTGTCACAGTGGGTAAAGGGGGTTAACATTTTAATATATCTTAATGGAGGTAGGAGTTTTTTTCCTTTTTAATTCATATCTCTGAAAGTTTAAACATTTATTAGAGCTTGCAAAACTATATATTAAGAATAAATTTAATATATATCACTTTGAAAATGTGCATTTATTTAAATAGACAAAGAAAGGTATTAGAATAATTGAAAACTTTTATTTGAACCCCCTCCATTTCCCATGCTGCTTCTCTGCTGGGACAAGTGATTGGCTATAGCGATCATTTGAGGTATATGGGCATATCATCATTGCAACCAAAGCTTCATCTGATCAAGAAGGAATGCATATCAAAAGCCTAAAAATGTTTGGGTGGTAAATAGGATTCCAAGAAGAAAAGTAAAAATGGAGAAAATAATAAAGAAAAGAACATGGGGCATATGACAACAGGTTGGAAACAAATGGTGACCGGGACTTACAAGAAGAATTGTACTCCATCTTTACAAATCTATACAGTATGGCTAAGCCTAATATGAAAGGTGTTCAATAAGTTGCCTACCCCAGCATGTTCTGTCACTGTTAGTGAGCTGAGCTTGTCTCTACAG
This sequence comes from Bufotes viridis, assembly GCA_033119425.1. Taxonomy (NCBI): domain Eukaryota; kingdom Metazoa; phylum Chordata; class Amphibia; order Anura; family Bufonidae; genus Bufotes; species Bufotes viridis. The sequence continues at coordinate 379,749,360 of CM065591.1, read as the reverse complement.
GTTGAGGCATGTCTGGACATGCAACACACACATTAGCCGTTCAGTCTGATAAAAGTTATGGAAGTGACAGGATAGCAAGTGGTGTACAGTGAGGGACTACAAAGAAAATGGAGGGATTTGGAGCTTTGTTCCATGATTAAATTCCTTATAAAGCAAAAAAAGAAGCCTAAGAAATCCATAAAAGGAAGATATGGTGTATATGGTGATGATGCACCTTCCTACTAGTAAAGTTTTGGGCTAAGCAATTTAAATGGGGTAGAGAATCCAATATAGATGACCCCCGTTCAGATCGACCTGTCGAAGCATCTTCAGAGGAAATGTGCCATAAATTTTTGAAAATCTTTGGGTCAGAGTCAGTGTTTTACCTCATAAATTAGGCATTTCAGTTCGCACAGTTTCCAAAATCATTCATGATTTTTTGATGATGTCAAAGGTCAGTGAGTGCCTCAAATGTTAATATCTGAGCAAAAAACTTGTCACCGGCAATTTAGCCAAGAATTTACACATGCTTAGAGAAAATCCAGGAGACATCTATTCTTAAATTAATACAGGTGATGAAAAATGGGCCCACCACTATGATCCTGAGTAGAAATGAACAAAGTTTAGAAAAATTTGATACGTCAGCTTTGCCAAAGTTTGCCAAAAAATTAGCTTCATTGCAAATTAATTAGTCAAGAATCACTATAAATCAGGAATATCCAGGCCACTACTTTGCCTTAGGGCACAGCCAAACAAAGCGACTGTGCTGCAGGCATGTTGCAGCTAGAGATGAGTGAAGTTCTGAAAAAATTCGATTCAGCTGATTTGCCAGAAATTTGATTCTTTACAAATTATTTAATCACAAATATGGATGAGCAATCCCGTGGATTTTTGGGTTCGACAGGTTCGGCCAAACTTTGCTTTAAGGTTTGGGTACCCAAACTTGATCAGAACTTGACAAAAAACCCAAACCTTATAAAAGTCAACAGGGACCCCAGAGAACTTTGGTGCTGTATAGTGATGAGCGAACATGCTCGGACGAGTATTGGTTCGGCTCGAGCATCGCTATGCTCAGTGCTCGGCTTTACTCGGCCGAGCACCACGTGTGTTCGTCGCATTGCTTGAGTCTCCTCGCCGCACATTTGGTGCCTTCTAAACCAGCCAATGAAGGTCCAGGTAAGTAATTCCCCTCAGTTTAAGACCATAGCAATGTTAGCTGTAAGCCTTACACTGATTGGCTGGCCAGAACACTTGATACCATTTAATATAGGCGCTGAGGTCCGGCGCTCGGCTCAGTCAGCGTCAGGGAGAGCAGACAGTAGGCATGGACAGATAGCGTTTTGCTCTAAACTTACTGATTTCACACCAAAAACCTTATTGAAAGACCTAGCAGTCCTTTTAAGGACTAGAGTGTGTGTTTGACAGCAGTGCAGCACCTTTTTTTTTTAAGAAGGGGGTTAATTAAGTACTATCAGGGACAAGCGTCACCAGAAAGGGACAGATAAGAGCAGGGCTTGAAAATCGCTTTGATAACTTCTAAAAGACAGAAGGATTTCCGATTAGTGACATCTACAATACACCATCATTAAGCAGTGTGTTGGGAAGATATTATCAAAGGGGCTTATTCACAACAGTGTTCTTTGGTACTGAGATATCCACTGCACCATCATAAAACAGTGTGTTGTGCAGACATTATAAATAGGGGCTTATTCACAACAGTGTTCCTTGGTACTGAGATATACACTGAACCATCATAAAGCAGTGTGTTGTGCAGACATTATAAATAGGGGCTTATTCACAACAGTGTTCCTTGGTACTGAGATATACACTGAACCATCATAAAGCAGTGTGTTGGGCAGTCTTTATAAAAATTAGCTCATTGACTACAGTGTGCCTGGTACTGAGATATACACTGCACCATCAGAGAAATTATTTTTTCTAGGGAAATTAACCAAACTTGTGCCACATTTGTGTATGTACATTCAATCCGCAAACCGCTACATTAATTACTCCAGCAGATAGTAATTTATATTTTGGCCATAGCTAACTAGTTTTTGGCACATCTGTGTGTACGTTTAGGCCGCAACCGTATATACAGTATTCCTTCAGAGAATACATTTTATTTGGGACAAATTTGTACCCAATATAGAACTACATCCGAATACAGTGTCTATTGTCAAAATGACATTATCTCTGGGCTAGTGTACTGCGAAAATCTGTTTTTTTCTGTATCCAGTACCATACTGGAAGCCAATACAGTATGTATAGTAAATATTACAATATCTCTGGGCTAGTGTAGTGATGAAAATATGTATTTTTCTGTATCCAGTACCTAACTGGAAGCCAATACAGTGTGTATTGTAAAGATTACATTATCTATGGCCTAGTGTAGTGTCGAAAATTTGTATTTCTCTGACTACAGTACATTACAGCAAGCCAATACAGTGTGTACTGTAAAAAAATGCATAATCTGTAGCCTAGTGTAGTGCCGAAAATTAGTATTTCTCTGTCTACAGTAGACAACAGCAAGCCAATACAGTGTGTATTGTAAAAATTACATTATCTCTGGCATAGTGTACTCCTGAAAATCTTTTTTTTGTGTTTTCAGTACATTACAGCAAGACAATACAGTGTGTACTGTAAAAATGTGATTATCTGTGTTCTAGTGTAGTGCCAAAAAATTGTATTTCTCTGTCTACAGTACACAACAGCAAACCAATACAGTGTGTATTGTAAAAATTACATTATCTCTGGTCTAGTGTACTACTGAAAATCTTTATTTTTTCTGTATTCAGTACATTACAGCCAGCCAATACAGTGTGTACTGTGAAAATTCCATTATCTGTGGCCTAGTGTAGTGCCAAAAATTTGTATTTCTCTGTCTACAGTACATTACAGCAAGCCAATACAGTGTGTATTGTAAAAATTAAATTATCTCTGGTTTAGTATACTCCTGAAAACCTTTATTTTTCTGTATTCAGTATATTATAGCAAGCCAATACAGTGTGTACTGTAAAACTTACATTATCTTTGGACTAGTTTACTCTAAAAAACTTTATTTTTCTGTATTCAGTACATTAAATAAAACCAATACAGTGTGTACTGTAAACATTTCATAATCTGTGGCCTAGTGTAGTGCCGAAAATTTTTATTTCTCTGTCTACAGTATATTACTGCTTGGTTTTCCTTCCTTTGCAGGATATCTGGCTTTCATTGTGTTGTAGACCCATAACTGGGGCTCCACATTTATTTTGCATATTCCTGTTTCCCAGGGAGCTTTGCACTTTGAATTGCTGTGTTGAGACTCTTAAGTGAGGCTCCGCGGTGTTTTTTGTAGCTGGTCTCCCTGAGATCAGCTATTGTTGTGTTTGAGTATATTACAGCAAGCCAATATGGGGTGTATTGTAAAAATGACATTATCTCTGGTCTAGTATACTCCTGAAAATCTTTATTTTTCTGTATTCAGTACATTACAGCAAGCCATGACAGTGTGTACTGTAAACATTTCATAATCTGTGTCCTAGTGTAGTGCAGAAAATGTGTATGTCTCTGTCTCCAGGACATTACAGCAAGCCTATACAGTGTGTACTGTAAAAATAACATTATCTCTGGTCTAGTGTACTCCTGAAAATATATTTTTTTGTGTGTTTTCAGTACATTACAGCAAGACAATACAGTGTGCACTGTAAAAATGTCATTATCTGTGGCCTAGCGTAGTGCAGTTAATTTGTATTTCTCTGTCTACAGTACAGTACAACAAGCCAATACAGTGTTTATTGTAAAAATTACATTATCTCTGGTCTAGTGTACTCCTGAAAATCTTTATTTTTCTGTATTCAGTACATTATAGCAAGCCAATACAGTGTGTACTGTAAAACTTGCTTTATCTCTGGGCTAGGGTACTCCTGAAAATCTTTATTTTTCTGTATTTAGAACATTAAAGCAAGCCAATACAGTGTGTACTATAAAAATTTCATTATCTGTGGCCTAGTGTAGTGCTGAAAATTTGTAATTCTCTGTCTACAGTCCATTATAGCAAGCTAATACAGTGTGCACTGTAAAAATGATATTATCTCTGGACTAGTGTACTCCTGAAAATCTTTATTTTTCTGTATTCAGTACATAATAGGAAGCCAAGACAGTGTGTTCTGTAAAAATGTCATAACCTTTTGCTAGCAAGCCAATACAGTGTGTATTGTTAAAATTTCATTATCTCTGGTCTAGTGTACTCCTGAAAATCTTTATTGTTATGTATTCAGTACATTGCAGCAAGCCAATACAGTGTGTAATGTAAAAATTTCATCATCTCTGGTTTGGTGTACTCCTGAAAACCTTTATTTTTCTTTATTCAGTATATTATAGCAAGCCAATACAGTGTGTACTGTAAAACTTACATTATCTCTGGACTAGTTTACTCCTAAAAAACTTTATTTTTCTGTATTCAGTACATTAAAGAAAGCCAATACTGATAGGATGATAATAAAAGATGACTAGATGCAACAGCTTGGATTAAGTCTTTTCTGGCGCCAGGAGAGTGAATGATCATATCAGACACAACACATATGATGATCAAAATCACTCTGTTTATTGATAATAAGGTTCAAGCTTATATAGGACATTATACGCCCTTTCATTATTCAATCATCTTTTTCCAAACAATATAGCCTCCAATCATAATGAGACACATACCGTCATACAACATACTTTCCGCAGTTACATCCTGGCCTTCATGCTCCACGTACTAGCTGACACGGACAAGATAAGGAATTCTGGTTAGATACTCGGCTGCCCAAAACATTTGGTTATGACAAAATGTTCTTACACAAAGTTGAAGACAGCATATGCCTTCAAATACAGTGTGTACTGTAAACATTTCATAATCTGTGGCCTAGTGTAGTGACGAAAATTTGTATTTCTCTGTCTACAGTACATTACAGCAAGCCGATACAGTGTGTATTGTAAAAATGACATTATCTCTGGTCTAGTTTACTCCTGAAAATCTTTATTTTTCTGTATTCAGTATATTATAGCAAGCCAATACAGTGTGTACTGTAAAACTTACATTATCTCTGGACTAGTTTACTCCTAAAAAACTTTATTTTTCTGTATTCAGTACATTAAAGAAAGCCAATACTGATAGGATGATAATAAAAGATGACTAGATGCAACAGCTTGGATTAAGTCTTTTCTGGCGCCAGGAGAGTGAATGATCATATCAGACACAACACATATGATGATCAAAATCACTCTGTTTATTGATAATAAGGTTCAAGCTTATATAGGACATTATACGCCCTTTCATTATTCAATCATCTTTTTCCAAACAATATAGCCTCCAATCATAATGAGACACATACCATCATACAACATACTTTCCCCAGTTACATCCTGGCCTTCATGCTCCACGTACTAGCTGACATGGACAAGATAAGGAATTCTGGTTAGATACTCGGCTGCCCAAAACATTTGGTTATGACAAAATGTTCTTACACAAAGTTGAAGACAGCATATGCCTTCAAATACAGTGTGTACTGTAAACATTTCATAATCTGTGGCCTAGTGTAGTGACGAAAATTTGTATTTCTCTGTCTACAGTACATTACAGCAAGCCGATACAGTGTGTATTGTAAAAATGACATTATCTCTGGTCTAGTTTACTCCTGAAAATCTTTATTTTTCTGTATTCAGTATATTATAGCAAGCCAATACAGTGTGTACTGTAAAACTTACATTATCTCTGGACTAGTTTACTCCTAAAAAACTTTATTTTTCTGTATTCAGTACATTAAAGAAAGCCAATACTGATAGGATGATAATAAAAGATGACTAGATGCAACAGCTTGGATTAAGTCTTTTCTGGCGCCAGGAGAGTGAATGATCATATCAGACACAACACATATGATGATCAAAATCACTCTGTTTATTGATAATAAGGTTCAAGCTTATATAGGACATTATACGCCCTTTCATTATTCAATCATCTTTTTCCAAACAATATAGCCTCCAATCATAATGAGACACATACCATCATACAACATACTTTCCCCAGTTACATCCTGGCCTTCATGCTCCACGTACTAGCTGACACGGACAAGATAAGGAATTCTGGTTAGATACTCGGCTGCCCAAAACATTTGGTTATGACAAAATGTTCTTACACAAAGTTGAAGACAGCATATGCCTTCAAATACAGTGTGTACTGTAAACATTTCATAATCTGTGGCCTAGTGTAGTGACGAAAATTTGTATTTCTCTGTCTACAGTACATTACAGCAAGCCGATACAGTGTGTATTGTAAAAATGACATTATCTCTGGTCTAGTTTACTCCTGAAAATCTTTATTTTTCTGTATTCAGTATATTATAGCAAGCCAATACAGTGTGTACTGTAAAACTTACATTATCTCTGGACTAGTTTACTCCTAAAAAACTTTATTTTTCTGTATTCAGTACATTAAAGAAAGCCAATACTGATAGGATGATAATAAAAGATGACTAGATGCAACAGCTTGGATTAAGTCTTTTCTGGCGCCAGGAGAGTGAATGATCATATCAGACACAACACATATGATGATCAAAATCACTCTGTTTATTGATAATAAGGTTCAAGCTTATATAGGACATTATACGCCCTTTCATTATTCAATCATCTTTTTCCAAACAATATAGCCTCCAATCATAATGAGACACATACCGTCATACAACATACTTTCCCCAGTTACATCCTGGAATTCATGCTCCACGTACTAGCTGACACGGACAAGATAAGGAATTCTGGCTAGATACTCGGCTGCCCAAAACATTTGGTTATGACAAAATGTTCTTACACAAAGTTGAAGACATCATATGCCTTCAAATACAGTGTGTACTCTGAACATTTCATAATCTGTGGCCTAGTGTAGTGACGAAAATTTGTATTTCTCTGTCTACAGTACATTACAGCAAGCCGATACATTGTGTATTGTAAAAATGACATTATCTCTGGTCTAGTTTACTCCTGAAAATCTTTATTTTTCTGTATTCAGTATATTATAGCAAGCCAATACAGTGTGTACTGTAAAACTTACATTATCTCTGGACTATTTTACTCCTAAAAAAACTTTATTTTTCTGTATTCTGTACATTAAAGAAAGCCAATACAGTGTGCACTGTAAACATTTCATAATCTGTGGCCTAGTGTAGTGCCGAAAATTTGTATTTTTCTGTCTACAGTACATTACAGCAAGCCGATACAGTGTGTATTGTAAAAATGACATTATCTCTGGTCTAGTTTACTCCTGAAAATCTTTATTTTTCTGTATTCAGTACATTACAGCAAGCCAATACAGTGTGTACTGTAAACATTTCATAATCTGTGTCCTAGTGTAGTGCTGAAAATGTGTATGACTCTGTCTCCATGACATTACAGCAAGCCTATACAGTTTATACTGTAAAAATAACCTTATTTCTCGTCTAGTGTACTCCTGAAAATCTTTTTTTTTGTGTGTTTTTAGTACATTACAGCAAGACAATACAGTGTGCACTGTAAAAATGTCATTATCTGTGGCCTAGCGTAGTGCAGTTAATTTGTATTTCTCTGTCTACAGTACAGTACAACAAGCCAATACAGTGTTTATTGTAAAAATTACATTATCTCTGGTCTAGTGTACTCCTGAAAATCTTTATTTTTCTGTATTCAGTACATTATAGGAAGCCAAGACAGTGTGTTCTGTAAAAATGTAATAACCTTTTGCCTAGTATAGAGCTGAAAATTTGTATTTCTCTGTTTACAGTACATTACAGCATGCCAATACAGTGTGTATTGTAAAAATTACATTATCTTTGGTCTAGTGTACTCCTGAAAATCTTTATTTTTCTGTATTCAGTAGAGATGTCCCGAACTGTTCGACTGCGAACAGTTCCCTGCGAACATAGCTTGTTCGCGTTCGCTTCTGCCAAGGAACATTATGCTATGTTCGATTCGCCCTGCGTTCTTACATTCATCTTATCTTCCTACCAAAGCCAGGCATAGTAAATTCAATCTAAAGCTACAATGTTAAAGCAGGGAGAGTATTACCTAATGTTCTCTGTCCACCCCAACCCTCAAACCAAAAAAAAGTCCTTTCTGAAAATGATATATCATTAATAATCATTTTCTATCACATTTAACTTAAACCACTCAATTCATGCCAAAAGCCAGGTATGTGCAGGCTGACTATCTATCCATAAGACAGGGCGTCAGCATACCTTACAATGACAATCATGAGCTTTCAAACATAAGTTCTCAACCCAAAAGGAGAGAAATTGCTTAGCATTGGTTGGCTATCTAGAGGGCCTGGACCCTAGACCATTATCATTAGGGCGACAAAAATTGTAATTTTATATGCCAGCCTAACTCCTCTCTCACTGCCTAAGAGAGCTGCATAAACATTTCCCAACATTTAAATCTCATTTGCATACACATGACCAAGAAATGCTAATGAGCAATATAGCAGTATCTGCCTTGTTTGTAAACTGAAACACGATTTGCATAGCTTTCCCATAGTCCCATGGTATGCAAATGAGTTTATATGACAAAACAGAATAGAAAGATTATAAAGTTAGTCTTTAAAAAATTGCAAAATCAAAAAAAAACTAGGCAGCCTTCCTAATCATTGAGATGAGAGCTAGGTGGCATATAAAAAAAAAAAAAAAAAAAAAATGTTGTCACCCTAATGATAATCATCTATGTGCACAGGTCCCCTAGATACCTAACCCTAAACAGACAATTTCCCTTCTGGGGAAACTTCCCTTCTGGGAAAACTGGTTAATACCCAGGCTGCCTCGCTAAGGTATGCTGATGATCTGTCTGTCTGATGGATTGTTGGCCCTGCATATACCTGGTGCTTGGCGGCCATAGGGGAGAACTGTTCTGTGTTGTCCGTTGAATGTTTTATGTAATAATACAAATAATAATAAGATTTTATGATAGGCAGGCTAGGGTAAATGTCTGTTTCATAAAATACTAAGATTAGCTTCTTTAGTCAGCTACCTTACTGTATGTTTGATTGAGTATTACACCTTAAAGGGACAGGCTGTTTTATCCTATAGAAATATATCTATATAAATATATATAGTCCTGTATTAGGATCCTTGATCTCAGAAAAACTATGCTATTATCATCAAACACTGTCTTTGCATAATGTCTATAAAACGTTTTTATTGCTACAGACCCCAAACTTTCCACACTTTTTTGGCCTATAGCGAAGTACGTTGCTTGTGCTTTATTAGCGATCCCAACCTCGGGGCCCCTGGGGCGGGCCCCGAACACCCACTTTTCCTTTTTACTTTGACAGGAAAATTTTCAAATCGCTCCCACTCGCACAATTTTGAAGCTACGCTCCCCAAACTTGGATCACATATTGTTGGTGTCAACCCGAATAAATGGGTAAATTTGAGGGGACACCCCAAAGTGGGCGGAGCTACCAACGGCCAATGAAAATTTAGCAAATTTCTATACGCTACTCCTCCCACAGTTTTAGGATTACCAAACTTTGCACACTTGTTCGGCACATTCCCGAATAGGTTGCTTGTGCTTTTAACCGATCCCACCCTCCGGGCCCCTGGGCGGGCCCCGAAGATCCCATTTTTCCCATAGACTTTCATTGGAAAAATGTAAACTTTGTCACTCAAACAGCTTTAGAGTTAAAGTCACCAAACTTGGGTCACTTAGTCATGGGGTCAGCCCGAAAATTTCTGGCACATTTTGGGGACATTAAAAAGTGGGCGGAGCTACAACCAATCAGATTTTCCCTATTGACTTCAATAGGAAAACTTTAAAAAGCTACCATTCTCACAGCATTTAAACGAGAATACCCAAACTTGGCACCGTGGGTCATTGGGTGACTGGGGTCAAAAATTTTATAAGTGGGCGGAGTCTAAATCGGCCAATCAAATTTCAGCAATTGGTTTAAATGGGAAAATTTTAAACTGCCGCTGCTCGTAGACGGTTATTGGCACAGTCTTCAAACTTGGCACAGTTGGTCATTGGAGGACTGGGATTAGAATTCTGAAAAGTGGGCGGGGCCAAAATCAACCAATCAGATTTCTTTGAGTGTGAAAAATGTGAAAATTTGAAAAATTTTAACTTCCAAAAATGCTGCAATTCTCAAATTTTTGATGTCAGGGGCTTCAAATTGCAGAAATCAGGTGGCAAGTTACGTCAAATTCAAAATTAGAAAAAGTGGGCGGAGCTACAAACAACCAATCAGATTTTCCCTATTGACTTCAATGGGAAAACTTTAAAAAGCTACCATTCTCACAGTATTTAAATGAGAATACCCAAACTTGGCACCGTGGGTCATTGGGTGACTGGGGTCAAAAATTTTATAAGTGGGCGGAGTCTAAATCGGCCAATCAAATTTCAGCAATTGGTTTAAATGGGAAAATTTTAAACTGCCGCTGCTCGTAGATGGTTATTGGCTCAGACTTCAAACTTGGCACAGTTGGTCATTGGAGGACTGGGATTAGAATTCTGAAAAGTGGGCGGGGCCAAAATCAACTAATCAGATTTCTTTGAGTGTGAAAAATGTGAAAATTTGAAAAATTTTAACTTCCAAAAATGCTGCAATTCTCAAATTTTTTATGTCAGGGGCTTCAAATTTCAGAAATCAGGTGGTAGGTTATGTCCAATTCAAAATTTGGAAAAAGTGGGCGGGGCAAACTACAACCAATCAGATTTTCCCTATTGACTTCAATGGGAAAACTTTAAAAGCTGCCATTTTCACAGTATTTAAATGAGAATACCCAAACTTGGCACCGTGGGTCATTGGGGTCAAAATTGTTAAAAGTGGGCGGAGTCTATATCAGCCAATCAAATTTTAGCAATTGGTTTAAATGGGAAAATGTAAAACTGCCGCAGCTCGTAGCCTGTTATTGGCACAGACTTCAAGCTTGGCACAATTGGTCACTTGAGGACTGGCATTAAAATTCAAGAAAGTAGGTGGAGCCACAAACAGCCAATCATATTCCAAGCCAACATCCTGTGGTTTCTTCAGAAACAGCACTTTCTAGTTATTATTGTTGTTGTTTGTATTATTACATAAAACATCCAATTACCAATACAGAACAGTTCTCCCCTATGGCCGCCGAGCACCAGGTATATGCTGGACCAACAATCCATCAGACAGACAGGTCATCAGCATACCTTAGCAAGGCAGCCTGGGTTTTAACCAGTTTTTCCAAAAGGAAAATTGTCTATTTAGGGTTAGGTATCTAGGGGACCTGTGCGCATAGATGATCATCATTAGGGTGACAACATTTTTTTATTTTTTTAATATGCCACCTAGCTCTCATCTCAATGATTAGGAAGGCTGCATAGTTTTTTTTTTTTGCAATTGTTTAAAGACTAATTTTATAATCTTTCTATTCTGTTTTGTCATATAAACTCATTTGCATAACATGGGACAGCTATGCAAATTGTGTTTCAGTTTACAAACAAGGCAGATACTGCTATATTGCTCATTAGCATTTCTTGGCCATGTGTATGCAAATGAGTTTTAACATACAGTAAGGTAGCTGACTACAAAAACTGATCTTTGTATTTTATAAAACAGACAAAGACAGACTTACAGACATTTACCCTAGCCTGCCTATCATAAAATCTTATTATTATTTGTATTATTACATAAAACATTCAATGGACAACACAGAACAGTTCTCCCCTATGGCCGCCAAGCACCAGGTATATGCAGGGCCAACAATCCATCAGACAGACAGATCATCAGCATACCTTAGCAAGGCAGCCTGGGTATTAACCAGTTTTCCCAGAAGGGAAGTTTCCCCAGAAGGAAATTGTCTGTTTAGTGTTCGGTATCTAGGGGACCTGTGCACATAGATGATTATCATTAGGGTGACAACATTTTTTTTTTTTTTTTTTTTTTTATATGCCACCTAGCTCTCATCTCAATGATTAGGAAGGCTGCCTAGTTTTTTTTTATTTTGCAATTTTTTAAAGACTAACTTTATAATCTTTCTATTCTGTTTTGTCATATAAACTCATTTGCATACCATGGGACTATGGGAAAGCTATGCAAATCGTGTTTCAGTTTACAAACAAGGCAGATACTGCTATATTGCTCATTAGCATTTCTTGGTCATGTGTATGCAAATGAGATTTAAATGTTGGGAAATGTTTATGCAGCTCTCTTAGGCAGTGAGAGAGGAGTTAGGCTGGCATATAAAATTACAATTTTTGTCGCCCTAATGATAATGGTCTAGGGTCCAGGCCCCTCTAGATAGCCAACCAATGCTAAGCAATTTCTCTCCTTTTGGATTGAGAACTTATGTTTGTTTGTCTAAATTGCTCAAACTTGTCATTGTAAGGTATGCTGACACCCTGTCTTATGGATAGATAGTCAGCCTGCACATACCTGGCTTTTGACATGGTGTAGAGTGATTTTTTTTATTTTACAAGTAATTAAAATATGTTAAATAACTATATTAGCATTTAAAAGTAGGTTAGAAAATAAAATGTTAGGGTAGATTTAGATATCATAAAATAGGTTAGCTAGAATGAGTCACTGTGGGTTTTAATATTCGCCTGCCAATAGAGGTCTATTGCGGTTCGCCCTGTTCGCGAACATTTGAGTAAGTTCGGGTTCGTTGTTCGCGAACAGAAAATTTTATGTTCGCGACATCTCTAGTATTCAGTACATTACAGCAAGCCACTACAGTATTTACTGTAAAAATGTCATTATCTGTGGCCAAGTGTAGTGCTGAGATTTGTCATTCTCTGTCTACAGTACATTATAGCAAGCTAATACAGTGTGCACTGTAAAAATTATATTATCTCTGGACTAGTGCACGCCGGAAAATCTTTATTTTTCTGCATTCAGTACATTAAAGCAAGCTAATACCGTGTTTACTGTAAAAATGTAATTATATCTGCCCTAGTTAAGTGCCGAAAATTTGTAATTCTCTGTCTACAGTACATTATAGCAAGCCAATACAGTGTGTATTGTAAAAATGTCATTATCTATGGTCTAGTGTACTCCTGAAAATCTTTATTTTTATGTATTCATTACATTACAGCAAGCCAATACAGTGTGTACTGTAAGTATTTCATTATCTGTGGCCTACTGTAGTGCCGGAAATTTGTATTTCTCTGTCTACAGTACATTACAGCAAGCCAATACAGTGTGTATTGTAAAAATTACACATTATATCTGGTTTAGTGTACTCCTGAAAACCTTTATTTTTCTGTATTCAGTATATTATAGCAAGCCAATACAGTATGTACTGTAAACATTTCATAATCTGTGGCCTAGTCTAGTGCCAAAAATTTGTATTTCTGTCTACAGTACATTACAGCAAGCCAATACAGTGTGTACTGTAAAACTTACCTTATTTTGGGGCTAGTGTACTCCTGAAAATCCTTATTTTGCTGTATTCAGTACATTATAGCAAGCCAATACAGTGAGTACAGGTGAAAATAACATTATCTCTGGGCTAGTGTGGTGCCAAAAATCTGTATATTTCTGTATCCAGTTCTATCCTGCATCTGAAAACTGTGTCTTTGGCGGACAGTAAAACAATCTGTGCCACATTTACAGACAAAACCATCAATATTAAGAAGGCGAGAACAAAGGGAGGGGGAAGTGGGTGTGATGCTGATGGTGCAAGCAGAGGCTGTGGCCCTGGGCGTGATGTTGATGGTGCAAGCTGAGGCCGTGGCCCTGGGTGCAATGAAACTCTGCCTGCTGCCAGTGCACCAGAAAAAAACTAAAAAATCCACATTACCCAGCTTCATGTCCAATATAGCTGGGCAGCGCAGGATAACACTGTCCAAGTCGGACCAGTGCGAACATGTGGTCGGTTGGATTGCAGAAGATAATGCTTCCAGTCGGTTAAGCACCACCCTCTCTTTCACAAAGTCCAGTCTCTGTAGCCAAAAGTCTTGTCAACCGTATCCTCACTCTGATCCTCCTGCCTCCCACCATGTCACGTCTGGGCAAACAAGGGATCCCACACTCGGATATTCACATGACCTCTTTTCATCGCCAGTACTTGGTTTGGCTCACTCTTGAAGAGGTACCTGAGGAATTGTGCCCTGATTCCCAACCTCTTGAGCCTTGACAGTCTCAAGAAGATGACGGTGGTGAACCGCAATCATTCGTTCATGAGGTGGATGATGATGAGACACAGTTGCCAATCACTGAGGTGGTGGTTAGGTCAAGTCAGGAGGATGAGCAGAGTGAGGAAGTGGAAGATGAGGTGGTGGACGATGAGTTCATTGACCCAACATAGTTAGGTGAAAAGCCGAGCAAGGACAGAAGTACAGAGGGGGAGGGATCCGTAGCCCTGGGGGGCAGTGGGGTGGCAAAAGGGAGATGACAGCTCACACCAAACAGGCCCGCAACTGTTACACCGAGCACCCCCATGCGTAAATCTACCTTGCCAAGGGGTAGGTGTTCCGCAGTATGGCACTTTTTTGAGGAAAGTGCAGACGACAAAAGAGTGGTAGTTTGCAACCTGTGCCACACCAAAATGAACCGGGACGTGAACATTACCAACCTCACCACCACCAGCATGATCCTCCACGTGGCATCCAAGCACACAAATAAGTGGGCCGAACGCCTAGATCCACACTCTGCGTCTGCGGGTCCCACCACTGCCTCCACTTCCCTGTTTTACGCACTGCTGACCAATCACCTGTCGAAAGGCGCAGGCCCGGACACCTGGACATTCGCATGAACCGTCAGCAACAATATCTACTTCCCTTTCCCAGCGCAGCGTCCAAAACAGGCATTTGAACGCAAGCGCAAATACCCACCTACAGGCCGTAGCACTAAATGCACAACTTTCGGAATTAAAATGTGGTAACAAGGCGGCTTCATCCCTGGATCGATTTCTGGAGATGGTGCTCACCTGTCGGTGCACCCAAACCGAGTAGAAAAACAGGAAGAAAAATGAATAGAACCGGGACACTCTTTTAAATAATTTTATTTAAACAGATAAAAACAACACTGATAAAATGTGAGTTAACATGGGTACCAACGCTGCAAAGGGACTGACTCCTACACACACCACCAATGAAATAATGGCGCAAACTAATGTCCCGGGTAGTGAACCCTATCTAGTGTCTCTAGTGGTGGCGGTAGCAGAGTCCACAAAGCATAGTAGATTGTATACTGTCCTCCGGTCTAAGTCCGCATTTAGGGTTGCCCAAATCAATAAGAATAGAATTAAATAGGACCGCAAGTGACTATAGGTAAAATAAAACAGCCTCTCACCACATTCATCATCTGGCTGGCGTGGAGTACTTTGGCGTCTCCTCCCGGTTCACCTGCGGTCTCTTGCCGGGTGCATGTCCTGGGGGTGACGTACACACACCAACGCCGCGTCCCACGTGGTGTAGGAGTATGCACGTGACGTCTCACGTGACTCCAGATGCACAGGTCCTAGAGCGTATAAAGCGGTGTATTCCCAGGTCCTTGATCCTCTATATTACGGATCTGAATCTTTCCCATCTTCACTTTGAAAGTCCTTTGGGCAATCTTACATATACAGATGCGGAAATTTTTCATATAGTAATGCGGTACTCCAGCTTCTTATGTTGTAGTTCTCATCCCATATGCTCTCCTCTATTGCCTTGCTGTGTCTCTTTCATCAAATGCGTTTCTAGGTGTACGCCCCTTCCTCAGTGATGTCAGCAGCAAGGATTTGGACCTTATTTAAACCCTCATGGGGTGGGGTTAATTGTTAACCCATTGGTTACAATCTTGATACAGGTCAAAAACTCAATCTGTCACATATCAAAAAATGTGGAGAGGTGGTGGACCCTGTAATACTTCAAATATATAAAATGTACATAGAGTGCATCCAGGATAGCCATGCTTTCTTCACTAGAAGTAATATAAAAAACTAAAAACTCAAAATGTACCTCAATAGAATATAATACATAAAATTACAATACATCAAATACATCAAATTCCCAGGTTCACTTTGGATAATATTATGAGGGATCCTGGTCGGGGGTGTGTATAGATGGGTGGACCAGGCAGGGAGGGGGGATCAAAGTGCTGATAAGACAGCCAGACACCGATGCCCTATCACTACGAGGACCATCCAAAATCCTTATAGGAAGCCAAATAGTTCCAGCTCCGCATTGAGGCCTCTTGGGGCTAAGGAGTTGAACTCAAAAATTCGGCGAGATTCATGTCTCGACATGGCAGCCATATGGTTGCCCCCTTCTCCAGGGGCGTCTAACCTGTTTGATTGCGTTAAATACTAAAGAGGCTGGGTTGGAATCATGAACCTCTTTGAAATGTTTAGATAAAGAGTGGAGTGGGTATCCTTTTCTAATATTGGATATATGTTCCTCCACTCTTTTTCGTAGGGTTCTCGAAGTCCTCCCTATGTGCTGTTTATGACAAGCACACTCCAAAAGATAGATCAGATTCTTTGAATCGCAAGTCAAACGTTCCTTGATGTCTAGTTCAAAAGAGTTCTGTGTAGAACTCACTTTCACAGTTTTTCTCGGGAAATTAGTACTCTTGCAGTTACTACAATGGCCACACTTATGGAAGCCTCCGGATGACAGCCAGTTCTTTCGCCCTCCACTCCTATCTAATTTAAAAGTTGGGGCCAGTCGTGTAGCTAAATTGGTAGTTTTGGTATATGTAAATAGTGGTTGGGGAGGGAGAGAGGGACCTAATCTTATCCCCCAAGAGGAGATGCCAATGTTGGGCAATAATCCTCTCCACTCTACGGTACTGGCAATGGTATGGTAGGATAATTCTCAACGGGGTCTCTTGTTCTTTTATTTTCTTGGGTTCAAAGATGGTCTCTCTCTCCATCCCCTTTACCTTATCAAGGGCTTTTTCTATAACTCGGGGAGGATAATCTCTTTCTTCAAACCGTTGCTTCAAAGAATCCACCTCTAACTCAAATTGATATTCTGACGTACAGTTCCGCTTCAACATACGGAATTGGCTTGTAGGTATGTTTAACAACCAATGAGGTAAATGGCAACTTGCAAAGCGAATAAAACTATTTCTGGCCACTTCCTTAATATATGTATTACATTGGACTTTCTGGGCCTCCACCTTAATATTGATATCTAAAAACTCAATCTCTCTCTCACTTATTTTGGGGGTGAATCTCAAATGTATCTTGTTGTTATTCAGTTTGATGAGGAATTGGTCTAATTGGTGCCTGGGACCTTCCAAAATAAACAGGATGTCGTCTATAAATCTCCGCCATAGGACCAGATTCACCCCCATCCTAGGCCCAATCACCT
The DNA here is from genome assembly GCA_033119425.1 of Bufotes viridis. Lineage (NCBI taxonomy): Eukaryota > Metazoa > Chordata > Amphibia > Anura > Bufonidae > Bufotes > Bufotes viridis. The sequence continues at coordinate 379,732,122 of CM065591.1, read as the reverse complement.
CAGATTTCCATTGAGCTAAAAATAAATTAGCATAACTCGGGGGGAAACTGGTACCCAGGGCGGTTCCCGTAAGTTGCATATAAAATTCCTGTATGTTAGCAAAATTATTGTGCGACAGAATATACTGTATCCCCTGGAGTAGGAACTCCAACTGTTCTCTAGTTATTGTACTATTCTCCATCATCTGTTTTCTCTAATGCCACTAGTCCCTGGGTATGTTCAATAACAGTATAGAGAGAGCTCACATCCAAAGTTGCCAAAAGCCAACTTTCCCTCCACTCCAGGGACTCCAATATTTTGATGATGTCAGTGGAGTCTCTCACATACGACAGCATTTTCTTGACCACTGGTTGTAACCAGTGGTCAATGTACTGAGAAAGGTTTGATGAGATTGAGTCAATTACCGATACAATCGGTCTCCCTGGAGGGGAGTTCAGGTCCTTGTGGACCTTTGGAAGGGGGTAAAAAATAGGGATCCTCTTCTGTGTGCCCAAAATGAATCTGGCCTCTCTATCCAATAGAAAGCCTGCATTAACTCCTCTAGTACAGAATCGTGTTAATTCATCGTAGTACTCTTCAGTTGGGTCTTTTTTCAATTTCCTAAATGTCTTTCCATCATCCAATTGTCTATGACATTCTCCTTCATACAGTAGTGTATCTAAAATCACTATGGCTCCCCCCTTGTCTGCCGGGCAGATAGTGATATCATTGTTATCTTGCAATTCCTTTATAGCCTCTATTTCCTTCTTTGTCAAATTCCTATTCCCTTTAAATCTCCCTATCTGTCTAATTGCAGTCTCTACATTGGTCCTAAATGCCGCCATTTCATTACTGATCTCCTGTCTGGGATATTTCCTTGATCTCAATTTGAAATCAGTGTGGCTATATTTCTCCCTATATTGATGGTCAGCGGCTGGCATAGTGATGGGGTTTTTCAAGAAGAATTTTTTCAAACATAACCTCCTTATATATTTCTCAATTCCAATATATGTGGAAAATTTATCCAAAGTTCTAGTGGGGGCAAATTTCAATCCCTTGTTCAAAAGCAGAGTCTGTGTTTCAGTCACTGTATATTGAGAATTATCCCTGTTTGTCTCATTTTCATTCTTTGGGTCTTGGGTGGGGATGGTGTCCTTAAATGTCTCAATCTCACCCTGTGATGGGGGGGAGTCCCATCTAAAAAAATGGGTGTGGATAATACCTCATATCTATTGGATGTGCTGATAGATGACACAGAGGTAGTGTTGAGCGAACAGTTCGAGCATAGTTTGGGTTCGTACCGAATTTTGGGGTCTTCAGGACACGACCAGGACCCGAACATTTTCAAAAAAGTTCGGGTTCAGGTCCTTTGTTTGGCGATTTTTTCCCGCTTTCTGAAGGGCTGCACAGCAGCCAATCAGCTAGCGTTTTACTTCTTGCCCTAAGAAGCCATCACAGCCAAGCCTACTAATGGCATGGCTGTGATTGGCCAAGTGCAGAATGTGACCCAGCCTCTATTTAAGCTGGAGTCACGTAGCGCCGCACGTCAAACTGCTCTGATTAGTGTAGGGAGAGAATGCAGCCTCTGTGAGGGCGAGATTAGGCAGGGAAAAGTCAGCAACAGAACCTAATGAACAGATCGATCTACAGCTGTGAATGATTCATCTTTTGCTAGTTAATTGCTCACTGGTTTTTAGGCTGCACAGAGCGTTTTTCTATCACTTTTTCTGGGGTGATCGGCGGCCATTTTGTGACTTGTGGTGCACCAGAACAAGCTGCCACCAAGTTCATCAATCCATCAATACTAGTTTTTTTTTTTTTTTGCTATATCCTACATGAGGGGCTTGGCTGTGCTTATTGTAACCCCTAGAAACTCAGGATAGCAATTTATATATTCTATTAAGGGGTTAAATACAATTACCAAAACACCAATCCCCTAAATCTGGTGTTCCAGCTTTGGCTAGCCAAGTGTGATACTGTCTGCTGTCTGGCAAAGGATAGATCATTTTCTGTGGTGAAATTCAATAGTCAAAATAGCAATACCCTGAATCTTGTGTCCCAGCACTGGCTGGCAAAGTATAATAGTGTCTGCCAAAACATATATTTTGTTCTGGGGTGAAATTCAATTGCCAAAATAGCAATACCCTGAATCTGGTGTTCTAGTAGTGGCTGGCAAAGTATAATAGTGTCCGCCAAAACATATATTTTGTTCTGGCGTTAAATTCAATTGCCAAAATAGCAATACCCTGAATCTGGTGTTTTAGTAGTGGCTGGCAAAGTATAATAGTGTCCGCCAAAACATATATTTTGTTCTGGAGTGAAATTCAATTGCCAAAATAGCAATACCCTGAATATGGTGTCCCAGCTTTTGCCAGCCAAGTGTTAATCTGTCCGTAAAAGGGTATATTTTGTTTTGGAGTGAAATTTAATTGCCAAAATAGCAATACCCTGAATCTGATGTTCCAGTAGTGGCTGGCAAAGTATAATAGTGTCCGCCAAAACATATATTTTGTTCTGGGGTGAAATTCAATTGCCAAAATAGAAATACCCTGAATCTGGTGTTCCAGCAGTTGCCGGTCTAGTTTGAATCTGTCCGAAACAGGGTATATTTTGTTCTCGGGTGAAATTCAATTGGCAAAATAGCATCACCCTGAATCTGGTGTTCCAGTAGTGGCTGGCAAAGTCTAATAGTGTCCACCAAAACATATATTTTGTTCTGGGGTGAAATTCAATTGCCAAAATAGCAATAACATAAATCTGGTGTCACAGCTGTGGCTGGCAAAGTATAATAGTGTCCGCCAAAACATATATTTTGTTCTGGCGTTAAATTCAATTGCCAAAATAGCAATACCCTGAATCTGGTGTTCTAGTAGTGGCTGGCAAAGTATAATAGTGTCCGCCAAAACATATATTTTGTTCTGGAGTGAAATTCAATTGCCAAAATAGCAATACCCTGAATATGGTGTCCCAGCTTTTGCCAGCCAAGTGTTAATCTGTCCGTAAAAGGGTATATTTTGTTTTGGAGTGAAATTTAATTGCCAAAATAGCAATACCCTGAATCTGATGTTCCAGTAGTGGCTGGCAAAGTATAATGGTGTCCGCCAAAACATATATTTTGTTCTGGGGTGAAATTCAATTGCCAAAATAGCAATACCCTGAATCTGGTGTTCTAGTAGTGGCTGGCAAAGTATAATAGTGTCCGCCAAAACATATATTTTGTTCTGGGGTGAAATTCAATTGCCAATATAGCAATACCCTGAATCTGGTGTTCCAGCTGTTGCAGGCCAAGTGTTAATCTGTCCGTAAATGGGTATATTACACTCAAGGTATATATACAAGTGCTGAGAGTGTCATCCTCATTAACTTCACATGCTACCGTGCATCTCCCATTGTATTTCTGTCCGTTAAAGGGTATATTACACAAAGTGTTAAAATAAAATTGCTGAAGGCATAATCCTACATATTTTTTCTCACGCTACTGCGCATCTCCAAGTGTAAATCTGTCCATAAAAGGATACCTTTTATCCAGGGCCTAAATACTAGCCCTAAAAGAGATATTCCACTAATTCAGTGGTTACTGCTGTGCCTGGATTAGTGTAATACGCTACATAAATAAATAGGCAGATAGTGTTACGTGCCTGTAAAAAAAAGCCTGAATTTGAAATCAATACATTGGACCAAATATTTTTTTTCTTATTGTGGTGCTTGGTGAACGGTAACAATGACAAAAACATCTAGTAAGGGATGCGGACGCGGTCGTGGTGGTGTTAGTGTACCCTCTGGTGCTGGGAGAGGACATGGCCATTCTGCTACAGCCACACTTCCTAGTGAACCAGCTACCTCAGGTTCCAGTACCCGCCAGAATTTACAGCGATATTTGGTGGGGCCCAATGCCGTTCTAAGGATGGTAAGGCCTGAGCAGATACAGGCGCTAGTCAATTGGGTGGCCGACAGTGGATCCAGCACGTTCACAACATTATCTCCCACCCAGTCTTCTGCAGAAAGTGCACAGGTGGTGCCTGAAAACCAAGCCCATCAGTCTTTCACATCACCCCCATGCATAACAGGGTAACTGTCTGAGCCTCAAGTTATACAGCAGTCTCTTATGCTGTTTGAAGACTCTGCTCGCAGGGTTTCCCAAGGGAATCCACCTAGCCCTTCCCCAGTGCTGGAAGACATAGAATGCACTGATGCACAACCACTGATGTTTCCTGATGATGAGGACATGGGAATACCACATTATCGGAGTACGCACGTCTCTGATTATGACGAAACACAGGTGCCAACTGCTGCGTTTTTCTGCAGTGCGCAGGGCGACTGTGTGGAAGACGATGCAGGGGACGATGAGGTCCTAGACCCCACATGGAATGAAGGTTGTGCCACTTGCAGATAAAATTCCTGTATGTTAGCAAAATTATTGTGCGACAGAATATACTGTATCCCCTGGAGTAGGAACTCCAACTGTTCTCTAGTTATTGTCCTATTCTCCATCATCTGTTTCTCTAATGCCACTAGTCCCTGGGTATGTTCAATAACAGTATAGAGAGAGCTCACATCCAAAGTTGCCAAAAGCCAACTTTCCCTCCACTCCAGGGACTCCAATATTTTGATGATGTCAGTGGAGTCTCTCACATACGACAGCATTTTCTTGACCACTGGTTGTAACCAGTGGTCAATGTACTGAGAAAGGTTTGATGAGATTGAGTCAATTACCGATACAATCGGTCTCCCTGGAGGGGATTCAGGTCCTTGTGGACCTTTGGAAGGGTGTAAAAAATAGGGATCCTCTTCTGTGTGCCCAAAATGAATCTGGCCTCTCTATCCAATAGAAAGCCTGCATTAACTCCTCTAGTACAGAATCGTGTTAATTCATCGTAGTACTCTTCAGTTGGGTCTTTTTTCAATTTCCTAAATGTCTTTCCATCATCCAATTGTCTATGACATTCTCCTTCATACAGTAGTGTATCTAAAATCACTATGGCTCCCCCCTTGTCTGCCGGGCAGATAGTGATATCATTGTTATCTTGCAATTCCTTTATAGCCTCTATTTCCTTCTTTGTCAAATTCCTATTCCCTTTAAATCTCCCTATCTGTCTAATTGCAGTCTCTACATTGGTCCTAAATGCCGCCATTTCATTACTGATCTCCTGTCTGGGATATTTCCTTGATCTCAATTTGAAATCAGTGTGGTTTGGGTCTTGGGTGGGGATGGTGTCCTTAAATGTCTCAATCTCACCCTGTGATGGGGGGGAGTCCCATCTAAAAAAATGGGTGTGGATAATACCTCATATCTATTGGATGTGCTGATAGATGACACAGAGGTAGTGTTGAGCGAACAGTTCGAGCATAGTTTGGGTTCGTACCGAATTTTGGGGTCTTCGGGACACGACCAGGACCCGAACATTTTCAAAAAAGTTCGGGTTCAGGTCCTTTGTTCGGCGATTTTTTCCCGCTTTCTGAAGGGCTGCACAGCAGCCAATCAGCTAGCGTTTTACTTCTTGCCCTAAGAAGCCATCACAGCCAAGCCTACTAATGGCATGGCTGTGATTGGCCAAGTTCAGAATGTGACCCAGCCTCTATTTAAGCTGGAGTCACGTAGCGCCGCACGTCAAACTGCTCTGATTAGTGTAGGGAGAGAATGCAGCCTCTGTGAGGGCGAGATTAGGCAGGGAAAAGTCAGCAACAGAACCTAATGAACAGATCGATCTACAGCTGTGAATGATTCATCTTCTGCTAGTTAATTGCTCACTGGTTTTTAGGCTGCACAGAGCGTTTTTCTATCACTTTTTCTGGGGTGATCAGCGGCCATTTTGTGACTTGTGGTGCACCAGAACAAGCTGCCACCAAGTTCATCAATCCATCAGTACTAGTTGTTTTTTTTTTTGCTATATCCTACATGAGGGGCTTGGCTGTGCTTATTGTCACCCCTAGAAACTCAGGATAGCAATTTATATATTCTATTAAGGGGTTAAATACAATTGCCAAAACACCAATCCCCTAAATCTGGTGTTCCAGCTTTGGCTAGCCAAGTGTGATACTGTCTGCTGTCTGGCAAAGGATAGATCATTTTCTGTGGTGAAATTCAATAGTCAAAATAGCAATACCCTGAATCTGGTGTCCCAGCACTGGCTGGCAAAGTATAATAGTGTCTGCCAAAACATATATTTTGTTCTGGGGTGAAATTCAATTGCCAAAATAGCAATAACATAAATCTGGTGTCACAGCTGTGGCTGGCAAAGTATAATAGTGTAAGCCAAAAAATATATTTTGTTCTGGGGTTAAATTCAATTGCCAAAATAGCAATACCCTGAATCTGGTGTCCCAGCTGTTGCAGGCCAAGTGTTAATCTGTCCATAAAAGGGTATATTTTGTTCTGGGGTGAAATTCAATTGCCAAAATAGCAATAACATAAATCTGGTGTCACAGCTGTGGCTGGCAAAGTATAATAGTGTCCGCCAAAACATATATTTTGTTCTGGGGTTAAATTCAATTGCCAAAATAGCAATACCCTGAATCTGATGTTCTAGTAGTGGCTGGCAAAGTATAATAGTGTCCGCCAAAACATATATTTTGTTCTGTGGTGAAATTCAATAGTCAAAATAGCAATACCCTGAATCTGGTGTTCCAGTAGTGGCTGGCAAAGTATAATAGTGTCCGCCAAAACATATATTTTGTTCTGGGGTTAAATTCAATTGCCAAAATAGCAATACCCCGAATCTGGTGTTTATCCAAAGTTCTAGTGGGGGCAAATTTCAATCCCTTGTTCAAAAGCAGAGTCTGTGTTTCAGTCACTGTATATTGAGAATTATCCCTGTTTGTCTCATTTTCATTCTTTGGGTCTTGGGTGGGGATGGTGTCCTTAAATGTCTCAATCTCACCCTGTGATGGGGGGAGTCCCATCTAAAAAAATGGGTGTGGATAATACCTCATATCTATTGGATGTGCTGATAGATGACACAGAGGTAGTGTTGAGCGAACAGTTCGAGCATAGTTTGGGTTCGTACCGAATTTTGGGGTCTTCGGGACACGACCAGGACCCGAACATTTTCAAAAAAGTTCGGGTTCAGGTCCTTTGTTCGGCGATTTTTTCCCGCTTTCTGAAGGGCTGCACAGCAGCCAATCAGCTAGCGTTTTACTTCTTGCCCTAAGAGCCATCACAGCCAAGCCTACTAATGGCATGGCTGTGATTGGCTAAGTTCAGAATGTGACCCAGCCTCTATTTAAGCTGGAGTCACGTAGCGCCGCACGTCAAACTGCTCTGATTAGTGTAGGGAGAGAATGCAGCCTCTGTGAGGGCGAGATTAGGCAGGGAAAAGTCAGCAACAGAACCTAATGAACAGATCGATCTACAGCTGTGAATGATTCATCTTCTGCTAGTTAATTGCTCACTGGTTTTTAGGCTGCACAGAGCGTTTTTCTATCACTTTGTCTGGGGTGATCAGCGGCCATTTTGTGACTTCTGGTGCACCAGAACAAGCTGCCACCAAGTTCATCAATCCATCAGTACTAGTTGTTTTTTTTTTGCTATATCCTACATGAGGGGCTTGGCTGTGCTTATTGTCACCCCTAGAAACTCAGGATAGCAATTTATATATTCTATTAAGGGGTTAAATACAATTGCCAAAACACCAATCCCCTAAATCTGGTGTTCCAGCTTTGGCTAGCCAAGTGTGATACTGTCTGCTGTCTGGCAAAGGATAGATCATTTTCTGTGGTGAAATTCAATAGTCAAAATAGCAATACCCTGAATCTGGTGTCCCAGCACTGGCTGGCAAAGTATAATAGTGTCTGCCAAAACATATATTTTGTTCTGGGGTGAAATTCAATTGCCAAAATAGCAATAACATAAATCTGGTGTCACAGCTGTGGCTGGCAAAGTATAATAGTGTAAGCCAAAAAATATATTTTGTTCTGGGGTTAAATTCAATTGCCAAAATAGCAATACCCTGAATCTGGTGTCCCAGCTGTTGCAGGCCAAGTGTTAATCTGTCCGTAAAAGGGTATATTTTGTTCTGGGGTGAAATTCAATTGCCAAAATAGCAATAACATAAATCTGGTGTCACAGCTGTGGCTGGCAAAGTATAATAGTATCCGCCAAAACATATATTTTGTTCTGGGGTTAAATTCAATTGCCAAAATAGCAATACCCTGAATCTAATGTTCTAGTAGTGGCTGGCAAAGTATAATAGTGTCCGCCAAAACATATATTTTGTTCTGGGGTGAAATTCAATTGCCAAAATAGCAAAACCCTGAATCTGGTGTTACAGTAGTGGCTGGCAAAGTATAATAGTGTCCGCCAAAACATATATTTTGTTCTGGGGTTAAATTCAATTGCCAAAATAGCAATACCCCGAATCTGGTGTCCCAGCTTTTGCCAGCCAAGTGTTAATCTGTCCGTAAAAGGGTATATTTTGTTCTGGAGTGAAATTCAATTGGCAAAATAGCAATACCCTGAATCTGATGTTCCAGTAGTGTCTGGAAAAGTATAATAGTGTCCGCCAAAACATATATTTTGTTCTGGGGTGAAATTCAATTGCCAAAATAGCAATACCCTGAATCTGGTGTTCCAATAGTGGCTGGCAAATAATAATAGTGTCTGCCAAAACATATATTTTGTTCTGGGGTGAAATTAAATTGCCAAAATAGCAATACCCTGAATATGGTGTCCCATGTGTTCCAGGCCAAGTGTTAATCTGTCCGTAAAAGGGTACATTTTGTTCTGGGGTGAAATTCAATTGCCAAAATAGCAATACCCTGAATCTGGTGTAATAGCTGTTGCAGGCCAACATTCATAGTGTCCACTAAAACATATATTTTGTTATGGTGTGAAATTCAGTTGCCAAAATAGCAATACCCTGAATCTGGTGTTCCAGTAGTGGCTGGCAAAGTCTAATAGTGTCCGCAAAAACATAAATTTTGTTCTGGGGTGAAATTCAATTGCCAAAATAGCAATAACATGAATCTGGTGTCACAGCTGTGGCTGGCAAAGTATAATAATGTCCGCCAAAACATATATTTTGTTCTGGGGTGAAATTCAATTGCCAAAATATCAATACCCAGAATCTGGTGTTCCAGTAGTGTCTGGCAAAGTATAATAGTGTCTGCCAAAACATATATTTTATTCTGGGGTGAAATTCAATTGCCAAAATAGCAATACCCTGAATCTGGTGTTCCAGCAGTTGTCGGTCTAGTTTGAATCTGTCTGAAACAGGGTATATTTTGTTCTCGGGTGAAATTCAATTGGCAAAATAGCAATACCCTGAATCTGGTGTTCCAGTAGTGGCTGGCAAAGTCCAATAGTGTCCACCAAAACATATATTTTGTTCTGGGGTGAAATTCAATTGCCAAAATAGCAATAACATAAATCTGGTGTCACAGCTGTGGCTGGCAAAGTATAATAGTGTCCGCCAAAACATATATTTTGTTCTGGGGTTAAATTCAGTTGCCAAAATAGCAATACCCTGAATCTGGTGTTCTAGTAGTGGCTGGCAAAGTATAATAGTGTCCGCCAAAACATATATTTTGTTCTGGAGTGAAATTCAATTGCCAAAATAGCAATACCCTGAATATGGTGTCCCAGCTTTTGCCAGCCAAGTGTTAATCTGTCCGTAAAAGGGTATATTTTGTTTTGGAGTGAAATTTAATTGCCAAAATAGCAATACCCTGAATCTCATGTTCCAGTAGTGGCTGGCAAAGTATAATAGTGTCCGCCAAAACATATATTTTGTTCTGGGGTGAAATTCAATTGCCAAAATAGCAAAACCCTGAATCTGGTGTTCCAGTAGTGGCTGGCAAAGTATAATAGTGTCCGCCAAAACATATATTTTGTTCTGGGGTTAAATTCAATTGCCAAAATAGCAATACCCCGAATCTGGTGTCCCAGCTTTTGCCAGCCAAGTGTTAATCTGTCCTTAAAAGGGTATATTTTGTTCTGGAGTGAAATTCAATTGGCAAAATAGCAATACCCTGAATCTGATGTTCAAGTAGTGTCTGGAAAAGTATAATAGTGTCCGCCAAAACATATATTTTGTTCTGGGGTGAAATTCAATTGCCAAAATAGCAATACCCTGAATCTGGTGTTCCAATAGTGGCTGGCAAATAATAATAGTGTCTGCCAAAACATATATTTTGTTCTGGGGTGAAATTAAATTGCCAAAATAGCAATACCCTGAATATGGTGTCCCATCTGTTCCAGGCCAAGTGTTAATCTGTCCGTAAAAGGGTATATTTTGTTCTGGGGTAAAATTTAATTGCCAAAATAGCAATACCCTGAATCTGGTGTAATAGCTGTTGCAGGCCAAGATTTATAGTGTCCACAAAAACATATATTTTGTTCTGGTGTTAAATTCAATTGCCAAAATAGCAATACCCTGAATCTGGTGTTCCAGTAGCGGCTGGCAAAGTCTAATAGTGTCCGCAAAAACATAAATTTTGTTCTGGGGTGAAATTCAATTGCCAAAATAGCAATAACATAAATCTGGTGTCACAGCTGTGGCTGGCAAAGTATAATAATGTCCGCCAAAACATATATTTTGTTCTGGGGTGAAATTCAATTGCCAAAATAGCAATACCCAGAATCTTGTGTTCCAGTAGTAGCTGGCAAAGTATAATAGTGTCCGCCAAAACATATATTTTGTTCTGGGGGGAAATTCAATTGCCAAAATAGCAATACCCTTAATCTGGTTTCCCAGCTGTTGCATGCCAAGTGTTAATCTGTCCGTAAAAGGGTATATTTTGTTCTGGGGTGAAACTCAATTGCCAAAGTAGCAATACCCTGAATCTGGTGTTCCAGTAGTGGCTGGCAAAGTATAATAGTGTCCGCCACAACATATATTTTGTTCTGGTGTGAAATTCAATTGCCAAAATAGCAATACCCTGAATCTGGTGTCCCAGCTATTGCAGGCCAAGTGTTAATCTGTCCATCAAAGTGTATATTTTGTTCTCGGGTGAAATTCAATTGCCAAAATAGATATACAATGAATCTGGTGTTCCAGTAGTGGGTGGCAAAGTATAATAGTGTCCGCCAAAACATATATTTTGTTCTGGAGTGAAATTCAATTGCCAAAATAGCAATACCCTGAATATGGTGTCCCAGCTTTTGCCAGCCAAGTGTTAATCTTTTTTCTGCAGTGCGCAGGGCGACTGTGTGGAAGACGATGCAGGGGACGATGAGGTCCTAGACCCCACATGGAATGAAGGTCGTGCCACTGACTTTCATAGTTCAGAGGAAGAGGCAGTCGTGAGACCGAGCCAACAGCGTAGCAAAAGAAGGAGCAGGGGGCAAAAGCAGAACAGGTGCCTCCAAGAGAGTTCGCCTGCTACTGGCCACCGCCACCAGTGACCGAGCACCCCAAAGCCAGCTTCAAGGAGTTCCCTGGCATGGCACTTATTTAAACAATGTGCTGTTGACAAGACCCGAGTGGTTTGCACGCTGTGCCATCAGAGCCTTAAGCGAGGCATTAACGTTCTGAACCTTAGCACAACCTGCATGACCAGGCATCTACATGCAAAGCATGAACTGCAGTGGAGTAACACCTTAAAAGCAAGGAACTCACTCTGGCTCCCCCTGCTCCCTCTTCTGCTGCTGCCTCGGCCTCTTCCTCCGCCTCGGTAGTAACGTTGGCACCTGCCGCCCACCAAACAGAGGATGTGCCACCGATACCACCACCTACGTCACCAAGCATCTCCACCATGTAACACGGCAGCTTTCAGCTCTCAATCTCACAAACCTTGGAGAGAAAGCGTAAATTCCCACCTAGCCACCCTCGAGCCCTGGGCCTGAATGCCAGCATTTCTAAACTACTGGCCTTTGAAATGCTGTCATTCAGGCTGGTGGACACAGACAGCTACAAACAGCTGATGTCGATGGCTGTCCCACAGTATGTTGTTCCCAGCCGCCACTACTTCTCCAAGACAGCCGTGCCTTCCCTGCACAACCAAGTATCCGATAAAATAAATTGTGCACTGAGCAACGCCATCTGTGGCAAGGTCCACCTAACCACAGATACGTGGACCAGTAAGCACGGCCAGGGACGCTATACCTCCCTAACTGCACACTGGGTAAATGTAGTGGCGGCTGGGCCCCAGGCGGAGAGTTCCTTGGCGCACGTCCTTCTGCCGCCAAGGATCGCAGGGCATCATTCTTTGCCTCCGGTAGCCTCCTCCTCCTACTAGGCTTCCTCCTCCTCTGCTTCCACCAGCTCATCCAGTCAGCCACAAACCTTCACCACCAACTTCAGCACAGCCCGGGGTAAATGTCAGCAGGCCATTCTGAAACTCATATGTTTGGGGGACAGGCCCCACACCACGCAGGAGTTGTGGTGGGGTATTGAACAACAGACCGACGAGTGGTTTCTGCCGGTGTGCCTCAAGCCCGACCTGGTGGTGTGAGATAATGGGCGAAATCTCGACGCAGCTCTGGGACTAGCCGGTTTGACGCACATCCCTTGCCTGGTGCATGTGCTGAATTTGGTGGTGCAGAAGTTCATTCACAACTACCCCGACATGTCAGAGCTGCTGCGGAATGTCTGTGCGCGCTTCCGGCGTTCACATCCTGCCGCTGCTTGCTTGTCTGCGCTACAGTGTAACTTCGGCCTTCCCGCTCACCGCCTCATATTAAACGTGCCCACCAGGTGTAACTCCACCTTGCACATGCTGGAGAGACTGTGCGAGCAGCAGCACCACTTCACCACCAATGATTGGGCCTCCATGCAAGACCTGTGTGCCCTGTTGCACTGTTTCAAGTACTCCACCAACATGGCCAGTGGTGACACCGTTATCAGCGTTACAATACCACTTATATGTCTGCCTGAGAAAACCCTTAGGGTGATGATGGAAGAAGAGGTGGCCCAGGAGGAGGAGGAGGAGGATGAGGGGTCATGTTTAGCAATTTCAGGCCAGTCTGTTAGAAGTGGCTCAGAGGGAGGTTTTTTGCAGCAGCAAAGGCCAGGTACAAATGTGGCCAGCCAGGTCCCACTACTGGAGGACGAGGAGGATGAGGAGTAGGTAGAGGAGGATGAGGATGAAGCAGGTTCACAGCGGGGTGGCACCCGACACAGCTCAGGCCCATCACTGGTGCGTGGCTGGGGGGATACGCTTCCCACAGAGGACAGCTTGTCCTTACCTCTGGGGAGCCTGGCACAAATGAGCGACTACATGCTGCAGTGCCTTTGCAACGAAATCAGAGTTGCCCACATTTTAACGTGTGCGGACTACTGAGGTGGCACCCTGCTGGATCCCCGGTACAAAGACAATGTGCCCACCTTACTTCCTGCACTGGAGCGTGATAGGAAGATGCGCGAGTACAAGCGCACGCTGGTAGACGCACTCCTGAGAGCATCCCCAAATGTCACAGGGGAACAGGTTTTAGCCCAAGGCGAAGGAAAAGGAGGAGCAAGAGGTCACCAACGCAGCTGTGTCACGGCCAGCTCCTCTGAGGGCAGGGTTAGCATGGCAGAAATGTGGAAAAGTTTTGTCTCCACGCCACAGCTAACTGTGTTGTGGAATCATATATATGAGTGTATACTTGCTTGTATTAATTACTAATGACTAACAGTTAGTTTGACAAAATGGCACCTGAAGCTAACATCTTACTAATCATAATGATTCAGCTATTCTAATGTGGTCTGAGACCGTTAGAACACTAACATGTGACAAATGAGATAACCTAGACTTAGTTCCTCTTTTTACCTCTTATTAACCCATGTATCACACGTAATAAACATAACATCTTGCATTGACTTCCCTGTGACAGTCTGTGTGTTGATTTCTCGGCGTATGCCTAATATCTGATACCCATTCGGAGCAGTACATCAACTCAGCCTGACCATTGCATCAGGACCAGAACATTTGGCGCCCAACGTGGGGCTCGTGGATTGGACCCCCTGCTGAAGTACCCCCAGAGACTGGACAAGGAGAGACGAGCCAACGGACACCGGGACCTGCCGGCCCGTAATAAGAGTTGGGAAAATAAATCATCTTACCTATTTGTGTTTCTTGGCCTAGTCAATCCACATTTGTACTAGGGAGGGGTGCATCGGCAGTCTGGGGCAACCTCGAGGGCATGAGAGTAAGAACCCCATTGTATTGATAAGATTTGATGTACTGTGGTTTATTATTTTTATATGTGTGTTGGTCTCTCTGTGAGGAGAGGCATAGACTGACAGAACAACCGAAGGGAGTCTCCCTAAGTGCCTACATTGAGGGGTAACCCTGGTGTGTGACCCCAAGAAATAGTAGAAGGGAGGGAGACGGCTTGCTGACAAGTGTTGGTCTCAGGCTCAAGGTGTTTGTTTGTCAGTGTCTGTGCTATCCAAGAATCAGAGACAGTAAGTGAAGGCTCCAGGACGTGTTTCATTGCAAAATGGATATTATATCACCATTCCCTCCAGTGAGCAGAGGCTATGAATGTATTTAATTTGCTATCTAGTGCCTACTCTTGGCTCCTGGATTGGATCTAAAACTTAACTTTTATTGTTTCTAACTTAACTCAATATTAAAAGCTGACTATTCGCTTCCCTGACTAACTAACACTGTCACTATATTTTGCGGAGTTTCACTCCACTATTACTAAGGAGGAGAAGGTCGCGCGCACTATCTCCCCTCTGATGATTAAAGTGTATTCAGGTATAGCGATTAAATGTTAAAATCACTGCACACTATCCCCCGACATGTTTCGCCTGAACAGGCGTCCTCAGGGGTATCGGATAGCGTCTGTGTGCTGCAGGGCAGTAAGGCTATTTAAAGCCTTTGCTCTCCACCTCCTTCTACGTCATGTCTGTATCCACCTATCAGATTCTTTAATGCATAAAGGTACAATGTTATCTAGTTGCTGATTGGGTATCGATGTGTGAGGTATACAAACCAGCTTACTGCCGCGCATGTCATCGCACTTAGTCTTTAGCGGCTCAGTCGGCGCCGCTGCGCATGTCTTAATACTTCGTGTTCGAGACAAGCTTAGAGTATATTGCGCATGTCTAGGCACTTAGTTTTCGGGACTTGTGTGGGGTGTACTACGCATGTCTGTGGACTTAGTTTTTGGATGTCATTTACTCCTACACTTCCTACGATTCGTTGCCTATCCTAGAGTCTAGTATCTAAAGTGCGTATAGCAATGCTTACTTTAGTTATTCTATATCATATTTGTTTCTTCTCCTATATCTTCTAGATTGTTAGATACATATTGATATTTAGCATTCGCACCCCAAGCCAACGACAGCGACATTTTATGCAACTCCGAAAATTCATAAAGAAAGGAGACCTATACCAGGTAGACCTATAGTATCAGGAAACGACAGCCTGTGTGAAGGGATTAGCCAATATATACAGTAGATACCATTATATCCTCATTTGTACCAGAATTATCATCGTATCTCAAGGATACAAAGGACGTTTTAAAAAAACTACAGGATTTACAGGTTAAAGAAGGTGTCTACATTGCGAGCTTAGATGTAGAGGCACTGTACACAAGTATTGACCATGAACTGGGACTAAAAGCCATTGAGTATTATTTGAGCACTAAGGGGACACAATACCAGGAGCACAATGCATTCATTCTTACACTTTTAAAATTCTTATTGACACACAATTATTTTATGTATGATGGTAAATATTATTTACAGATCACCGGTACCGCTATGGGGACGATTTGTGCACCAAATTTTGCTAATTTATTTTTAGGATGGTGGGAGGAACAAATAGTATTCACAGACACTAACACCTTACTCACTCAGCACATATTAATTTGGGCACGATTTATAGATGATATTTTGATTTTATGGGAAGGTACAGAAACACAATTTCACGAGTTTGTATCTTATTTGAAAGATAACACAATAGGTCTTAGATTTACATCAGAGATTAGTAAAACGAGTATAAACTTCTTGGACCTTACATTAAAAATTCAACCAGATGGCCAGATTAATACAATGGTGCACAGGAAGGCAACTTCCACAAATAGCTTTTTAATGTGGCAAAGCTATCACCCACTCCCCCTAAGAAGAGGGATACCATTTGGCCAATACATCAGGGCCAGAAGAAATTCCTCCACAGAAGAGGCCTTTGAAGTTGAAAGCAAAGTGCTATATAATCGGTTTTTAGACAAAGGCTATCCCAAAAAGATCCTTCATAAGGCCTATCGTAAAGCTAAAGCGATTGATAGAGCAGACCTTCTGAAGGATAAAACTAATCAACAAGATCCCACAATTAGATGTATTGGCACGTATGATAAAGAGCACAACAAAATACAATACATCCTGGCCAAACACTGGAATATACTCAGAGCAGATGATGATCTCAAACTAGTATTACCCAAGCATCTAGCAATTACCTACAGGAAAGGACCAAATTTGAAGCAAAATCTAGTCCATAGCCATTTTCAATGGCAGGGAAATGGGGATAAAAGTACCTGGCTGACAGCGAGAGGCTCGTATCCATGTGGTGACTGTGTGTTCTGTGCCCAAATGGAGAAAAAAGCGTGTTTTGTTAATCCAATAGACCAACGAACCTATGAAATAAGAGAATATATAAATTGTAAGACTACAGGAGTGGTATACATAATAAGTTGTACGTGCCCAAAAATCTACGTAGGTAAAACAGTCCAGGAACTGAGGAGACGAATATCCAAACATCTTAGTGATATTAGGAACAAAAAAGATACAACACTGGTGAAACATATAGAAACAGTACACAAAGGAGATACCCAGTCCATTAAATTCTGGGGTATACAAAAAGTGAAGGCAGGACCCAGAGGAGGCAATATTGATAGAAAATTACAACAACAGGAAACAAAGTGGATATATAGATTGGAAAGCCTAGCCCCTAAAGGACTAAATGAGGGATTCACTTATGCATCATTTCTGAATAAGCGTTGAAAGCCCAAGATCTTAACATAGGAGTTTTGTACTCTATATATACAGATAAGTAAGCAACTCATTCGAAGTATTAGCAGGGATCAATTAGAAATAAAAAATTAAGGAATAAGTTTATAGATAAGATAAACTGATAATATATGTAATAGCTCCCCACCTTCTGTACACAATAAGTAGTAATTCATTCTAGGTTAATAAGAAGTGTCAAGTTGCAAGCTAATGATGAATACATAGAATAAGACAATATAGGCAATCATGTGAGAGGAGTATTCTACAATCTCCAGAATAAGCTTCATAATTACATACCACAAAGATTATATAGTCATCTTGTAGATTAAAAATATGAAAAAAATCAAAAATCAAAAGGAAAACTATCCATGTAAGGATTTTCGGAATGATGGCATTTATTATAACAGAACAATAATATGAGTCAGTAATCCAAAATACTAATAAAATATCACTGCAAATAAGATAAACTATGCAAAAAATCATAAGCACTGTGGTAAAATGTTATAAGTATGATTTAAGTTTTTAAAAAGTAAAAAAGAAGTATAAACATGATTTCAAAAACTTAATAATAAATGTGATTATGACTCAATAATAATAAAATAGTGATTAAAAACACATAAATAAATATACAAGTATGACAGTGGTTATAACCACTTCTAATGTGCGAATGCTAAATATCAATATGTATCTAACAATCTAGAAGATATAGGAGAAGAAACAAATATGATATAGAATAACTAAAGTAAGCATTGCTATACGCACTTTAGATACTAGACTCTAGGATAGGCAAAGAATCGTAGGAAGTGTAGGAGTAAATGACATCCAAAAACTAAGTCCACAGACATGCGTAGTACACCCCACACAAGTCCCGAAAACTAAGTGCCTAGACATGCGCAATATACTCTAAGCTTGTCTCGAACACGAAGTATCAAGACATGCGCAGCGGCGCCGACTGAGCTGCTGAAGACTAAGTGCGATGACATGCGCGGCAGTAAGCTGGTTTGTATACCTCACACATCGATACCCAATCAGCAACTAGATAACATTGTATCTTTATGCATTAAAGAATCTGATAGGTGGATACAGACATGACGTAGAAGGAGGTGGAGAGCAAAGGCTTTAAATAGCCTTACTGCCCTGCAGCACACAGACGCTATCCGATACCCCTGAGGACGCCTGTTCAGGCGAAACATGTCGGGGGATAGTGTGCAGTGATTTTAACATTTAATCGCTATACCTGAATACACTTTAATCATCAGAGGGGAGATAGTGCGCGCGACCTTCTCCTCCTTAGTAATAGTGGAGTGAAACTCCGCAAAATATAGTGACAGTGTTAGTTAGTCAGGGAAGCGAATAGTCAGCTTTTAATATTGAGTTAAGTTAGAAACAATAAAAGTTACGTTTTAGATCCAATCCAGGAGCCAAGAGTAGGCACTAGATAGCAAATTAAATTCATTGCAAAATGGGTAACAAAGAAAGTGTCCCGAAGGGCTACTGTTCACCTGGACAGTACGTGGCGGACCGGAGAGGAAAAGGTCATGTTAAAGAATTAAGCAAGTTAGAGAAGAATTATAATATTGTAAAGGGTGGTATACTGTGTTCTGCTACATGGCAGACATTGTTAACTGAAAAGAGAGGTAGATTGCAAGATAAGTTGATTGATACAGTCAGAGTGTAGAGAATTTGAACAGACAAAAGGAGATGCAATGTTTGATGAAAAGTCAGGATGTCATTATTATCGGCCTGGCTCAGTGTTAGTGAGAGAGCAGCCACCGCCCTATAATGGTGCTGCTGAAAGAAAAAGGGGAAGTTGGATTTGTACAGTGTGTGGTCAGCAGAACCCTGCTTCCCGAGATACATGCTTAGCCTGTGGTGCTCCGCGCCCACATGAAAGAGAAAACACTCTTTCAGCTCCACAGCCCATCCACCAGCCTGTCCTGGCCACAGCGCCATTTTGTCCTCAGCCAACGCCCAAGGCTGGACATATAGTTTCCCCCAAACCTGTCCCTTCTGTCATGCCCCAAGTCACTACCATATACCCCATGATAAATCCGGATGGCACCTACATGCCACCCAGTCAATCCAAAGTGCCTGCTCACATAATGGTAGGGGGACATGGTAGATATCGCTCAGATCAAGAAGAAGGGGAGGCGGAGGAATGTAAAGAACCCACATCAGGAGAAGAGTCACAGATAACGGTGGAATATGCACCTAATGCAATTGAAGCAGGAGAAACCCCTGCACGTGGGATGCCGCCTCTTAGTCGTTTTTCTGATATTTCCCCCCCACCTAGTCAGGGTACAGGAATAACAAATGACTTTTTTCAACATCAACTTGCACAGTTGCGAAGTGACATGCATAACTTAGAGCAGGGAAATCTTACAGTTTTAAAGGAGGCATTGTTAAATACCCACCCTTTAGGGCCTCCTAAGTATGTGTCTTTCACCCTACAGCAGTTATTCACCATAGTGAATCTCATGCCAGACCCAGACACTCACCCTATGCCCTTTTTCAGGAAATTGTCTCAAGTATATCAAACATATGGGTGTACATGGTCAGACCTACAGAGTATTGTAGAAAATAAGACTGGTGAATATTCTTCACTTATAATGGATCACATAAAACAACCAGAGCTCCAGGGAGCAAATTTTGACACCCGTGATTCAGAATCCGGGGACTATTTCATTCAACAACTGTATAAATGGGCAAAGGACAGGTTGGCAGAACAATCCACTACTTTGCAGGATATGTTACAGGACAGAGCAGAGTCAGTGGAGAAATTCGCCCAAAGGGTTAAACAAAATTATAAAGATATGGGATTCAGTCCAAATGAACCTGTACACTTGAGACTTCTGGCCCGATCATTTGTTGATGGTCTTAGACCAGATCTGAACAAAGCTCTTGTCACCTGCCGCCCAGAATGGAAATCATTAACCCTTGAGATCTTAGAACAAGTTGCTAAAGGATTGGAGAGTAATACCAAGAAGACTCGCACAGCAGTTATGGCTGTCATGACAGGGGAAGAGGGAGAAGAAAGGCCCCCACCCCGTGTCTGTTATGGGTGCGGCAAGCCTGGACACATAAAGAGGAACTGTCGTTCCAGGCATTTGTGGCCAGTGAACCAAGGCCAAGGAGGAACACCTCCTTCTTGGCCAGCCACACCTCGCTAGGATATTGGCAAGCTAGTGTTGCTGGGAGGGGACACCTCATGTATGGCAGTCTCTGCCCCTCCAGCTGGCCCCGCCCTCGAATCACCCTCGATGTGGCAGGGAAGGAACTCTCATTCCTTGTAGACACTGGTGCAGCCCGCAGCGTGTTATGTGAAACTGCCATACTCCCTTCCTGGCTCACAAATATCCATTTGCCCTGCTCTGGCTTGGAAGGGGTTACACAGCACAACCCTGTTACTAAACCTCTCTTGATTACTCCATCCACTAAGTCCCGAAGCCAATTCCCACAATTGCATCTACCCACTGGAGTAATGTCACAATTTGTTGTAAGCCAGACTTGTCCTTTTAATCTATTAGGTTCGGATTTTCTTCAGAAAATACGGGCCAACATTTAATTCAGGGAGGATGGTACAGTTGCCTTGGGTACAGACCTGTGCCCACAGGAAACTTGTCTCCTGATGGCATTAACAGCCCAGCCTTCTGAATCACCCGAGCAAGGGGATACGCTGCAAAGCATTTTGCACCTCATCCCTGACACCCTATGGGCCAAAGGTCCCCAAGACATAGGGCGTCTCAAGGTCCCGCCAGTCACAGTTACCTTGAAGAATCCTGACATACTACCATACAAAGCCCAGTACCCTCTGTCCATTCCTCAGAAGGATGCTATAACCCTCCAGATACAGACCTTTCTCGCAAATGGGGCTATCAAAGTGACCACCTCCCCCTGTAACACTCCCTTATACCCAGTTAAGAAACGAAGGGAGAAAGGACAACCCCCTGTGTATCGCATGGTCCAAGACCTCAGAGCAATCAATGAGGCTACAGTCTTTGAGACCCCTATTGTTCCAAATCCTCATACTTTGCTTGCTAGCATTCCTCCTACGGCTTCTATTTTCACAGTCATTGATCTGGCAAATGCTTTTTTCTCTGTCCCACTGCATGAGGACTCTCAATTTCTTTTTGCCTTCACACACGATGGGAAACAGTACACCTGGACTGTTTTGCCTCAAGGAGCTCAGAATAGCCCATCCTGTTTCAGTAAAGATATGGCATCCATCTTACAACCATGGCAAGCAGATCACCCTGAGGTGGAACTCTTACAATATGTGGATGATTTACTCCTCTGTGCCGACTCACATCCCACCTGCCTACACTCAACTACCTCACTTCTCCAATTTCTGGCAGATGCTGGGTGTAAAGCTTCACAGTCCAAATTACAGTTGTGTCTTCCCAAAGTTGTTTTTCTTCTATCTCACAAGGCAGTAAACATCTTACGGATGCCAGAAAGAAAGCAGTCTCAGACATCTCACTCCCAGACACTCCTCATCAACTGCAAACCTTTCTGGGACTTATTTCTTATTGTAGGCCATGGATTCCTGATGCATCAGTCCTGATGCAGCCACTCTACGTGTGGCCACTGTTCCTTTTCAGATGACATCAGAAGCCATAGAAGCATTTGAAACTCTCAAAAAAGCCATTATCACTGCCCCAGCTCTTGGCATCCCTAACTACAAACTTCCCTTCCGGCTTTATGTCATGGAGCGTCAGGGTCATGCTACAGGAGTTCTCACCCAGAGCCATGGGGGCTGTAATAAACCCATAGGCTACTTTTCAAAATGTCTTGACCCTGTAGCCAGAGCCACCCCATCTTGTGTCAGGGTCGTTCATGCTGCTAGTTCCCTTCTGGACGCTACCTCTGACATTGTCCTAGGACACCCCCTCACCATCATGGCTCCTCATGACATTTCTGCTATCCTTCAACAGACACAACCTAAACACCTCACTGCACAGCGCCACCTCAGACTTTAGTGTAGTCTGCTTCTACCAGACAATGTCACCATTCAGAGGTGCCACATCCTCAACCCGGCTGCACTCCTTCCTCTCCAAAGGGGGGAGTATACTACAGAATCTGTGGATTTTATTGATTTACAGGCAGAAGAGGATCTCCAGGAAGAGGAATTATGGACAGCTACTGACTCTCCTGATAAGGAACCAGACCATGATTGCATTACATGCCTTTGGAGTAGTCCATGACTTTGGAACAATATGGAAAGCTAGGGATTACATTACAGCCGCAGGAACCCCAATTAAACATGCTTCAGCAGTAGAGGCTTTAATGGCTGCAGTACTCCTGCCTACCGAAGTGGCAGTAATCAAAGTAAAGGCACATACCTGTGCTGACACACCAGAGGCCAAAGGAAATGCTTTGGCTGACCGAGCTGCAAAAAAGGCAGCAATGGAAGAGGAAAGAGCACAGCCGGATAAAATCATGCTGACACAAGAGGATCATAAACAACAAGAAGTATCATGGGATTTACTGAAACAAATGCAGAAGCAAGCCACTCTCTCAGAAAAGGAAACCTGGCTGAAGGAGTCAGCCCTTGAAGAAGAATCCGGACTCTGGACACAAGGGAAGAAGGTGTGCTTGCCTAGAGCACTCTATCCCTTAATTGCCTCTGTGGCCCATGGACCCACTCACCAATCTAAGACAATAATGAAAGAGCTCATTGATAAAATATGGGTAGCACCAGGAATCACTCCAGTTCTGGTAAAATATGTCCAGTTATGTCTAATCTGTGCCCAATGCAATCCCGGTAAAACTGAGCCCACGCCCAAAAGATGCCTCCCAAAAGCCTTATACCCCTTCCAGAGGATCCAGATTGATCATATCCAGATGCCAATGTGCCAAGGGTTTCAATACGTGTTAGTAGTGGTAGACATGTTCTCTGGGTGGCCAGAAGCCTACCCCGTCAGGAATCAGACAGCAACAACTACTGCTAAGAAATTGATACAGGAAACTGTCTGTAGGTACGGGGTACCTGAGGTCATTGAGAGTGATCAGGGCCCAGCATTCACTGCTAGCCTAACCCAAGAAGTCTGGAAGATGATAGGGTCACACCTGGCGTTTCACACCCCTACAGACCCCAAAGTAGCGGCAAAGTTGAGAGACTGAACGGGGTATTAAAGTCAAAAATGTTGAAAATGACTAGGGAGACAGGGCTAAACTGGGTCCAGTGTTTACCTATAGCACTCTTTGCAATCAGGCACACTCCAAAACCTCCCCACAA
Organism: Bufotes viridis; assembly: GCA_033119425.1. Lineage (NCBI taxonomy): Eukaryota > Metazoa > Chordata > Amphibia > Anura > Bufonidae > Bufotes > Bufotes viridis. Next base: position 379,709,028 of record CM065591.1, on the reverse strand, counting down.
GCTGACTCCACATGAGATATTGTTTGGGTCAGAACCCCGGATGGGGCTGTACTTCCCACAACAACTGCAAATGCATTATGAATCCATTGCAAAATATGTGATAGCTTTGAGCAAACAGTTATCTAACATCCATGCACAAGTCTTTTCTTCCATTCCAGATCCTGACTCCCTAGAGGGAAGCCACACTCTGAAACCAGGAGAGTGGGTGGTGGTCAAGAAACACGTCAGAAGTACCCTGGAACCACGTTTCGAGGGGCCTTACCAAGTACTACTGACCACACCAACTTCCGTAAAGCTCGAAGGGAGACCCACCTGGATTCACGCCTCTCATTGCAAAAGGATAAGATGCCCGCCAGATCCGGAGCTAATAAAATGATTTTCCTTTGTCTACTGGCACCGTTAACACTTGCCAATACATACATACTTCCCCAGGGAAGGATGACGGGTGGGACAACAAGTTTGTTAGACATCACCAGGTGTTGTATGAGAGCCTGAAGGAGGGTGATTCCGACTCCATCTCTTCACTAAAAAATTGTTGGATGTGTACACATGGCCCAATAAATGCCAGAGCTATGCCTTACTTAGCTGTACCCCTAACTCTCCTAGAATTGAAAGAACTAGCAGGATCAGCTATCTTCCTTTCAGGTATAGAAGAGGTCAGTTCTAAAGATGGCAACAGGAAAGCTTCCCTAACCATAGTAGCATGGGATGGGTCCCCATGGCTAATGATAAACCGATCAGGACCCTCTGTTGAAAATAGCTATATGCCCTGGGATGATTACATGTGGAGCAATGTATCCTGTTTCCCCAACTGGAAAAACTGTCACTGTTTGCAGGTGCAGACCCAAGGTATGACTTTTAGTCCCCATAACAAATCAGGCTGTAATGATTCCAACCCCAACAGCCCAGTGCAGTGCATCGGTATGGACGTCGCAGCAGGTGGTAATCTAGCCTGCGGCTGCCGCACTATAAATGACCTGGTAACAGGGATAACTAGTAAGACGACGAAAGGTCAGAAAAAGGGTATGGGACTAGCAGAAGGTGCCATGGTAGCCAAACTGATCACTAGCTTGTCCAACAGTACAGTGGTCTCTATCCCAGAAAATGTATACATGGTATGTGGATATAAGGCATAAAAATGGCTCCCTGCAAACTTCAAGGGTTTATGTACAATTGCTAGGCTTACACCAGCCACCTTTATACTGCCTCATGGGAAACTAGATGTCAATGCTATCCCTAAACACACATTATACAAAAGGGCTGCAGATAACACTCCAAGACCAAATGGGAAAACCCCATCTTGTGGAAATGAGTATTCCCAACAAAATCTTTAGCACCCTGTTTATCTATCCCATGATTATGCAAATGTAAGACAAACTGGTAATGGCCACTGACTACCTAGATGATCAGATTTGGGAAGTAATGAAACTCTTGAACACATCTAATATTGTCCAGAACCAACTCATTATAGTCTCCAATCAACACACTTTGGTATTAGACTACTTGACTGCAAAGGAAGGAGGTATGTGTCAGATAATAGGTACTGCATGCTGCCACTATATTGATCCACAAGGTAATCTACAAGTAAAAGTGGGTTTGGAAAAGATAAGTGAGATACGTGATCAATGGTTAGAGGCACACAAAGCAGAAAAATCAACATGGTGGTCTGACACTTTCTCATTCCTTAATCCCAGTAACTGGTTCAAAGGAATTTCAGGATGGCTAATGGGAATACTTCAGGGGATATTGCAGATAGCCCTAATATTGTTGATAAGTTACATACTAATCAAACTTGTTATTTCTTGCATTAACCACATCATCAAGAGAAAGAAGAATGCTGAAGAACCAATAATGATCCTCTATGAGCACATGGCTAGTAGTACAGCAGATGTGAATGTGATCCCTTCAGTCCCGACACCACCTCCGCCTCCACCACTTCCCGCTGATGAATTTCCTCCTCCTCCAGGGACAGAAGACCCAAGAAATGAAAACTAGGGACAGATGAATCCCAGGGTATTACCAGAAGTCCGCTTAACCGGGAGCCTATCCACAAGGGATAGGTTGTCGCCACTGTCGGTGAAGAGGATGCGAAAGGTATTCACTGCGGATTCGTTAGGTTTAGGGAAAGTCTACAATCAAGTCTACAAGGGGGGACTGTTGTGGAATCATATATATGAGTGTATACTTGCTTGTATTAATTACTAATGACTAACAGTTAGTTTGACAAAATGGCCCCTGAAGCTAACACCTTACTAATCATAATGATTCAGCTATTCTAATGTGGTCTGAGACCGTTAGAACACTAACATGTGACAAATGAGATAACCTAGACCTAGTTCCTCTTTTTACCTCTTATTAACCCATGTATCACACGTAATAAACAGAACATCTTGAATTGACTTCCCTGTGACAGTCTGTGTGTTGATTTCTCGGCGTACGCCTAATATCTGATACCCATTCGGAGCAGTACATCAACTCAGCCTGACCATTGCATCAGGACCAGAACAACTGCACCACCACCTGATACGGAACGTGTTAGCCGGAGGCAGCATTTCACTAACATGGTTGAACAGTACGTCTGCACACCCCTCCACTCACTGACTGATGGTTCGGCCCCATTCAACTTCTGGGTCTCTAAATTGTCCACGTGGCCAGAGTTAGCATTTTATGCCTTGGAGGTGCTGGCCTTTTGCAGCCCTCTAGCCCTTTCCTGGACTATTTTACAGCCTTTTTAGTGCCTAAAAGTTCGGGTCCCCATTGACTTCAATGGAGTTCGGGTTCGGGATAAAGTTCGGGTCGAGTTTGGATCCCAAACCCAAACATTTGTAATTGTAACCTTTTATATTAACTGCCCAGTCATAGCTATCATATAGCCATGTCTCAGTTATTCCCACTATATCATAGTCCTCCTCACACATCACTAATTCCAGTTCACCAGTCTTGTTAGTCAGGCTTCTGGCTTTAGTATACATACATTTGAGAGGTTTATGTGTATTTTTTACCCTACACCTTTCATTATGAACTGTTCTAGTCCCCCCTTCCATTCCTCCCCCAGTCACACTATCTCACCCCTGGTCTCTATATGCACTATCTTCCCCTCCTATAATGTAATTAGCCCCCTACCCCAGTCCCTAGTTTAAACACTCCTCCAACCTTTTAGCCATCTTTCTCCCCAACACAGCTGCCCCTTCCCCATTGAGGTGCAGCCCATCCCTAAGATAGAGCCTGTAGCCGACAGAGAAGTCGGTCCAGTTCTCCAGGAACCCGAACCCCTCCTTCCTACTCCAGTTCTTGAGCCACTTGTTAACCTCCCTAATCTCCCGCTGCCTTTCTTGTGTGGCTCGTGGTACAAGCAGTATTTCAGAAAATACTACTTTTGAGGTCCTTGCCCTAAGCTTTTGACCTAAATCCCTGAAATCAATTTTATGGACTCTCCACCTTCCTCTAACTTTGTCATTGGTTCCGATATGGACCATGACCGCTGGATCTTCTCCAGCCACTCCCAGTAATCTGTCAACCAGAACCGCAGTTGCTTAATGCGAACCTCCGAATTCCCAGTCCCAGCTGTCCCGGCTTGAGTATTATGTCATGATATTAGTGGAATACTGCTGGAATGGCAGGGACAATGCCTAAACACAGGTGGCACAGGAGTCTTGAACAGGTAGTAGATGGAATGCAGATGACGCAGGGATCCAGACGAGATCAGAATGAAAACCATTGGGCGGTCAGTAGGTGTCCAGGAGAGAGTTGCAGGGCAAACCGCAAGGAGTAGGAACAAACCAGAGAGTAATTTCCAGGCGAGAGGACTGCACAAAGCAGGAGCTAAACACTATACTCAAGCAATGAGTAACAGGCTTGAGAGGATTATATATAAAACAGGAAGATGGCACCGAGCTGAGATGCAATCCACCATTTTAACTGAGAGAAAACATAAGAGCAAGACAGTCTGAACTAAACAGACATAGCAGGATGATTCCTGACATTATGTGCTAAAGTTTGCAAATTGTTGTGCTCATACAATTTTAAAGCCTTTAAAATCGTAGCAAGAGGCCTGAGCTTCGGTTGTCATCTAGCGTTCATGTCTTAACCAGCAACCCAGCAGTTCTAGGATGGTTGACTCAGTCAACAACTTCGTCCCAAGTGATATCAGACACCCCCAGCCAAGAGTCGGTGGGTTCCTCTGACAAGATGCTTAGTTGGCATGGCCCAGGAGCAGGCCCTGTGCCTTCATCTGTCCTCAACCTGCCTCTGTCCTTTTCTGTTTCCTCAGCCAGAGAAGTAGTATATGCTGTGGCTGCAAGCATGCTCGGCCGAACACCCGTGTGTTTCGCTATATATAGCTGAGAGTGGTATCGCCGTAATCAGGAGAAGTAGGGCAATGTGTTTTGGGGTGTATTTTTACATATACCCATGCTGGGTGAGAGAAATATCTCTGTAAATTGACAACTTTGTATAAAAAAATTTAAAAAGTTGTCATTTACAGAGATATTTCTCATACACAGTATGGGTATATGTAAAAATACACCCTAAAACACATTGCCCTACTTCTCCTGAGTACGGCGATACCACATGTGTGCCAATTTTTTGCAGTCAAGATGCGCAAAGGGGCCCTAATTCCAATGAGTACCTTTAGAATTTCATAGGGCATTTTTACGCATTTGGATTCTCACGCTTTAGGACCCCTAAAAGGCCAGGGCAGTATAAATACCCCACAAGTGACCCCATTTTGGAAACAAGACACCCCAAGGTATTCCCTGAGGGGCATGGCGAGTTCACTGAATTTTTTTTTTTTTTGGCACAAGGCGGAAATGTGGATGAAAAAATCTCTGCCAAAATCAGTGACTGCGGTGCGGTGGGTTGGGCGCAAACTAACTAACAAGTAGCTAACTAACTGGCGGTGATAAGGGACCCTTATGCCCCATTCACACGTCCGCAATTCTGTTTGCGGAACGGAATTGCGGACCCATTCATTTCTATGGGGACAGACTTTGTCCCGCTCGGATCCGGAATTGCGGATCCGCACTTCCGGGTCTGCACTTCTGTTCCGCAAAAATATAGAACATGTCCAATTCAATTGCGGACAAGAAAAGGCATTTTCTATATAGTTCTGGCAATGTGCGGATCTGCAAAATGCGTCAAGCACATTGCCGGTGTCCGTGTTTTGCGGATCCGCAAAACACATATGGACGTCTGAATGGAGCCTTACAGGGGGGTGATCAATGACAGGGGGGTGATCAGGGACTCTAGATGGGGTGATCAGGGGTTAACAAGGGGTTAATAAGTGACGGGGGGGGTAGTGTGGTGCTTGGTGCAACTTTACAGAGTTACCTGGTCCTCTGGTGGTCTATCCCAGCAAATGGGACCATGAGAGGACCAGGTAGCAGCTATATCAGACGCTGTTAACAAAAAAGCATTTGATATACCTCTTTGATGCGATTTATTTAACTTCTACAGCCTGCCAGCGATTGATCATATAACTGCCCAGCCGCGCGCCACTGTGAACGCAAGCGCTCGCGTTCACAGCAGATCACGCGTCTCACGAGATGACGCACGGATGCGTCCAGCCAGAGCAACAGGTCCGCCGGCTGGACGCATCCGTGCGTTCCTGAGGAGGGTATTGTCACTGTCCACAGAGCCTATGCAAAAAGTACACTGTATGTCACAGATAAACATTTTATGCACACACGTTACACTGGAGATGTGGCACTGGTAATGTCACTGTCAGACGCGGACACCAGCTAGTGAAAAAGTACACCGTATGTCACAGATAAATTGTTTAAGATCACACGTTACACTATAGATGTGGCATTGGTAATGTCACTGTCATAAGCGGACACATCTATTGAAAAAGTTTACTGTATGTCAGATAAGTTTTTTAAACGCACACGGTACACTGGAGATGTGGCATTGGTAATGTCACTGTCAGAAGCGCACACCATCTATTGACAAAGTACAAAGTATGTCACAGATAAAAATTTTAAGCACCCGTTACACTTTAGATGTTGCACTGGTAATGTCACTGTCAGAAGCAGACACCGTCTATTGAAGAAGTACATAAATACAGAAGTTCAATGCACATGTTACACTGCAGACGTGGCGTAGATAATGTCACTGTCCGCAGCGGACACCATCTAACGAAAAAGTTTACTGGATGTCACAAATATTTTTGGGATGCACACACTTTACACAGGAGATGTGATGCAGATAATTTAACTGTCCGCAGCAGCCTATTAGAGGCTATTTATCACAGGATGCGCAAAAAAAAAAAATATTGTTGCTCCCACACACAATAGTCCTTAAAAGGACTTTTGGGTCTGTAAAGTTTTATCAATTTAGCTAAAAATACAGTGCCTTGCAAAAGTATTTACCCCACTTGACTTTTTTCGTGTTTTGTTACATTACAGCCTTAAGTTCAATGTTTTGTTAATCTGAATTTTATGTCATGGATCAGAACACAATAGTCTAAGTTGGTGAAGTGAAATGAGAAAAATATATAAATAAAACTATTGTTTACAAATAGAAAACAGAAAATTGGCATGTGTGTATGTATTCACCCCTTTGTTAGGAAGCCCATAAAAAGCTCTGATGCAACCAATTACCTTCAGAAGTCACATAATTAGTGAAATGATGTCCACCTGTGTGCAAACTAAGTGTCCCATGATCTGTTATTACACATACACACCTTTTTTTGAAAGGCCCCAGAGGCTGCAACACCTAAGCAAGATGCCTTACTAACCCAACACTGCCATAAAGACCAAGGAACTTTCCAAACAAGTAAGGGACTATGTTGTTGAGAAGTAAAAGTCAGGGTTAGGTTATAAAAAAAATATCAAAATATTTGATGATCCCAAGGAGCACAATCAAATCTATCATAACCAAATGGAAAGAACATGGCACAACAGCAAACCTGCCAAGAGACGGCCGACCACCAAAACTCACAGACCGGGCAAGGAGGGCATTAATCAGGGAGGCAGCACAAAGACCTAAGGTAACCCTGGAGTAGCTGCAGAGTTCCACAGCAGAGACTGGAGTATCTGTACATAGGACGACTATAAGCCGTACACTCCATAGAGTTGGGCTCTATGGCAGGGTGGCCAGAAGAAAGCCATTAATTTTAGCTAAAAACAAAAAGGCACATTGTGAGTTTGCAAAAAGGCATGTGGGAGACTCCCAAAATGTATGGAGGAAGGTGCTCTGGTCTGATGAGTCTAAAATTGAACTTTTCATCCATCAAAGTAAACGCTATGTCTGGCGCAAACCCAACACATCACATCAACCAAAGAACACTATCCCCACAGTGAAACATGGTGGTGGCAGCATCATCCTGTGGGGATGTTTTCAGCAGCCGGGACTGGGAAACTGGTCAGAGTTGAGGGAAAGATGGGTGGTGCTAAATACAGTAATATTCTTGAGCAAAACCTGTACCACTCTGTGCGTGATTTGAGGCTAGGACAGAGGTTCACCTTCCAGCAGGACAATGACCCCAAACACACTGCTAAAGGAACACTTGAGTGGTTTAAGAGGAAACATGTAAATGTGTTGGAATGGACCAGATCTCAATCCAATAGAAAATCTGTGGTCAGACTTAAAGATTGTTGTTCACAAATGCAAACCATCCAACTTGAAGAAGCTGGAGCAGTTTTGCAAGGAGGAATGAGAAAAAATCCCAGTGGTAAGATGTGGCAAGCTCATAGAGACTTATCCTAAGTGACTTGGAGTTGTGATTGCCTCAAAAGGTGGCTCTACAAAATATTGACTTCAGGGGGGTGAATAGTTATGCACATTGACTTTTTCTGTTATTTTGTCGTATTTCTTGTTTGCTTCACAATAAAAATAAATAAATATATCTTATATATATAAAAATGAATTTCTGTCTGTCTAGACGTCCGGACGTTCTTTATGCGTGACCAAACGACTGGACCGATCTTCACCAACTTTGGCACACGGGTACATCAGGTGTCCGGGAAGGTTTTAGACCGGGTCTCAGCTCTCTAGGACTTACCGTTCCTGAGATATTCCCAAAAAATGACCTGCTTATAAACAATACAAGGCAGCAAAGCCTTTAACTTGAATTCAAACTGTCACTTACTGCTCCCTGACAGTTTATCTCCACACACACAGTTTTACTCCAGGTAACCATAACAACTCAGCCAAGTCTCATCACTGCTCTAGATGACGTTTAAAGGAAATCTGTCACCAGGATAATCGCTATTGAAGTAAAACCATGGCCTAATAGCACTAAGTACCTTATTTCCTGAGGTTTCCATAACAACTCAGCCATTTCTCTTCACTGCTGCAGGTTAGCTTTAAAGGGGCAGAGCGCTGTGGATGATACTGTTAAGGGGGCAGAGTGCTAGGGAGGTCACAGTTCAGGGGGAAAGTAGGGTGGCCATTCAAGTCACCCTTAAAACCCTGCCCCAGGTCCAGATAAGCCACACCTCTGATTTGGTTAGGCCACACCCCCTCCAGAGGTGGGACAGTGATTTTCTCCCTGCAGCTCACATTCAGACAGAACAATGCTTTACAGTTTTAAAAGGACACGCCCCCGATCCTGTTAGGCCACCCCCCTCCCACTAAGCAAACAGTGAAAAATGAAGTTAAAAATCAAATCTGTCAGCTGCAGAGATGAGAGGGACGGTGACTTTATCTCTGCAGCCCACACTCAGAGAAGATAGTGCTGCTGTCTTAGGGTGAGCTGTTGAAAAGCCACGTCTCTGATTCGATTAGGCCATGCCCCCTCCTCTCCTGAGGTGGGAGGGAGGGTGATTTTCTCCATGCAGCTCACATTCAGACAGAACATTGCTGCTGTCTTAGAGAGAGTTTAAAAGGACACGCCCCCAATCCTGTTAGGCCATGCCCCCTCCCACTAAGGGAACATGGATTGAAAAATAAAGTTAAAATCAACTTTTAGGTCCGCTAAGCCAGTGTTTCCCAACCAGTGTGCCTCCAGCTATTGCAAAACTACAACTCCCAGCATGCCCGGACAGCCTTTGGCTGTGTGGGCATGCTGGGAGTTTTAGTTTTGCAACAGCTGGAGGCACACTGGTTGGGAAACACTGCGCTAAGCCACACCCCCGATACGTTTAGGACACACCCCTCCCCCTCTGCAGCCAATGAGTATTGACAAAATGAAGTTAAAAATCAACTTCTGTCAGCTGCAGAGGTGGGAGGGACGGTGACTTTCTCTTTGCAGCTCACACCGTACTGCTGTCTTAGATTAAGATGTTCAAAAGGACAGGCCCCAATCCAGTTAGGCCACGCCCTCTCCCACTCAGCCAACAGGGATTGAAAAAATAAAGTTAAAAATCAACTACTAGGTACACAGCTCAGCAGACAGGATATGATTAGATACACAGCTCAGCAGACAGCATCACACAGGATAGAATATTAGATACACAGCTCAGCAGGCAGCATAACACAGGATAGAATAATAGATACATGCTCAGCAGACAGTATCACACAGGATAGAATATTAGATACACTCTCAGCAGACAGTATCACACAGGATAGGATTAGATACACAGTTTAGCAGACAGTATCATACAACATAAGATTAGATACACAGCTCATCAGATAGTATCACACAGGCTAGGATTAGATACACAGCTCCGCAGACAGTATCACACAGGATAGGATTAGATACACAGCTCAGCAGACAGTATCACACAAGATAGGATTAGATACACAGCTCAGCAGACAGTATCACACAACATAAGATTAGATACACAGCTCAGCAGATGGTATCACCCAGGACAGGATTAGATACACAGCTCAGCAGACAGTGGGGCGGGTACTATAGAGGTCCCTGTTAAGGGGGATACTGTTGATATCTTTTTACGACACACGGAAACATGAAACGAAATAGATGAAATATACCCGTGCGAAGTTATGGGCATGTTCTGTAAATTAAATGATGCTAATCATCAAACAATACTTTTGCAAGGCACTGTATATTTTGCTGCTGCCACACACAATAGTCCTTAAAAGGACTCTTGGGTCTGTAAAGTTTTAGCAATTTAGCACAGGTTGCGCTACAAATTTCCATTGCTGCTGCCACACACAATAGTCCATAAAAGATCTTTTGGGTCTTTGAAAAGTTTTTCTAATTAACATAGTCCAATATCACTCCCAGTGAGGGCAGTACTTACCTGCACGTTTATTTGCTGCATAGCAGCCAAGAAAAGTGCGGGTTGGAGACTCGAGCATTGCGCTCGAGCACATGCGATATTCAGCCAAATCCCGCCATGTGCTGAGCATAGCGATGCTCGAGCCTAACTGGTGTTTGCCAGAGCATGCTCGCTCAACACTAACCACCATCTCCTCCTCCGAACTGCACACGTCACTCGCATGACCTTGATTCCATATGGGGTCTAGGACCTCATTATCCTCCACATCATTTCCACCCACTTTCCTTTGCTGCCCTCCTTGCCAGTCTGCACACTGCAGAAAGCCACAGCAGTTGGCACCTGTCTTTCGTCATCATCAGAGACATGCTGTGGTGGTCCTCCCATGTCGTCATCCTGAAACATAAGTGGTTGAGCATCGGTGCACTCAATCTCTTCCACTCTGGGGCAGGGCTATGTGGATGGCCCACGGAAACCCTGCCAGCAGAGTCATCAAAAAGCATAAGAGACTGCTGCATGACTTGAGGCTCAGACTGTTTGGCTGGTTTGCAAGGGGGTGAGGTTAAAGACAGATTGCCAACTCTGCACTTTCAGCAGGGGATCGGGTGGGAGATAATGTGAAGGAACTGGAGGCACTGTCAGCCATCCAATATACTACCGACTATTCTTGTTCTGGCCTCACCTTACACCGGTATTCGGGCCTACAAAATAATGTTCTGTCGGATTAACTATATTTATTTCCCTGCCAGGTATGCAGTGTAGATGTACCTCACAACAAGAATGGGAATATGTCACCCACCAATCTAATAGACGGATTAACTATATTAATTTCCCTGTCATGTATGCAATGCAGGTGTACCTCATACAAAAATTTGGTATATTTCACCGCTAAGATGGATTACCTATATATATTTTCCTGTCTGGTATGCAGTGTAGATGTACCTCACAACAAGAATGGGAATATGTCACCCACCAATCTAATAGACGGATTAACTATATTAATTTCCCTGTCATGAATGCAGTGCAGGTGTACCTCACACAAAGAATGGGAATATGTCACCCACCAAACTAACAGACAGATTAAAGTATAACTGTCAAATTTTTTTTTTTTTTACTATTGGATTCTGGTGATTAATATTACCTTATTGGCCCTGTTTTAATTTCTGATTCTTAAATAAATAACCCCTAAAAGCCACCTAAAAGTCCCCAGTATTGGCTATATTTACCTGAGATAAAATCAGGTTGCTATGTTCCTTCCGTCTACTAGATAGAGGACGGAGCACGCTGCGTGCACTGGGAACTGATAGTGAGTCAGCATTGTAAGGGAATGTATAAAAAGCCAGGTTCTTCCTGACAGGAGATAACAGTGCTGGGCTGTGTGTGTGAACTTCTCCACATGCCTGTGCTTGGCAGACACTCCCTTAGCAGTTCTGGAGAATATACAGCTCAGAGAAGATATGGGGCTGCTCAGTGTATAAATGACAGCCTTATCTGATAAGAGGAGAGCTTGTAGGAGAACTACAGGCTTCAGCCAGACCTGGGAACTTCACTGCAAGACCCCCCTATACAGTGCTGGTCTTCACTAACTTCACTGCAGGTGTCCTATGGATTAGCCTCAGGGCTGAGGGCGGCCATCTTAACAGAATAGTGAAATTGCAGTTTTATGCAGACTGGTTCCTAAGGGCTGAATCTTATTAAATAAGGGGTAAGTAAGTCTAATAGTTATTGATTCAGGAATATTATCATATTAGTAACTACATATATGAAAACTGAAATTTGGGTCTAAATGTGACAGTTATCCTTTAAGTATTATATTTTTGTGTCAGGGGTACAAAGATGGTGGATTACACCCACAAAACATTTGCTATAGGTCACCCACAGAGTTAACAACCAGATTAATTATTATATTTCTTTGTCAGGGGTGCAAAGCTGGTGTATAGCACCCACAAAAAATTCACTATAGGTCACCAACAGAACAAATAGCCAGATGAGATTGCTAACACTGTCCTTCACTTCAGCTGCCTGCTTCCTTTCCCTGCACTACTCAGAGCTGGTGGGTGGTGCTACAAGTGATCCAGCTTTTATAGATGCTGGGTCCACATGATGCACTGGGCAATCACAGCCATTCCTTTACTAGGCATGGCTGTGATGGCTTCTAAGTGCCCACAGCTTAAAAGCTTGTTGATTGGTTGCCCTGCAGTCTTTCATCAAGCTTTATTGAATGGAATGGAAGATATAAGAGAAGTTGGGCGGCACTGCTGGTTCCTCCCTCACCGAGTCAAATGCACCTCCAAACAGTTATATAATACAGCATATGAGGTGCACTAACTCCAAAAGGACAGGTAGTAGGAATATAACTTACTTGTATAAAGAAAACAAAGTGGCACTCACCACTGGTATGAACTCTCTTCTTTATTCGCCAAACATAGACACGAAGATAGCTGGTGAAGGTCTTGGGGCGGGCGCTCTCCTCTACAAACTCCAGGCAGCGACGGCTGTTTCGTATGTGAGTGCTTCCTCTGGCTATAGTCACCTGCTGTCTTCATGGCTATGTTTGACAAATAAAGAAGAGGGCATATACCGGTGGTGAGTGTCACTCTGTTTTCTTTCTACAAGCAAGCTTTATTGACTGCCCGAACACCAAACTTTCTGGCAAAGTTTGGGTCCAGGTACAAAGAATCGTAAAGTACGGTACAGACCCAAACTTTACAGTTCAGGTTTGCTCAACACTATTCACCACCAGCAGCAGGACCTGAACTAGCAGGTGGTGGCATACTTGGACAGTACCCTGCCACCCTACATTGAAGACTACTGGGCAGCCAAACTAGATTTGTGGCCGCAACTATCAGAGTTTGCCCTGGAAAAGCTGTCCTGCCCGACCAGTAGTGTTGCATCAGAGCGGGTGTTTAGTGCGGAGGGGGCCATAGTTACCCCAAGAAAAACTCGCATGTCCATCCAAAATGTGGAGAGACTGACCTGTGTCAAGATGAATCAGGCGTGAATCAGCCAGGATTTCCACCTACCAATGCCTGATGCATCAGATTAGATCAACCATGCTGCCTTACTCAAACCTAGACAAAAGACACCGGTTTCTTCTGGCTACCTGCCTAAGCTACTATTCTGATGCTGACACCTGCCTGATGCCACACATCTGATGCCAAGTGCTCCTTCTTACACTCACCTTCATGAGCGGGTACTGTTATTGCCACCCACCTCCACACTCTGTCGTCTTGCCACTCTGTGGTCTCCTCCTGATGCTGCCGCCACCTCCACACTCTGTCGTCGTGACACTCTGTGGCCTCGTCCTGATGCTGCTGCCACCTCCACACTCTGTCATTGTGCCACTCTGTGGCCTCCGCATGCTGCTGCCACTTACACAATCTATCGTCATCGTGCCACTCTGTGGCCTCCGCATGCTGCTGCCACCTCTGCAATCTCTCATCATCATGCCACTCTGTGGCCTCCTCATGCTGCTGCCACCTCCACAATCTCTTGTCGTCGTGCCACTCTGTGGCGTCCCTATGCTGCTGCCACCTACACACTCACTTTGCCACTCTGTGGCCTCCTGGAGCTGCCACCACCTCCACACTATGTAATTGTGCCACTCTGTGGCCTCTTAATGCTGTTGCCACCTCAACAATAGATAAGAAGAAAAGAGATCGGCACTCGCTTTTAGATATTCTTGCTGTGATTTATTGTCACATTCCAGTTGTGCATTAACTCTAAAACAGTTTGATCTGAAAAGAAAAAGTATGTATTCACCACCCAAAATCACCACCACCCATCACCTAGTTGAGACTAACATAAACCTAGTGCAGCGTGACATCGATGGACTACTACATCAGTTCAAACAAGGCACCTTTCACTACCATAATAATCTAACCACTGAAGAGAGATTTGCCCTAAATCATCTGATTGATGATCCATCTCTTATTTTTAAACCATCAGACAAGAGGGGAGCTCTTGGAGTACTGGATAAAGATTATTATGTGTCTGAGATTCTTGGACAATTAAGGGACATTGAATCATATCAGCCATTGTACACTGATCCCGTCTGGCAGATAAAGAATATTTTACAGACTTACAGACTATAGTAAATGGTGCCAGGAAAATGGAACAGTCGATGCCAAACTGGGGGATTATTTGATAAACCAGCACCCGATTAACCCTGTATTTTATATATTACCTTAGGTACATAAATCAATGACTTGTCCTCCTGGCAGACCCATTGTGGCATCGACAAACTCCATTCTCTCTCCACCCGCCATGTTTCTAGAAAAGGTTCTGACACCACTCACCAAATTTGCACCTTCATACTTGAGGGATACTTCCCACTTTCTTGAAGAGGTCAAATCACTACACATTGATGCAGATTGTATCTTTGTCCCATTGAACGTGTGTAGCCTGTACACGTCCATCACTCATGAGAAAAGGATCCATGCGGTGGAACAACTGTTAACACAGAGCATGTATAGTTACACTGAAAAAAACATTTTCCTATCACTCCTTAGGGTTGTTCTGGAGCAGAATTATTTCTTGTTACAGGACACATTCTATCAACAGCAACGTGGGACCGCGATGGGTTTGCACGTGGCACCGCCTTACGCAAATTCGTACATGGATCATTTTGAGACCATTTTCATATATTCAAATAATATATACCGACTGTATTTTTTGGCGATGCTTTAAAGATGATATCTTTAGCGTGTGGCGGTGCGACATGGACACTTTCCAAGAATTTACCACTTAACTCAATTCCATCTGGCCATAACTCCAATTTACAGTATATCATGACCAACAGAACATTTCCCTCTTAGACACATGGGATATTAAGGGAGTGGATGGACTTGTTCATACTGACCTGTACGTTAAAGAAACATACAGAAATAGTCTACTCACATTCGAAAGCAATAATCCAAACTCGACAAAAAAATCCCTCCCTTACTCCCAGTATCAGAGGGTAAAGCGGATAGTCAATGACACAGCAAGTTCCGAGGTCAGACGTAACGAAATGACTGACAAGTTCTTGGCCAGAGGGTATCCCAAAAATTTGCTGAAAATAAACAACGTGAAAAAGTAGATAGGACACAAGTAGAAAAAATTCCAAAGAAACCACGCATCCCTTCAATCTTAAAATACCACCCTTGGATGAACAAAATCAGGTCTGTCATTTATAAACATTGGAATGTAATAGCCCAGTCCTATTTGCAGGTGAAAGAATTTCAGAGCCCACCGATGGTCTGTTACAAAAGAGCAAACAACATCAGGGATAAAATAGTCAGAGCTGACATTGGGAGTAATAGAGGAACCCCAGACAGAGCACGCTCTCCACTCCCAGATCTGGAACCTTTCCTTGTGTGAGCTGTATACATTGTTCCAGCATCATTAATTCTCACACATCCACACACAGTAGAAAGTATACCCATATGAGGCACGTTCACGTGTCAAATGTCAGAGAGCATATACCGTAGTGAAGTACCCTCATGGATCACGTACCTTCACCACTCCTATATACTTACTAGACACAGAGAAAGTTGAGACATATAACACACTCCCTCCTCCGATGGAACTTGTTTCCTCCTTTCAGCAGTTTTCTTTTCAGTACACTATAATGGCAATAAAAAACTCCTCTGGTGCAATACCATCATGTATAAATGAATATCTTTTTTAATTATACTCACAGAAGGAGCAATAAAAACAACATAAAACACAATTTTCCTCTCGATTTGCCAGACCCGGGTTTCACTCGTGGAGCTTCGTCAGGGGCATCTGCATAATCCTCCTCCTCCTAACTTTTTATCTCCCAACCCACACACACCTGTGTTCATTATTCCACCCCTTACCTACACCACTTGAGATCTTGTTGAGCGGACAAATCTTTAACCAGTATTCACACCTTGCCCTACACACATTTTACCACAAAAACATTTATTACAACCAACTTTTTCTGTACCTGGTTCTATCTAAATTCCCTCCGTAAGTGGTGATTTTTCACATACCTTGAGTCATTCTTCCTATTCAACCTGATTCACACAGTGCGATCCAGATATAACCAACATTTTTCTCCAACAGGTCACTCTCATTGTTCCCTCTTTTATTTCAGACTCACTCTCAGATCAAAATCCGCATTTAAGCCTTTTGGCTGCAAAGATCCAACTTCATATATCCAGCGAGTCTCACATTTATCTATTTTGGCCACATAATCACCGCCTCTCCAATTCTTTTGGACCAATTCTACTCCAGTAAATTTTAAACCCCTTGGATTTTTTTGATATTCCTTTTTAAAATGTCTAGAAACCCCATGGGTTTCTAAACCCTTCTTTATGTTCTTAATATGTTCAGCAATCCGCACTTTCATCTTCCTGGTGGTCCTGCCCACATACTGGAGGCCACACGGGCACTTCAGCATGTAAACAACCCCTATACTTTCACATGAATAATCACCCTTACTTTTTATATCTATTCTTTCTGGTTTGAATGTACAATATTCGTTTTGCACTGCCTATCTCCTTTGTTCCTATTCTTGCAGGCTATGCAAAAGCCGCACCAGCTGAATTGATTTCTTTAAATAAGTTTTTTCAGGGATCGCACTATGTACTATTTTATTCTGTATATTCGTGGCCTTTTTGAAAATAATTTCGGGTTTCTCAGGAATTTTATCCCCAATTACAGTGTCTTTTTTCAAAATAGACCAATTCTTCTTAATTACATTTTAATTTGTCCCGCTTGCACACTATAGCCGGTTATAAAGGTATATCTATAATCCATAGTCTTCCTAGGTTTATCTATCTTTTCTTTATGCTGCAACTCCCTCTCTACTTCTTTACTACATTCTTTAAGGTCTTTTTCACAGTAACCCTTCTCAATAAACCTTTGCTGTATTATAGTACTCTGCTCTTTGAAAATCGCACTGAACAGTGCGATCGTCTGAACAGTTACGGTGGACTCTCCCGATCTGGCCCTTGGGTATATTCTTCAACCATGGACGATAATGGCAGCAGTCAGTACTAATATGGCCATTTACATCTGTAGGTTTGAAGAATGTCTTGTTTTAAAAATGTTCTCCTTCAACATAAATAGTGAGATCAAGAAAGTCCACCAAATCCTGACTCACCGTACTGGTAAACCTTAAATTCCACTGGTTGGTATTAATAGAATTGATGAATGATCTGAGGCCTTGTTCTTTACCCTCCCACACTAACAGACAGTCGTCAATATATATTTTCCAGATTTTCAACCTACCCTGTTCTTCTCCACTCCTATTATGGGGTCAATGTATATTTTCTCCCACGCTGACATGAATATATTTGCGAAACTGGGGGCATAGTAGCACCCCTTAAAAAAGAAGTAGTTGTGTTCCAAACAAAAGAGGACACAATCTACTATAAAGTCTGCTTGTAATCTCGTCATATCCTGGCCACAATATAGTTCCTCTTTAACTGCCTGTCAGTCATTGTGCAACTCTGTGCCACCTTAACACTTTTATTGTGCCATCCTGTGGCCTCCTCCTGATGCTGCTACCTCCACACTCTGTCATTGTGCCACTCTTGTGATTTTGTAGCCAAAAGCAGGAGTGGGTACAAAACACAGAAGACATGCAAATATTCCATTGACGTGTCATCTCTGTTTTGGATCCACCCCTGTTTTTTTGGCATTAGCAATACTGATGGATTACTGACCAAATGCTGACCGAGTGAAGGCAGATGCTCCACAGATCCCTTTTTTTTTGTGTGTTATTATTCTGACGGATCAGAGGAAGGGCAAAATAATCAGTGACGTCAACACAAACTTACCGCTGGCACCCTCTCCACTCTGTCTGGAGGCTCTACTTGTTTAAGCGTTTAATAGAACAGGTTATGTAGACATCTATGTGGAATCAGCTGACGACGGTGTAAAAGTAGTGAGCTTCTTCTTGGCACTAACATCAACCTGTAAGGCTGAGTTCATACTTGAGTTATTTGGTCAATTTTGGCCCTGTGACTGCCCAAATAAATTAAGTGTGCAGTGATTCTAAGAGTGACGCCTGTCATCTGCATATCATACGGACTCACAGTATTATTTCAATGGAAAAATGGGATCCAGCTTCTTATGGAATAAAAATGCTTCTTTATTGGCTCATCATATAAAATCCATTGGATACTTCATAAGGCCCAGTTCTGGTCTCTTCTCCGTGCTTCTTGGATTGAAAGTGGAGGTGAGAGCTGCAGCCATTTGAACTATTGACAGTATTATTTCACTACCAAAGCAGACTCCCTATGCATGTTACTGCAAGGCACAGTGTTCCACACCACTATAAAGGTTCTCAGCAGCCTGGAAATTGTTTTTTTTATGAAATTTGCTGCAAATATATTCAGATCAAACCAAATTATTTCCAAAAATGTGGCGAACCAGCAAATCAAATATTTAAAAAATTCACTCATCTCTAGATATAACCAATGGATAATGCATTACCACTACCTGATATTACATCCAAGATGTCCAGATCATTAATCATCTACTTATAACAATTGCAGCTAATAATTACAGTTACAGATGCCACATTCAGACTATTGGGGAGTTTTTTCAAAGTCTTATGCTGTTCTTTGACATCTCCTACACTGCAGGAGGATGAGAAAAATTTATGATGAGGTACAGTCCCCATCATAAAATAGGTACTTCCTCCGGCGGTCTGTTTTCTGATTCTGTTCCTTGCTGCCTGCCCCGACCTTGGAACTGTGACATGGATCACACAAACTCTGCCTGCCCTGAACTTGGAATCGCCATTTGGAATACACAAGTACTCTGCTCCTACTATTGGACTGTATTCAGACTATGCTTTTGCCTGTGTCCTTGGTTCTTCACACCTGTGTCTCTGACTCCTGTGGGTCAGCAGCCAACTACACCAGGACTACTCCAGGAGGTAGTAGCCTGGTTAGTTCCTGAGGCAAAGCTTCTGTTCTACATGTGTGTGCAGGGCTGGTACTGCCTTTTTGGCAAAGAAATTACGGCTTGGGACTCTCCACCTCGGCTCGGCTCAAGCCATCAGTTCTCTCAAAGGTGCAGACTCCACCACTTGGAAAGTGAGGGACTGCAGAACCAGCAACTTGGCCAGGAGCACATTCAGCTTCTGCGCCATTGGATGCGTGCACGCATACTGTTGTCTCTTGGCAATTGCTTCGGTGATCGATTTCTGACGGAATGACTTACAAGGAGTAGGATGAGGAGGAGCAGGAGCATCAGAAACAGCAGATGATGGGAAGGACAGACAGCTCCCTTCGGCTGAGGTAGTTAGAGCCTTGACTGCCTGAAACCGGGTGCGTACCACTTGGTGCTGCAGCAGGCTGGACAACCACATTGGAGCCAAGGTTCTCCCAGGGCACTTTATGGTGATGCTCCATATGTTGATGCATGGCAGTGGTGCCAACATTAGCACCCTGGCCACGCTTCACCTTCTGCCCACAGATTCTACATATAGCCATGTTCACCTTCTATGGCGGCTTAACAAAAAACTGCCACACCGCTGAGTAAGTGATTTTACCCCCAACACTATGCACTGACTGACTGCTACCGCCGCTAGATCCATGAACCCGTGCACTGCTTCTTCCTGGGCCGGTAGGCTCCTGCGAATCGGGTGGTTTACCTCATGCACATTTCACTCCCGACCTCCCACTGATGCCATTCTGCTGACTCCCGGCCACGCTAGCGACTTGCTTGCTCTGACGTTGGCTCACGGGCAAGCTGCCACCCTCTTCTCCCAATGATGATGATGAAGCCCCTTTGTCACCAGGTTTCCAAGTGCGATCAGCTACATCATCATCATCAAGTACTGTCTGCACATCAGTGATTTCCTCCTCAACCATCTCTGGGTCAGGAGCCTGATCACTTGCAACACCAGCATCCACGCCACTCTCCTCATCAGTACTTGAACGCCTAGTGGACGAAGCGGCAGATGTCTCCTCCAGATCTTGGCTGGGCAGTAGCTGCTTACTGTCCTTTAGTAGCTCGTCCTCACTGAAAAGGGGAGCCGAGCCCACAGCATATAATACTTCTCTGGCTGAAGTAACAGAAAAAGACAGAGGCAGGTTAAGGACAGGTGAAGGGACAAGGCCTGCTCCCGGGCCATGAAAACTAAGTGTTTTGTCAGAGGAACCCACCGACTCTTGGCTGTGGGTGTCTGATGTCACTTATGACAAAGTGGATGACCGAGTCAACCATTCAAGAACCGCCGGGTTGCTGGTTAAGACACGACCCCTAGATGACATCGGGAGCTCAAGGCTCTCGCTGTGACTTCTGCTGCCTTGCCCCCTTACTCTTCTGCGACCTCTGCCTGCGCCACAAACATTTAGGTCTTTGCCACTCCCCTGTGCAAGCCAAGTGAATAATACATATCAACATAGTATATTTATACAAAATTCATTATTGATTACACATGTGTCTCATTAAAATCACGTGATAAATACCCTAAAAAAGTCCAATGTGTCATTAATTCATTCTGTGCAAAATTCATCCAAGGAGCTCCACGTCCCGCTCCACCGGAACAACTGGCTGTGTATAATAAGGTACATAGTGCAAAAAGTGAAAGTGCTCTTGTGCATATACATAAATAGAGAAAAAAGAGAAAACCTGGCTTGCATCATGCCCAGGACATGCTGGAAAATAAAATAGGAGAACAGTAGTAATGCGAATTAACTTTACCTTGGCATCAATCACTTTACATACATCCACTAAAGATGGAGACTACACCATGCTCGGCTTGCGTCTCTTCTCATTGCGCATGCGCTACATTCCCCCCGACGCATGCCTCCTTGTATCCATGTCTTGTCTCGCGGGAAGAGCCGCGCTCGCGACGACTGAATCATCGCGCCTGCACATCCTCATTCCACCGCGGACTCGTCCATGTCACTAAGGGGCAGTGGATCGGGCAAACGTGTATCTATATCAACATTCATAGGATCAATCCCGTGTCCATATATCCACCCATTATGAATTTAATATTATAAATGAAGTCGCATCACCATGAACTTAGATTGTGCCAATACATTATCATTATCATAAAATACCTCCTATCATTTCCAGCTTCTCTATAGCAATCTAATCTCGCAAAGCATTTTTTAAAAAAAAACACAAGTTATATAAAAATTGCATAATTCACCTGTTACAACAATCCGAAAACCAAAAGGTTAACCTGAGTCTAGGTTTCAAAGGTACCCCAGAAAGATCTTATCTGAACATACCGGTGGTAACCCTAAAATCCACGTTGAGCCCCATAGGCTTCAACGTGTTGAGACTAAAGATCCACTTCAGTTCACATTTTTTGAGGCGCACCTCCCTATCGCCTCCTCTTTTAGACACCTCTATATGTTCAAGGATCATGAACCGCAGATCCTGTTCTTTATGCTTTTTCTCAAAAAAATGTTTAGAGACTGGGAGATCCTTCCTCCCATCCCTAATACTCTGTCGATGATTGTTTAACCTCACTTTCATCTCTGTAGTTGTTTCCCCAACGTATAGTAATTTGCACAGGCACCATATTACATACACAACCCATGATGAACTACAGGTCAAATACTGATGGATTTTGTATTTTCCCTGTGTTCTGGGGTGCATGTAATATTGTCCTTTTTGCATATATTTACAGTTAACGCAATTCAAACAAGGGTAACTGCCAGTACTCATCGCTTTGAAATACATTTGTCTTGTTTCTTTTTTCACAGGGATTATAGCCCTCACTAGTTGATATTTAATACTCTTAGTTCTCCTATATGACATGACTGGAGCATTCTTAAAAGACTCTATTTGAGGGAACTCATTTGTATTGACCCCCAATGCCTTCTAATAATTTGTTCCATTTTTGGAGAAAACTCATTGTACGTAGTCACAAAAGGGATCCTATCCATCCCTCGCTTAGTTCTTCCCTTTTTTAATTCTTCCCTTGGGATAGTTTTTACCTTCGTCATATGCCTATTCAATAGGGACCTGGGGTACCCCCGTTGAGCAAAAGATTTGCTCATTGTCTGTAGGGCCACCTCTGTTTTATCTTCTACATCAATAATCAGTTTGACTCTTATCATTTGACTGTATGGGAGTGAATTTATCATTTTTCTAGGATGACAGCTTGTAAAATGTAATAATGTATTTCTGTCAGTTGGTTTCACATGTAAATCCGTGTGTATGGAGTTATCCTGTATATATACCACTGTATCAAGGAATTGCAACCTATTTTCAGATGTCACTCGGGTAAATTTAATACCCTCATCTATAGAATTCAAGAACACGTGGAATTCCTCCAAGGCCTCCATGGTTCCAGTCCAAATGAGGAACACGTCATCTATGTACCTCCACCACGTCAAGACATGTCTAAAGTGGGGAGATACATAGATAAGGTGCTCCTCAAGTGACCTCACGAATATATTTGCATAAGTAGGCGCGACGTTGGAACCCATCGCCGCGCCTACCCGTTGCAAATAAAATCTATCTTGAAAAGAAAAATAATTACAACGCAACGTGAGTTCCAAAAGTTCCAACAGGAATTCCTGCACCCTATGTGGGTATACAGAACCCCTCAATACCTCTTTCATTGCCTGCACCCCCCTTGTATGATCTATGGATGTGTAGAGAGACACGATGTCAAACGACACCAAGATACATTGCTTTGTAAGTTTAAAGTTATCCAATTTGTTAAAAAAATCACCTGTGTCTCTGATATATGATTTAGCGCCCATAGCAAATTGTCTCAAAACTCTATCCAAGAAAATAACAATGTTTGAGCATATAGATCCTCTGCCCGAGATAATGGGACGCCCCGGAGGGTCCCTCAGATTCTTATGTATTTTGGGCAATACATATATCAGGGGAGTAACATGTGACTTAATGGTCAAAAACTCTTTAAGTTGTTTATCTATAACATCATCATGCAGTGCTCTGTTCAATAGACCCTCAATTCTCTTAGCAATGTCAAATCTGGGATCCTTACTCAAAATTTCATATGTGTCCCCTTCTATCAATTGTCTATTGATTTCCTGTACATATTTAGCAGTGTCCATCACCACGATCCCACCACCCTTATCAGCAGGTTTGATGGTGAGATCATGGCTATTGGACAAACAATTTAATGCCCTCATCTCCTCCGTAGTCATATTAGGTCTAGATAAAACATTCCCCTGACACTCCTGTCTAAGACATGCAATATCTCTATGAACTGATTCCATAAATGCTTCCATAGCATGTGAACCAATGATAGGTGTAAAATCACTTTTAAGATGAAGGTCAAATTGTTTCAAGGTTAACCCTGTACTATGTGTATCAGATGCCGTCTCCTTCTTAGGATCCAGGGAGCCCGAGTCGAACCACACCCTCAGTTTAAGTGCTCTGAAGAGGCGGTTCAAGTCAAGCTCCAACTGGAACCAATCCATATGCGCCTGTGGGCAAAATGATAATCCCTTGTTCAAAACACTACATTCATGTTCATCCAATGTATATGATGATATATTTACCACCACATCAGGTACATTCACTTTTTCTTTTGTGGTCTGGCTGAATTGAGTCTCTGTGGGCGTTGTATTCTGCCCTTTCTTAGATCGTCGGTGTCGGCAGCCTCCCCTCCTTGTGCGCCCCGGAGAGATGAGGCTTGTTCCCCTAAAAAAGAGGGCGTGTTGGAATCAATTGATGTTTCCACAACATTTTGTCTGTCGAACTTTATCTTGTGATCTTGCGTTTTCTTCACCGGTTTTTTCATTTCATTATTCCTTGATGTTTCCCATATATATACACATCCTGTTGAATAGTCTTGTTCATCTCTATACCATTTGCCTCTTTTAGTCTCTTCTAATTCCCAACGCATCTTGGATAGGAATGCCTGTTGTTTTTCAACAAATAAAGAGAGATCATTCTCCGTCATATTCAGTTTCAAAGCTTCTTCCAAAGCCTGTTTTTTAATTTTTGATACATTAAGATCTTTTTGCAAATGTTCAATGTTCAACAATAGTATATCAGGAGCATATTTGTTCGAAATTGCTTCAAATTGGGACCAAAATTCCATATCCTGAGTGAACATATTGGGTTTCAACCTTGTTCGAATCCCTCTTGGTATCCGATTACATTTATGGTACTGTACCAACGTTAACAAATGCAGTTCCAATGAGAGGACTTTCTTCGTACAGGTCTCATAGTCCCTTTTAAGGTTAATCACAGATGGTGTGTTCAGAAATCTGGCTTCCCCCTCCACGCCGCTCATGATTCTTTCAATGTCCGAATCATTGTACGAGAAAATATGTGTCTCATTAGATAAAGTTCTGGTATCCATACCTTTTGCTCTTTGTAAAGCGTTGATGGAAGAACCAGTTTCGGGTGCAGAGCCTTGTAATCCTTATTCAGATAAAAGCCAAAATCAGGCAGCAAAATCAGTGCTGCCTGATTTTGGCTTTTATCTGAACTCAGGTTAGCCTTTTGGTTTTCGGATTGTTGTAACAGGTGAATTATGCAATTTTTTATATAACTTGTGTTTTTTTTTAAAAAAGTGCTTTGCGAGATTAGATTGCTATAGAGAAGCTGGAAATGATAGGAGGTATTTTATGTCTAAGACTGGTATACATTTTATGATAATGATAATGTATTGGCACAATCTAAGTTCATGGTGATGCGACTTCATTTATAATAGTAAATTCATAATGGGTGGATATATGGACACGGGATTGATCCTATGAATGTTGATAACGTTTGCCCGATCCACTGCCCCTTAGTGACATGGACGAGTCCGCGGTGGAATGAGGATGCACAGGCGCGATGATTCAGTCGTCGCGAGCGCGGCTCTTCCCGCGAGACAAGACATGGATACAAGGAGGCATGCATCGGGGGGAATGTAGCGCATGCGCAATGAGAAGAGACGCACGCCGAGCATGGTGTAGTCTCCATCTTTAGTGGATGTATGTAAAGTGATTGATGCCAAGGTAAAGTTAATTCGCATAACTACTGTTCTCCTATTTTATTTTCCAGCATGTCCTGGGTATGATGCAAGCCAGGTTTTCTCTTTTTTCTCTTTTTATGTATATGCACAAGAGCACTTTCACTCTTTGTACTATGTACTTTATTATACACAGCCAGTTGTTCCGGTGGAGCGGGACGTGGAGCTCCTTGGATGAATTTTGCACAGAATGAATTAATGACACATTGGACTTTTTTAGGGTATTTATCACGTGATTTTAATGAGACACATGTGTAATCAATAATGAATTTTGTATAAATATACTATGTTGATATGTATTATTCACTTGGCTTGAAAATGGCTCTGTGAGAGAGCTGAAACGATGCTGTGTTAACATGTGTGAATAAACACTATTTTGTTCACTTTTACCTAAGGACTGCTGCGCCAATTTGTTGGAGTTGTAAAGAGACCCCCATAACCAGGGGTGGACGCGTGCACCATTGGACCATTGGTATACACTGAAGGAGTGCTGCCTGATTTTGGCTTATATATATATATATATATATATATATATATGTGTATATACACTCACCTAAAGAATTATTAGGAATACCTGTTCTATTTCTCATTAACGCAATTATCTAGTCAACCAATCACATGGCAGTTGCTTCAATGCATTTAGTGGTGTGGTCCTGGTCAAGACACTCTCCTGAACTCCAAACTGAATGTCAGAATGGGAAAAAAAGGTGATTTAAGCAATTTTGAGCGTGGCATAGTTGTTGGTGCCAGACGGACCGGTCTGAGTTTTTCACAATCTGCTCAGTTACTGGGATTTTCATGCACAACCATTTCTAGGGTTTACAAAGAATGGTGTGAAAAGGTAAAAACATCCAGTATGCTGCAGTCCTGTGGGCGAAAATGCCTTGTTGATGCTAGAAGTCAGAGGAGAATGGGCCGACTGATTCAAGCTAATAGAAGAGCAACGTTGACTGAAATAACCACTCGTTACAACTGAGGTATGCAGCAAAGCATTTGTGAAGCCACAACACGCACAACCTTGAGGCGGATTGGCTACAACAGCAGAAGACCCCACCGGGTACCACTCATATCCACTACAAATAGGAAAAAGAGGCTACAATTTGCATGAGCTCACCAAAATTGGACTGGAAAAATGTTGCCTGGTCTGATGAGTCTCGATTTCTGTTGAGACATTCAAATGGTAGAGTCAAAATTTGGCGTAAACAGAATGAGAACATGTATCCATCATGCCTTGTTACCACTGTGCAGGCTGGTGGTGGTGGTGTAATGGTGTGGGGGATGTTTTCTGGGCACACTTTAGGACCCTTAGTGCCAATTGGGCATCGTTTAAATGCCACAGGCTACCTGAGCATTGTTTCTGACTATGTCCATCCCTTCATGACCACCATGTACCCATCCTCTGATGGCTACTTCTAGCAGGATAATGTACCATTTCACAAAGCTTGAATCATTTCAAATTGGTTTCTTGAACATGACAATGAGTTCACTGTACTAAAATGGCCCCCACAGTCACCAGATCTCAACCCAATAGAGCATCTTTGGGATGTGGTGGAATGGGAGCTTCGTGCCCTGGATGTGCATCCCTCAAATCTCCATCAACTGCAAGATGCTATCCTATCAATATGGGCCAACATTTCTAAAGACTGCTATCAGCACCTTGTTGAATCAATGCCACGTAGAATTAAGGCAGTTCTAAAGGCAAAAGGGGGTCCAACACCGTATTAGTATGATGTTCCTAATAATTCTTTAGGTGAGTACCAAACTTTAGTGTTTTTGGTACCCGGACCCAAACATTTCCGTAAAAGTTCGGGTTTCGAATTCAGTGTTCAGCAATTTAATGGCGCTTGTTGAAAGGCTGCAGGGCAGCCAATCAACAAGCATTTAGCTAGTGTGCACTTAGAAGCCATCACAGCCATGCCTACTAATGGCATGGCTGTGATTGGCCAAGTGCAGCATGTGACCCAGCCTCTATATAAGCTGGAGTCAGATAGTGCCACACATCACTCTTCTCTTACTAGTGTAGGGATAGGATGCTGCTGCTCTGAGGGAGATATTAGGAAACAATTCTGGTGTACGTGGTGTTGATAAATCTGCAAACTACAGCTATTATTTTTGTGGGTGCTATGCTACATTTTTGTACCCATGAGCCCCGTGCCACAGAGAAATAAGCTTTAATCAGTCTGTTTGTTAGGTGGGCGTCGGCGACCATTTTTGCAAGTGCAACGCACTTACAACTGCATGTGTGCAAGGTACATGACTATAATCCTGTTCTGGTAGCTCAGTGGGCAACATCTAGCCATTTTTTAAGGACACCTGCACTGCATGTGTGCCAGGGGAAGGAAAAATAATATAGGTAATTCGTCTGGGACTTCAGGGCCCCAGTGGTGGGGGGGGGGGCTTCATTTTCCCACTTTTTTCTGTGATCTACCGTGGTACTGAATATCTGACAGGGAAAGTATATTTATTAAATCCATCTGTTAGATTCTAGGGGGAGAAATTCCCTTTTTTTGGCAGTCAAGTACCCCTGCGGCCTGCAGTGCCTACCTGGCAGTGAAAATAATTCAATTACATTAGTCTGTCACATATTTGTGTGACCTAAAGTGATTTTTTCTCTTTCTAACAATGGCACTGCATATCTGACAGTCAAATAAAACAAGTAAATACTGCTATTACATTGTCGTTTGACAAATTCCCATTTTTTGTGATAGAAAGTAATTTTTTTGGGCTGTGCTGCATTCCTGACAGTTCGATAAAACCGTTAAATACTGCATTTACATTTTTGGTTTAAAAAAAGCACACTTTTTTTGTGCTAGATAGTACATTTTCAGCCTGTGCTGCATTTCTGACAGTCCAATAAAACCGTTAAGTGCTGCAGTTAAATTGTTGTTTGAAAAAAGCACACTTTTTGTGCTAGATAGTACATTTGCAGCCTGAGCTGCATTTCTGACAGCTCAATTGAACCGTTAAATACTGCTGTTATACTGTTGTTTGAAAAAAAAAAACTTTTTATGCTAGATAGTACATTCACAGCCTGCGCTGCATTTCTGACAGTCCAAGAAAACCGTTAAACACTGCATTTACATTTTTGGTTTAAAAAAGCACACTTTTTGTGCTAGAATGCGTTGCATTTCTTACAGTCCAATAAAACCATTAAATACTGCTGTTATTTTGTTGTTTGAGAAAAAAAAACTTTTTGTGCTAGATAGTACATTCACAGCCTGCTCTGCATTTCTGACAGTCCAATAAAACCGTTAAATACTGCATTTACATTTATGGTTTAAAAAAGCAGACTTTTTGTGCTAGATAGTACATTTGCGGCCTGCGCTGTATTTTTGACAGTCCAATAAATCCGTAAAATACTGCAGTTACATTGTTGTTTGAAAAAAGCAATTTTTTTTATCTTAGATAGTACATTTGCAGCCTGCGCTGCATTTCTGACAGTCCAATAAAACCAGTAAATACTGCTATTACATTGTCCGTTGAAAGAAAACACACTGTTTGTGCTAGATAGTACATTTGCAGACTGCGCTGCATTTCTTAGAGTAATGCCAATGCAACTCAATCACAATAAAATGCGTGACTATGCAATATATCTCCAAATGACCATAAAGGGACACGCAGTACAATTTCATAAACTTTATTAATTGATAAAAAGACCAACAATACACATAATGTCAATATTAAAAATTATATATATATGGCGGTAATACAAATGGTAGCCAAGACATATGACTCCCCTCCCATGCATAGAAAACCCCGATTGCCCCTCCTATATAGGGTAAAGAAAACCCTTTTCACAGTGTTGACATAAACCAACACACCCCCAATACCAAACATATATGAATTGGAGCAGTGCCTAACTGAGCTAGCCCGATGGGCAACAGCACACACACAGTACAGCAACAAGACACATACGCTTCATCACAGTATACCTGAGGGACACTTGGAAAGGAGGACATGGGCTTCCGAGCAGAGAGAAGAGCCTACCCCTGTTAGTTGCTGAGGGACTTCACCGAACTCGGCCAAACGTGCAAACGGCGCGAGCGGTCCAGCCTCAGTGTTAGTTCCTTCATGTGATCGGAGGGCCGGTCTCCTGCAGCGCTAGAAAGGGAATGGTGTCCACAGCAAGGTAGAATTCGGAGTAGGCGCGCGTTGTTCCTTTTTAGTCGACTGTAAGTTTCGTATGGGTCCAAGGACCGGCACTTTTCAGACCATATGCGTTTAGGGACTGTACTCTGTCCCTTCTTCAGTGGTAAAGTGCCTGCTCCTTCTCTGTGCCGTTTAAATACCTGTGGTTCTGAGTCCATAAAAATACCTGGATCTAGGATTTTGGTGGATCAATACTAGGTCCGTAACAAGACCTGGATCTGGAATTTTAATGAGTCAATCCCATCAACATCATGTCCCTTATAAAACCAAAAAATTTAAACATAACAGTACAAAATATAAAATAGCATAATCCTTATATTGTGTTACATCAGACATGTTAGTGTTTCTGTGGAATCAGAAATGATATATGGATACATTATATATTGCACTTTCATGTGTTGCTTGCGGTTGGTTGTTGGGGGTCCCCCGCCAGGGGCCGACCTGGATACACATATACACACTGGGCCCCCCCCCCCCCCCGGCGGGAGACACCCAATCTCACAAGAACCCAAACAACTCCAATTCAGCATTTAAGCCTTGTGGGGTAAATGAGTTGAAATCAAAGATAAATCTTGATTCCAACCTCGACATTCTTCCAATATGGTCTCCTCCCCTCCAGTGTGGTTCAATTTTTTCAATCGCACAGAAAATGAGCCCAGAGGGATCTTTGTTGTGAGTAACTTTGAAATGGTGGGAGAGTGTATGATTTTCATATCCATTTTTGATCTTTGTTATCTGTTCTGAGACTCTTTTGCGTAATGTTCTTTTTGTCCTACCAACATACTGTTCATTACATGGGCATTGGATTATATACATGATGTTCGTGGAGTCACATGTTAAGCAATCTTTAATTTTATATTCGTATGTGCTATTGGTTGCTTTCACATTGGTGTTTTTTTTGGGGAATTTTGTTGTGTTGCAATTCGAGCATCTCCCACATCTAAAGAAACCTTCTGACTGAGTTATTTTTTGTAAAGCATTGAGTTTCTTTTTCTGACTTGTAATCGTG
Organism: Bufotes viridis; assembly: GCA_033119425.1. Classification (NCBI taxonomy): domain Eukaryota; kingdom Metazoa; phylum Chordata; class Amphibia; order Anura; family Bufonidae; genus Bufotes; species Bufotes viridis. The sequence goes on along the minus strand of CM065591.1, from coordinate 379,678,808 downwards.
GGAGCTACTTTTAAACTCCAATTGGGCACTTTCGTAAATATGATTGTGGGTCTGTTTGGAGTCACTGGGCCTATGATTTTGTCTTCACATACATAGTGCCAATGTCTTTGTATAATTTTCTTCACTTCTCTATAGCATGTGTTATAAGGTAAAATCACCCTAATTTCATATTCTTTCTTCTTGTAATTTATTTCTTTTTCAGAGAAGAAGTCTCTCCTCATTTCCCTCACCTGGGTAAGTGCATCTTCTACTTCTTTCACGGGATATAATTTGTTGTGTAACTGTTGTTTAATTTTAGTTGCCTCCATTTCAAAGTCCTCATTTTTCGTGCAATTTCTCTTAATTCTCCTAAATTCCCCCAACGGAATGTTGAGAAGCCATCTTGGCAAATGGCAGCTGGTATGTAGTATATAGCTGTTTTTATTAACTTCCTTCTGATATGTTCTACATTTCAGTCTACCATCTTCAACAAAGATTTTTAGATCTAGGAAGTCTATGCTTTTTTTGCTACTGTTTGCCGTAAAGCGAAGATTCCTATCATTATTGTTAATGTAGGAATATTTTTAATTCTTCCTCACTTTTCTGCCAAATGAAAAATACATTGTCAATGTATGTTTGCAATGTATCTTTGCATCTTGTAAGAGAGATACATAGAGAAGAGGGACAAAAAGGTGAAGATGACAAATAAATGAGATACACAATTCCAACACAGAACAGATATGAAAATTTAACAGAACAACATTTTTTAGACAGAACCCCATCACATCACAGGGCATGAATACGACGAGAAACACCATCACCAATGAGAAGGAACAGATCACCAACACTCAGGAACCACCCATACAATTTCAGGCACAATCACCAAATCCAGGGCAGACAGAGGGTGACACCTCCACACAATCAGAGAGGGAGAGTAACAAATCACACGATAGAACAACGACACAGGACACAGAGACACACAGGACAAAAGGAAAGATACGGAGAGGAGGAAGAAATAAGAAGAAGACACAACAGATATTAGATAATGAAAGTAAAATAGTCAATTTGAGTAAAGTCACTTTAACAGATGCACAGAAAAGTCTACTTAATAAAGGTTTGAAATTTGCACCAAGCCAGACACACAACAAATTTGACACATATATTGGGGTTGAAAATTTTTTGAGAAAAATCTGTCTTAAAAAATATTATATGAAAAATCCAATAACAAGGGATGATACAGGAATAATTCAATCCGGATTCAGACACACAGATTTGAAATGTAAGTCTAAAAATTATCCTAGACAGGAACTGAGTCAGGAACTGATAACATTCAGAAAAAGTGTAGAATATGATGTTAGAAAGATGACAAATACTACAAAATGGAAAAGAAAAAATTTAACAAAAAAAGAAATGGAAGCTATTAAGGAACTTCAAAATAAGGATGAGATAACCATACGCCCAGCCGATAAGGGCGGAGCAATAGTGGTGTTAGACACAGACAAATACAGGGAAGAATGCAAAAGACAATTAATGGATGACAAAACATACATTAAATTAGGGAAAAATCCAAACACAGAATATTATGAGGAACTAATAAGATACTGTGACAGAGGATTGGAACGAGAGATTCTATCACAACAAGAATATGACATTATAAAAAATACTCAGAAAAGGTTGCCAGTATTTTACTGTTTGCCAAAGCTTCATAAGGACCCAGTGAATCCACTGGGCCGTCCGATAATCTCTGGAATAGACTCTCTGACTGCGAATCTGTCACAATATCTGGACAGACTGTTACAACCAGCAGTAAAAAATATGTTATCATATGTGAAAGACACAACACAAATTATCAAAAAACTAAAAAATATGAAAGTCGAACCAGAATGGCTGATTGGTACTATGGATGTCCAGTCCTTGTACACTAGTATAGGACATGAACAAGGAGTAGAAGCAGTAAAGATACAACTGCAGAGAGAGCAGAAGAACAAATCAACTATATAACGGAGGGTATTATGTACATATTGAAACATAATTATTTTTATTTTGAATCTGACTATTAGCTCCAGATACAGGGGACTGCTATGGGCACCATATTTACCCCCAGCTTCGATAATCTATTTATGGCCAACTGGGAGCAGGAAGCCATTGATGCGAGGCTGGGGGCAGATCTGGTGCTCTGGCAAAGATACATTGACAATGTATTTTTCATTTGGCAGAAAAGTGAGGAAGAATTAAAAATATTCCTACAGAACATTAACAATAATGATAGGAATCTTCGCTTTACGGCAAACAGTAGCAGAAAAAGCGTTGACTTCCTAGATCTAGAAATCTTTGTTGAAGATGGTAGACTGAAATGTAGAACATATCAGAAGGAAGTTAATAAAAACAGCTATATACTACATACCAGCTTCCATTTGCCAAGATGGCTTCTCAACATTCCGTTGGGGGAATTTAGGAGAATTAAGAGAAATTGCACGAAAAATGAGGACTTTGAAATGGAGGCAACTAAAATTAAACAACAGTTACACAACAAATTATATCCCGTGAAAGAAGTAGAAGATGCACTTACCCAGGTGAGGGAAATGAGGAGAGAAGAATTCTTCTCTGAAAAAGAAATAAATTACAAGAAGAAAGAATATGAAATTAGGGTTATTTTACCTTATAACACATGCTATAGAGAAGTGAAGAAAATTATACAGAGACATTGGCACTATGTATGTGAAGACAAAATCATAAGCCCAGTGACTCCAAACAGACCCACAATCATATTCACGAAAGTGCCCAATTTGAGTTTAAAAGTAGCTCCCACGATTACAAGACAGAAAAAGAAACTCAATGCTTTACAAAAAATAACTCAGTCAGAAGGTTTCTCCCACCTCAGTCAGAAGGTGGGAGATGCTCGAATTGCAACATAACAAAATTCCCCAAAAAAAACACCAATGTGAAAGCAACCAATAGCCCACACGAATATAAAATTAAAGATTGCTTAACATGTGACTCCACGAACATCATATATATAATCCAATGCCCATGTAATAAACAGTATGTTGGTAGGACAAAAATAATATTACGCAAAAGAGCCTCAGAACATATAACAAAGATCAAAAATGGATATGAAAATCATACACTCTCCCACCATTTCAAAGTTACTCACAATAAAGATCCCTCTGGGCTCATTTTCTGTGCGATTGAAAAAATTGAACTACACTGGAGGGGAGGAGACCATATTGGAAGAATGTCGAGGTTGGAATCAATATTTATCTTTGATTTCAACTCATTTACCCCACAAGGCTTAAATGCTGAATTGGAGTTGTTTGGGTTCTTGTGAGTTTGGGTGTCTCCCGCCAGGGGGTAGCCCGAGTGCGTATATATGTATCCGGGTCGGCCCCTAGCGGGGGACCCCCAACAACCAACCGCAAGCAACACATGAAAGTACAATATATAATGTATCCATATATCATTTCTGATTCCACAGAAACACTAACATGTCTGATGTAACACAATATAAGGATTATGCTATTTTAAATTTTGTACTGATATGTTTAAATTTTTAGGTTTTATAAGGGATGTTGATGTTGATGTTGATGGGATTGACTCATTAAAATTCCAGATCCAGGTCTTGTCACGGACCTAGTATTGATCCACCAAAATCCTAGATCCAGGTATTTTTATGGACTCAGAACCACAGGTATTTAAACGGCACAGAGAAGGAGCAGGCACTTTACCACTGAAGAAGGGACAGAGTACAGTCCCGAAACGCATATGGTCTGAAAAGTGCCGGTCCTTGGACCCATACAAAACTTACAGTCGACTAAAAAGGAACAACGCGCGCCTACTCTGAATTCTACCTTGCTGTGGACACCATTCCCTTTCTAGCGCTGCAGGAGACCGACCCTCCAATCACACGAAGGAACTGACACTGAGGCTTGACCGCTGGCGCCGTTTTCCACGTGGGACGCCACGATCGGAGTGAATAGGCTGGGGTCTCTGAGAGAGCACGGTGAATAGCAAATCAAAGGAAGTGATCGATTAACTTTGAACAGCTACTTTCTGTTACACTGTACAAGACTTTAAATATATGAGATACTACACTGATTGGAATACCGTGGAAAATATAACATTCAAAAGATCGCAACATCTGCTGTGACCCGGATACTTACCATCTCCACAAATCCAAATGTTTTTTTTTCCCTTTTAAGAAAAAACGCATCACTATTATTTCTGCTAAGTCTGAACAGTGTACAAAATTCTTGTTGTAAATACCAGTAAGACTTTTCTTTTAATTGTTTTATTTCTTTTAATAAGGTGATCAGAGATACTATGTGGTATGATTAGGTATACTAACACTCACATTGCTCCCTTTTATTTTTTGATGGAATATTCAATTATTGTTTTAAAGTGTATACCCTTTATTACATTTTTTCTATAGACTCAGATCGAGAGTGCCGGTTCAATTTTTGTATGAAATAGTTTGCATTATAATTTGGGTGGAATTATATGAACCGTGCACCTTATCCATACAATTTAAGAAGGTGAGCCACCAAACCTCTGGTTACAAAATCTCCATGATGTCTCCATAATAAATCTGCAACGTGGGGGCCCCGTGGCTTCTACACACTTTCAAAATAATCCTTCAGCGGGGCGAATAGATGCCGGATGCCGGGGATGCTCCATGACTCTTTACTCTTTCATACTATCCCTGTCCTGCATACCTTACTGGGAAATATATTCTGTAAATTTGGCAGTCTTTAGATTGCTGGGTGATCTATACCACTTACAAGTGCACACTGGTTGACGCGCTGTTAATGGCATTCCCATCTGACACTGGGGCCTCAGTGGAAGCACAAGGCAAAGGCAGAGAAGGAGGAAGAAGTCGCCAACGCAGCTGTGGCACCATCATTACCTCAAAAGGCAGGGTTAGCATGGCCGAAATGTGAAAAAGCTTTGTCAGCATGCCACAAGAACCAGCACCACCAGCTGATATGGAACGTCTTAGCAGAAGGCAGCATTTCAGCAACTTGGTGGAACATTATGTGTGCACACCCCTACTCGTACTGACTGATGGGTCTGCCCCATTCAACTTCTGGTTTTCCAAATTGGACACATGGCCTGAGCTTGCCCTTTACGCCTTAGAGGTGCTAGCATGCCCTGCAGCCAGTGTATTGTCTGAACGTGTGTTTAGCACGGCATGGGGCGTTATCACAGACAAGCATAGACGCCTGTCCACAGCCAATATGGACTAGCTCACGTTCATTAAAATGAACCAGGCATGGATCCCCTAGGACTTGTCAGTACCTTGTGCAGAATAGACATGTATGCCGGCCTTACCCAGCCTTTTTTATACTCCAGCGCACTTTCTTTTTGTTTTCTTTTTTATATTTCCTATGTTTTGGGGTCTACCCAAATAAAAAAAAATAAAAAATAAAAGGTTAAAAACAAAAAAACAGTTTTGTTGGCGACTACCTACTCCACCACCGCTTCCACCTACACCGCCACGTCCACCGCCTCTCCAAACTCCTACTCCATATGGACCTCCTTCTCCTAGTTCAAGATTATTTTTAATTTTATTTATTTCATTTTATTTTAAGTCATTTCCCTATCCACATTTGTTTGCAGGGCACTTGTCTTTCTCTTACCCACATTTTGCTGCCCTTTGCAGCTCTCTAGCCCTTTCCATGACTCTTTTAGAGCCATTTTAGTACCCCAAAGTTTGGGTCCCCAATGACTTCAATGGGGTTCGGGGTCAAGTTCGGGTCCCCAAACCCGAACTTCCAGATGTTCGCTCAACTCTAATTATGCAGCTATATTGTGTAGTGGTTAAAGTTCTGGGCTATGATGCAGAAGCTGTGAGTTAAAATCCCGTCACAAGCTTTTTCAGAAATTATTTTTTTTAGTAGTTGTAAAAAATATATGGCATGAAATAAATGTGCAATTACTTCATAATATGTGGGAAAATACTACTGATGTTTTTAGCATTAATATATTTACATATATTATAATGTATTTTATAGTCTAAATATATAATAATATATGTAAATATACTATGGTTAAAACATATATATATATATATTAATTTTAGGCTCTATTCCTGAAAAAGTTTGTGACGTGAAGTTTGTGACAGTTTCTGCATCACAGCCCCGAACTTTAACCACTAAACTATATAGCAGTCACTTAAAAAAAGAGACTTCTACTGTATAGGAAGTATTCCTCTACAGTAGAAGTCTCTTTTTCTTTAGGTAACTGGCTATGCAGCTATTATAGCTGAGTAGTTAAGTGACTCCCAGCAGAAACTTTTCTGAAATTGGAATTAAATACACTGACTCGAGCACCCGCGGAGATCGTCCGAACTTCGAGATGTGCCGAGCATAGGGGTGCTTGAGCTAAACTGGTGTTTGTTCGGGCATGCTCGCTCAACACTAGTTGCAATCGGTAACTAAGCCAGTTCTACTTTACACCAGTTTGATAAATCTCCCCCCTTGATTCTGATAGAGGAGTACAATTCTAAATTCTGGAGGTCCCTCTGCAAGTTGCTACAAGTAAAATTGAATTTCTCCTACGCATATCATCCACAGACTAACAGACATTTAGAAAGAATTAACCAGTTCTGGAGAATTATCTACACCTCTTTGTTTCCGCCAAGCAAAACAATTGGGTATCTCTGCTCCCATGATCTGAATTCTGCCATAACAATCGCTCCAGGGAATCCACTGGCAAGTCTCCTTTCATTGTTGTTTATGGCCTACATACTTGGGTGCCTGAACCTTATCAGCTAGGATGCCGCAGCCAGGTTTTTTTTTCCAGATCTGGCAGGAGACCAAGGTTTCTCTTTCTCAGTTATTGATATCCATGAAGAAAAAAACAGATACGAGAAGAAATCCCCTGCAATTTTTGCCTGGTAACAAGGTCTGGTAGTCATAAAAAAATATTTGCCTCAAGATGGCATCTTGCAAATTTTCTCCATGGTTTTTAGGACCTTATCATATTATATCTCAATCAACCCTGTCTGTTACAAGCACTATCTACCGCCTTCTTTCTGCATTCTTAATTACTTTCATGTATCTCTTCTCAGACCTCTGGTATTAAACCGCTACTGTAAATCTTCTGTTGCTGCTCCTGTGCCTGTTGGTGCTGAAGATGAATTTGAAGTCAGCAATATTTTGGATATGAAGAAGGTTAAAGGCAAGACCCTTTAATCTTGTGGATTAGAAGTGATTTGGTCCTGAGGAGAGGTCTTGGGAGCCTGCAGAGAACATCAATGCTTAAGTAATCCTGAAGAATTTCCTGGCACAAAGAGACCCTAAGAAGAGGGGGCGCAAGGGAGGTGGTGTACTGTCACATTGGCAGTCCATGCTCAGGTGCTGGTTAAGTTGCTGATCAATCTTCTCATTTAGTTGGGCTATGTGTCCACTTCCTTGCCTGAGCATTAAGGTTATTCTTGCTGATAACCAGTAAAGGTGATCTCGTCCGGGTATCTTTGTACCGAACTTGGTCTGTTTTCTGATTCTGCTCCATTCTACCTGCACTGACCTTGGAATTACTTTTTGGAATATGCAAGAATTAGGCCTGCTCTGACTATTGGATGGTATTCATAATACGCATTTTCCTGTGTTCTTGGTGCTGCACACCGGTGTCTCTGACTTCTGTGGGTCAATAGCCAACTGCACCAGAATTTCTCCAAGAGTTAGCGGCCTGGTTGGTTCCTTGGGCAATGTTCAGATCTCTGTACAGGGGTTAACGGATGAATATCAGGGAACCACCAGGAAAATGCCCATAGGTTTAGCCAAAAGCCAGACAGGTTAGTTTGCACAGTGGATCCCCACTCACTATCCGTAACAGTAACAACTATGTCTGATTAATATGCTTCAACTCTTGCTCTATTATTGCCTCTGACAGTGTCTTCATTGGTTACCCAGTGCTCAACTAGTACAGTACATTTAAAACTGTAACACTGACATACAAAGTGGTTCACAACTGGGCTGCTTTATGTATCTCTACACTCATGTTCGGATACCACCAGTGGCGTAGCTATATATGACTAGGCACCCCAGCAAATTTTTGAATGCCCCCGCCCCCCAGCAACTTATTTGCAACCCTTGAATCCCATGTAACTCCCAACTCCTGTATCTAATAAAAATCACTCTCTCTGGTGAGGCCCAGCAGCCGCTTTGTCCCTTTCCTACAGTGTCTCTTTGTAAAATGTAATTGTATAATATTGTTGAGGGTGCACTGAAAAAATCTTTTAGTCCTCCTCATGGATGGGCCTCTTCTGAGTTTTGGCCCCAAAGCAGCCACTTACCCTGCTTCCTCTATAGCTACGCCCCTATTTATCATCCCATGTTAACTCTCTTTATTCAATATGTCTGTGCAGTCTATCATATTTGCCAGCTTATTCTATGTGTACATTCATATGTAGTTTTTTATTGGCATTTTATTTCATATGTTCAGTACCATGAAAAATTATTATGTTGTATAAAAATATAATAAAACACCAGTATAAGCTTTTGATTTTTTGCTTGGTTATCAAGAAATCTGTCTTCAGTGTTACAGCCATAACATTTTGTTTGACCTATTCAATATGTATTATACTATTGGTTCAAACATTTTGATCTTGTATTAGTTGTCTGGTTATAAAATTATTTCATAAAGATATCACAGATAAGTTATTTCAGAATTATATTAAAATTCATCTTTTGGATGATTCAGTAATGAAGAAAAGAGAGAAGCTTTGCAATTCTGCATACAGTAAGTTTACCCTTGGGAGCTACTTTAGTATTGCATCAAGGGTAATTATATCATGTGATGATTATAGAGCAATAACTATAACTGAAGCCATTCATAGCTCTCATTCATTTAATAGATTAGTAATCTGGGAAGGTATAAGTAGGCCTATAAAGAATATAGGTTTGCTATTATGCAATAATTTCATATAATTAATTCATACTTTCAATAAGCTTTAAAAATTATGTTTTAATATGCAATACATTACCCTCATTACTTTGCAATACAAACAAAAAACACCTCCTTATTGTTTTTCTCTAAAACGTTTAAATATACTAATGTCTTCACAGTTGTCAGCGCAAAAGCTTTGAAAATAAATATTAAGTTAAATGAACACAATGTAATATGATTTTTAGATTTTTAAATCCTGTGGTGAAAATGTATTGCGTTCTTAGCCAGCTGAGAATTTTAAATGATGCAGTGACCTGAAGCACATACAATTCACCAAAAAATGATTACTTCCTATATCATATTTATAAGAGACATCTGGGACTCATTGAAAGCCAAATAATATAACAGGCCAGAAAACAGAACAGGCATTGATATCTAAATGGCCTCTTGTGTTCACGATGACCAGGGTGTTGATAAGATAACCTTTGATGACAATTTTGCAGCCAGATGGGCCTTCTGTAAAGTTAGTCACACTTTAGTGGATGTCGATTACTTTCCCATTGCCAAGAAATCCTTCTTGCTTTGTGACATGTCTTTACCACAAAATGACTCTGTGAATGACCTTCACATTGTATGTGCAGAATGCTAAATGCTCTGTAACTATCTGACTTTCTGAAAAAATATGCAAGCTGTGTTAAAATAATCAACTATATTATAGTTTTCATAAAATTAAGAAAACTGTAACAGATACTCACCTAAGCAGACAGGGAAAACTGAAAGGAAAAATTTAAAATGTATGATAATATTGAATCATCTTTGGCTCTGATGTGGATTTTAAATGATAATTTAGTTATAGCTTGGCAATGTCATGGCCGAATTAGAATATTGTTCCACAATGTACTGGCCATGGTTACTACAGCCAATGTCTTTTTTTTTTTTTTTTGTGAAAGCTGTTGGAATGAACTCATAAAGCTTTTGCAGTTTTAACATTTAAACCCAAAAAATTTTTTATGTCAAATATTTTCAGAATATTTTAGATTCCTAAACTGCACAGCTAATATCACAAATGTAAAAATGTATGCAATGACTATTTACAATATTAGGAGAGTATGTGAATTCACTAATGTCACCTACAGTTAGCTATGGCTGGAACGTGGTTGTAAAAGTGTCTCTTTTTTAGCTGTTATAGTGTAAAATCAACCCAATATAACAGGATACTTGTTGGACCCCCAACAACTTAAGTACAACATATGACATTTCCCCTGTTATTGTAAATCAGACATGGAAAATGGAGCAGATTTAGCAATGTTGTCTAATATATAGAAAGTGTAAATTTAGACTAGACAGTCTGAAGGCCAGATTTTTCACAATGGCTGATACTGGATGATAACATTGGTACACTTTCAGACTATCTGGTTCTCTATGACTTTGATTCTGATGGCCTTTGCCTAACAAAATAATTTTCTCTTATGAGAATTTTGGAACTGAATCTAAGACTCACCAATCTCCTCGAAAACCAGTTCTTGAGTAACAGCCAAATCCTCCCAGCAAAAGTATTTTAGGCATGTTTCTAATTGGCTGATTTTATGATCAATTGAGATTTCTTTTTTACTGAGGTCTATAAAAGTAATGAATAGTATTGAGTATATAATTTAATCATCACTTATGGGTTATTTTAGTACATTAGAAAATATTTCCCATGGCTTACAAATTATGAAAAATAATTAGGGCTCTAATACTTTGCTGATCTCCTGCCGCTGCTGTTTCATTGGTTCCCAGATGCCTGCTGAGCTTCACTTCCTGTTTCTGTTCTGGACAAGGCAGGAAATTGCTGGGAATTCTGCTCAATTACTGACTGAGGTTGGTCATTGCTGAAGGCAGTGATTCACTTGGCACCATTTCCAAGCATTTACTGCCATGTCCAGAACAGGAGAAGAACGTGGAGCACTGTGTGGATCCGGCCACAGAAGGGATGGCAGCAGATGAGTAAAAGCTCCTTTTTTGTCATTTGCAGGCTTTGGGAGAACTTTTGTACTGTTCTGCAATCCACCTTTAAATCTGAACTAGCAAACAAAATTTTCTGAAAATGTGACACAACAAAATCAGCCAATGACTAGTGTTTTCATAGGAATCTGATTAATTGATTTTCACTTTATTTGGCACTTGCTCCAGTTCCTCAATGTTCCAGGACTTGGTGACCAAAAAAGATGCTATCAACATGACATTGGTAGGTTAGCTGTCTGAAGGGAACGCACTGCATCTCTCATTTTTTTAATGAATCACAGGGCCATAGATCTTCAGCTGACTTTCAAGTGAATGGGGCTGAGTTGCAACACCAAGCATAGGTGTTACCATTGTAGGGGTCTGTTCCTGGCAAGCAATGCAGAGGATACAGTCACAGCCCTTTCATCAGGTATTGGTAGGGGTCTGGGAGACAAACCTCCACTGATCTGATATTGATGCCCCAAAAATCCCTTGAAAGGAAATAAACCTTATACAAACAAATGGAGATGTATTCTTTATCTTACTAGAAAGTAGGCAAAAAATGTAAGATCTTAATGCACCATAATTACAGATTGCTTTAAAAGGGTTTGTCCAGTTTTTTTTTTAGTAGCACCTGTGAAGAGATTCATACTTACCTATTCCTCGCTACTCTGGGCTCACATCAATAAACTTCCAGTCCCCGTCTGTCAATTTCTGCACAGCCACGTCATATGCACTGACATACCCTCAAGCGGCAAGTGACCCAGCAGTAACATAGTAACATAGTATATTAGGCCGAAAAAAGACATTTGTCCATCCAGTTCGACCTGTTTCCTGCAAGTTGATCCAGAGGAAGGCAAAAAACCCCTGTGATGTAGAGCCAATTTTCCCCACTTAAGGGGAAAAAATTCCTTCCCGACTCCAATCAGGCAGTCAGAACAACTCCCTGGATCAACGACCTATCTCAAGTAGCTATAGCCTGAAATATTATTACGCTCCAGAAATACATCCAGGCACCTCTTGAATTCTTTTATTGTACTCACCATCACCACCTCCTCAGGCAGAGAGTTCCATAGTCTCACTGCTCTTACCGTGAAGAACCCTTTTCTATGTTTGTGTACAAACCTTCTTTCCTCTAGACGCAGAGGATGTCCCCTCGTCACAGTCACAGTCCTGGAGATAAATAGATGATGGGAGAGATCTCTGTACTGCCCCTGATATATTTATACATAGTTATTAGATCTCCCCTCAGTCGCCTTTTTTCTAAAGTGAATAACCCTAATTTTGATACCCTTTCGGGGTACTGTAGTTGCCCCATTCCAGTTATTACTTTAGTTGCCCTCCTCTGAACCCTCTCAAGCTCTGCTATGTCTGCCTTGTTCACAGGAGCCCAGAACTGTACACAGTACTCCATGTGTGGTCTGACTAGTGATTTATAAAGTGGTAAGACTATATTTTCATCACGGGCATCTATGCCCCTTTTGATGCAACCCATTATCTTATTGGCCTTAGCAGCAGCTGCCTGACACTGGTTTTTACAGCTTAGTTTGTTATTTATTAAAATTCCTAGATCCTTTTCCATGTCAGTGCTACTGAGTGTTTTACCATTTAGTATGTACGGGTGACTTGCATTATTCCTTCCCATGTGCATAACTTTACATTTGTCAGTGTTAAACCTCATCTGCCATTTCTCTGCCCAAGCCCCCAATCTATCCAGATCCCTCTGTAGCAGAAAACTGTCCTCTTCAGTGTTAATTACTTTGCACAGTTTAGTGTCATCTGCAAAAATTTATATTTTACTGTGCAAGCCTTCTACAAGATCAATAATAAATATATTGAAGAGAATAGGGCCCAATACTGACCCCTGAGGTACCCCACTAGTGACAGTGACTAGTAATCTGAGTGTGTACCGTTAATAACCACTCTCTGTTTTCTATTACTGAGCCAGTTACTTACCCACATACAGATATTTTCTCCTAGTCCAAGTGTTCTCATTTTATATACTAACCTTTTGTGTGGTACAGTGTCAAATGCTTTGGAGAAGTCCAGATATACGACATCCATTGATTCACCCCGGTCAATTCTAGAACTTACCTCCTCATAGAAACTGATTAAATTAGTTTGACATGAACGATCCCTCATGAAGCCATGCTGATATGGTGTAATTTGCTTATTTTCATTGAGATACTCCAAGATAGCATCTCTTACAAAACCTTCCAACAGTTTACCCACAACAACAGATGTTAAATTTACTGGCCTATAATTTCCAGGCTCTGTTTTTGGACCCTTTTTGAATATTGGCACCACATTTGCTATACGCCAGTCTGGTGGAACATTCCCTGTCAGTATGGAGTCCGTGAATATCAAAAATAAGGGTCTGGCTAGGACATCACTTAATTCCCTTAGGATACGATGATGTATGCCATCCGGTCCTGGCGATTTGTCTATTTTAATCTTTTTAAGTCGCTGCTGTACTTCTTCCTGGGTCAGACAGAGCACTTTTAAAGGGGAATTTCCTTTTACATTTTGCATTTCATCTGACAGTTTATTTTCCTCAGTGAAAACAGTTGAGAAGAAAATATTTAATAGCTTAGCTTTATCCTCGTCGCTTTCTGCAACTCCCCCCTCATTGCTATGTAGAGGGCCGACTCCTTCAGATTTATATTTTTTACCATTTATATAATTGAAAAGCATTTTAGGGTTAGTTTTGCTCTCTTTGGCAATTAATCTCTCGGTCTCTAGTTTGGCAGTTTTTATTAGTTTTTTACATATTCAGTGACACCCCTCTTGGGAATATGTCACCACTGAGGTCAGTCATTGGCTTCAGTGACAAATGGGAACCATGCATTTGGAGTGAGTAAGTTTGTATTTCTTCATAGGAACTCCTTTAGGGATATTCATAGAATCTAAATACTTTAGTTAGTGTGGCGTTTCGAAATGTCAGCCTTATACAAATCACGCATCTGTGAGGTGACTTGTTGAATCAGACATCCTCCACTTACAGTTTACGCATCAGACACCCAGGAGTTAATCAAGTAGTCTTTTAATCCGGAGATTGTATTACAAGATATGCAGGGAATCCAGATGGTAAAAGAATTATGGCACTAATATTCTCCTTGATAAGAAGATAAGATACAGATTCACCTCAGATTCTCCTCAGAATTAGAGCACACAAAAACAGCAATGCATGACAGGGTAAACAGGAAGTGGCTAGACTGAACCAACTAGTAGCTGAAACAGAGGGGGGAGGAGAAGAGAGGAGCATACCATTACACAATGCAAGATACTGAAACAGAACACTCCCCGTCTGGTATCGGTAGATACCACTATATATATGCATACAATGGAATTGTATAAAATAACAATGAATAATGTCCATAAATCTGATGAATAAACAGATGAATAATGTCCATAAACCTGAAAAGGAAACATGCAATAAACATTTATTCAATCCAAAAAAGGATATGTCTTCAGTTCAGACCATAGAGCTGGTACTGGAAACAGTCCTAGAAGATGATGAGTATCTTTGGTAGAAGGAATCTGAACATGGAAGTTCTTTCCACCCGAACTGGAAACGACTTTAGTAATAAGTCCAGTAGGCCAGTCGAGACAATCAACTTGTTTGTCTCTTAACAGAACAAAATCTCCTTCCTTTAAATTAGACCTTGGTTCTTGCCACCTTCTGCGTTCTTGCAAGACGCATAGGTACTTTCTTCTCCTCTTTTTCCAGAACTGACTGGCGAGATGTTGTACCTGCTTCCACCGAAATTTATAAAGGTTGTGCTCTTTGAAAACGCCAGATGGCACAGGAATATTTCCTATCTTTTCTGGTTTAATCTTGAGTGATCTTATATGCACCCCAGATGTGTATTTCTTCTTTTTTACTACATGAGATTGTCTGTTGTATTCATTGGAAGCTGAGCAAGACTTGGTTCTCCTTGATCTTGCCAAATTTTTAGAGCGAGAGCGCTTATTTTGTGAGGCTGATTTAGATGTAGATTGCTTTCTGTCTATGGATCGTGAACGCGAATGCTCTTGTCTGCTTTTCACTTCTAAAATGGGATCTGTCTTTGTACATACGGACTTGGGTTGTTGACATGCAGTATTTGTCATGGACATTGGTGTTGAACTTTTCCCTGTGGTTTCCAGAAAAGGCTGAGCGATATGAAGGTGCTCATCCGTTGAAGACTGGGAAGAACTGTAATCCTCTTGGGTGCAATCAACAACTGCAGATGGAACTGAAGGTTCTTGCAAAGTTTCTGAAATGAACTCTTCCTCTGTTGAAGGAACCTCCTTTATAAAACGTTTAGAAGATACTTCTTTTACAGAATTAAACTCATTGTCAAACAGTAGACTGGAAGGCTCAAGTTTCTGCTGTATCTCATCAGAACTACATGAATCAGAAGGCTTGTTGTCAGTGATGATATAGGATTCATTATGATAAACTGTGTGAGGACTGCAAAGCTGGGAAGGGCTTGAAGAGGGCTCCAATTGAGATCCTGAAGGCCTTTCTACAAGCTGCCCTTCTGTCCAGGAACATTCTTCTACAGCTGACTCCTTGGGATTTAAGCTGTTTTCTGATGTTTTTAGAATATTTGGGCAGGGCATATCTTGCACATATTAGTGGTTAGGACACTGTCTGAAGTAAGAAGTTCGGCCCCCTATTAATACTTTAGTTCTGAAGGAGTGTACTTGGCAGGGTCTGCGGGTTCTGTCCAGACATACATCCCCCACGATGATCCAACCCACTGTAAGTTTCTGGGCATATGGAGCGTTGAAAGGGCCATTGCAAAGTTCAAGGACCTTATGAGCCTCAAGAATGTCTCTACCTAGCAAGAGTAAGATCTCGGCATTGTTATCAAGGGGAGGAATCTCTCTGGCTATGTTTCTGAGATGAGAGTGATGCTGTGCGGCTTCAGGTGTAGGAATCTCATCCCTTGTGTCCGGCAATTTGTCACACTCAATAAGGGTTGTAAGAGAGAGTTTCTTATCTCCTTTGATGGGCTTTAAGGTGAAACCATTAGCTCTTCTTCCTGAGGTTGTCACAAGACCAGAGCATGTTCCTAGGGTGTATGGTGTAGTTTCTCCCTCTATCTTGAACAGACCAAAGAACTTAGAGCTAGCTAAGGAACGATTACTTTGGTCATCTAGAATAGCATACATTCTTATGGTCTTCTCTGGTTGTGCAGTAGGAAACACATCCACGAGGCAAATCTTAGAACAAGACTTACCGCACACAAGTCCTTCTCCACATACCTTTGTGCATCTGAGCGTGACGGTTGTGGTTGTTCGGTCGGCACTCTCCCCGCCATGACTCTCCCCGTCTTGATCGGAATGGGGCTTGTGCCAGTTAACTGGTTCTAGGTTCCACCTGATTGGTCTCGGGTGAACAGCGGACTTGTGTAGATCACTATTACATTCAGAACACTTGACTGGAACCTTACAGTCTCTGGCGAAGTGCTCAGTGGATGCACAGCATCTGAAGCAGATATTATGACTCCTTAGGAACTCCTTACGTTCCTCAAAGGGCTTTGCTATGAAGGCACGGCATTTCCTTAAAGGATGTGGTTTATCATGGATAGGGCAATGATGATCGGGTTCCTTAGGGCTTTCATTTTCATTGTTAGTAGTGGGCACAATCCCTGTCTTTTTTACTGAAATTAGACCTTTAGGGTTTCTCTGTCTGGGACTGAAAGTCTCATGTCTCTGTTTAGTAGAGCCAAAGATGTTGGTTCCCAAGGTGTTGAAGCTCGGATCGTTTTTAGCTCTAGCTAAGTCCTTGATGAACTTACAGAAGAATGAAAATGGTGGAAAGGAAACACGATGTTGCTCCTTGAATTTTGAACCTGTTGTTGCCCATTGGTCTTGAATATTGAGAGGTAATTTCTCCACGATCAAGCCCACACCATGGGAGGTATCAAGAAAGCTGAGACCTGGTAGCTGCGGGTCTCCCTTGACGATTTAAAACTCAAGAAGAAGATCGCTTAATTCCTGGAACCCTTGGCGGTCTGTATTGGATAATCCAGGAAAGTCGTATAGTCGTTTAAATAAGGCACGTTCGACTACTTCCGAGCCGCCGTATGTCTGCTCTAATCTTTCCCATGCGAGACGAAGGCCTTTGACTGGTTCGCAGATAAGAACGGTTGGGCGTCAGCGCGGCGGCTCTCTCAGGTCTCAATCACGCCTATCGGCGTCATATCGTGAGACCCGAGATTTCGCATGAACGCCTAATGCTGGCCATACGTGAAATGATTGCGGAGACCCTCAAATGCCAGGGCAGTAGAAACACCTCACATGTGACCCCATTTTAGAAAGAAGACACCCTAAGGTATTCCGTGAGGGGTATGGTGAGTTCATGTAAAATTAAATTTTTTGTCACATGTTAGTGGAATATGAGACTTTGTAAAAAAAATATATATATCAATTTCCGCTAACTTGTGCCAAAAATTTTTTTTTTCTGTGAACTCGCCATGCCCCTCACGGAATATCTTGGGGTGTCTTCTTTCCAAAATGGGGTCACATGTGGGGTATTTATACTGCCCTGGCATTTTAGGGGTCCTAAAGCGTGAGAATCCAAATGCGTAAAAATGCCCTGTGAAATCCTAAAGGTACTCATAGGAATTAGGGCCCCTTTGCGCACCCAGGCTGCAAAAAAGTGTGACTCATGTTGTATCGCCGTACTCAGGAGAAGTAGGGCAATGTGTTTTGGGGTGTATTTTTATTTATACCCATACTTTGTGTGAGAAATATCTCTATAAACGACAACTTTTTAAAAAATTTTATACAAAGTTGACAATTTACAGAGATATTTCTCTCACCCAACATGGGTATATGTTAAAATACACCCCAAAACACATTGCCCTACTTCTCCTGAGTACGGCGATACCACGTGTGTGACACTTTTTTGCAGCCTGGGTGCCCAACGAGTACCTTTAGGTTTTACATGGCTGCTCACAATTTAGCCCTGCCCAACATGCCAGAACAGTAAACACACCCCACAAATGACCCCATTTCGGAAAGTAGACACCCCAAGGTATTCACTGAGGGGCATAGTGAGTCTGTCTTAGATTTTATTCTTTTTTGCCAGAAGTTAGCAGAAATGGAAACTTTATTATTATTTTTTTTTTCCTCAGAAAGTGTAATTTTCCGCTAACTTGTGAAAAAAAATGAAATAATGCATGAACTCACCATGCCCCTCCGCGTATACTTTGGGGTGTCTTCTATCTAAAATGGTGTGATTTGGGGGGTATTTATACTATCCTGACATTCTAGCACGTGAAGAAACATGACAGGTGCTCAGAAAGTCAGAGCTGCTTCAAAATGCGGAAATTCGGAAATTCACTTTTTTGCGCATAGTTTGTAAACGCTATAACTTTTACCCAAACCAATAAATATAACTTATTGGATTTTTGTTATCAAAGACATGTAGAACAATACATTTTGTGAAAAATTTATATAGAAATGTAGTTTTTTTTTAAAAATTTTACAACAGAAAGTGAAAAATGTCTTTTTTTGGCAAAAATGTCGTTACATTTTTATTAATAGCAAAAAAGTAAAAATGTCAGCAACAATAAAATACCACCAAATGAAAGCTCTATTAGTGAGAAGAAAAGGAGGTAAAATTCATTTGGGTGGTAAGTTGTATGACCGAGCAATAAACCGTGAAAGTAGTGTAGTGCGGATTTGTAAAAACGGGCCTGATCACTAGGGGGGTATAAACCTGTGGTCTTCAAGTGGTTAACACAGTTTGACGACCATGGACCTAGCCATCTAATTAGTAAATCAAAATCTTGCATAGGCAGTACAGCAAGGGTTTGAACTGTTGTCTTAAAGGTGTCCTTTCAACTTCTATAATTCTCTGGGCGATCATCAAAGTTCGTAAGGCTAGTACTGATGAGGTCCCTAAGAGTGAGGTACTTAGCGATTTCTGATGCATTATTTCTTTCCTGCATCATGGTGATGGGAACTTCTCCCTCACTGGTGTTGTTGGCACCATCTGATACCCTATGTTTGGGGGTTGGAAGATGGAATGGAGTGGCAGCTGGGTTGAGCGTAAATAAAGGCTTCACATCTGGTAATGTGCATAAGTTCAGCAGACTGGCGTGCTGAGGCCAAATCTTCTGGTGCAAATGCATTGACATTGCTTTGGTCTAGGACGAATTGCAGGGTAAGCCCTTCTGAGTTATTAGATATCTTGGACATAGGATGATAAGCTTCTTCTTCTTCAGCTGCTTCTTCAAGAACTCTGAGTTCAGCCATGGCTGCTGCTTCTTCCCTTTCTTTCTGTAGAACCTCCAACTCAGCTTCAGCCTTGGCTTTGGTCACTTGCGCCTGAGCCTGTATAGCTGCATGATTAGCTTGAGATTGGGATTGTTTAGCTTGCGCCTGAGCCTGTATAGCTGCTTGATTAGCTTGCAATTGGGATTGTATAGCTTGCGCCTGAGCCTGTATAGCTGCTTGATTAGCTTGCGATAGCGCTTGTGTCTCTGCGACTTGTGCCTTAATGGCTGCTTCCTTTCTAATGCAGTGAGCTTGTAACTTTGCTGCTTCTGCTTTTGCGCGTGCCAACACCAATGAGCTACTCAGCGAAGAGGGCTGTGAGCGAGACCTTAGTGATGAGGACTGAGCAATAGATTTCGAGGAACAGGATGAAGCCTTGGAGTGCCTTGAAAGGTTAGAATGGCGGGACGCAGTTTCATATTGTTGTGATATCTTGTCCTCTAGCATTGACTTGACTGCCATAAATCTGCTATATCTTTCATCATTAAGTGCAGTGTGGGTCTTTAATCTCTAATGAGTTGAGACTTAATAACAGAGAAGAATATTTTTCAGAGAGTCTATTAAAACTATCATAGGTTTTATTCAATTTGGTACACATGGCCTTTAATCTATCTTTATTATAGCCTGATCCATGTGCTGCATCCATACATTGTTCAGTCTTTTCCCACAAAATAGATAAATTCTTGTATATCTCAATTTTGTCGTTTAAGAGGGCCTCTTTCATTTTTAATGAGGGTTTAGAAATCCTTCTAGCTGTGTCCTGCATTTCCATCTGTAACACAACAGTGACCTCTAGTGGTGGTTCAGTCTTTTAATAGCCCACAGCAGGCAGACAATATTTACCTCAGAAAACAGGCTTAATACAGTTCCTAGTCTGTATGAAACTGAAATTGCTAGAAGCTTCTGCGATCCAAGTGAATGCAGTACTGAGCAGTATAAGATATTACTCTTATTACTGTAGCATAACGGAGACAAATGATGATGGCTTATTACTTGGAGGAGGAGAATATTATTTTCTTAGCGGGAGAAGGAGAGTACTAAGACAATTCTTTTACTGTGGCGTTTCGAAATGTCAGCCTTATATAAATCACGCATCTGTGAGGTGACTTGTTGAATCAGACATCCTCCACTTACAGTTTACGCATCAGACACCCAGGAGTTAATCAAGTAGTCTTTTAATCCGGAGATTGTATTACAAGATATGCAGGGAATCCAGATGGTAAAAGAATTATGCCACTAATATTCTCATTGATAAGAAGATAAGATACAGATTCACCTCAGATTCTCCTCAGAATTAGAGCACACAAAAACAGCAATGCATGACAGGGTAAACAGGAAGTGGCTAGAGTGAACCAACTAGTAGCTGAAACAGAGGGGGGAGGAGAAGAGAGGAGCATACCATTACACAATCCAAGATACTGAAACAGAACAGTTAGTATTAGAGCTTATGTCTCCATACTGTAATCCTCCAATGTATACTGATCCATTTTCCATTTCTCCATGTCATAATACAGCAGCTATGAAGCAAACTTATTGTGGTATATGGGGGTGAGTTCATATATCTTTACTCTTATAAATATCAAAGAGCAGTGGCAAGCAAGAGATAATTGAATCGATATTACCTATGGAACCATCATATTTTTTGTATTACTGCACCCAAAATTGAAACCAGATTTATTGCTAATTATTGTTATTTATAAAAATAATTGATATAAACAAATATAAAAGTCTCAGCTGCAAAGAGTTTACTATATGGACAAATATATGATTTAACAATATAATAATTCAAAGTTTGAAGTTTCAAAACCATTGCCCTACAGCAAAATATAAAGCCATAATCTGATGGTATAGTACTGACACACATTTTACTTTAATTAAAGCAAAATATAAGTCAATGAACGATGAGCAATAAAAGGTAAGTGATTATTAATAATCCTTGTAATGAGGTACTAAAACAGCTTAATTTAATTGGGATTATCAATTATTTTTTTTAAAGTAATTTAAAATAGTTATAAGAATAATAAAACCAAACTCCCAAGGTCATTATATAACATCATATAATTATAAAAGGTCAGTTAAATGAAGTGTAATCTCAGTGTAGCATTTTTTTTTGTGTAGAGAATATTTAAGGGATTATCAACTAAAATGACATTTCTAGAAATGTTTTCTTGACATGACAGTTTTCTATCAAAAACTGCACCATACCTGCACAGAGCCTACCATGGTATTGTAACTCAGCCACATTAACTTCAATGGAGTTGTAATGCAAGACAGAACTCCTAATTTAGTATTTGAAAACTTTTAAACTTTGCAAGTTTTTGGATACATAATAATATGATAGTGGCATGACTTTTGTCAGCATTCTATTATAAAATGTTTTCATTCATGTTTCTTCATGCTTAATTCATTTTAATATGATCATTCAATAATTTATAATCACTTATAATCAGCTCTTTAATTGCTATCAATGCTGGGTGGATGGAAAGACATTATTTAGTTTGTTGAATATTAAATCTAATACATCCTGCAGATTAAATTCCATTAACAACTGCTATTAAAACATAATACATTTGTTCAACGTAGTCATTCAGGGGTTAAACATTTTTGTTTATATGTAGAGATGAGCAAATAGTAGTTGATGAAGTGGAATTTGATCCGAATTTCAGGAAAACTTCCATTTGCGGCAAATCCAAATAATCTTACGCTTCGTGGTAACGAATCACATTTTTTCCTAAATTGGCTGCTGCACGTGGTAGGACATGGAGCAAGGAACTCTGGGAACGAGGGATAACCCACAATGCCATGCATGCAGCCAATCAGCAACCAGCCAGCCCTGTGATGTCACAGCCTTATAAAAAGCCTCAGCCAACTTGAATTCAGACATTTTCCAGTGTACTTAGTGCAGGTAGAGACGGCCACAGGCTCTAGGGAAATCATACAATGCACACACCACAGCACTTCCTATGTGAACTTGGCAGACTATTTGGGCTTTGCTGCCCAAATACCCCTGAAGAAGCCAGGTCACTGGTGAAACATGTCGGTGGGCAGTAGTAGATTTTAATAACAGCTGATCACTCTGTTGTAGCTTAGTATTTAGGTAGTCCATGTCTGGACATCAAGCATTTTTACAGTGACATAGGAGGTTCGTCTAAAAAATACTTTTATTGTATACGTAAATCAGGGTCTGAAGGTGCCCAGGGGCGGCGTTCCAACGGCCGGTGCCCAGGCCCCGTGCTGATTTCCATGTGCAACAAGTCCCCTTTCACCCATTTGGCCCGCCCTTTCTCTGGCTGATTACCTCCTCTTCTTCTAAAATGCAGCGCCTGCGCCGATGACAGCCCTCTGATGCAGCATCGGCTGGAGCGTGACGTACGGGCCGGCGCATGCGCACTGGATACTCTGAGGCATCTGCCAGTAATGGGTAGTACAGTGCACATGCGCCGGTCCATACGTCCTGCTCCAGCCAACGCTGCATCAGAGGGCTGTCATCGGCGCAGGCGCTGCATTTTAGAAGAAGAGGAGGTAATCAGGCAGAGAAAGGGCGGGCCAAATGGGTGAAAGGGGAGTTGTTGCACATGGAAATCAGCACGGGGCCTGGGCATCGGCCGTTGGAACGCCGCCCCTGGGCACCTTCAGACCCTGATTTACATATACAATAAAAGTATTTTTTAGACGAACTATGCAACTGACAACCTTATGGTAAGTAGGATTTTAATGTGGGGACTGTTATCGACGCAATGGTCTTAGTGTGAGATAGTGCACATTTGGGGTGAAAGACTCCCTTTAAAGTTCCATGGCTACTAGCCTCTGTAGTAGAGGCAAGTGTCTGCAGCTCATCCTCCTCCTCTTCATGGCCCAATTCGCGCTGAGAAGACGAACTGGGGAAGGGTTGGCTATCACCCTGCGTCATCCCCTCCCTCTTTACCTCGTCTGCCACATTAAAAGCATCCTCCTTAATTGTGAGCAGCGATCATTTGAGTAGACACAGCAGTGGGATGGTTACACTGATAATAGCGTTATCACCAATAACCATCTTTGTGGGTTCATCAAAGTTTTTTAAAACCTCATATAGGTCTGAGATCAATGCCCACTCCTCGCTTGTGAATAAGCAGATGACTGGAAAGGCGACAACCATGTTGCAGCTGGGATTCCACAACTGCCCTCTGCTGCTCACAAAGTGTGGCCAATATGTCGAAAGTAGCGTTCTCACATAGCACAACAGTCGGTGAGCTGGAAGCCGTAAGCGCTGCTGCAGCATTGACAGACCAGCTAAAGCTGTGGACGACTTGTGAAAATGGGCAAACAAGCAGCGCAACTTCACTAGTAGCTCCTGCAAATTTGGGGTAGGTTTGATAACCTGCTGAACAACTAAGTTTAAGACATGGGATAGGCATGGAATGTGTGTCAGGTTGCCAAGCTCCAAAGCCTTCACCAAGCATACGGCCATTGTTTGACACAACCATGCCTGTTTCTAGGTTGAGTGTCGAGAGACACAGCTCAGTCTGGTTCCTTATACCCTGCCATAGCTCTGTGGCGGTGTTCTGTTTGTCCCCTAAAGAGATCAGATTAAGCATGGCTTGTTGACTCTTACCCAAAGCAGTGCTACACTGCTTCCAGATAGCGACTGATGGCTGACTGCTGTTGGAGGTGGAAATGGAGGAGGAGGCGGCGGAGGAGGAGAAGTGGGGGTTGGAGCCAGTAACATAGCTGCTGGCCGACACCCTGATGGATGTAGGGCCAGCAATCCTGGGCGTGGGTAGCACCTGTGCCACCCCAGGGTACGACTCACTCCCGGCCTTCACAACATTCACCCAGTGTGCGGTCAGGGAAATGTAGCGTCCCTGGCCACCAGCACTTGTACATGTGTTGGTGAGGTGTACCTTCCCACTAAGTTAATTGGTAAGGGCACAGGTGATGTTCTGGGACACATGCTGGTGTAAGGCAGGCACGACTGTGAAAAATAGTGGCGGCTGGGGACTGTGTACCGAGGGACGGCCACCGACATCAGGCTTTTTATAAGGCCTCAGTGTCCACAAGCCTAAATGGCAACATTTCAAGGGCCAGTAATTTTGAAAGTTGCACATTTAGTGCTAATGCCTGTGGGTGGGTGGGTATTTGCGCTTGCATTCAAATGCCTGTGTTATAGACATTTGGACGCTGCGCTGGGACAGTGAAGTGGATGTTGTTGGTGACAGTTCATGCGAAGGTTCAGGTGCAGGACGAGAGGCATACAGGCCTGCGCCTTCAACAAGGGAAAGGTCAGCAGTGCGTAACACAGGGGAAGTGAAGGCAGTGGTGGGACCTGCAGACGCAGAGTAAGGACCCAGGCATTCGGCACACCCAGTAGGGTGCTTGGGTGCCATGTGGCGGATCATGCTGGTGGTGGTGAGGTTGCTAGTGTTCACGCCCTGGCTCATTTTGGTATGGCACAGGTTGCAAACTACCACTCTTTTGACGTCTGCTCGGTGTAACGGTTGCAGGCCTGTTTGGTGTGGGCCGACACCACTGCCTCTTCCAGCCTGTTAAGGTGCTACGGATCCCTCCCACTCTGTACTTCTGTCCTCGCTGGGATTTCACCTTCCCATGTTGGGTCAGTGACCTCATCGTCCTCCACCTCCTCTTCCACTTCCACCCTCTGCTCATCCTTCTGACTTGACCTAACCACCACCTCAGTGATTGGCAACTGTGTCTCATCATCATCCACCTCGTGAACAAATGATTGCCATTCACCACTGTCATCTTCATGAGACAATGAAGGCTCAAGAGGTTGGGAATCAGGGCACAATATCTTACAGTAGGTACCTCTTCAAGCGTGCTTGGTGAGAGAGCCAAATCATGTACTGGCGATGAAAAGAGGTCATGTGAATATCCTAGTGTGGGATCACTTGTTTAGCCAGACGCGACATGGTGGGAGGAAGGAGGATCAGAGTGAGGATTCGGTTGACCGGACTGTTGGCTACAGAGACTGGACTTTGTGGAAGAAAGGGGGGTGCTTAACCAACTGGAAGTATTATCTTCTGCAATCCAACTGACCACCTATTCGCACTGGTCCGACTCGGACAGTGTTGTCCTGCGCCGCACAGCTAAGTTGGACATGAAGCTGGGTAATGTGGAGTTTTTAGTTTTTTCTAGTGCACTGGCAGCAGCCACAGTTTCATTGCGCCCAGGGTCACGGCCTCTGCTTGCACCATCAGCATCACACCCAGGGCCACAGCCTCTGCTTGTACCATCAGCATCACGCCCACTTCCTCCTCCCTTTGTGCTCACCTTCTTCATATTAATGGTTTTGTCTGTAGATGTAGCGCAGATTGTTTTACTGTCCACTAAAGACACAGTTTTCTAATGCAGGAAAGTACTGGATACCGAAAAATACAGATTTTCGGCACTACAGTAGGCCAAAGATAATGTGATTTTGACAATACACACTCTATTGGATTCCAGAAAGGTACTGGATACAGAAAAATAAAGTTTTTTGGCACTACACTAGGCCACAGATAATTAAATTTTTACAATACACACTGTATTGGCTTGCTGAAATATACTGAATACAGAGAAATACAAATTTTCGGCACTACACTAGGCCACAGATAATGAATTTTTTTTACAATGCACACTGTATTGGCTTGCTGTAATGTACTGGATACAGAAAAAATAAATATTTTCGGCACTACACTAGACCACAGATAATGACATTTTTACACTACACACTGTATTGGCTTGCTGTAATGTATTGAATACAGAGAAATTCAAATTTTCGGCAATACACTAGGCCACAGATAATGACATTTTTACACTACATGCTGTATTGGCTTGCATTAGGCCAAAGATAATGTCATTTTGACAATACACACTCTATTGGATTCCAGTAAGGTACTGGATACAGAAAAATAAAGATTTTCGGCACTACACTAGGCCAGAGATAATAAAATTTTTACACTACACACTGTATTGGCTTGCTATAATGTAATAGATTCAGAGAAATACAAATTTTTGTCACTACACTAGGCCACAGATAATGAAATTTTTATAATACGTGCTGTATTGGCTTGCTATAATGTACTGGATACAGAGAAATACAAATTTTAGGCACTACACTAGGCCACAGATAATGACATTTTTACACTACACACTGTATTGGCTTGCTGTAATGTACTGGATACAGAGAAATACAAATTTTCGGCACTACACTAGAGCAGAGATAATGGAATGTTTACATTACACATTGTATTGGCTTGCTGTAATGTACTGGATACAGAGAAATTCTAATTTTTGGCGATTCATTAGATAATGACATTTTTACACTACACGCTGTATTCGCTTGCTGTAATGTACTGGATACAGAGAAATACACATTTTTGGCACTACACTACACCACAGATAATGAAATTTTTACACTACACACTGTATTTGCTTGCTGTAATGTACTGGATACAGAGAAATACAACTTTTCTGCACTACTCTAGGCCACAGATAATGATTTTTTTTTAAATACACGCTGTATTGGCTTGCTGTAATGTACTGGAAACAGAAAAATACTAATTTTCTGCACTACACTAGGCCACAGATAATGTAATTTTTACAAAACACACTGTATTAGCTTGCTGTAATGTACTGGATACAGAAAAATACAAATTTTCAGCTCTACACTAGACACAGATAATACAATTTTTACAATACACACTGTATTGGCCTCCAGTAAAGTACTGGATACAGAAAAACAAAGATTTTCGGCACTTCATTAGCCCAGAGATAATGTAATTTTTAGAATACACACTGAATTGGCTTCTAGTAAGGTACTGGATACAGAAAAATGCAGATTTTCGCAGTACACTTGCCCAGAGATAATGTCATTTTGACAATACACACTGTATACAGATGTAGTTCTATATTGGATACAAAAGTGTCCCCAATAAAATGTATTCTCTGCGAAAATACTGTATATACGGTTGCGGTCTAAACACACACACAGATGTGCCCAAAATATAAATCACTCTCTGTTGGAGTAATTAATATAACAGTTGTGGATTGAACGCACACACAGATGTGGCACAAGTTAAGTCAATTTCCCCAGAACAAATAATTTCTCTGATGGTGCAGTGTATATCTCAGTAGCAGGCACACTGTAGTGGACAAGCCCCTTTTTATAATGTCTTCCCAACACACTGCTTTATGATGGGGCAGTGAATATCTCAGTAGCAGGCACACTATAGTGAATAATCCCCTTTTTATAATATCTGCCCAACACACTGCTTTATGATGGTGCAGTGTATATCTCGGTACCAGGCACACTGTAGTGAATAAGCCCCTGTTTTATAATATCTGCCCAACACACTGCTTAATGATGGCGTATTGTAGATGTCAATTATCTGAAATCTTTCTGTCTTTTAAAAGTTAAAAAAGGGATTTTCAAGCCCTGCACTATCTGCCCTTTCCTGGTGATTCCAGTCCCTGATAGCGCTGAAGCAAACCCCTTCTTAAAAAAAAAATAAAAAAAGATGCTGCACTGCTGTCAAACACACACTATAGTCCTTAAAAGAACTGTTAGGTCTTTCAATAGGGTTTTTGGAGTGAAATCAGTAAGTTTAGAGCAAAAGGCTATCTGTCCCTGCTTACTGTCTGCTCTCCTTGACGCTTTCCTTGAATAAACCGAGCGTCGAACCTCAGCTCCTATATGAAATGGTATCACATGTTCCGGCCAGCCAATCAGTGTAAAGCTTACAGCTAACATGGCAATGGCCTTACACTGAGGGGAATTACTTACCTGGACCTTGATTGGCTGCTTATGAGGTGCCAAACGTGCGGGGAGGAGACTCGAGCAATGTAAACAATACACGTGGTGCTCGGCCAAGTAAAGCCAAGCCCCGAGCATAGCAATGCTCGAGCCGAACATACTCGCTCATCACTAATTATTTGCCATTCAGTGGTGCAGTTATATGTTCTAAAATCCTTTTTGGTGTGTATTAATGGCACAAAAAAAAGTATTTGCCGTTGTGTGGTGAAGTGAGAAAATTACAGCCCTTTTTGGTGTGTATTATTCGTGTTAAATATGAAAATTATTGTTCGCCATATGGTCACCATCTATACTATGAAGATGCGCAGATTTGTTCGCGTTCGTGTTTGCATCTGCATAGAAGCTTTCGCACGATGGTCTGGTCATCCTGCCCTGTAGCTGATTTGTGTCTGGCCTTGTATTGCTACAGGATACCAGTGTCATGTCGCTCGCTGAAGTGGGAGGGATGGGGACCGTTGAGCAGAGTTTCTTCTTCCACAAGGATAAGTGTGGCAATGGAAAGGGAGCAAATAATTGTGCGAACGCGTGAACAAGTAAGTGTCATTTTTGGTGGATTGTAAGGTGAGATTGCGATGTGTTTACTGAGCAGTACAGAGCATTGTGTTTTTGTTGTAACTTCTTAACTTTTTATTACTGTGATTTTGTAGAGGCAGCAATTTGTGTTAGTGTTTGCACATTAGAGACAGCATTTAGAGAGTATTTTTATATTATTACCCTGTAAATCACCCGCAGAGTGGAAGTTTGCTCTGGTTTTGGGGGTGGGGAACAGGGATTATAAAAGCCGTTTTGTTTAGTTTGGTTTTTCTATTGCTGGATATTGTAGATACTATATTTTCTCTTGTGTGTCAAGCCAGGTGTTTTTGTCGACCATTTTATCTTCCTTTGTGTGTGTGAAGGCCAAGTGATTTTGTCGGCCATCTTATCTTCCTTTGTATGTGTGAAGGCCATGTGGTTTTGTCGGCCAATTTTTATTTCCTTTTGTGTGCGTGAAGACCATGTGCTTTGGCAGAGATCTTGATTAGTTTGGTTGTGCACTAACTTGTATTGTTAAAAATTGTCTCTATTTCTCTCTCTCTCTCTCTATATATATATATATATATATATATAGTGGGGGGTTAGCTCTGGTCTCGGGGATCATTCACACAAACTTCCTTCCGGACAACGGATTTCATGTCCAAAACAGTGCATTTATTTGGCAGTCTTCTCAAACAAAACAAAGTAAATGAACACCTGCCCGTCTAGGCACTACCTAATACATAAGATATCGCTGACTCACCTAAGACCCCATTCACACACACGGGAACCCATGCGGCTTTCCCAGCCGAACGTCCATGGATTGTGGCTAGCACCTAGCCCCGTGGCCCCTCAGCCCTCCTCAGCTGAGATCAAGTTCCCAGAGCCTCACCAGGACTCTGCTACACAAACCACTCTCTCCCAGAGTGAGACCCCACCCATGTCCAACAAGAGGATTGAATAGAATCCCTGGACATGGGCATTGTCCAAAATCCCGGACTGGAGCATGGGGAACAGGCACCCACCCAGCACATTACCTGTTCCCAGTAAAAGCCCGCCCTGGAACTGGCTGAGCCAGCTATACTAATACTAATACTAATCTTGGGGCTTTCACTCCACCAAGGCCAGGCACCTTGGTGACACGCTCTCGGTGCAAACAGCCCTGTCTGACGGTTTCCCTGGGGCTTCACTGCACACATCAGTGTTCACATTGCCACATATCCCCCTCTGTTCACACCTGTGAGGGTGAACACATACACCAACCGGATGCTCCTGACAGGGCATCCGCCCTTTTCTAGCCTCTGTCTCAACATTCCCTCTGGAAGATGTGGTCAGCGTCATCATTTTCCCTTTATTTTGCCATACCCAAGCCAGCAAGGCTTGGTTTGTCACCCACATTGACCTGTTGCCAAAGAGATAGTGTCTAAGAGGTTCCCAATTCCATGGGACAGGCAGACCCTCTCTTTCTATTTTTATCTCTCTCTCCCTTTTTCTTACACAGCTGCTTCAACCGAGCACGCTTCTTAAGACTTGCCTCTTTTTGTCTCTTTATTTTATCAACAAATAGCGTCTTTCTTTTCCTTTACTCCCCACAGGGGTTACGTCAAGTTTGGCTCCAATTTCAGAGTCTTCTGCTTCTTCAGTGGCACGCCCCACTTCAGCAGATTCTTCTTCATCCTTCTCTTTGGTCTCTGGAGCATACCAGGATTTCTCCCACTCCAACTCATCGGCCTTAGCTTCTTTAGCCTTTGAGTCTCTTTTGGAGTCTTCATTCAGTTGATTAGCCTTCTCATCCTTCTTGGACATGGCATCATATACTTGATTTCTTAACTCCTCCTCTTTCTCATCATGGTTGGAGGTACGGGGACATCAGGGTCTTCACCAGACTCGTCGTCTTCTGGCAATCCCTGCAGAGATTCACCCGGATATGGTTCTCCCTTCGGATAGGATTCAGGAGAGCCAGCCCATCGGAGTAGACAGGACCCTCATACTGGTCGTCGGTCCCCCGTATTTCTTCCCCAGCAGACTGCTGGCTTTCTGGAAGGCATTGACAGCAGAGGGAATGTCTCTCATGACCAGGTCCTGGCCACACACCGCCACGAGTCTCTGGGCTTTTGCATCTACCTCAGCACCTTCATCTGGTTCAGCAGATACATCATCCATCTTCTTCTCTGCCTCGGCTGGCACCACAGCGCCACCATCTCCAGACCCATTCTTAACAGGCTCTGCCTTCTTGGCATCTTTTAGAGGATCTTCCTCTTCAGGTATCTCATTTTCTTCCACCTGCTGTGCAGGAGCACGCTTAGGCCTCTCCAACTCATAGACTTTATCTTTTGAGCTCCTGAGAACTTCCATCTCTGCTCTGAGTTGCTTGTTCAGCCTCTCCAATTCACCTCGCTCCTTAAGCGCTTTTTCAAGGGCTCTAGCCAAGGAGATGGCCTTGGACTTTTTCTCCAGAGCATCAGCCTCCGCTCGGTCACGTTCTTCGGCATATCGGGCCGCAACATATTTCTCTTCAGCCAGGAGCTGGTCAAACTTCTTCTGTTTCTTCTCCAATCTAGACACAGTTTGTCTCTGGTTGTCCAGGTCCACTATTCGATCACGCAACTCTTGATGAAGTTGCGCCATACTGGCTTCCAAATGTCTTTGCTCCTCCAAGAGGGCAGATTTTTCTGAGGCACTGTTTAAGACCTCATCAGCCAGTTCATCTCTTTCCTGCTCTGCATGAAGTCTGGATCGCTCAGAAACTGCAAGTTCCTCTTGAAGTTGGAGAATTTCCGCTTCTATTTGAGTTTTTCGCATCAGCTTGTTGGATGCACTCCCTTTTGGCCTCTGGATCCAGCGGCTCTTTACTCTGTTCTGCAGCAGTACCAGACGTAGGAGTATCTCCTAGGACCTCGCCAAGACTTTTGTCAATGTCTACTACAGGCTTGTGTAACTTTCTGGAGACTTTCATTTTCTTCTGGGCATCAGGCAGTAGTCCCTTCGCTATTGTACCTAGGGACCATGTAGGGAGAGAGAAACCGTCTTCATGATTGCAGCTGTACTGACATGTCCTGTCATCTAGCCCTGCCTGGGTATGGGTCTCAGACACTAGGCCGCCATCTCCCCACTCGCCTCTCGTCATGTCAGGTATAACTATCGTCTCGTTGCTACCAGTAACCACATCAGTTTGGCCAGACCTCAACATGGCAGCCTCTCTCTCTGAGTTGCTATCGGTCACAGCACATGCGTCATGTATACCGCTCATGTCATTCTCAATCCTGCCCTCAAGGGGCACTGCTGAGCTAATCCCCACCTTGGACACTTCCCTAGCCACCACAGAACCCCGTGGATACTGCATATCCACCTCTGTTACATGTGGTACACTCTTTGGCACTGCCACAGTTTCCTGCACATTCACTACAGTGGGTTCCCCCAACTCTGTGCCCTCAACATTTATCGGCATTTTTCCAACTTTTACATTTTTACCTACAGGGAGCACTTCTCCCCTGGTCACACCCTGCAGTGGAAAATGCATATCAACTTCATCATCACATGACATCATACTTTCATTTGGCATTTCCGCAAACTTGGCACAATCGCTTTGCACCTTATCAGCGCCACTGTTTTTAATGGTCACATCACTTAAAGGGGTCGCTACCGATTCTGCAGAAGCCTCGTCACTTTCTGCAGAAGGGTCTGCCTTACCCCACAGCAACGATTCAATATCCTGGCCAAACAACATATCAGATATACGTGAAACTGCATCACGAATTTTGCACTGGAGTCTCACACGCCGTGAGAGCCAC
Source organism: Bufotes viridis (assembly GCA_033119425.1). Taxonomy (NCBI): domain Eukaryota; kingdom Metazoa; phylum Chordata; class Amphibia; order Anura; family Bufonidae; genus Bufotes; species Bufotes viridis. The sequence continues at coordinate 379,646,582 of CM065591.1, read as the reverse complement.
CAGACAGTTCATGCTATCCCCATGAATGTCCCGCACACAGTTCTCAGCCACCGGGCTGGTCTGAACCAGGATCACTTGACCCTCTGCAACACACGGAGTAATAATCGGAACAGTCTTACCCTCAGATGTCATGGGTTCGGCAGTCCCAGGCGATGAGGGAGTTCCAGGAACATCTTCCCCAAGGTCACCTTCCTGCTCCTGGACATTAGGAACCTCCAGCCTTGGATTCCTGGTTACCTGACTCCTGGCCATAGGACAATCAGGTGCACACTTTGTGACTTGACGGCATCTCCAGCAGCACTCTCTCTTTTGCCATCCAGCTGCACTCTGTAGTGGTTGGTTGCACCTAGCAACCGCATCACTGCTCCTCCGCAAATCCTCTCTAGGACTCTCGAGTGCCGCACCGCTCTCCCTCTTCTTTTCTTCCCGACGGTTGCCCTTGGCAACGGCACACAACACCTTTTCGTCTGGTTTTCCAGCCGCATCACCGACACTTTGGACTTTTACAAATTGTCCATTCGGATTTGAAGGCTTTCTCTCCAGGGCCAACTGCAATTGCGCCCTCAAAGCCTCCCCCTCTGCATCCAAACGCATCCTGCGAGCCTGCAGTTCCTCAGCACAGTGGTTACCACAGGAAACGCCCAGACCTTGGCTTAGGACTTCCCTTGGTCGGCCAAACTGCTCCATGAGCTTTTCATGCTCCTGTTGCCACTTCAGGTGCCTTTGGTTAGCCTCAAAATTGGCCTGCCTCAGCTGCTCGGCAAGATCCTCCATCCACCCCATAGCAACCGACAGTCCAGACACCAGGAAATTTTTTTTTTTTTCTACTTCTTCTTAACACGTCCACTTTAACCCCTTAAGGACGAAGGGCGTACATGTACGCCCTTCGTCCGGACTTTAAAGATGGCGCCTGCTCCCGCACGGAGCGGGCGCATGAGCTGCGGGTAAACGCTTGATTTATCAAGCTGACACCCGCAGCTCATGTCCGCGACCGCAGCGATGCCGATCGCGACATTTAACCCTCAGATGCCGTGGTCAATCCTGACCACGGCATCTGATCAGCGCAAACCGAAAGTTTCACTGCGGTTTTGCTCGGCCCCTGATGGCCACAAGGGGGAGCCGGAGCATGCATTTAGTACCCTAGGTTTCTGTGAATGAAACCTAGGTTACTACTTAGTATTCCTTTGGAGCCTATGACTGTAATAGGCTCCATAGGAATATATGATTTTTCATATATTCCAATGCTATTGCATTGGAATATATGAGAATAGCAATCTGATGATTGCATCTTATAGTTCCCTATGGGAACTATAAGAAAGTGGTAAAAAAAAAAAAAAGTTTAAAAATAAAAAAATAAAAAAATATAAAAATTCAAATCACCCCCTTTCCCCAAAAGGAAAATAAAATAAATAAAAAAATAAAAAATTACACATAATGGGTGTCGCAATGTGCGAAAACGCCCATACTATAATAATATTAAAAATATTCACCATACGGTATACATAAAAACGGAAAGAAAGCGTCCAAATGGCTAATTCGCTATTTTTGGACGCTTCATTTCCTAAAAAAATGAATAAAAAGTGATCAAAACATCATACGCACCCCATAATGGTATCAATTAAAAGTTCATATTGCCCCGCAAAAATGAGCCCCTACACTGCTCCGTACGCATAATTACAAAAAAGTTATAGGGTCAAAACATGGCGACAAAAAATGAAATAAAAAATTCCCACTTTTAATTTTTTTTCACTATCAAACGCAAGAAAAACTATACATATTAGGTATTGTCGGATTCGTACTGACCTGAAGAATAAAATTAACCAGTCAGTTTTATCGCAAATCGAACGTTGTAATTTAAAAACCCGTAAAACTGTGGTGAAATTGCTTTTTTTTTGCAATTTCACCCCATTTGGAATTTTTTTCCCGTTTCCCACTACATCACATGCAAAAATAAATGATAGCGTTAAAAAGTACAACTTGTCCCGCAAAAAACAAGCCGTCATATGGCTATGTGAGCGGAAATATAAAAATGTTATGGCTTTTGGAAGGCAGGGAGCGCAAAAAAAAAACGCAAAAATCCCAAAACCCCCGGTCCTTAAGGGGTTAATCTGAGACCAGTCTCCAGGTGTCTCCCTGTAGAGACAATCTCAGCACTGCACCGCAGACATAACAGTCTCTTTAAACTTTCTCACCGTCAAAAAAAATATAGCATTCAGCAGCACCTGCTTTTTCTGCTTGTTTGTTGCTCCCAGCAACGCTTTTCCTTCTCCAGCAGGGACGACTGCCCGCATCCGACACCAAATGTGGGGGGTTAGCTCTGGTCTCGGGGATCATTCACACAAACTTCCTTCCGGACAACGGATTTCATGTCCAAAACAGTGCATTTATTTGGCAGTCTTCTCAAACAAAACAAAATAAATGAACACCTGCCCGTCTAGGCACTACCTAATACATAAGATATCGCTGACTCACCTAAGACCCCATTCACACACACGGGAACCCATGCGGCTTTCCCAGCCGAACGTCCATGGATTGTGGCTAGCACCTAGCCCCGTGGCCCCTCAGCCCTCCTCAGCTGAGATCAAGTTCCCAGAGCCTCACCAGGACTCTGCTACACAAACTACTCTCTCCCAGAGTGAGACCCCACCCATGTCCAACAAGAGGATTAAATAGAATCCCTGGACATGGGCATTGTCCAAAATCCCGGACTGGAGCATGGGGAACAGGCACCCACCCAGCACATTACCTGTTCCCAGTAAAAGCCCGCCCTGGAACTGGCTGAGCCAGCTATACTAATACTAATCTTGGGGCTTTCACTCCACCAAGGCCAGGCACCTTGGTGACACGCTCTCGGTGCAAAACAGCCCTGTCTGACGGTTTCCCTGGGGCATCACTGCACACATCAGTGTTCACATTGCCACAATATATATATATATATATATATACATCTCTCTCTCTCTCTCTCTCTCTCTATATATATATATATATATATATGATTTGGTTGGGAGTAGTGTTGAGCGAACAGTTCGCGCATCGTTCGGGTTCGTACCGAATTTTGGGGTGTCCGGGACCCGGACCCGAACCCGGACATTTTCAAAAAAGTTCGGGTTCGGGTTCGGTGTTCGTCGATTTCTTCCCGCTTTCTGAAGGGCTGCACAGCAGCCAATCAGCTAGCGTCTTACTTCTTGCCCTAAGAAGCCATCACAGCCATGCCTACTAATGGCATGGCTGTGATTAACCAAGTGCAGCATGTGACCCAGCCTCTATTTAAGCTGGAGTCACGTAGCGCCCGCACGTCACACTGCTCTGACTAGTGTAGGGAGAGGATGCAGCTTCTGTGAGGGCGAGATAGGCAGGGAAAAGTCAGCAACAGCACCTAATGAGCGGATCGATCTGCAGCTGAGAATCAGTGAACTTCTGCTATTTACTTGATTGCTGGTTTTTGGCTGCACAGAGCGTTTTTCTGTCACTTATTTTCTGGGTTGATCGGCGGCCATTTTGTGACTTGTGGTGCTCCAGAACAAGCTGCCACACATCCATCAATGCTTCAATACTATTTTTTTTTTGCTATATCCTCCATCAGGGGCTTGGCTGTGCTAATTGTCACCCCTAGAAACTCAGGATAGCAATTTCTATATTTTATTAAGGGGTTAAATACAATTGCCCAAATACCAATCCCCTAAATCTGGTGTTCCAGCTTTGGCTAGACAAGCATAATACTGTCTGCTGTCTGGCAAAGGATAGATTATTTTCTGGGGTGAAATTCAATTGGCAAAATAGCAAAACCATACATCAGTGGTTTCAGCAGTGGCTGGCAAAATATAATAGTGTCCGCCAAAACAGATATTTTGGTTTGGGGTTAAATTCAATTGCCAAAATAGCAATACCATACATCAGTGGTTTCAGCAGTGGCTGGCAAAATATATTAGTGTTTCCTCCAAAACATATATTTTGTTCTGGGGTGAAATTCACTTGCCAAAATAGCAACACCCTAAATCTGGTGTCACAGCTGTGCCTGGCAAACTATATTAGTATCCGCAAAAACATATATTTTCTTCTGGGGTGAAATTCACTTGCCAAAATAGCAACACCCTAAATCTGGTGTCACAGCTGTGCCTGGCAAACTATATTAGTATCCGTAAAAACATATATTTTGTTCTGGGGTTAAATTCACTTGCCAAAATAGCAATCCACTAAATCTGGTGTCACAGCTGAGCCTGGCAAACTATATTATTATCCGCAAAAACATATATTTTGTTCTGGGGTGAAATTCACTTGCCAAAATAGCAATCCACTAAATCTGGTGTCACAGCTGAGCCTGGCAAACTATATTATTATCCGCAAAAACATATATTTTGTTCTGGGGTGAAATTCACTTGCCAAAATAGCAATCCTCTAAATCTGGTGTCACAGCTGAGCCTGGCAAACTATATTAGTATCCGCAAAAACATATATTTTCTTCTGGGGTGAAATTCACTTGCCAAAATAGCAACACCCTAAATCTGGTGTCACAGCTGAGCCTGGCAAACTATATTAGTATCCGCAAAAACATATATTTTCTTCTGGGGTGAAATTCACTTGCCAAAATAGCAATCCACTAAATCTGGTGTCACAGCTGAGCCTGGCAAACTATATTATTATCCGCAAAAACATATATTTTGTTCTGGGGTGAAATTCACTTGCCAAAATAGCAATCCACTAAATCTGGTGTCACAGCTGAGCCTGGCAAACTATATTATTATCCGCAAAAACATATATTTTGTTCTGGGGTGAAATTCACTTGCCAAAATAGCAATCCACTAAATCTGGTGTCACAGCTGAGCCTGGCAAACTATATTATTATCCGCAAAAACATATATTTTGTTCTGGGGTGAAATTCACTTGCCAAAATAGCAATCCTCTAAATCTGGTGTCACAGCTGAGCCTGGCAAACTATATTAGTATCCGTAAAAACATATATTTTCTTCTGGGGTGAAATTCACTTGCCAAAATAGCAACACCCTAAATCTGGTGTCACAGCTGAGCCTGGCAAACTATATTAGTATCCGCAAAAACATATATTTTGTTCTGGGGTGAAATTCACTTGCCAAAATAGCAATCCTCTAAATCTGGTGTCACAGCTGAGCCTGGCAAACTATATTAGTATCCGCAAAAACATATATTTTCGTTCTGGGGTGAAATTCACTTGCCAAAATAGCAACACCCTAAATCTGGTGTCACAGCTGAGCCTGGCAAACTATATTAGTATCCGCAAAAACATATATTTTGTTCTGGGGTGAAATTCACTTGCCAAAATAGCAATCCACTAAATCTGGTGTCACAGCTGAGCCTGGCAAACTATATTAGTATCCGTAAAAACATATATTTTGTTCTGGGGTGAAATTCACTTGCCAAAATAGCAATCCACTAAATCTGGTGTCACAGCTGAGCCTGGCAAACTATATTATTATCCGCAAAAACATATATTTTGTTCTGGGGTGAAATTCACTTGCCAAAATAGCAATCCTCTAAATCTGGTGTCACAGCTGAGCCTGGCAAACTATATTAGTATCCGCAAAAACATATATTTTCTTCTGGGGTGAAATTCACTTGCCAAAATAGCAATCACCCTAAATCTGGTGTCACAGCTGAGCCTGGCAAACTATATTAGTATCCGCAAAAACATATATTTTCTTCTGGGGTGAAATTCACTTGCCAAAATAGCAATCACTCTAAATCTGGTGTCACAGCTGAGCCTGGCAAACTATATTAGTATCCGCAAAAACATATATTTTCTTCTGGGGTGAAATTCACTTGCCAAAATAGCAATCACCCTAAATCTGGTGTCACAGCTGAGCCTGGCAAACTATATTAGTATCCGCAAAAACATATATTTTGTTCTGGGGTGAAATTCACTTGCCAAAATAGCAATCCACTAAATCTGGTGTCACAGCTGAGCCTGGCAAACTATATTATTATCCGCAAAAACATATATTTTGTTCTGGGGTGAAATTCACTTGCCAAAATAGCAATACCACTAAATCTGGTGTCACAGCTGAGCCTGGCAAACTATATTAGTATCCGCAAAAACATATATTTTCTTCTGGGGTGAAATTCACTTGCCAAAATAGCAACACCCTAAATCTGGTGTCACAGCTGAGCCTGGCAAACTATATTAGTATCCGCAAAAACATATATTTTGTTCTGGGGTGAAATTCACTTGCCAAAATAGCAATCCTCTAAATCTGGTGTCACAGCTGAGCCTGGCAAACTATATTAGTATCCGCAAAAACATATATTTTCTTCTGGGGTGAAATTCACTTGCCAAAATAGCAATCCACTAAATCTGGTGTCACAGCTGAGCCTGGCAAACTATATTAGTATCCGCAAAAACATATATTTTGTTCTGGGGTGAAATTCACTTGCCAAAATAGCAATCCACTAAATCTGGTGTCACAGCTGAGCCTGGCAAACTATATTAGTATCCGCAAAAACATATATTTTGTTCTGGGGTGAAATTCACTTGCCAAAATAGCAATCACACTAAATCTGGTGTCACAGCTGAGCCTGGCAAACTATATTAGTATCCGCAAAAACATATATTTTGTTCTGGGGTGAAATTCACTTGCCAAAATAGCAATCCACTAAATCTGGTGTCACAGCTGAGCCTGGCAAACTATATTATTATCCGCAAAAACATATATTTTGTTCTGGGGTGAAATTCACTTGCCAAAATAGCAACACCCTAAATCTGGTGTCACAGCTGAGCCTGGCAAACTATATTAGTATCCGCAAAAACATATATTTTCTTCTGGGGTGAAATTCACTTGCCAAAATAGCAACACCCTAAATCTGGTGTCACAGCTGAGCCTGGCAAACTATATTAGTATCCGCAAAAACATATATTTTGTTCTGGGGTGAAATTCACTTGCCAAAATAGCAACACCCTAAATCTGGTGTCACAGCTGTGCCTGGCAAACTATATTAGTATCCGCAAAAACATATATTTTCTTCTGGGGTGAAATTCACTTGCCAATATAGCAACCCCTAAATCTGGTGTCACAGCTGAGCCTGTCAAACTATAATAGTATCCGCAAAAACATATATTTTGTTCTGGGGTGAAATTCACTTGCCAAAATAGCAATCCACTAAATCTGGTGTCACAGCTGAGCCTGGCAAACTATATTAGTATCCGCAAAAACATATATTTTCTTCTGGGGTGAAATTCACTTGCCAAAATAGCAATACCCTAAATCTGGTGTCACAGCTGTTGCAGGCCCATTGTAAATCTGTCCATAAAGGATACCTTTCATCCAGGGCCTAAATACTTGCCCTAAAAGAGATATTCCCTAAATCAGTGGTTACTGCTGTGCCTGGATTAGTGTAATAAGCTACATAAACAAATAGGCAGATAGTGGTAGGTGCCTGTAAAAAAGGCCTGAATTTGAAATCAATACATTGGGCCAAATATTTTTTTCCTTATTGTGGTGCTTGGTGAACGGTAACAATGAGGAAAACATCTAGTAAGGGACGCGGACGCGGTCGTGGTGGTGTTAGTGTACCCTCTGGTGCTGGGAGAGGACGTGGCCATTCTGCCACAGCCACACGTCCTAGTGAACCAACTACCTCAAGTTCCAGTACCCGCCAGAATTTACAGCGATATTTGGTGGGGCCCAATGCCGTTCTAAGGATGGTAAGGCCTGAGCAGGTACAGGCGCTAGTCAATTGGGTGGCCGACAGTGGATCCAGCACGTTCACAACATTATCTCCCACCCAGTCTTCTGCAGAAAGCGCACAGGTGGCACCTGAAAACCAAGCCCATCAGTCTGTCACATCACCCCCATGCATATCAGGGAAACTGTCTGAGCCTCAAGTTATGCAGCAGTCTCTTATGCTGTTTGAAGACTCTGCTGGCAGGGTTTCCCAAGGGAATCCACCTAGCCCTTCCCCTGTGGTGGAAGACATAGAATGCACTGATGCACAACCTCTGATGTTTACTGATGATGAGGACATGGGAATACCACCTCATCGGAGTCCGCACGTCTCTGATGATGACGAAACACAGGTGCCAACTGCTGCGTCTTTCTGCAGTGTGCAGACCGAACAGGAGGACAGGGAGGAAGACTGTGTGGAAGACGATGCAGGGGACGATGAGGTCCTAGACCCCACATGGAATGAAGGTCGTGCCACTGACTTTCATAGTTCAGAGGAAGAGGCAGTGGTGAGACCGAGCCAACAGCGTAGCAAAAGAGGGAGCAGGGGGCAAAAGCAGAACAGCCGCCGCCAAGAGAGTTCGCCTGATACAGGCCACCGCCACCAGGGACCGAGCACCCCAAAGGCAGCTTCAAGGAGTTCCCTGGCATGGCACTTCTTTAAACAATGTGCTGACGACAAGACCCGAGTGGTTTGCACGCTGTGCCATCAGATCCTGAAGCGAGGCATTAACGTTCTGAACCTTAGCACAACCTGCATGACCAGGCATCTACATGCAAAGCATGAACTGCAGTGGAGTAAACACCTTAAAAGCAAGGAACTCACTCAGGCTCCCCCTGCTCCCTCTTCTGCTGCTGCCTCGGCCTCTTCCTCCGCCTCGGGAGGAATGTTGGCACCTGCCGCCCACCAAACAGAGGATGTGCCAGCGACACCACCACCTGCGTCACCAAGCATCTCCACCATGTCACACGGCAGCGTTCAGCTCTCCATCTCACAAACCTTGGAGAGAAAGCGTAAATTCCCACCTAGCCACCCTCGAGCCCTGGGCCTGAATGCCAGCATTTCTAAACTACTGGCCTTTGAAATGCTGTCATTCAGGCTGGTGGACACAGACAGCTTCAAACAGCTGATGTCCATGGCTGTCCCACAGTATGTTGTCCCCAGCCGCCACTACTTCTCCAAGACAGCCGTGCCTTCCCTGCACATGCAAGTGTCCGATAAAATCAAGTGTGCACTGCGCAACGCCATTTGTGGCAAGGTCCACCTAACCACAGATACGTGGACCAGTAAGCACGGCCAGGGACGCTATATCTCCCTAACTGCACACTGGGTAAATGTAGTGGCGGCTGGGCCCCAGGCGGAGAGTTCCTTGGCGCACGTCCTTCCGCCGCCAAGGATCACAGGGCATCATTGTTTGCCTCCTGTAGCCTCCTCCTCCTACTCGGCTTCCTCCTCCTCTGCTTCCACCAGCTCATCCAGTCAGCCACACACCTTCACCACCAACTTCAGCACAGCCCGGGGTAAACGTCAGCAGGCCATTCTGAAACTCATATGTTTGGGGGACAGGCCCCACACCGCGCAGGAGTTGTGGCGGGGTATTGAACAACAGACCGACCAGTGGTTGCTGCCGGTGGGCCTCAAGCCCGGCCTGGTGGTGTGCGATAATGGGCGAAATCTCGTCGCAGCTCTGGGACTAGCCGGTTTGACGCACATCCCTTGCCTGGCGCATGTGCTGAATTTGGTGGTGCAGAAGTTCATTCACAACTACCCCAACATGTCAGAGCTGCTGCATAAAGTGAGGGCCGTCTGTGCGCGATTCCGGCGTTCACATCCTGCCGCTGCTCGCCTGTCTGCGCTACAGCGTAACCTCGGCCTTCCCGCTCACCGCCTCATATGCGACGTGCCCACCAGGTGGAACTCCACCTTGCACATGCTGGAGAGACTGTGCGAGCAGCAGCAGGCCATAGTGGAGTTTCAGCTGCAGCACGCACGCGTCAGTCGCACTGCGGAACAGCACCACTTCACCACCAATGATTGGGCCTCCATGCGAGACCTGTGTGCCCTGTTGCGCTGTTTCGAGTACTCCACCAACATGGCCAGTGGCGATGACACCGTTATCAGCGTTACAATACCACTTCTATGTCTCCTTGAGAAAACGCTTAGGGCGATGATGGAAGAGGAGGTGGCCCAGGAGGAGGAGGAGGAGGAGGAGGATGAGGGGTCATTTTTAGCACTTTCAGGCCAGTCTGTTAGAAGTGGCTCAGAGGGAGGTTTTTGCAACAGCAGAGGCCAGGTACAAATGTGGCCAGCCAGGGCCCACTACTGGAGGACGAGGAGGATGAGGAGGAGGTGGAGGAGGATGAGGATGAAGCAGGTTCACAGCGGGGTGGCACCCGACACAGCTCAGGCCCATCACTGGTGCGTGGCTGGGGGATACGGAGGACGATGACGATACGCCTCCCACAGAGGACAGCTTGTCCTTACCTCTGGGGAGCCTGGCACACATGAGCGACTACATGCTGCAGTGCCTGCGCAACGACAGCAGAGTTGCCCACATTTTAACGTGTGCGGACTACTGGGTTGCCACCCTGCTGGATCCCCGATACAAAGACAATGTGCCCACCTTACTTCCTGCACTGGAGCGTGATAGGAAGATGCGCGAGTTCAAGCGCACGCTGGTAGAGGCGCTCCTGAGAGCATTCCCAAATGTCACAGGGGAACAGGTGGAAGCCCAAGGCGAAGGCAGAAGAGGAGCAAGAGGTCGCCAACGCAGCAGTGTCACGGCCAGCTCTTCTGAGGGCAGGGTTAGCATGGCAGAAATGTGGAAAAGTTTTGTCTCCACGCCACAGCTAACTGCACAACCACCTGATACGGAACGTGTTAGCAGGAGGCAGCATTTCACTAACATGGTTGAACAGTACGTCTGCACACCCCTCCACGTACTGACTGATGGTTCGGCCCCATTCAACTTCTGGGTCTCCAAATTGTCCACGTGGCCAGAGTTAGCATTTTATGCCTTGGAGGTGCTGGCCTGCCCGGCGGCCAGCGTTTTGTCTGAACGTGTATTCAGCACGGCAGGGGCGTCATTACTGACAAACGCAGCCGCCTGTCCACAGCCAACGTGGACAAGCTGACGTTCATAAAAATGAACCAGGCATGGATCCCACAGGACCTGTGCCTCCCTTGTGCAGAATAGACATTTCCCTCCCCATCAACCATGTATTCTTGTACTCTAGGGCACTTCTTTATTGAATCCTCATTTTTTTTACTTTACCATGATCTTGCGGTGCAACCCAAAGTTGAATGAACCTCTCCTCTGTCTGGGTGCTGGTCCAAAATACATGAGAGTGACATTCTCCGTTGGTGGTTGATATGACGCATGATTCCTTGCTGTGGGACCTCTCTCCTCTGTCTGGGTGCTGGGCCTAAATAAATGAGAGTGACATTCTCCGGTGGTGGGTGATATGACGCATGATTCCATGCTGTGGGACCTGTATCCTCTGTCTGGGTGCTGGTCCAAAATACATGAGAGTGGCCTTCTCCGGTGGTGGGTGATATGACGCATGATTCCATGCTGTGGGACCTGTATCCTCTGTCTGGGTGCTGGTCCAAAATACATGAGAGTGGCCTTCTCCGGTGGTGGGTGATATGACGCATGATTCCATGCTGTGGGACCTGTATCCTCTGTCTGGGTGCTGGTCCAAAATACATGAGAGTGGCCTTCTCCGGTGGTGGGTGATATGACGCATGATTCCATGCTGTGGGACCTGTATCCTCTGTCTGGGTGCTGGTCCAAAATACATGAGAGTGACATTCTCCGGTGCAGGGTGATATGACGCATGATTCCTTGCTGTGGGACCTGTATCCTCTGTCTGGGTGCAGGGGTCAGAGTCTCTCAAAGTGGCCTTCTCTTGTGGTGGGTGATGTGAAGCTGATGTTTGTGCCATCTGACATGGTTGCCGGGGTCCCATTAAATGGTGTCCTACTCCTGTGGTGGGTGATCTAAATGCCTGATTCTCTGCTGTGAAAACCCCTCTCCTCCGCCTGGGTGCAGGGGTCAAAGTCTCTCAAAGTGGCCTTCTCTTGTGCTGGGTGATGTGAAGCTGATATTTGTGCCATCTGACATGGTTGCCGGGGTCCCATTAAATGGTGTCCTACTCCTGTGGTGGGTGATCTAAATACATGATTCTCTGCTGTGAAAACCTCTCTCCTCCGTCTGGGTGCAGGGGTCAAAGTCTCTCAAAGTGGCCTTCTCTTGTGCTGGGTGATGTGAAGCTGATGTTTGTGCCATCTGACATGGTTGCCGGGGTCCCATTAAATGGTGTCCTACTCCTGTGGTGGGTGATCTAAATGCCTGATTCTCTGCTGTGAAAACCCCTCTCCTCCGCCTGGGTGCAGGGGTCAAAGTCTCTCAAAGTGGCCTTCTCTTGTGCTGGGTGATGTGAAGCTGATGTTTGTGCCATCTGACATGGTTGCCGGGGTCCCATTAAATGGTGTCCTACTCCTGTGGTGGGTGATCTAAATGCCTGATTCTCTGCTGTGAAAACCCCTCTCCTCTGTCTGGGTGCTGGTCCCAAATAAATGAGAGTGGCCTTCTCCGGTGGTGGTTGATATGACGCATGATTCCTTGATGTGGGACCTGTATCCTCTGTCTGGGTGCTGGTCCAAAATAAATGAGAGTGGCCTTCTCCGGTGGGGGTTGATATGACGCCTTATTCCTTGCTGTGGGACCTCTCTCCTCTGTCTGGGTGCTGGTCCAAAATACATGAGAGTGGCCTTCTCCGGTGGTGGGTGATATGACGCATGATTCCATGATGTGGGACCTGTATCCTCTGTCTGGGTGCTGGTCCAAAATAAATGAGAGTGGCCTTCTCCGGTGGTGGTTGATATGACTCATGATTCCTTGATGTGGGACCTCTCCTCTGTCTGGGTGCTGGTCCAAAATACATGAGAGTGGCCTTCTCCGGTGGTGGGTGATATGACGCATGATTCCATGCTGTGGGACCTGTATCCTCTGTCTGGGTGCTGGTCCAAAATACATGAGAGTGACATTCTCCGGTGCAGGGTGATATGACGCATGATTCCTTGCTGTGGGACCTGTATCCTCTGTCTGGGTGCTGGTCCAAAATACATGAGAGTGACATTCTCCGGTGCAGGGTGATATGACGCATGATTCCTTGCTGTGGGACCTCTCTTCAATTGATATTGGTTAATTTTTATTTATTTTATTTAATTTTAATTCATTTCCCTATCCACATTTGTTTGCAGGGGATTTTTCTACACTTTGCTGCCTTTGGCAGCCCTCTAGCCCTTTCCTGGACTATTTTACAGCCTTTTTTGTGCCTAAAAGTTCGGGTCCCCATTGACTTCAATGGGGTTCGGGTTCGGGATAGAGTTCGGATCGAGTTCGAATCCCGAACCCGAACATTTCCGGGAAGTTCGGCCGAACTTCTCGAACCCGAACATCCAGGTGTTCGCTCATCTCTAGTTGGGAGACCTTTCTTTGGTTACTGGGGTTTCGTGATATTGTGTGGGAACTACTGTCTGAAATCAAGGGTTGCTGCTAAGCGAGAGGTTTTTGATCAGTCACTTAAAAAAAAAGGCTTTGTGTGCTGTTCAGCCAGGAAACTGGTGGTATATATCACCTGGGCATACCAATAGTCCTATCCTGTGGTCAGGTCACTATTCAGAGCCAAAATTGAGGCTGGTATATGTCATTAGGAGACTCTGAGGGCCGCCGTGTGTCGACAAGAGCCCTTTTCCTCACATTGCTACTCTTTTTCCTGAGGTCTATCTAGGGTGAACGGAGTCCGTGTGTCAGTGCCAAAAATCCTAGGGCAACTCAGCGGCGAACGAAGGGGGGTAACAGCCATCCAGGCGTGTGTCGCGGGACACTGTAGGTGAAAGCACCTACTTTTAGAAAGATCGAGCATGGGTGTAGGGAAATCTGGTGAACAGAAGGGTACCACTTCTGAGTATAGGACAGCCAAGCAGCACATGAAATCCATCTATGGAGGAGGAGTTGTTAAGCCCCTCAAAGATTGGCACCAATGGACTGTAGGTTCAGATTTGACCATCCCCAGAGTAGGGACCTTTGAGGTCTGGATTTGGGAAAAGTTTGTCCGTGAATTCCCCACTAGACTCCAATGCCATGGTTCCCTCCAGAAAGCAGAACTGTGGCTGCAGGAATCCATCGAGCTCCAGCAACAGGGCATTCAAAAGTCCCAGACAGTGCAAACTAATACTATCATGTACTCCCATCCAACTAAAACTATGGAGTCCAATAAAACTAGGGATGAGACCGAGCTGCAGGTAGGCTTAAACCTACTGGCTACTCAGGCCATACCAGCGGCCTCACCAACTCAGGGACCGGCAACCGATGTCTCTGATAAAACGGATTACAGACACCTTGGGAAATCCGATTTAGTCACACTATGTGAAGCCAGAGGCATCTCCATAATCAATAAACTCAAACCAGAGTGCATAGCGGCTTTAGAAAGGGATGATCTCCAACAGAGCCCGGAGGGGGATTATGGGCACTATCGAGAGGAACAGTTGAGGGCCAGACTCAGGGAGGTTTATGGAGTCACATTAAATGGTAGTCGGAGACTACTCATTACCAAATTGTGGCAATTAAATGCAAGCCTGAACAGGCAGACACCTCCAGTTGAACCGACTCCTAGAGCCCCGGACTCTGAGCCAACAGCTGGTCCTCGGAAAATAGAGCCTATGTATCCGTCTTTGGCCAATCTGGGGAAAACGGTGACTGTGGCAGAGCCTCTCCAACCCTCTTCCAGCGACCTACCACCTTTGAAGAGGCCTCCCGCTGAGGCTGGTCCACCTCCCGGGGTGTTTCAAGTCCGGGTACAGGAATGTGAGGGAACCCCCGGACAAAACACTACGAGCCGTATCACATGGCACGTACCTTTTACCACAGGGGAGATCAGGGAGATCTCGAGTGAACTCCCGGATCACAGGACTAATCCGTGTGGATTTGCCAAGAAAATGAATGCTATGGGATGAGTGGGGCAGATTGTGCATGCCTCCTCAGAGCTGCTGTAGGTGAAGATGTTGCGGATGACATCATTTCCAGGTGTGGTATTACCACACATGAGCAACTCACAACGGGGGGTAAGGAATTGTGCAAACACATGTCAGACAAAATGCCTACCATGTACAGTGTTGTGTCCCCCTTCCAGTTCATGACAGCAATCCAAGGTCCAGATGAAGATGCCCCAGTCTAGTGGTGGAGATTAAAACAAGATGTATCAGACGCAGGGTTCGAGGAAGGTCCAGATGTCCCCAATAACTCACAACAAATATCTCCAATCCACCTGATGTTGAAGGCCAAATTCCTGGCTGGATTAGTGCCTAAATTGAGGGATAGGTTAATGATGGCACGGCCGGAAGCTCACTCCATGGACTTCCACTCCCTCATGGCAACGACCCAGGCAATAGAGATAGACTTGCATGAAAAGAAGGAGGTCAAGTCGGCCAAAATCATGACAGCATTTGAGTTAATTGCCCAGAGTCCTATGAAAAGGAGAAACAAAGGAATAAATATCCTACTCCTGTCTGTTTCCTTTGCCGTCAGAAAGGTTATGTAGCGAGCCACTGTCCAGAGTATGAGAATGAGGAGGACAAAGGATTCTCACAAACCTCGTAAGACCACCCCTGATCGGCCCTATGCACATAAACCAAACCCAGGGAAATCGCACCACAATACAAATGGCCCTACGGGAACCTAAGAAGAAAAAGTGAGTGACGGTGACACGGTGGGTGAGACCGTGTTGGTCACAGAAAAAACACACCAATCGAGGCGCCAATCCCCGTGAGACGGAAATAATAATGGGATTAGAGTAAGGTAGATCGGTGGAGGTAGGGTCAATCACTAAGTGGGTGTTGATGGATGATAATAATCATATTTTGTTCCTCAGGGCTGAGGGAGTGGGGGGGACCCAAGGTGAGCAGTGAGTGTTGGATGGCTAAGAGGGAGTACTACAAAGTAATCCTTTTAGTGCAGTTTAGCGCTCAATTTTACTCACTTCACAGGGGGGTGGACACAGGATAAAGCTCAAGACACCTGTGTCTCTGAACCCCCCTGGCCAGGATCACTTGTCTGATGGAGCTAATTAACTGCAGCCGATAAACAAGGGCTTCTGGTTAGTAGAGTTTATTAATGAAATCTGGCCTAACGCGTTTCGGAGGTCTTAGAGCCTCCTTCTTCAGGGGTAACATAGGTAAAAGATAAATAAAATACAAACATAAACCTAACATAGAGTAAAATATTGGATACAAAATTAGATAAAAATGAGATATGATATGTAGAATCTATATAACATAACATATAGGCATGGTCATAAGGGCAGTAATGCATAAATAGATGGATAAATAGATAGGTAAATACATAAATACCATAAAAGTTAAAATTTAGTTGCAAAATATATTGGTTGCAAAAATATAAAAATATAATAATATTATAAAATCACATGATTATATGGTGTCCTTAAAGTGGGTGTTGTCCTTAACTATAATTTTTATTGTTTTGTAGGGAAGAGGGGGAGTGTTAGATATCATGGAGTCACTAAATTATAGTGGGGCGGTCATAATGGTGGAAAAAATATATCTTATATATTTATAAAGATGATAATCCCTGTGTTCGGTGGTGGATAGTGAGCATACCTTCAGGGGTCCTTTTCCAGGGGTCTTTTCAGATGTCCCCAGCAGAGTGGGGGGGAGGGAAAGACAAGGCGTTCCTCCTTCTCAAGGGGCCTCCTGCCCAGGGATCTTTTAAATCCGCAGCGCACGTGGCTGAAAAGGCGCGGGGAGCACGAACCGGAAGTGCGTCATGCGCACTACCGGAAGTGCGTCCCGCGCCAACAGCGTGGAGCGCATCGTAAACATTAGTGGTTTGTTTGCGTTCCACTATGGAGCGCACAGTTGGGGGAAGGCTGTCGGAGATAGAACTCAATTTAATATTGGTAAAGAATATTTCTGATGGAAGTGGGTACCATTACAAAGGAGAAAAATAATAATATAAAAAGGCAGAAATAAAAAAACAAGGGGGGAATGTATGGAAAATTAATTAATTAATTGATAATGGAATTGATAATAGAATAATGGAAAGATAATAGAATAAGTAACAATAAAGCAGAAAAGTATTAAGAATATCAAACAAATCAAAAAAAAAAAAAAATAAAAAAAAAAATAAAAATTGTGATAACGGGAACCTACCATTTCATCCTGGACCCCGTACCTACCCAGAACATCGGAGTAGAGATGTCGCGAACATGAAATTTTCCATTCGCGAATGCGAACTTCCGCAAATGTTCGCAAATGAGCGGACCGGGTGAACCGCCATAGACTACAATAGGCAGGCGAATTTTAAAACCCACAGGGACTTTTTCTGGCCACAATAGTGATGAAAAAGTTGTTTCAAGGGGACTAACACCTGGACTGTGGCATGCCGGAGGGGGATCCATGGCAAAACTTCCATGGAAAATTACGTAGTTGACACAGAGTCGGGTTTTAATCCATAAAGGGCATAAATCACCTAACATTCCTAAATTGTTTGGAATAGCGTGCTTTAAAACATCCAGTGTGTGTATACAATCAGGTATGATGTTGTATCGATAAGGTAGTGTGAGGGTTATGCCCGCTTCACAGTGACAGACCAAACTCTGACAGAACAAACTCCCCGTTTAACGCACTGCAAACAACCGCAAACAGTCCATGTATACAAGGTTGGATACCAAGCTAGCCATATCCCGTTCCTTGTCCTCACTGATGTCATTGAAGGTCTCTTCCTCCACCTAGCCACGTACAACACCAAGGGTCCCTGAAAGGTGACAACAAGCCCCCTGGGACGCCTGCTGTGGTTGGTCTTCCACCTCCTCAAAGCCACCTTCCTCCTCTGACTCCTCTTCTTCAGACTCCTCTCTCTGCGTTGCCGCAGGTCCAGCAATCGAAGACGACAAGGCTGCTTCTGGTGGTGAGGGTGACTACAACTCTTCCTCTTCATGCTCATCTACGGCCTGATCCAGCACTCTTCACTGGGCATGCTCCAAAAAAAACGCATATGGGATGAGGTCGATGATGTTGCCTTGGGTTTGACTGACCAGGTTTGTCACCTCTGCAAAAGGACCCATGAGCCTACAGCCATTGTGCATGAGCATTCAGTAATGCGGCCAAAAAATGCCCAGCTCCGCAGAGGCTGTCCTTTCTTTTAAATTAAAAAAATTCTGTTCTTACCAGTTTAATCTGTTCTTACCAGTTTGATCATGGTTTTGTCCCCTATCAGGGGCCGGTGTATGGAATAGATTTTAGGAACCGTGCTTCCAATTTGGGGCACTGCGCTGCGCCGTGCAATGTCCTTTGCCACCCTATATGAGTGGTGTGTTAAGTAGTACTATTCCTATCAGTTTAATCCCTGTTACATCCCCTATCAGGGGACATGTATCGAATAGATTTTAGGAATCAGGAGATGGAAGAAGATGGTTGTCTGTCCTCTTCCTTCCAATTTGGGGCACTGCACGTGCGCCGTGCAACGTACTGTGACACCCGTTATGAGTGGTGTGTTAAGTAGTACTATTCCTATCAGTTTAATCCCTGTTACATCCCCTATCAGGGGACGTGTATCGAATAGATGTTAGGAACAGGGAGATGGAAAAAGATGATTGGTCGGTCCTCTTACTTCCAATTTGGGACACTGCGCGTGCACCTCGCAATATACTGTGCCACCAATACAAATAGTGTGAACTACTTTTCTTACCATTTTAATCTTTGTTAAGTCCCCTATCAGGGGACGTGTATTGAATCCTTGCATGGGGAGATAGAGAAAAATTCTTGCTTTGTCCGCTTCCTTCTAATTTTGGGCACTTGTATTCGTGGAATTTGCCACCAATGGAACTAGTGTTAACTAAGTACTATTCCTATCAGATTAATCTCTGTTTTGTCCCATATCAGGGCCAGGGCCGGTGTAGAGGATAGATTTTTGGAACTGGGAGATTGAAAAAGACCCATGCTCAGTAGGCTTTGTTTGACCTTTAGGTCAAACCGCGTGCACCGTGCAATGTACTGTAACACCCTATATGAGTGGTGGGCAGTGGGCACAGTACAGTCTGTGGGCCTGACACACACTGGCAGGCAACTACAATTATATTAAAGGGTAAAAATTAAATGACTTTTTTATCTGCAAGGTACTGTGCCACCCTATATGAGTGGTGGGCAGTGGGCACAGTACAGTCAGTGGGCCTGACACACACTGGCAGGCAACTGCAATTATATTAAAGGGTAAAAATGAAATGACTTTTTTTATCTGAAAGGTACTGTGCCACCCGATATGAGTGGCGGGCACAAGCAGTGGGCACAGTACAGTCTGTGGGCCTGACACACACTGGCAGGCAACTGCAATTATATTAAAGGATAAAAATGAAATTACTTTTTTTATCTGCAAGGTACTGTGCCACCCGATATGAGTGGCGGGCACTAGCAGTGGGCACAGTACAGTCTGTGGGCCTGACACACACTGGCAGGAAACTGCAATTATATTAAAGGGTACAAATTATATGACTTTTTTTTATCTCCAAGGTACTATGCCACCCAATATGAGTGGTGGGCACTGGCAGTGGGCACAGTACAGTCTGTGGGCCTGACACACACTGGCAGGCAACTGCAATTATATTAAAGGGTAAAAATTAAATGATTTTTTTATCTGTAAGGTACTGTGCCACCCGATATGAGTGGCGGGCACTGGCAGTGGGCACAGTACAGTCTGTGGGCCTGACACACACTGGCAGGCAACTGCAATTATATTAACCGCTTCAACCCCCCTAGCTTAAACACCCTTAATGACCAGGCCACTTTTTACAATTCCGCACTACACTACTTTCACCATTTATTGCTCCGTCATACAACTTACCACCCAAATGAATTTTACCTCCTTTTCTTCTCACTAATAGAGCTTTCATTTGGTGGTATTTCATTGTTGCTGACATTTTTACTTTTTTTGCCATTAATACAAATTTAACGACATTTTTGCAAAAAAATGAAATTTTTCACTTTCTGAAAAAAAACTACATTTCTATATAAATTTTTCTCTAAATTTATTGTTCTACATGTCTTTGATAAAGAAAAAGTCCAATAAGTGTATATTTATTGGTTTGGGTAAAAGTTAATGCGTTTACAAACTATGGTGCAAAAAAGTGAATTTCGGCATTTTGAAGCAGCTCTGACTTTCTGAGCACCTGTCATGTTTCTTCAGGTGCTAGAATGTCAGGATAGTATAAATACCCCCTAAATGACACCATTTTAGAAAGAAGACACCCCAAAGTATTCGCGGAGGGGCATGGTGAGTTCATGTATCATTTCATTTTTTTTCACAAGTTAGCGGAAAATGACACTTTCTGAGGAAAAAAAAATAATAATAAAGTTTCCATTTCTGCTAACTTCTGGCAAAAAAAAAAAAAAATCTCCCACGGACTCACTATGCCCCTCAGTGAATACCTTGGGGTATCTACTTTCCGAAATGGGGTCACTTGTGGGGTGTGTTTACTGTTCTGGCATTTTGGGCAGGGCTAAATTGTGAGCATCCCTGTAAAAGCTAAAGGTACTCATTGGAATTTAGGTCCCCTTTGCGCACCCAGGCTGCAAAAAAGTGTCACTCATGTGGTATCGCCGTGCTCGGAAGAAGTAGGGCAATGTGTTTTGGGGTGTAATTTTACATATACCCATGCTGGGTGAGAGAAATATCTCTGTAAATTGACAACTTTTAATAAAAAAATGTAAAAAGTTGTCATTTACAGCGATATTTCTCACACACAGCATGGGTATATGTAAAAATACACCCCAAAACACATTGTGCTACTTCTCCTGAGTACGGCGATACCACTTGAGTGACACTTTTTTGCAGCCTGGGTGCGCAAAGGGGCCCTAAAACCAATGAGTACCTTTAGGATTTCACAGGGCATTTTTACGCATCTGGATTCCAGACTTCTTCTCACGCTTTAGGGGCCCCTAAAATGCCAGGACAGTATAAATACCCCACATTTGACCCCATTTTGAAAAGAAGACACCCCAAGGTATTCCGTGAGGGGTATGGTGAGTTCATGTAAAATTTTATTTTTTGTCACAAGTTAGTGGAATATGAGACTTTGTAAAAAACAAAATAAAAAATATATATATATATATCAATTTCCGCTAACTTGTGCCAAAAAATAAAAATTCTGTGCACTCACCATGCCCCTCACGGAATACCTAGGGGTGTCTTCTTTCCAAAATAGGGTCACATGTGGGGTATTTATACTGACCTGGCATTTTAGGGGCCCCTAAAGCGTGATTATCCAAATGCGTAAAAATGCCTTGTGAAAATCCTAAAGGTACTCATTGGTTTTAGGGCCCCTTTGCGCACCCAGGCTGCAAAAAAGTGTCACTCAAGTGGTATCGCCGTACTCAGGAGAAGTAGCGAAATGTGTTTTGGGGTGTATTTTTACATATACCCATGCTGTGTGTGAGAAATATCGCTGTAAATGACAACTTTTTACATTTTTTTATTAAAAGTTGTCAATTTACAGAGATATTTCTCTCACCCAGCATGGGTATATGTAAAAATACACCCCAAAACACATTGCCCTACTTCTCCTGAGTACGGCGATACCACATGTGTGACACTTTTTTGCAGCCAAGATGCGCAAAGGGGCCCAAATTCCAATGAGTACTTTTTTGGAGGGCATTTTTACGCATTTTTCTTCTCACGCTTTAGGGCCCCTAAAATGCCAGGGCAGTAGAAATACCCCCCATGTGACCCCATTTTGGAAAGAAGACACCCCAAGGTATTCCATGAGGGGCATGGCGAGTTCATAGAAGATTTTTTTTTTGGCACAAGTTAGTGGAAATTGATTTTTTATTGTTTTTTCTCACAAAGTCTCCCTTTCCGCTAACTTTTGACAAAATGTTTAATTTTTCATGGACTCATTATGCCCCTCAGCGAATACCTTGGGGTGTCTTCTTTCCAAGGGAAACGGCAAACCTGTGTCAGCTCATGTCAAGCTGTTTCTTGAGGAATTGCCATACCCTCTATCCTGCCTCATTGACACCGGCTCAGCCAGAACGGATTCCACTTTCTAGCAATACCACCCCCACCGTTGGACTTACAGGTCAATTAGTGACTCTCAGAGAAACTAAACTATTGCCCTGTAAGTTAGACCAACACACGGAAGCAGTTAGATCTTTGATGATCTCAGATGATGTCCCTATTAACCTTTTGGGGGCAGACATTCTGTCAGAAATTCAGGCCAAAATCTCCTATACTCCGGAGGGTGTTGTGGTTACTAGTGCACTCACAGACGAGCTGCTGTGTGTAGTGGTGGCAGTTCCGTATACTGGAGAACCTGGCAACTTTGTGCCCCTTGACGTACTGGCCGAGGTAGATCCTAAACTTTGGGCGGTTGACAAGTATGACGTAGGCCTGCTGCCAGTACCTCCAGCCACTATACGCATTGCCCCCGGTTGCATATTACCAACATTATCGCAGTACCCGCTGAGTGTAGCGCAGATGGACAGCCTCAAAATCCATATCAACAGGTATTTCCAAATCGGGGTCTTGACCTTAACTCAATCCCCATGTAACACTTCTCTATTTTCGGTGGCAAAGAAATCAGCCAAGGGTCAGGAAGTCACTTACCGACTGGTCCATGATCGCAGAGCCATTAACAAAATCATTGTCAGTGATGCCCCGTTAGTGCCTAATCCTCACACATTACCTGCTTCCATCACTCCTAAAGCTTTATACTTTAGTGTCATTGACTTGTCCAATGCCTTTTTCTCTGTACCACTGGATCCCCAGTGTCAATATCTCTTTGCTTTTTCATTCCAGGGTAAACAACTTATATGGACCCGGTTACCACAAAGGTCCATGACTAGCCCGTCGGAATACAGTTGTAAGCTAAAGGTGGTATTAGATCAGTGGGTGCCACAGGATCGGGAGGTCGCCCTATTGCAATATGTGGATGATTTGTTGGTCTGTTGCCCACAAAAGGAGTCATGCTATAGACATACCATCTCGTTGCTCAACCATCTGGCATCCACTGGGAATAAGGCTAGTAAGGAGAAATTGCAGTTTTGTATGGAGAAGGTTACTTTTCTAGGCCACTGTATCTCAAAAGGAACCAGACATTTGACAATGCAACGGATACAGACTCTCAGAGACTTGACCTCGTAATGCCCGACAGTTGAGAGCCCTTCTAGGTCTAATCGATTATAGCAGAAATTGGATCCCTAACATCTCATCCAAACTGGGTCCTCTCTATACTCTTCCATCACAAACACCATTTAAAATAACTGGTGAAAACTGGTCAACCCTCCAGGACCTGATCCAGGAAATTTCTAGAGCCCCGCGCTAGGTATTCCAAACTACAACCTACCCTTTTCCCTTTTCTGTCACGAAAGTAAAGGGCATGCCACTGGGGTACTGACCCAATTACATGGATCCAGGTATAGACCCATCATGTACATTTCAAATGAACTGGATCCGGTCATCAAAGGCTCACCTGGGTGCGCCCGAGCTGTAGCCGCCTGCACTGCACTATTGCATAAAGTAGGTGATATAGTTTTAGATTCCCCTTTGACCCTTTTCAACCCACACTCGGTCCAAGAGATCCTTAACCAGTTCCAAACCAAACATCTTTAGGCCGCCCCTTTGACCAAATATGAAGTGGGTCTACTCACCCCTACTAACTGTACACTAAGACGATGTACCATCCTCAATCCTGCATCTCTTCACCCGACCCAATCAGACTCAAAAGAAGAGAGGGGGGATGAAAGGATTGTGACCAACGCTAACACGACCATGACTGAAAACTCAGATGATCGCAACTGTCTCAAGCTCATGGAGCTTGAGACAGAAGCAGTTAGCCCTGTCCAGGGAGCTCCCGTTCTGGAAGTAATAGATCTTTTTGTAGATGGCTCCCGGTATTACACATCAGATGGTAAACTTCACATGGGCTACGCTGTAACAACAGTCGACAAAATAGTAGAAAAAGGCTCACTCAGCAGTCACATGTCGGGCCAAGAGGCCGAACTAGTGCTTGCCTGGTTTGTGCTTTACACAACCCTGGACGACCGGCTATAAGCCCAAAGAAACATTCCCCAAAACCTGAGTACCCTTTCCAGAGAATTCAAATTGATTACAACATGCCTATGAGTGGGCCCCACGAGTATGCTTTGGTCTGTGTAGACATGTTTTCTGGGTGGCCGGAGGCTTGGCCGCTAAAAAAGCTAATGCCACAACGACCGCCAAAAAGATCCTTTATGAGGTTGTCTGTCGATAGGGAGTACCCGAGGCTATTGAATCTGACCGGGGGACTTACTTTACGGGACAAGGTTTCAAGGAGATATGTGAGGCTCTCCACATCAATCGGGGTGTCCATACTCCTTATCATCCCTAAAGCAGTGGCAAGGTGGATAGACTAAATGGTACTATCCAGATAAGATCACTAAGATCTCTGCTGACACGGGTAAACCATGGCCTGAGTGTTTCTACATTGCTCTCTACTCTGTGCGCAATGCACCAAGACGGCCTCATGGGCTGTCCCCATATGAGATTCTGTTTGGGAGTAGACCAAAGACGGTGTTGTACTTTTCCCAGCAGCTGTCGTCTTTACATTCTCAGCTCACGGGATATGTGCAGTCTCTTCAACGGGAACTCCAAAAGATACACCAGAGAGTTTATGAATCTATTCCTGATCCAGATTCTATAACTGGTTTGCATTCCATACAACCAGGCGATTGGGTGGTCGTTAAAAAACATCAGCGCCAGGGACTGGAGGCGAGATATACCGGGCCGTACCAGGTTCTACTTATAACACCAACCTCCCTCAAGGTAGAGGAACATGATGGATGGATCCATTCCACGCCAGCTATTGCAAAAAGCTGCTTGACCACAAAGCTGAATGATCAGGTACCTCGTCTTCATTTATTCTTTCTTTCTAATGCACTTTGGAAAATGTTATAAGGAGTCACATCTCAAATTGTTATTCAGACTGCATTTGCAGTTAGCAAAGATGGCAAATAGATCCAACTGCTGGGTGTGCTCCAAACCACCTCCGGGTCAGAGCCTCCCGGCCATGGCAGCAGTTAATGCTTTTATGACATCAGGGTGGGCATGAGGAAAATCAACCGTTTAGGTAAATCTGTGGAATGTCACCTATCCATAGAGTTCAACCATACATTCTTAGATGGTAACGTCACTTATGGTCTTGATTTCAGCTCTGAGACTTATAGTAGGCTTAGTAGACCCATGTGGGTACCTGGTCAATTATGACGACCCCAGATTTTTTTAAATATCAGCTCTGGATATGGAGCTAAGTCCATGGGTCGGACCGGATGCCCATCTGGGATCACTGTCCAGATCAACCATAGAATCCCTGACCGTAACAACCTAACCACCAGACACGACTATATCTGCTGGGGGGAGGTTGTGACATTCAGGACGTTGTAGCAATCCCTTTATCCATCCAGCTGTTGTTCAACTCCCGTAACCGGAACACTAATGACCTTTGTGTCTCTCTAACTGGGCCCTATTACTTCTTGTGTGGGCAGACTGCTTACAGAGTCATTCCCACAAACGCTAGAGGGTCATGCTCCTAAGTCAGGTTAGTCCCCGCCTCCTACATTGCTGATGGTCACGAGGATCTGATGGTGTAGAGGAGGGTGAGTATGGGAAGAAGGACTAGGAGGGAGCTGTTCTCTGCAGCGGACCATGCTTGGGCATGGTTTCCGGCATGGACCGGATGGGGTATAGAACTTATGAAGCAGCTGAACAAATTTTCTACCATAGTGGATGAGATTTTCAACGAGACAGTCAAAACCATAAGAGAAGTTTCCTCCAAACAGCGACAGTTAAAAACTCTTCTCCTCGATGAGAAGAGGGCTCTCGACTATCTTTTAGCTGAAATGGGGGTTTCTATGAATTCATTGGGCAGGATTGCTGCACCTGGGTGGAAGATACTGGTGACAAGGTTTAGGCCCATCTAGATAGAGTTAAGGCATTACAGGGGCAAGCAGATCTGATTGCAGATGAAGGTTGGAACCCCTTTAAAAGTCTGGGGGGCTTCGGTGATATGTTGTTTTCTATAGGATCGTGGCTTAAGGAAATAGGAGTATATGTCCTGTAACTGCTATCCTTTCTATTTCTTTTCTATGTGGCGGTGAGAATGACCTGCTGCTTGATGAATCGATTTGCGATGAGCCGTTCAGAGGACCACGTTATGATCGCAGAGAAATATCACCCGGAGCAACCGGATTCTTACTCCAGGAGGACCAACCCAAGAAGAACCCCCGCATTTTAAGGAACCGTCATGGAGAATCACCCTTCCTTTTGAAGGCCTTTCTTTATTAGAGACACTTTAGAGACTTTTCACTGTCACTACCCTTGCCGGACGTCGCGGTCAAGCAACCGAAGAGGCCTAAGAATGATAGGCCAGGTTCTTCCTGTTAGTTTATCTGTAGTATAGCATGTTCCCCTTTACAGAGGAGAGAGGTCCCACAGCACCCAGACAGAGGAGAGAGGTCCCACAGCAAGGAATAAGGCGTCATATCACCCACCACTGGAGAAGGACGTTTTCAGTTATTTAGGCCCCAGCACCCAGACAGTGGAGAGAGGTCCCACAGCAAGAAATCATGCGTCATATCACCCACCACTGGAGGAAGCCACTATCAGTTATTTAGGCCCCAGCACCCAGACAGAGGAGAAAGGTCCCACAGCAGAGAATTATGCGTCATATCACCCACCACTGGAGAAGGCCTCTTTCAGTTATTTAGTATCCAGCACCCAGACAGAGGAGAGAAGTCCAACAGCAAGGAATAAGGCATCATATCACCCACCACTTGAGAAGGCCACTTTCAGTTATTTAAGCCCCAGCTCACAGACAGAGGAGAGAGGTCCAACAGCAAGGAATAAGGCGTCATATCACCCACCACTGGAGAAGGCCACTTTCAGTTATTTAGGCCCCAGCACCCAGACAGAGGAGAGAGGTCCCACAGCAGAGAATCATGCGTCATTTCACCCATCAATGGAGAAGGCCACTTTCAGTTATTTAGGCCCCACCACCCAGACAGAGGAGAGAGGTCCCACAGCAGAGAATCATGCATCATATTACCCACCGCTAAAGAAGGCCCCTTTCAGTTATTTAAGCCCCAGCACCCAGACAGAGGAGAGAGGTCCCACAGCAGAGAATCATACGTCATATCACCCACCACTGGAGAGGGCCACTTTCAGTTATTTAGGCACCAGGACCCAGACAGAGGATAGAGGTCCCTCAGCAAGGAATCATGCGTCATATCACCCACCACTGGAGAAGGCCACTTTTTAGTTACTTAGGCCCCGGTGCCCTAATTGAGGAGAGGTTCTTTCAACTTTGGGTTGCACCGCAAGATCATGGTAAAGTTAAAAAAATAAGTATTCAATAAAGAAGTGCTCCAGAGTACAAGAATACATGGTTGAGGGGGAGGCAGTTATAAATGTCTATTCTGCACAAGGGAGGGACAGGTCCTGTGGGATCCATGCCTGGTTCATTTTTATGAACGTCAGCTTGTCCACGATGGCTGTGGACAGGCGGCCGCGTTTGTCAGTAATGACGCCCCCTGCCGTACTGAATACACGTTCAGACAAAACGCTGGCCGCCAGGAAGGCCAGCACCTCCAAGACATAAAATGCTAACTCTGGCCACGTGGACAATTTGGAGACCCAGAAGCTGATTGGGGCCGAACCATCAGTCAGTACGTGGAGGGGTGTGCAGACGTACTGTTTAACCATGTTAGTGAAATGCTGCCTCCTGCTAACACGTTCCGTATTAGGTGGTGGTGCAGTTAGCTGTGACGTGGAGACAAAACTTTTCATCATTTCTGCCATGCTAACCCTGCCCTCAGAGGATCTGGCCGGGAAACAGCTGCATTGGTGACCTCTTGCTCCTCCTCTGCCTTCGCCTTGGGATTCCACCTGTTCCCCTGTGACATTTGAGAATGATCTCAGGAGCGCGTCTACCAGTGTGCACTTGTACTCGCGCATCTTCCTATCACGCTCTAGTGCAGGAAGTAAGGTGGGCACATTGTCTTTGTACCGGTGATCCAGCAGGGTGGCAACCTATTAGTCCGCACATGTTAAAATGTGGGCTGTTGTTGCGCAGGCACTGCAGCATGTAGTCGCTCATGTGTGCCAGGCTGCCCAGAGGTAAGGACAAGCTGTCCTGTGGGAGGCGTATCGTCATCGTCCTCCGTATCCTCCCAGCCACGCACCAGTGATGGGCCTGAGTTGTGTTGGGTGCCACCACGCTATGAACCTGCTTCATCCTCCTCCACCTACTCCTCATCCTCCTCGTCCTCCAGTAGTGGGCCCTGGCTGGCCACATTTGTACCTGGCCTCTACTGTTGCAAAAAAACCTCCCTCTGAGGCACTTCTAAGAGACTAGCCTGAAAGTGCTAAAAATGACCCCTCATCCTCCTCCTCCTCCTCCTCCTCCTCCTCCTCCTGGGCCACCTCCTCTTTCATCATCGCCCTAACTGTTTTCTCAAGGAGACATTGAAGTGGTATTGTAATGCTGATAAAGGCGTCATTGCCACTCGCTATGTTGGTGGAGTACTCGAACCGGCACAACAGGGCACACTGGACTCGCATGGAGGCTGAGTCAATAGTGCTGTTCTGCGAGCGAGCATGCTGCAGCCGTGCATGCTGCAGCTGAAACTCCAATATCACCTGCTGCTGCTCCCACAGTCTGGCCAGCATGTGCAAGATGGAGTTCCACCGGGTGGGCATGTCGCATGTCTGGCGGTGAGCGGGAAGGCCGAAGTTACGCTGTAGCGCAGACAGGCGAGCAGCGGCAGGATGTGAACGCCGGAAGCGCACACAGATGGCCCGCACTTTATGCAGCAGCTCTGACATGTCGGTGTAGTTGTTAATGAACTTCTGCACCACCAAATTCAGCACATGTGCCATGCAAGGGATGTGCGTCGAACCGGCTAGTCCCAGAGCTGGCCGGTCTTGAGGCCCACCGGCAGAAACCACTCGTCAGTCTGTTGTTCAATACCCCACCACAACTTCTGCGCGGTGTGGGGCCTGTCCCCCAAACATATGAGTTTCAGAATGGCCTGCTGACATTTACCCCGGGCTGTGCTGAAGTTGGTGGTGAAGGTGTGTGGCTGACTGGATGAGCTGGTGGAAGCAGAGGAGGAGGAAGCTGAGTAGGAGGAGGAGGCTACAGGAGGCAAAGAATGATGCCCTGCGATCCTTTGCGGCGGAAGGATTTGTGCCAAAGAACTCTTCGCCCGGGGCCCAGCCGCCACTACATTTACCCAGTGTGCAGTTAGGGAGATATAGCGTCCCTGGCCGTGCTTACTAGTCCACATATCTGTGGTTAGGTGGACCTTGCCACAGATGGCGTTGCGCAGTGCACACTTGATTTTATCGGATACTTGGTTGTGCAGGGAAGGCACGGCTCTCTTGGAGAAGTAGTGGCAGCTGGGAACAACCTACTGTGGGACAGCCATCACCATCAGCTGTTTGAAGCTGTCTGTGTCCACCAGCTTGAATGACAGCATTTCAGAGGCCAGTAGTTTAGAAATGCTGGAATTCAGGCCCAGGGCTCGAGGGTGGCTAGGTGGGAATTTATGCTTTCTCTCCAAGGTTTGTGAGATGGAGAGCTGAACGCTGCCGTGTGACATGGTGGAGATGCTTGGTGACGGAGGTAGTGGTGTTGGCGAGACATCCTCTGTTTGGTGGGCGGCAGGTGCCAACATTCCTCCCGAGGCGGAGGAAGAGGCCGAGGCAGCAGCAGAAGAGGGAGCAGGGGGAGCCTGAGTGAGTTCCTTGTTTTTAAGGTGTTTACTCCACTGCAGTTCATGCTTTGCATGTAGATGCCTGCTCATGCAGGTTGTGCTAAGGTTCAGAATGTTAATGCCTCGCTTCAGGCTCTGATGGCACAGTGTGCAAACCACTTGTGTCTTGTCGTCAGCACATTGTTTAAAGAAGTGCCATGCCAGGGAACTCCTTGAAGCTGCCTTTGGGGTGCTCGGTCCCTGGTGGCGGTGGCCAGTAGCAGGCGAACTCTCTTGGCGGCGGATGTTCTGCTTTTGCCCCCCTGCTCTCTCTTTTGCTACGCTGTTGGCTCGGTCTCACCACTGCCTCTTAGTCTGAACTATGAAAGTCAGTGGGATGACCTTCATTCCATGTGGGTTCTAGGACCTCATCATCCCATGCATCGCCTTCCAAACAGTCTTCCTCCCTGACCTCCTGTTCGGTCTGCACACTGCAGAAAGAGGCAGCAGTTGGCACCTGTGTTTCGTTATTATCAGAGACGTGCGGACTCCGATGAGGTGGTATTCCCATGTCCTCATCATCAGGAAACATAAGTGGTTGTGCATCAGTGCATTCTATGTCTTCCACCACTGGGGAAGGGCTAGGTGGATTCCCTTGGGAAACCCTGCCAGCAGAGTCTTCAAACAGCATAAAAGACTGCTGCATAACTTGAGGCTCTGACAGTTTCCTTGATATGCATGGGGGTGATGTGACAGACTGATGGGCTTGGTTTTCAGGCATCACCTGTGTGCTTTCTGCAGATGACTGGGTGGGAGATAA
This sequence comes from Bufotes viridis, assembly GCA_033119425.1. NCBI lineage: Eukaryota > Metazoa > Chordata > Amphibia > Anura > Bufonidae > Bufotes > Bufotes viridis. The sequence continues at coordinate 379,616,266 of CM065591.1, read as the reverse complement.
TGGTGTGAACGTGCTGGATCCACTGTCGACCACCCAATTGAATAGCGCCTGTACCTGCTCAGGCCTTACGATCCTTAGAACGGCATTGGGCTCCACTAAATATCGCTGTAAATTCTGGCGGGTACTGGAACCTGAGGTAGTTGGTTCACTAGGACGTGTGGCTGTGGCAGAATGGCCACGTCCTCTCCCCGCACCAGAGGGTCCACTAACACCACCATGACCGCGTCCTCGTCCCTTACTAGATGTTTTTCTCATTGTTACCGTTTACCAACCACCATAATAAGAAAATAAATATTTGGCCCAATGTATTGATTTCAAATTCAGGCCATTTTTTACAGGCACCTAACACTATCTGCCTATTTATTTATATAGCGTATTACACTAATCCAGGCACAGCTGTAACCATTGATTTTGGAGAATATCAATTGTAGGGCTAGTATTTAGGCCCTGGATGAAAGGTATCCGTTTATGGACAGATTTAGACTTGGAGATGCACAGTATTGTGTGAAAAAATATGTAGGATTATGCCTTCAGCAATTGTATTTTAACACTTTTTGTAGTATACCCTTTAACGAACAGAAATACAATGGGAGATGCATGGTAGCGTGTGAAGTTATTGAGGATGACCCTCTCAGCACTTGTATATACACCTTGAGTGTAATGTACCCTTTTAAGGACTGATTAACACTTGGCCTGCAACAGCTGAAACACCAGATTCAGGATATTGCTATATTGGCAAGTGAATTTCACCCCAGAAAAAAATATATCCTTTGCCGGACACTAATAAACTTGGCCAGCTACAGCTGAAACCACTCATTTATGGTATTGCTATTTTGGCAATTGAATTTCATCCCAGAAAAACAGATATCCTTTGCCGTACTCTATTAAACTTGGCCAGCCACAGCTGAAACCACTGATTTATGGTATTGCTATTTTGGCAATTAAATTTCACCCCAGAACAAAATCTATCCTTTGACGGATACTATTAAACTTGTCCAGTCACAGCTGGAACACCAGATTCAGGGTATTGCTATTTTGGCAATTGAATTTCACCCCAGAACAAAATATATCCTTTGACGGATACCATTAAACTTGTCCAGTCACAGCTGGAACACCAAATTCAGGTTATTGCTATTTTGGCAATTAAATTTCAGCCCAGAAAAAAATATACCCTATTACGGACAGATTTACACTAGGCCTGCAACAGCTGGAACACCAGATTCAAGGTATTGCTATTTTGGCAATTGAATTTGACCCCAGGAAAAATATGCCCTGTTACGCACAGATTTAAACTATGCCTGCAACAGCTGTAACAATAGATTTAGGGTATTGCTATTTTGGCAATTGAATTTCCTTCCAGAACAAAATATATCATCTGTAGGACACTATTAAACTTGGCCAGCCACAGCTAAAACCACTGATTTACGGTATTGCTATTTTGGCTATTGATTTTCAGCCCATAACAAAATATATCTGCCAGCCACTGCTGGTACACCAGATTTAGGGGATTGCTATTTTGGCAATTGAATTTCACCACAGAAAACTATCTATCCTTTGCCAGACAGCAGACAGTATTACACTTGGCTAACCACAGGTGGGACACCAGATTTAGGATATTGCTATTTTGCCAATTGAATTAAACCCCTTAATAAAATATAGAAATTTCTATCCTGAGTTTCTATGGGTGACAATAAGCACAGCCAAGCCCCTGATGTATTATATAGCAAAAAAAAAAAAAAAATATTATTGATGGATTGATGGACTTGCTGGCAGCTTGTGCTGGTGCACCAGAAGTCACAAAATGGCCGCCGATCACCCCAGAAAAAAGTGACAGAAAAACGCTCTGTGCAGCCTAAAAACAAGTGAGCAATTAACTAGCAGAAGTTGCCTAGCTGTTGGAGGCAGGCACATTATTGTATCCCACTTGAGAATGTCTCTGTGACTTTATTTTGGAGGAATTGTGAACACATCGACGCACACTACACCAAGGATTTCCCGATTGTACTTCTAGCGGTCGTTTTCGGTTGTGAGAACGAGACAAAATAGCAAACGGCGATATCAGTGGCGAAAAAATATATATTTGACGTTCAGCGGTGCAGTTATATGTTCTAAAGCCCTTTTTGGCGTGTATTAGTGGCAAAAAAATATATATATTATTTGCCGTTCAGTGGTGCAGTTATATGTTCTAAAGACTTTTGTTGCGTGTATAATTGGAAAAAATGATGGCCTATTTGCTGGTCAGCGGTGCACTTATATGTTCTAACGCCCTTTTTTAAGTGTATTAGTGGCAAAAAATGTATATTATTTGCAGTTCAGTGGTGCAGTTATATGTTCTAAAGCCTTTTGTGGTGGGTAGAAGTTGAAAAAAAGATATGTCATTTGCAGTTCAGTGGTGTAGTTATGTGTTCTAAAGCCCTTTTTGGCATGTATTAGTGGCATAAGAAAAGGATTTGCCTTTGTGTGGTGAAGTGAGAAAATTACAGCCTTTTTTTACGTGTATTAGTGGCAAAAATAATATTTTTTTACCGTTCAGCGGTGCAGTTATATTTTCTAAAGATCTAGGTTAAATGTGCTGTATTAAAAATACCTTTAATTTTTACACGGGTAATAGGCCAAGAAAAGCCCTAATGTGAATCATATACACAGACGAATACTGTGTCAGATACTCTCACAGACAAACAAAAAATTGCATTTTTTCACCCTATGGCTTACTCAGCCGTGTTAGCTCTATCATCAGTTCTTCTGGTGTGGAAACTACTATCTGGACCTAATCAATATATGGGAGCTAAGTATCTTTGTCTTCCTTCATTACTATATATGTTGCACAATCTTACTAATACTGATGAGCCTCGGGTGCGGTAGAAACCCATGTACCCCTACCATTATTTTTTATTTATCTTCCCCTTCTGGATCCCTGGTGAACAAATTCTATTTTTTGTTTGTCTGTGAGAGTATCTGACACGGTATTCGTCTGTGTATATGATTCACGTTAGGGCTTTTCTTGGCCTATTACCCATGTAAAAATTTAAGGTATTTTTAATACAGCACATTTTACCTAGATGTTTAATTACCTATGTGTGTAGCATTAATTATCATGTGACATAGTTTTGTTACGTCTCTTTCTTTCGTATATTTTCTAAAGCCCTTTTTGGCGTGTATTAGTGGGGGGGGAGGGGCTTATTAGCCGTTGTGTGGTGAAGTGAGAAAATTACAGACTTTTTTAGGGTTTTTTAATTTCCTTCATATTTATTTATTTATTTATTTGATCTAACAGTATGTCAGACAGAGAAGTGCCAGACCCTGCACAGCGGGGTGGCAGACGTCTAAATGTTTCTGGTGCAGGCACAGGTCGCAGCAGAGTAAGGGGGAGTGGGAACAGGAGTCGCAGCGAGAGGCCTGAGCTCCCGGTGTCATCTAGTGGTCGTGTATTCACCAGCAACCCAGCGGTTTTCAAATGGTTGACTCGGTCATCCACTTCATCCCAAGTGACATCAGACACCCCCAGCCAAGAGTCAGTGGGTTCGTCAGCCACAATATTTAGTTGGCATGGCCCGGGAGCAGGCCCTGTTCCGTTACCTATCCTCAATCTGTCTCTGTCATTTTTGGTTCCCTCAGTCAGAGAAGTGTTATATGCTGTGGGCTCAGCTCCACTATACAGCGAGGAAGAGCTACTGAAGGACAGTCAGCAGCTACTGGCCAGCCAAGTAGTGATGAGGAGAGTGTCGTGGGAGCTGGTGTTGCGAGTGGTCAGGCTCCTGACCCAGAGACCGTCAGTGTCATGCAGACAGTACTCGATGATGATTATGTAGTTGAGCTGGGTAAATTAGGGGCTTCATCATCATTGGGAGAAGAGGGTGGCAGCTTGCTCGTGAGGAATCGGTGGAGCCGTCAAGTAGCTAGCATGGCCGGGAGTCAGCAGGGTGGCAGCAGTGGTAGATAAGGAGCCAAATGTGCCCAGGGTAGACCACCCATTTCGCAGGAGCCTACCTGCCTGGGAAGTAGTGGTGCAGGGGTTCACGGAAACAGCGGCGGTAGCGGTCAGTCAGTGTGGAGTGTTGGGAGTAAAATCACCACCGGAGGAAGTGAACTTGGCCATATGTAGAATCAGTGGGCAGAAGGTGAAGCATGGCCAGGGTGCCAATGTTGGCTCTAAAGCCCTGCGTCAACATATGCATCATTACCATAAACTGGCCTGGGAGAATTGTGGCTCAGATGTTGTGGTCCAGCCTGCCACAGCAACCGCTGCATCACCCAGTGGCACTCACCTGATTTCAGGCAGTCAAGGCTCCACCACCTCAGCTGAAGGGAACTGTCTGTCCTTCCCATCATCTGCTGGTGCTGATGCTCCTGCTTCCCCTCCTACTCCTCGTCAGTCATTCCTTTAGCAATCGATTACCAAAGCGATTGCGAAGAGACACCAGTATGCGTGAACTCATCCAACGGAGCAGAAGCTGAATATGCTCCTGGTCAAGTTGCTGGTGTTGCAGTCCCTTCCTTGCAAGTGGTTGACTCTGCACCTTTCAGAGAACTGATGGCTTGTACGAAAGGAGGTGGAGAGTCCCAAGCCATAATTTATTTGCCAAAAAGGCAGTACCAACCCAGCACACACATGTAGAACAAAAGGTGGGCCAGTCCTTGAGCCTGTAGGTGTCTGCCAAAGTGCACGGCAGCACTGACTTTTGGAGCTATAACTACGGTAAGGGACAATACAAGTCCCTTATGGCCCACTGGGTGAATGTGGTTCCTGCACAGCCACACAAGCAACTTGGACAGGTCATGCCACTTTCTCCTCCATGTTGTCATGCCGTTGGTCCTGCGACAGTGTCTGCCTTTGCCTCCTCATCCTCCACCATGTACTCAGCCTCCACTGCAGGGACAAGTCATAATGCCCCTCCAGCATACCACATGTGCAGGGCTCGGCGGTGTCATGCTGTTCTGCACCTGGTTTGCCTTGGCAAACGGAGTCACACAGGGGAGGCACTGCTCATCAAGAAATCCAAACCATGCTGACCAACAACGGGAAGAACATGGTGTTGGCGCTGCATCAAGGAAGGCTGAGCCATGCGTCCTGCATGGCACACTTGTTCAATCTAGTTGTCAAGCGATTCCTGAAGTCTTCCACCCATCTGCAAGGTATCCTAAAAATGGGCAGGAAACTTTGCATGCACTTCAGCCACTCGTACACCGCAAAGCACACCCTCCTTGAGCTGCAGCAGCAGAATGGCATCCCCCACCATAGGCTCAAATGCAATGTTTCCACCCATTGGAATTCCACCCTCCATATGTTGGACCGACTATACGAACAGAGAAAGGCCATAAACAATTTCTTTATGATCCAAGCGGGCAGGAGTACTCCTCTGTGTAACTTCGATGTCAGCCAGTGGTAGCTCATGCGTGACACCTGCTGTTTACTCAGGCCCTTTGAGGAGGCCACGTTATTTGTCTGGACTACAGGATGAACAACGTCATTCCACTGCTTCATGGAACAGATGCTGGTAAATCTGGCTGGTCAGGGGACTGGAGACGTGGTGCCTAGATATCATGGCCAGATGAGCCCCGTGGGGGCTGAACTGGAGGAGGAGGAGGACATTGGAGCAGAAGCAATGTGCAGCAAAATAGGTGGTTTTTCTACACAGGTTAAAGGAGAGGAGGATCAGGAGGAGCCAGAGGAGCTACAGGGCGATGAGTAGGACGAGGCAGAGGACCTATACACACTACGGCAATATGCAGTGGAGATGGAGGCAGGAAGTCCCTCTTTGTCATTGCACAAATGGCCCGATGGGTGCTCACTTGCGTAGTACCAGCAGAATTATCACCATTCGGCAGAGGGATGACTTCTGGCTCTCCACCTTGTTGGACTCTCGCTAATTGTTCAAAAGGGGGGCCTTTTTTACACCCACTGTGAGGGAGGAAAAACTGAACTACTATAGAGACATCCTATGTAGTCAGTTGGTCGCTGCCTATCTGTGCCATCGTCCACCCTTTCACAGGTCTGACCGGGCGGCGCTCTGTGCTCACGTTCCTCTGCCATGGCTGCTGTGGCAGAGTGGGGGGATAGGAACAGTTCCAGCTCCATCAGCAGCAACTTGAGTCTAGAGTTGCTGATGAGCAGCTTTTTTTACCCACCTAGTGAAGAAACTACTCACCAGCAGCAGCTGGACCTGGAGCAGGACCTGAACAAGCAGGTGGTTGCATACTTGGACAGCACCCTGCAACCCCACATTAACGATCTGCTGGACTACTGGGCAGCCAAACTGGATTTATGGCCGCAACTTGCATAGTTTGCCCTGGAAAAGCTGTCCTGCTGAGCCAGTAGTGTGTCATCAGAGCGGGTGTTTAATCCGGTGGTGGCCATAGTTACCCCAAGAAGAACTAGCATGTCCACCCAAATTGTGGAGAGACTGACTTTGTCAAGATGAATCAGGTATGGATCAGCCAGGATTTCCACCCACCAATGTCTGATGCATCAGACTAGATCATTCATGGTGCCACACCAACACTTTGACAAAAGATTTGTAGTATAATACCTCCATTGGCTCTACCCACCTAAATCTATAGATTAGGTGCTCTCTCCACAACACACCCACTGTCGGTCAAATAAAAAATATTATAATATATGGTATGGAGGGCACTCAAGTATCTGGTGCTGCATAAAAATAAGATTGGTTTATTTAAAAAAATAATAATATACAAATAAAATTATGAAATGCATACAATAAAATACATACATTACAAATGAGTATACCTTAATAGTTAGTTTATTAATTGATATAGTGTATGATCTGCAGCCCCACAACATGAGGGTGTGAGGGTGCAAATCAACAGTACATCATATAGAGAACATGTATAGTTAATAAAAGATCGGGATTGCCATAAATAATATTAGATAAGTCACTAGTAGTAATGATGAAGTCCTTTAAAATAGCAAAATACACAAAATGTTCAAATAATGACCAGAAATGTATACTTTATTATTTGTGTGAATTAGTTGATACAGTGTAAAATCTGTAGTCCCATAACAAGGGGATTATGTGAGGGTGCAGATCAACAGTACATCACAAAAAGGCACATAGATTGGATTATCATACAAAATTGCAGAAAAGATAGTGGTAGGTCACTCGATTTGTAATGTTAAAGTCAATGAAATTGAATCCACGATTGGTGTTTGTAAACAAAAAAAAAATTGAATTGTTATAACACTTTCTGCAGGATATATAGTTTCACTGATGAATGTATTGATACTATGTCAGAGATTAGAGTTGAGCGAACACCTGGATGTTCAGGTTCGAGAAGTTCAGCCGAACTTCCCGAAAATGTTTGGGTTCGGGATCTGAACTCAACCCGAACTTCACCCCGAATCCAAACCCCATTGAAGTCAACGGGGACCCGAACTTTTGGGCACTAAAAAGGCTGTAAAATAACCCAGGAAAGGGCTAGAGGGCTGCTAAAGGCAGAAGAATGTAGGTAAATCCCCTGCAAACAAATGTGGATAGGGAAATGACTTAAAATAAAATAAAATAAAATAAATAAAAATTAACCAATATCAATTGGCAACTTGGAGGAGGAGGAGATGGAATAGGAGTTTGGGGTGGCATCAGGTGGGAATGCTATGGGAGTTGATGTTCTCATCACAGCCAAAAAGGATTCATGTCTGCCTGCAGTGAAACAGGCCTCATTCACAGACTCAGGCCCATGGCACCCGCAAAGAGGAGAGCGGTCCCGTAACAGCAACACAGGCCTCAGGTCAAACTGCAATGGAACAGGCCATTATCATTTATGTAGGCCCCTGACACCCAGAAAGAGGAGAGGTCATTTGACAGTAAAAAGAGTTTAATATCTCCCACCAAGACAACAAATAATTAAACGACATATAGGCCCCTGACACCCAGACAATGGGGCGGTCATTAGACAGTAAAATGAATTTAATATCTCCCACCAAGACAACAAATGATTAAATGACATAGAGGCCCCTGACACTCAGACAATGGGGCGGTCATTAGACAGTAAAAAGTGTTAAATGTCTGCCACCAAGACAGCAAGCAAGTATGTGAAATTTAGGCCCCTGACACCCAGACAATGGGGCGGTCATGACAGTAAAAAGAGTTTAATATCTCTCACCAAGACAACAAATGATTAAACGACATATAGGCCCCTGACACCCAGACAATGGGGCGGTCATCAGACAGTAAAAAGTGTTAAATGTCTGCCACCAAGACAGCAACAAGTACGTGAAATTTAGGCCCCTGACACCCAGGCAACAGGGCGGTCATTACAGTAAAAAGAGTTTAATATCTCTCACCAAGACGACAAATAATTAAACAACATAGAGGCCCCTGACACCAAGACAATAGGGCGGTCATTAGACAGCCAAGTGTAATACTGTCTGCTGTCTGGCAAAGGATAGATTTTTTTTCTGTGGTGAAATTCAATTGACAAAATAGCAATCCCCTAAATCTGGTGTCGCAGCAGTGGCTGGAAAAGTTTAATAGTGTCCAGCAAAGGATATATTTTGTTCTGGGGTGAAATTCCATAGCCAAAATAGCAATACGGTAAATCTGGTGTCCCAGCAGTGGCTGGCCAAGTTTAATAGTGTCTGGCAAAGGATAGATAATTTTCTGGGATGAAATTCAATTGCCAAAATAGCAATACTGTAAATCTGGTGTTCCAGCTGTGACTGGACAAGTTTCATAGTGTCCGTCATAGGATATATTATTTTCTGTGGTGAAATTCAGTTGCAAAACTACAAATACAATAAATCTGGTGTTCCAGCTGTGGCTGGACAAGTTTAATAGTGTCCGGCAAAGGATAAATTTTTTTCTGGGGTGAAATTCAATTGAAAAATAAACTAAACTAAAGGAAGCAACATTTCAATTAAAATCTATAGTTTATTATGTAATGTTAATAACAAAAAGGCCCCACAAGACTAACAACATATATATCAGACGCATAAAGACGCCACAAAAGGTCAGTAGGGACCGGGACTAACCCTGGCCAGTGACTCAGAAGTCCCTAATCCGCCCCTACTTGGCCTAAAAACCCCTAGTCAAAAAATCACAGGGTCCAAAAAGCCCTGCAAGGGGTGGCCGTGTGCCGGAATCTCACCCTGGTCAGCTGACCCTTAGTCTAGATAGGGGTCGAGGTCCGGTCCCATACAGAATACATATGCCAGGTGTACATAGATCCCCACCATATATATGGTACAAAAAAAAAGGGGGAAGCAATGAAGACAGGCAAACACATAGAAGTGATGGTGCAGCAAAAGCGTTCCAACGCGTTTCTTCAAATAAGCGCACCTACAATCAGGCAAGGCCCATGAGTCATCAGGGAACGCTGGGCCAGTATACAAATAATATGCACAAATGCCAGAATCAAGTTATACTTAGACCGTGAGTTCATGTCAAATCCAAGCTGCGGCGTATGGCTGCAGCTTACAGAGGAGACCAGGACCTGTAACAATAGAGTAAAGTAACCCTTGAGCATACTAGGTCCTGGGCCGATAAATCAATAGTGATGTCGCGAACATAAAATTTTCAGTTCGCGAACAGCGAACGCGAACTTCCGCAAATGTTCGCGAACGGGCAAACCGGGCGAACCGCCATAGACTTCAATTGGCAGGCGAATTTTAAAACCCACAGGGACTCTTTCTGGCCACAATAGTTATGAGAAAGTTGTTTCAAGGGGTCTAACACCTGGACTGTGGCATGCCGGAGGGGGATCTAGGGCAAAACTCCCATGGACAATTACGTAGTGGACGCAGAGTCGGGTTTTAATCCATAAAGGGCATAAATCAACTAACATTCCTAAATTGTTTGGAATAACGTGCTTTAAAACATCCAGTGTGTGTATACGATCAGGTATGATGTTGTATCGATCAGGTAGTATAAGGGTTACGCCCGCTTCACTGACATTGACAGACCAAACTCCCCTTTTAATGCACCGCAAACAGTTCATTTGCACAACCGCAAACTCCCCATTTGCACAAGGTTGGATACCAAGCTAGCCACGTCCCGGTGATGTTATTGAAGGTTTCTTCCTCCACCCAGCCACGTACAACACCAAGGGTCCCCAAAAGATGAATTGAATTGATTTTTCGAACGGTGAGATGGTTAAAAAAACGCTGGCTCCCTCCCCTTTGTTTTTATCCACGGTGACTGCGTCTGCGCCGTGCAATTTACTGTCACACCCGATATGAGTGGTATTTTCTGTAGTACTATTCTCATCAGTTTAATCCTCTAACGTCCCGACTCCCCAATCTGGGGGCCATTTATTGAATAGATTTTTCGAACGGGAGATGGTTAAAAACGCTGGCTCCCTCCACTCTGTTTTAAACCACGGTCACTGCGTCTGCGCCGTGCAATTTACTGTCACACCCGATATGAGTGGTATTTTCTGTAGTATTATTCTCATCAGTTTAATCCCTGTTACGTCCCATATCAGGGATTGCCTTTGTGAAAAAAAATTTAGGCCGGGTACCTTCGACTGCCTTCACAGTGACAGACCAAACTCTCATACACTAAACTGAATTGATTTCAGGAACCGGGAGATGGAAAAAGCAGCTTGGTCGGTCCTCTTACTCCCAAATTGGGGCACTGCGCGTGCACAGAGCAATGTGCTGTGACACCCTATATGAGTGGTGTCTTAACTAGTACTATTCCTATCAGTTTAATCCCTGTTACGGACCCTATCCGGTCGAATTGATTAACCATTGTCGAATTAGCGAACCATTACGACATCATGAAATAATTTAGTTCTGAGCTCTGTACTTGCTTTGTATTGGAATTGATGGGGATTTTTTTAATTGCCTGCATCATTTCTAATAAACTATTAAGAGACTTTATTATGATTTTTTATTTTATGTATTAAAAACCCATACAACATATAAAAAAAAGGTAAATTAATGTTTTTTCTATGAAATATTATCCAGCCGTCCGATCGCTTTTGGTCTGACCATAATGAAGCAACGGCCTTATCATCTGGGGTGTGGCAACATTGCCAACACACTTATAGAGGTGATGATTGCTTCATTGTGATACGCAAGCCCCTTCACCACAACAAGGTAACGATCACGAAGGGGAATTGACACTTGTATGTGCCTTTTTTTTTGGTTTGTTTCTGCAGCCACAGTGCTGCACCATAGGACAGAAAAATTAGGCATGTACACATGCCTGAAAAATAATGGCACTGTTGCAGCCGCTATTGTAGCAGCGGCCGGAAAATTGTATGTTTTCCAGGCAGAAAAGTGACTAAAACATTGCGGCTTGAACCCTAGTTGGTGGTGGAGAATTCACGAAAGTCATCCGGTATGCAGACATTAAATACAGCAGCGTGGGGACCATTTTGAGGCCAAGGCATGTAATCAGGCCTTTTGTTAGTCAAACGTATCCCCCACTGTCAGTCCCTTCGGGATCCATGCCTCATTCATCTTTATGAAGGTGAGGTAATCAACACTTTTTGACCGAGGCGACTTCTCTTGTCAGTGACAATGCCTCCTGCTGCACTGAAGGTCCTTTCTGACAGGACACTTGAAGCAGGGCAGGCCAGAAGTTCTATCGCGAACTGGGATAGCTCAGGCCACAGGTCAAGCCTGCACACCCAGTAGTGAAGGGGTTCATTGCTCCTCAGAGTGTCGATATCTGCTGTTAAGGCGAGGTAGTCTGCTACCTGTCGGTCGAGTCGTTCTCTAAGGCTGGATCCCGAAGGGCTGTGGCGATGAGTAGGACTGAAAAAGCTCTGCATGTCCTCCATCAACAACACATCTGTAAATCGTCCAGTCCTTGCCGCCGTGGTAGGAGGAGGATTACACTCACCTCTTCCCCTGTTAGATTCCCGTTGTGCTGTGACATCCCCTTATAAGCTGTGTAAAGCATATTTTTAGTTTGGTTTTGAACTGCTGCATCCTTTCCGACTTTCGGTAATTTGGTAACATTTCTGCCACTTTCTGCTTATACCGGGGTCTAGTAGCGTGGCCACCCAGTACAGATCGTTCTCCTTTATCCTTTTTATACGTGGGTCCCTCAACAGACATGACAGCATGAAAGACCCCATTTGAACAAGGTTGGATGCAGAGCTACTCATTTCCCGTTCCTCGTCCTCACTGATGTCATTGACGGTCTGTTCTTCCCCCAGCCACGTACAACACCATGGGTCCCAGATAGGTGACAACAACGAGCACCCTGGGGTGCCTGCTGTGGTTGGTCTTCCTCCTCCTCAAAGCCGCCACATTCCTCCTCTGACTCCTCTTCCTCATACTCCTCTTCCAGCGTTGCTGCAGGTCCGGCAAGCGATGATGACAAGGCTGTTTCTGGTGGTGATGGTGACCACAACTCTTCCTCTTCCTCTTCACGCTCATCTACAGCCTGATCCAGAACTCTTCGCAGGGCACGCTCCAGGAAGAAAACAAATGGGATGAGGTCGCTGATGGTGCCTTCGGTGCGACTGACTAGGTTTGTCACCTCCTCAAAAGGACGCATGAGCCTACAGGCATTGCGCATGAGTGTCCAGTAACGTGGCAAAAGATTCCCAGCTCCGCAGAGGCTGTCCTAGCACCCCGGTCATACAAATACTCGTTGACGGCTTTTTCTTGTTGGAGCAGGCGGTCGAACATTAGGAGTGTTGAATTCCAACGTGTCGGGCTGTCGCATATCAAGCGCCTCACTGGCATGTTGTTTCGCCGCTGAATATCGGAAAAGTGCGCCATGGCCGTGTAGGAACGCCTGAAATGGCCACACACCTTCCTGGCCTGCTTGAGGACGTCCTGTAAGCCTGGGTACTTAGACACAAAACGTTGTACGATGAGATTCAACACATGTGCCATGCACGGCACATGTGACAACTTGCCCAAATTTAATGCCGCCAACAGATTGCTTCCATTGTCACACACCACTTTGCCGATCTCCAGTTGGTGCGGGGTCAGCCACTGATCCACCTGTGCGTTCAGGGCGGACAGGAGTGCTGGTCCTGTGTGGCTCTCTGCTTTCAGGCAAGTCAACCCCAAGATAGCGTGACACTGTCGTATCCGGGATGTGGAATAGCCCCTGGGGAGCTGGGGGAATCAGTTGATGTGCAGCCAGACGCCGCAGCAGAAGAGGACTCAGCCGAGGAGGATATTGAAGAGGATGGAGTAGGAGTAGAGGAGGTGGCAGTAGGTCTGCCTGCAAGTCGTGGTGGTGTCACCAACTCCGCTGCGGAGCCACGCATTCCATGCTTGTCAGCCGTCAGCAGGTTGACCCAATGCGCAGTATACGTGATATACCTGCCCTGACCGTGCTTTGCAGACCAGGTATCAGTGGTCAGATGGACCCCTTGCCCCAACACTGTATGCCAGAGATGCCATGACTTCCTTTTCAATGACATGGTAGAGGTTTGGGATTGCCTTTTTGAAAAAAATTTCGTCCGGGTACCTTCCACTGTGGTGTCCCAATAGCGACAAATTTTTGAAGGCCTCTAGACTCCACCAGCTGGTATGGTAAAAGCTGGCGGGCTAAGAGTTCCGTCAAGCCAGCTGTCAGTCGCCGGGCAAGGGGTGACTTTGTGACATTGGCTT